>CM077664.1:293578397-294178397 GCA_039707655.1 Elymus sibiricus
AGCAAAAGATTCTAAACAAGCACCACATGTTAGAGGATCCATAACAATATAACTTTGATGCAAATATACCCAAACATAACTCATTACGTTGTCTTCCTTGTCCAACTTCAACTAATTTGCTCAAGTTTGAAAATAATTAATGGTATTCACAAACATAAAAGATGCCCAAGATAATATATTTGTATGTGAAATTTCTCTTCCATATACTAATCATTCGTGAATTGCTTGTATGACCAATATTGAGATTGTCAAACTTCAATAGATTTTACTTTATAAACGAAATGTGAAATTACTACCAAGCATATGAAACACGGATAATTTCAGATTTATGATATTCAATTCATTTCAATAATTCACTCGTAGGATATAAGTGAAGCACAAGAGTGAATGATAAAATACTCCAAAAGATATAAGTGAATATCAATGCGTAGTCAAACAATTAAGTAGCTATGTGAAGACTCTCTCCAAATAAAGATTTCAGATCCAAGTATTTTATTAAAACAGCAAACAAAATGAAAATAAAAGGACACTCCAAGAATAGCACATATCATGTGAACAAGTAGAAACTTAGGCTAACCGATATGTGTTGATTAAGAAAGATGGGATGCCTATCGGGACATCCCAGGCTTAGTTGCTTGAGACTTCTTGGAATGTTATCTTGGGGTGTCTTGGGCATCCCCAAGCTTGAGCTCATGTGTCTCCTTAATTCCTCTCATATCATGGCTTCTCCTAAATCTTAAAAACTTCATCCACACAAAACTCAACAAGAACTCATGAGATAAGTTAGTATAAATCAATTCAAAACCTTAACATTCTCTACTGTAAGAAATCACTAAAATTATAATTAAACATTGCATACTAAACGCCTCTGCATATTTAATACTCCTATCCACAAATAGAAATATTAAACAAACAAACATATGCAAACAATGCAACTATAACAGCAATCTGCCAAAACAGAATAGTCTGTAAAGGGTGAATAAGAATTCATACTTCCCTAACTCCAAAAATTCTTAAAAATTATCACGTGACAGAGAACTCATGCATGCTTACTGTGTAAAAATTTCAGATTTTTATCATGTTCTGACTATTCAGGAATATTCTGGACATAACAGAAAACTTTCTGTTTTCAAACAGCAACACATGAACTTGCAAACTGAGCATGGTAAAGGCTATAATTGGCATTTTATTAAACTAAAAGATACAAAACATGATTCTGAATAAAAGCAAGCAAATCTCAACAAAAGAAAATGACGCTTCAAGCAAAACGCATATCATGTGACGAATAAAAATATAGCTCCAAGTGAGGTTACCGATAGTGTTGAAGACGAAAGAGGGGATGCCTTTCGGGGCATCCCCAAGCTTAGACGCTTGAGTCTTCCTTGAATATTAACTTGGGGTTCCTTGGGCATCCCCAAGCTTAGGGTCTTGTCACTCCTTATTCTCCTCATATCGATATCTCACCCAAAACTTGAAAACTTCAACCACACAAAACTTAACGGAACTTCGTGAGATGGGTTAGTATGATAAAATTAAATCATCCACTTAGGTACTGTCAAGAAAAGATTCATAATTGTTCTCACATAATGCCTATTGTATTCCATCATTTCCACAATTTATATTACTCAATATAAGTTATGTAAACACTAAAACAAGCAAACTATGTACTGAAAACAGAATCTGTCAAAAACAAAATAGTCTGTAATGATCTGAATAAACACCATACTTCTGCAACTCCAAAAATTCTGAAAATTTAGGAAAGAGTAGGAAATTTTCATATAAATCATGTGTAAATTTTTCAGAAGGTTTTGACGGTCTAGTAAATTATAGGAATTTCTGCACTGGATGCAAAAGCTTCTGTTTTTGCACAGAATCAAGTCAACTATCATCCACACTATCCCAAAGTCTTTACTTGGCACATTATTGAAAGAAAACATATAAAACATGATTACTACAATAGCTTAATCATGTGGACGCACAAAAACAGTAGGTATAAATATTGGGTTGTCTCCCAACAAGCGTTTTTCTTTAATGCTTTTTAGCTAGGCATGATGATTTCAATGATGCTCGCATAAGAATAAAGAATTGAAACATAAAGAGAGCATCACGAATCATATGACAAGCACATTTAAACCTAACCCACTTCCTATGCATAGAGATTTTGTGAACAAACAATTTATGGGAGTAAGAATCAACTAGCATAGAAAGGCAAAACAAGTATAACTTTAAAACTTTCAACACATAGAGAGGAAACTTGATATTATTGCAACACCTATAAGCATATGTTCCTCTCTCGTAATAATTTTTAGTAACATAATGAAGGAATTCAACAATATAACTATCACATAAAGCATTCTTTTCATGATTCACAAGCATAGAATTTTTATTTCTCTCCACATAAGCAATTTTCTTCTCATTCATAATAGTGGGAGCAAATTGTGACGCCCTCTGCTCGACCGTGCACTAATCATACACGCAAACGTGCACGCTCGAGATCAGAGACGCACTTGAAGATATCACAACACAACTCTAAACTCAAATTTAAACATAAATCATCATATTACAAACCAGGGGTCACGAGGACCCGAATACATAAGTCATACAAGCCATAATATCTGAGTACAGACATAGTTAGTCAAGTTTTGCCTTAAGAAGGCTAGCACAAACAGCGACATAACGATCGAAAAGGCGAAGGCCTCCTGCCTAGGGCCTCCAAACTAGTCCTGGTCGGCTGGCTCAACCCAGTAGTACGTGCCTCCGGGACTCTCCTGGTAGTAGTCTCCTGCAGTGGCGTCTGGCTCCGGGACGTCGACATCTGGTCGCAAGTATCGGTTATGGGGGAAAACGAATAGCAAAGCAACCATGAGTACTCATCCAAAGTACTCGCAAGACTGACATCAGAACTATACTAATATGCATTGGTATCAAAGGAATGGGGCTATATCTTTGGACTATACTGCAGAATGCCAAAATATAGGGGGAGAAGCCTAGCCTATCGAAGACTAGCATCTTGAAGCAATCTTGCAGCATCAGAAGAGAGTAGAGCAAGATATTATATAGTTAAACATATGGTAGCAGTGCCCTGAGATCCTTCCTCGACTATCCTGCGAGAAAGTGATCCCGAGAGCAGAAGTAATAGTTTATTATTGTGACAGTAACCATTTGTAGTTGTAGCAGATCAAGATACAACTCTGAGCGTCCTGTTACCATGGACACGGCTATTCGAATAGTTAACTTCCCTGCAGGGGTGCACTACTGTTACCCAACACGCTCGATTACATCTGGCCGGACACACTTGCTGGATAATGCCCGGCCTCGGGTAATCGACACGAAGCAGCGTCCTACCTAGGCTCAGCAGAGAGGTCAACACGCCGGTCTAAATCCTAAGCACAAAGGGGTCTTGGGCCATCGCCCTTTGCACTCCTGCACGTTACGTGGCTGGTCGGGGCCCAGGCGCGACACTGAATACACCAGTGACGTAACCAGCCCACCCCAACGATCAGCCCGCATCTCTGAGCTGTGACGTCTGAAGAGCTTTCGGGAGAAACGTACGACGTAGAGGGTCCCATAACCATTATCCCACGTGGTGGTAGTGCGTATAGAGCCAACGACCCACTCAGATCAAATACCCAAATCCGTTTAATCATGTTTAGTAACTCGCAGAGACGAACATGGTTCCTGTCACTCTGACTTGGTAAGTCATATCGCGCGGGTGCTCTTGGAGCCGACCCGTCTTTAATGTTATCTCGCGGGCACCCTTGGGGCCAGCCCGACTTTAACAGTTTAAGTATTGCAGCAATGTAAACCGTTCCGTGATCATCACCCAGAGTGATCACGGCCCGATAACAAGCATGGCATACGGACAAGGGTGATGGGTCACCGATGAAGCAGTAGCACAGCTAACTAAGTCTTGTGGGACAACAGGTGGAGTATCAATAGCAGACTACAAAATCAGGCTATGCATCGGAATAGGTGCTATCGGAACAGTAGCAGGGGCAATTCTAATGCAAGAATAAGAGAGAAGGAATGGGCGATATCTGATGATCAAGGGGGTTTTGCTTGCCTGGAAGCTCAGCTGAAGGGGTTTGGTCGTCGGCGACGTCATCGAACACTGCAGTGTCGTCGGCAGTCTCGGGGGCTATCGAGAGAGAAGGAGGGGGAAGAAACAATGAATACACGGCAAAAATGCAACAGGGATGCATGGCATGCCTAAATGATATGCAGATGTGATATATTGCCTATTTAATTGTATTAGATAATTTAGAAATTTATTTGGAATTATTTTATTAAAGTTATGCACTATTCATTTATCGAATTCGGGCAAAAAGTTCCATGTTCACCTAGATAGGAGTGTTGGACAGGCACTTTGATCACATATTCAGATTCTTCACATTTTTCTGATCATTTTACATATATAAATTATTTTCATCCGAGTTACGGTTTAAAAGATATGATTTTTCAAAGTTTTATTAATATTCAGGAATTTATTTAATTAATTAAATCCGAATTATCCAGAATAGTGTTAGATGACGTCAGCAAGACGTAAGAGTGACGTCAGCAGTCAACAGGTCTGACTAGAGTCAAACCTGACAGATGGAGCCCATCTGTCATAGAGTCAGTGGCTAATTAGGATTAATTAAACTAACTAATGATTAATTAGAGGTGTGGGGCCTACTGTCAGTGTCTATTTACTAATTAATTTAATTAACCGATTTAATTAACGTTTTATTTCTTTTTTTTAAATTCGTTTATTTAGGCGGGACCCACATGTCAGTGACACGGGGCCGCCACGTCAGCGTGGACCGGGTCAACGGGGCACACGGGGCCCACAGTCAGTGACACAAGGGCAGGGCCCGCGGTGGCCACGTCGGACGCCGGCCACGGGAGTCGCGCCGGAGCTACTCCGGCGAGCCCGAGCACGGCTACAACTCCGGCGAGCTCGGGTTCTCTCTACGGTGCATCAAATCGGGCGTTCTCGGGCTCGTTCGAATGAGGAGACCGAGCCGCGGCGGTCTGCGGTACTAGCGCGAGGCGGGGCGGCCGGAAACGAGTGCTATGACGGCGACGGCGGATGGCGGCGTTCGAGCGTGATGGCAATCGGCGATGCGGGCGCGCTCGACTGGAACGAATAGGACAGGGAGCCTCTACGCGCGCGGGTGAACACATTGGGCTCGGCCGCGTGACCAATTGGTCACCGGAGCCACGCCGGCGACGAGGTCAGGCGGAGGTGGGCTCGGTCATGTCGGGGAAATCGGGGCTACGGCGTCGGAACCGCGCTGGAAAGAGGGAAAGAAGACGGCGAGGCTCACCAGGAGCCTGTAGAGGTGCTCAAACGGGCTCGGGGAAGCTCGTCGTGGCCGGAGACGTCGGCGAACGGCGGCGGCGATCCGAGGAAGGAGAAGAAGATGGCGGCGTTGTTGGAGCTTCCCGGCTCCGGTTCGTTGGCGGAGACGGCGATGACGATGGGCTAGTCGGAGAGGCGATCGGGGCTCGGCAGCCGCGGGATCGAGTGGAGGACAGCGGCGAGCTTTCGGGCGAGGTGGGAGAGAGAGCTAGCGGGCGAGGGAGGAAATATCGGGAGGCCGGCTAGGGTTTCCAGGGGGGCGGTCTTATCCCCCTTGATCTCCTGTAGCGGCGCGGTCGATGGGGAGGGCGCGGCTGCGGCTAGCCGGCGACGACGCGGTCGGGCGCGTGGGCGACCGAGGATGAACAGGGGAAGGAGGAGGGGGAGTTTGGGCCGGTTGACTTAGGCCCAGCTAGCGCGGGCTTTCTCTTTTTCTTCTTTTCTTTTCTGTTTTTCTCTTTTTCTTCTCTGTTTTGTAAATAGTTAGGCCCATAATTGAGTTTAGTAAAATATGTGACTTGGCCCAATAATTAATATGCAATATTAGTTAATATCAGAAATTGGTTTGGAGGTGATATGATTTCATTTGAATTTTGAGTAAATAAAAAGGCATTAAATGTTGCTGTTATGGTTCTGTTTTAAGATGTTAGAGTCCTTTAAGGGATTCAATTAATGTTGATTATATTTTTATAACTGCCTCTGGATTATTTGCAACATTATGAACATTTTAGTTTTCAAATTTGAACAACTTTTATTTTTACTTTAAATTTGAATTTCATTTTGAATTGGAATTTGAAATGAGATATGATGCAAATGATGATTAAGCACTGTTAAGCAAGGTGACTTGGCATTATCAAAAGGTGATCACTGTAGCTAATACATGGGGACGTTACACAAACTCAACAAAATAATTATCATGAGATACTTGATTGGCATAACCAAATTGAACATTAAAATCATGATGACAAGTTTCATAGTTATCAATATTATTTATAGCATACATGGCATCACAATAATCACCATAGATAGCAACTTTTTTATCATAGTCAATTGAAACCTCTTCCAAAATAGTGGAATCATCATTAAATAAAGTAATGACCTCTCCAAATCCACTTTCATTAATTTAATCATCATAAATAGGAGGCATGCTATCATCATAATAAATTTGCTCATCAAAACTTGAGGGACTAAAAATATCATCTTCATGAAATATAGCATCCCCAAGCTTATGGCTTTGCATATCATTAGCATCATGGATATTCATAGAAAGCATACTAACAACATTGCAATCATGCTCATCATTCAAAGATTTAATGGCACACATTTTATTGAATTCTTCTTCTAACACTTGAGCACAATTTTCCGATCCATCATTCTCAAGAAAGACTTCATAAAGATAAAGCATGTGAGGCAATCTCAATTCCATTTTTTTTGTAGTTTTCTTTTTATAAACCAAACTAGTGATAAAATAAGAAACTAAAAGATTCAATTGCAAGATCTAAATATATACCTTCAAGCACTCACCTCCCCGGCAACGGCGCCAGAAAAGAGCTTGATGTCTACTACGCAACTTTTATTTTTATAGACGTTGTTGGGCCTCCAAGTGAAGAGTTTTGTAGGACAGTAGAAAATTTCCGTCAAGTGGATGACCTAAGGTTTATCAATCTGTGGGAGACGTAGGATGGAGATGGTCTCTCTCAAACAACCCTGCAATCAAATACAAGAAATCTCTTGTGTCCCCAACACACCCAATACAATGGTAAATTGTATAGGTGCACTAGTTCGGCGAAGAGATGGTGATATAAGTGTAGTATGGATAGTAGATATAAGTTTTTGTAATCTAAAAATATAAAAACAGCAAGGTAGCAAGTGATAAAACGGAGCACAAACGGTATTGCAATGCTTAGAAACAAGGCCTAGGGTTCATACTTTCACTAGTGCAATCTCTCAACAATGCTAACATAATTGAATTATATAACATTCCCTCAACGTGCGATAAAGAATCACTTCAAAGTTCTTATTAGCAGAGAACATAAGATAGAAATTGTTGTAGGGTACGAAACCACCTCAAAGTTATCCTTTCCGATCAATCTATTGAGCCATCTCTATAAGTGACAGAAACAGCCCTAGAGTTCGTACTAAAATAACACCATATAATACGCATCAATCAACTCTAATGTCACCTAGATACTCCAATGTCACCACAAGTATCCGTGAGTTGATTATTCGATATGCATCAAACAACTTCAGATTCATAATATTCAATCCACACAAAGAACTTCAAAGAGCACCCCAAAGTTTCTTATCTAAGATAAGATAATGAAAACGTGCAACCAACCCCTATGCCTAGATCACCCCAAGGTCACGGGAATTCGCAAGTTGATTACCAAAACATACATCAAGTGACTCAATAGAATACCCCATTGTCACCACGGGTATCCACATGCAAGACATACATCAAGTGTTCTTAAATCTGAAATATTCAATCCGATAATAACGAAACCTCAAAGGGAAAAGACTCAATTCATCACAAGAAGATAGAGAGGGAAGAAACACCATATGATCCAACTATATTAACAAAGCTCGCGGTATATCAAGATCGTGCCAAATAAAGAACACGAGAGAGAGATCAAACACATAGCTACTGGTACATACCCTTAGCCCCGAGGGTGAACTATTCCCTCCTCATCATGAAGACCGCCGGGATGATGAAGATGGCCTCCGGCGATGATTTCCCCCTCCGGCAGAGTGCCGGAACAGGGCCTCGGATGAGATCGCTTCGGTACAGAGGCTTGCGGCGGCGGAGCGGAAGTTCTCGGTTTATTTCTGGGGTCTTTGGTATTTATAGGAATTTTTTGCGTTGGTTTCACGTCAAGGGGGCCCACGAGGGAGCGACAAGCTCGCTAGGCCATCCCTACCCCCCAGGGCGCGCCTTGCAGGCTTGTCGCTCCCTCGTGACTCTTCTGGTCCTTCCATGAAGCTTCGGAGGTCTCTTATGTTCCAAAAAAAATCATCAAAAAGTTTCAGCCAATTCCGAGAACTTTTATTTCTGCACAAAAAACAACACCACGGTAGTTCTGCTGAAAACAGCGTCAGTCCGGATTAGTTCTAATCAAATCATACCAAAACCATATAAAATAGTTGTAAACTTGGCATGAATACTTCATAAATTATAGATACGTTGGAGACGTATCAAGGACGGGCAGGTGGAAGACTTGGATCCCACCCAGTCCGGCAACCACACCCACACGCAGCAAGGCTACACCCAGACCGCCACGCAGCAGTCCTACACCGAGAACGACGATGGCACACAGCAACAACAACATTGGGCCGCCGGGGAGCAGCGTCCGGAGGGGGAGGAGGAGGAGGAGGACGGCGACGACGACGATGATCCGGATGGTACCGGCGGCGATCCAAAGAAGAAAGGTAGAGGAGAAAGCTTCAACATGCGGGAGGACGAGCTGTTCTGCGATGCATGGTTGGCCACTAGCCTTGATCCTCTCCACGGCACGGAGCAAAAGGGCACAACCTTTTGAAGGAACATTCACATATGGTTCCATGAGCACAAACATTTCGCGCCCTACTCCGACGCGTTGATCCGCAACCGTGAGTGGAAGTCCCTCAACCATCGATGATACACCATCCAAGAGGCCGTCTCAAAGTATTGCGGGCACTTGAAGAATCTCATCGCACGGTGGCCTAGCGGTGCACAATTCACCGAGCAAATAAGTTCATCACTAGCCGGATATGCTTTAGTTATGTTGATCACTAGCCGGATATGCTTTAGTTTTGTTGATCACTAGCCGGATATGCTTGAGTTTTGTTGATCACTAGCCGGATATGCTTTAGTTTTGTTGATCACTAGCCGGATATGCTTCAGTTTTGTTGATCACTAGCCGGATAGGCTTCAGTGTACTTGATCACTAGCCGGCTATGCTTTAGTTTTGTTGATCACTAACCGGACAGGCTTCAGTTTTGCTGATCACTAGCCGGATATACTTTAGTTTTGTTGATCACTAGCCGGACATGTATTGTTTTGTTGCTCACTACCCGGATATGCATTGTTTCACTTTGTAGCCTACTCGTGCTTGTGTGGTGTACAAGAAGTTGGAGAAGAAGTCCTTCACCGTCATGCATTGTGGGTTGAAGTTGAATGAGCAACCGAAGTGGAATCTTTTCATTGCCAAGACTGCCGCCCAAGCCAACGAGGAAGAAACCGGTGACCCTACCGACCCAACCAAAGAACCGCCAAAGAAGGTTAGAAGAAATTTACGGGGCAAGAAGTGGGAGGAGGAGAGGGCGAAGCGAGAAGGTGCGGCTTCCAAGCTGACGGAGAGGTTCGAGGAGATCTTGGCGAAGGAGGAGTCATGCGTGAGGCGCTCGGAAATTAAGGAGGAGAGGAAGGCGGAGAGGTTCAAGCAGTTGATGGACGCGACGGAGAAGAAGATCAAGCTCGAAGAGAGGAGGACCTTGATCGAAGAGAGGAAGGCGGCGCTGGAGGAGAAGAAGGCCGCGCTCGAGGAAAAGAGGGTGAAGATCGCCGCCAATGCGGAGGACGTCAAGATGTTGACCTTGAATATCGACTCTTTGGATGCCGACGCTAGAATTATCGTGCAATCCGTCCGCTACCAGATGTTGGAGCGGCAGAAAGATGAGTTGGCGGCGGCGGAAGATGAGGACGCGGCGGAGGCTGAGGTGGCCGCGGACGCGGAGGCTGTCTACGCGGCGGCGACGACACCCCTTGATCGGGGAGCAGACGACAGGCATTGCCGGTCCGGCAGGGCAGAGATGCACGTGTTAGAAGTATAAACGTGTTAGTTAGGGATTAGGAGAGATAGAGATAGAATTGGTTTAAACCAACAATGACTTGCCTTGTACTCCAATCATCTTCCCACGTTGTACTCCTATATATACTCCATATGAGGGTTAGATCAATACAACATACAACAACAAACATTAGCCATCCTATATACTTTTCCATATGGTATTAGAGCGGTTAGTCTCACGACGCCGATCCTAGGACCTTCCACCACTTTCGCAGCGCGTCGCCTCCGGGGAGATTAATCTCCTCTCCCCGGGGGCGCGGCACCCGATCGATCAAAGATCAAATCGGTTCCATAGATTAGATCGATTCCATAGATTAGAATAATTCCAATTTCGAAATTCTTTTAGATTGATTTTTCTTTCTTTAGCCACAAATAAATTCCTCTCCCCGACCCTCGAATCCGGTGAGAACAATCCGGGACGACGCTCGTGCAGCAGCGGAGCACGCGCGGCAGGTCCGCGCGATCCAGAAGAGCAGCCGCCGGTTTCTTCCACAGCATCAACAACAGCCCCACGACATCAACCGTGGAAAATCAACCATGCACGCCGGCCTGCACATCCTCAAGCCAGGCAGCCCGACGGCGCATGTGCACAGGCGGGCATGGCCATGCGCGCAGGAACGGACCTTCATTGACTCCGTCTTGAGTTCAAGCACAGGCCATCACCACGGAGAACTAGCTCCTGCACCGAGGGTGACTCCACACGACGACACCGACCCGACGCATTGATCTTCACCGACCTCTGGCTCCGGCCAGCACGCCGGGGACATGTACGGGCGACAGGCGGCCCACGCACACGATCGGTTTTCGATCGGCTTCGACACACAGCGATCGCATCGGCAACTCGGACAGGGAGCAGATCGGTTCCCTTGGAGCCGGCACTTGCATCCATCCATGGAGAAGTCACGAACTCGGAGGCCGGGAGCGTGGGCAACTACATCGGCAAGCACCTCCATCGACCCATGCAGCCATGCACTTGTATGGCATGCACAAAAACTGCACGTACGTGCTATATCAGGACTCAGGCATGGTATCGATTCGGCTAGCTTCCGTGGGCGCATCCATCACGGGAGGGCATGCAGCATTGCATCAGCTGTCTTCATCGACTTCGGACACACGCGCAAACGCGGTCTACACCAAGCCGACTCCATTGACTAGACGACCACTCGCGCGCCGCCGCCACATCGACGTACACCGAGCGATCTGCATCAATATTCATCGACCCGAGCTGTACGACTACGCCGGGCTACGAGCCAACATACTTCTCCAGCATGACACGGCATCGACACTTCGTCGCGGAGGGACGCCTTCAAGCGATGCATCATCGTCAACACGCCGATTGCAACGCCAACGCCGACACGTCATCACCAAGGTCTTCATCAACGTGGTCTTCATCAACAACCTCGTCAACACACCGCCGCCGTCTCTACAACCTCGTCCACAAGTATGGACACGCGTCCTCTCACAGTACTACTGCAAGACGCGCACGACATCGACGATGGCATTGACACCGTCCGATGGCTAAGACTGCATCGACACACCGGCATCACTTTTGTGAAAGCCACTACAACCACGCACACGGTCCTGGCAAAACCGTTGTGTGCTCGGTGGGCTTCCTCCAGCTTGGCAAAACTGACGGTCTCACCTACAACCGCGTCCTCTGACATCCGCAGGACGCCCGCGACGGTACCTCTCAAGGTCCAAAACGTCGCCGCCGACGGTACCTCTCCAGGTGCAAAACGTCGGCTACACGATTGCAGCTCTGTCATACACATCGCGCAATTTTTTGCGCCTCCGGCGATTGCGGCTACACCAACTACGACGACTACACCATCGACCACGACTACCTCGACCACGGCTACATAACCATGATCGGCTACCTCAACATCGACATTAATGGCTACGTCTACAGCAACTCATCGGCAACAACTCCAGTTAACAACGTCCGCGTCGTCAAGCGTTCACGCCACTCTCGCTGTGACTGCGGGAGGGAAGAGAGGAGAGATAAGGACGGCACCAGAAGGGGAAGCAGTCACCGCCCTAGGTGCCAACCCATCAGAGACGCAATTGATGATGGCGCAACGGAGAAGACGACGGAAGCACAAGCCTTCAAATTCAGTCGTAATCGTCCGCTTCACTCACGCTACGACTGAGGGGGAATGTTAGAAGTATAAACGTGTTAGTTAGGGATTAGGAGAGATAGAGATAGAATTGGTTTAAACCAACAATGACTTGCCTTGTACTCCAATCCTCTTCCCACGTTGTACTCCTATATATACTCCATATGAGGGTCAGATCAATACAACATACAACAACAAACATTAGCCATCCTATATACTTTTCCATAGCACGGACTGTCGGACTGATATTCTTTTGGATTAGGGCATGTAAAAACTAAGCATATTTGCCTGTTTTTGGTTGTGATCGGGGATGCGATCCGACGCGTTATGTGGATCATCGCACATTTGAATTTGAATTTGCTGACGGACATATACGTGCTACGGTTGGATGGCGTCCTCCCGCATCCATGTCGTGGATTGGTCCCCTGTCCGCGGACGGATGCGGGAGGAAATTTGCGGGTTGCCCGTTGGAGATGCCCTCATATCCACTTTACCCTTTACCCATTGCCCATGTTCATTGCTCGCTCCCTTTGTGACCTCTGCTCGCCTTTTTGTTCAAAGGATTTGTCTGATGCCCCAAATGCGAACCGCGCAAATTGATGCACAACGAACGAACAGAAGTCCTCGACATGGAGACGGCGCGTATTGCATTGCATGCTTGCGTTGTTACAAATTTACAATGTGTACGTGTATGCCGCATGTTGTGGAAACTGAGGTTCACTTCTCCTCGATCCCCGCGCCTCCGTCGCCGCCGACCTCGTCCCGGCCGTCGAAGTAGTCCTCCCTGACGTTGCCGGCGAGCATGAGGCATACGAGCCAGAAGAGCGAGGCGTCGAGGTTGAGGAACGCGGCGGCGCCGAGCAGCCCGGTCTCGGCTGTGGGGCAGGCGTACCCGAGGTCGCGGTGCACGTTCCGGACGTGGTGCCTGGCCTCCGTCGCCGTCGCCCACGTCGTCATCCCTATCCCGGCCACCGTAACGCCACTAGAAAAAAAAAAGCACATTGCCGGTGTAATTATATTACGACGGTACGACGCGTACTTGCCTGCTTGGTGGGTTCGATTCATTACATGGCGAGATGGAAGAAGACGTGGAGCAGGGTGTAGTCGAAGAGGGCCTTCCTGGGGATGGACCTGCCGTCGTAGGGGAAGAAGACGGAGACGGCGCCGATCCCGGCGCAGCACGCGGCGGCGAGCGCGGAGAGGGCGCCCAGCGCCACCGTGGGGTCCGGCAGATGACCACGTCCGCGCCTCTGATCGGCGTCCCGTACGGCGGCTGCGACCGAAAGGGACATGGATCATTTGCATGCACGCATCGCGACGTGGTAGCAATGGTCAATGGAGCTAGCTAATTACTGTAATTACCTTCTTGAGCTCGGCGACGACGGCGATGACGAAGGAGAGCACGCCGAAGAACGCGGTGGCCGCGCGGAACCGCGTGCTCTGCCTCAGAGCCATGGCATCGATCGACCGACCGATCGATCGGTTGATCGATTTCTTCCTACTAATCAATATACTCTATCTCGCCACCCCGTCTCAATCGGAGTACCTGAGGATCAAACCAAACCAGGCTGAGGTCGACATACATTACCGGCGACGCGGATTCGTGTTTCTCTGACGCCATTGCCATGCATTTGGGTTGCATGAAGGGGAGAGCATGTATATCAATCAATCAATCAATCAATCGTGAAATCGAGATACCTGTGGGAGGCGTCCAACTGAGCGGGTGAATTGCCAGGCAGCGAAGCCGACCAATAAATAGGCGAGGATTGGGGCAACGAGGTCGACAGGAAGGGCAAGCGCATGCCGTGCACCGTTGTCTTGCTTCCGGTAGAAATTGTTCACGATATGCTACAGCCTGAATTTTCTGAGGTGTATAGACAAGTGGTAAGTGTCCAAGTAATAACTTCTCTCCGACAAAAAAATAAATAAAATGTCTTCAGTGTTGTTCCTTTTTTTTTTTTTTTGAACAAGCTAAAGGCGCCGAAGGCGTCTTGTATTCAGATCACTCACAGTTTACATCATGGATTACAAATCCCTGAAGGTCTAGATCTGTAACACAATATTTTAGGGGACAATCTCTGCCAAAATGATCAGGATTGTGACAACTAAACGACGTCGTAAGAAGAAACGCACCAGCGTAAAAAACCAAAAAATGAATTCCGTCGCCGGGACTTGAACCCGGGTCTCTCGGGTGAGAGTCGAGTATCCTAACCACCTAGACTACGACGGACTGTGTTAACTTGTTGCCGCGGAGTTTATTCAGTCTGTTCTGTCCCGAACACAGGCTTAAGATGTGGTTAAATGGTGGGCAGAATACAGATTGACGAGGACCAACGCCCAGGACCTATGCTAGCTATATATCGTCTGGTCTATGGGATTTAAGCCTACTTCTTTCCGGGTCTCTTTGAGATTGGTTTCTTCCCAATAAAGTGCATAAAAAAAGTGTTGATGCTTCTTCGATGCGCATGTTGCAAGTTGACTTAAGACCGTACTTGTCAGCCAAATGGTCGTGTAGTGGGCAAAACATATGATTCGCCACATTTCAGTCCGAGTAACAAATAATTCAGCACTACTAAAAATCAAACGAGAGAATTCATGACAACGATAATAGTTCAAAGCAAATAGTTCATGACAACAATACGAGTTCACATCAAATATTTCTCCAAGCTTTCATGCAATTCAATGCACTCCAAGAATTCATCATCAATAGAGATGCAACAGATGATAGAGATATTTGGACCTATGTGTGGTCTGCTCCCAAATACTCTTCCATGAAGATGTACAAGGCCATCATTGGGATTAGCACAGCAGTCAGCAGATAACATCTTCAAACTTCTTTGGAGTACTGTATGCAGACTCAGGCACAAAATATTTTTTTGGCTCCTTTTACATGACAGAGTGAACAACAACAACAACAACAACAAAGCCTTTAGTCCCAAACAAGTTGGGGTAGGCTAGAGGTGAAACCCATAAGATCTCGCGACCAACTCATGGTTCTGGCACATGGATAGCGAGCTTCCACGCACCCCTGTCCATGGCTAGTTCTTTGGTGATGCTCCAATCCTTCAGGTCTCTCTTTACGGACTCTTCCCATGTCAAGTTCGGTCTACCCCGGCCTCTTTTGACATTATCAGCACGCTTTAGCCGTCCGCTATGTACTGGGGCTTCTGGAGGCCTGCACTGAATATGTCCAAACCATCTCAGACGATGTTGGACAAGCTTGTCTTCAATTGACGCTACCCCAACTCTATCTCGTATATCATCATTCCGGATTCGGTCCTTCCTTGTGTGGCCACACATCCATCTCAACATGCGCATCTCCGCCACACCTAACTGTTGCACATGTCGCCTTTTAGTCGGCCAACACTCAACGCCATACAATATTGCGGGTCGAACCGCCGTCCTATAGAACTTGCCTTTTAACTTTTGTGGCACCCTCTTGTCACAGAATGCTAGAAGCTTGGCGCCACTTCATCCATCCGACTTTAATTCGATGGTTCACATCTTCATCGATATCCCCATCCTTCTGCAACATTGACCCCAAATATCGAAAGGTGTCCTTCTGCGGCACCACCTGCCCATCAAGGCTAACATCATCCTCCTCCTCGTGCCTAGTAGTACCGAAAGCGCACCTCATGTACTCGGTTTTAGTCCTACTAAGTCTAAAACCTTTCGATTCCAAAGTTTGTCTCCATAACTCCAACTTCCTGTTGACCCCCGTCCGACTCTCATCGACTAGCACCACATCGTCCGCAAAGAGCATACACCATGGGATATCTCCTTGTATATCCCTTGTGACCTCATCCATCACCAAGGCAAAAAGATAAGGGCTCAAAGCTGACCCTTGATGCAGTCATATCTTAATCGGGAAGTCATTAGTGTCGCCATCACTTGTTCGAACACTTGTCACAACATTATCGTACATGTCCTTGATGAGGGTAATGTACTTTGCTGGGACTTTGTGTTTCTCCAAGGCCCAGCACATAACATTCCGCGGTATCTTATCATAGGCCTTCTCCAAGTCAATGAACACCATATGCAGGTCCTTCTTTTGCTCCCTATATCTCTCCATAAGTTGTCGTACCAAGAAAATAGCTTCCATGGTCGACCTCCCAGGCATGAAACCAAACTGATTTTTGGTCACGCTTGTCATTCTTCTTAAGCGGTGCTCAATGACTCTCTCCCATAGCTTCATTGTATGGCTCATCAGTTTAATTCCACGGTAATTCCACGGTAATTAGTACAACTCTGAACATCCCCCTTGTTCTTGAAGATTGGTACTAATATACTCAGTCTCCATTCTTCTGGCATCTTGTTTGCCCGAAAAATGAGGTTGAAAAGTTTGGTTAGCCATACTATCGCTATGTCCCCGAGGCCTCTCCACACCTCAATGAGGATACAATCAGGGCCCATCGCCTTGCCTCCTTTCATCCTCTTCAAAGCCTCCTTGACCTCCGACTCCTGGATTTGCCGCACAAAAAGCCTGCTGGTATCAGCAAAGGAGTCGTCCAGATCAATGGTAGAGCTCTTACTCTCCCCATTGAACAGCTTGTCAAAGTACTCCCGCCATCTATGCTTAATCTCCTCGTTCTTCACCAGTAGTTGATCTGCTCCGTCCTTGATGCACTTGATTTGGTCAACATCCCTCGTCTTCCTCTCTCGGATCTTGGCCATCTTATAGATGTCCCTTTCGCCTTCCTTCGTGTCTAACCGTTGGTAGAGGTCCTCATACGCCCGGCCCCTTGCTTCACTCACAGCTCGCTTTGCGGCCTTCTTTGCCATCTTGTACTTCTCTATGTTGTCTGCACTCCTATCCAGATATAGGCGTCTGAAACACTCTTTCTTCTCCTTAATTGCCTTCTGGACATCATCGTTCCACCACCAGGTATCTTTAGCTTCTCTTCTACTTCCCCTGGACACTCCAAACTCCTCTGAGGCCACCTTACGAATGCAAGTCGCCATCTTCATCCACATGTTGTCTACATCACCTCTTTCCTCCCAAGGGCCCTCCTTAATGACCCTCTCCTTGAACGCCTGAGCTACCTCCCCCTTGAGCTTCCACCACTTCGTTCTAGCGACTTTGGCACGCTTGTCCCGCTGGACACGAATCCGAAAGCGGAGGTCAGCAACCACAAGCTTATGCTGAGGGACAACACTCTCTCCAGGTATCACCTTACAGTCTAGGCATGCACGCCTGTCTTCTCTTCTCGAGAGGATGAAATCAATCTGGCTAGAGTGTTGCCCACTACTGTAAGTCACTAGATGTGATTCTCTCTTCTTAAAGAGGGTGTTAGCTATGATCATGTTGTAGGCTAGCGCAAAGCTTAAGACATCTTCTCCTTCTTGGTTCCTGATGCCATAGCCAAAACCCCCATGCACCCCTTCAAAACCTGTGTTAGATGTGCCCACGTGGCCATTGAGGTCTCCTCCTATGAAGAGCCTCTCGCCAATCGGTACACTCCTAACCATGTCCTCTAGGCCTTCCCAGAACTCCGTCTTGGTGTTCTCATTGTGGCCTACTTGCGGGGCATACGCGCTGATAACGTTGAGAACTAAGTCCCCAACTACCAGCTTGACCAGGATAATCCGGTCCCCACGTCTCTTGACGTCTACCACTCCATCCTTGAGGCTCTTGCTGATCAAGATGCCTACTCCATTTCTGTTTGCAACCGTCCCCGTGTACCACAGCTTGAAGCCGGTACCCTCCACCTCCTTCGCCTTTTGTCCCCTCCATTTGGTCTCTTGGACGCAAAGGATATCAACGCCTCTCCTCACCGCGGTATCAACTACCTCCCGAAGCTTACCTGTCAGAGACCCTACGTTCCAGCTACCTAAGCGAATCCTCCTAGGCTCGGCTAGCTTCCTTACCCTTCGCACTCGTCGAGTCAAATGCAAAGACCCTTGCTCAATTTCCACTACACCCGGGCGCCGATGTAGCGCGCCACTACGGATGCGACGACCCGATCCTCGCTCACTTGCCACCGTATCCAGATCAAGATACGGCGCGCCACCTGGGGGGTGACGGCCCGGCCCTTGCCCATTTTCCACCACACCCGGGTTCCGATGTGGCACGTCGCTGAGAGGGTTACGCCCCAACGAAAATCTTTTGGGTTTCATCTCCATAAGAGTGGCTGAGTTTTGACGTTGGCTCGCCAAGCCTATCCCAACCCTCCTCCTTTATCCGGGCTTGGGACCGGCTATGTTGAGACAACATAGGCGGAGTTACATGACAGAGTGAACACAAGGAATTTATTACAACGCAGAAGTATGTATTTGGAGGACTACAAATGTGTTCTATGTGCTGATGCCACAGAGGAAACAATATCACATCTATTCCGGGATTGCCAATTTGCATTGACATGCTGGCTTTCTTTCACCCCCACTAAGCAAAGAGGCATCTCTGTATATGATGATATTCTTCTTACAATGATCAAACTCCCTTCGGAAATTGCAATGGAGATTATAATCATGAGATGCTGGAGCATCTGGATGATTAGGAACGACAAGATCTTTTGAAGGGCAGCACCGCATATGGACACTTGGAAACACTATCTGAAAGAAGGGTTGCAGGCAACTCAATTAAGAGCTAAGCAAGGCAAAGCAGAGAGGATCAACACCTAGATAGATCAAAACCTGTAATTTAATTTTAATGTTTCCTAGAACTGGCATTGGGTGACTCTTTCTTTTAGTCATGCTTTTGTAAATATTTTGCTATGATAATTAAAATACCATAGAACAATTGTTCTAGGGTTTCGGCTCAAAAAAAAAGTTCACATCAAATAGTTCATGACAATAACACGAGTTGACAACAAATAGTCCAATCTTAGGGCATCTCCAACGGCGACCCGCAAATTTCCTCCCGCATTCGTTCACGGACAGGGGGACCAGTCCGCGGACACGGATGCGGGAGCCGGCCATCCAACGCTGCCCACATACATTTCCGCAAATATGAAATGCCCGCCTCTATTAGTTTAGAAAAATAGCTTTCTGCCAAACGCTACAACCTTTCGTCAAATGCAAACACATATAAGGCTAATTAGGATATGGTAATAGTACTTCTAAACACTAGCTTAGCTAGCTTCCGCCATCATGCAATCCAAATTGCTACCTTCCGCCAAATGTTGTGGCTAGCTTCCGCCAAATTAGCTTGCTAGACTATTTATTAGTAGCTTCCGTCAAACGTACTAGTGCCTCACTAGCAGCCTTTCGCCAAACGCTAGTCACCTTTCTTTCAGCAGCAACGGCCTTCCACCATCCGCACAAAGAAGACAGGGATACGTGGTGCTTTTTGGTTGGTCAGACGGATGTCCGGACTCCCGCAAAGCTCCCCTACGTTTGTCTCCGTTTTGTGGGAGAAAGTACGTCCGGACAGCGCAGTTCAGACGAATGCGGGCGATTTACGGGTCTGCCTTGAAGATGCCCTTAGTCCACCGGTAGCACAGATCAGATCCGTATACGGAGTACTACATGCTAAACACAGATTAGACGGTCGAACACATACATGAACAAATAAAGAATTCCAACCTTAGACCACCGCTAGCACGGATCAGATCCCACAGTCACAGCCGGATTGGGGCGACCCATCTCGGAGTAGAGCCGCCGGCGGCGACGGCTGTAGGCAGAGCAGGGGCGTGAGGAGGAGGCGAGCCGTGGTTGAGCGCGCGCTGAATCGCTGCGAGGACAGGGTGGAGGAGCCGCACAGGGCAGGGAAAGGACCGGCGAGAGGTACAGAGCGGTGGCCGGGATGTGGGGAGCGGCGGCGGCGCTGTGCCTCGAGGGGTCGGGTGCGCCTCCTGCTCGGCCACGTCGACGTCCGGCACGATAGCCGTGCCGGCGGCGAGTAGCTCCTCCGCGCACCGGTGCTCGTCGAGGAGACGGAGGTTGTAGGCCTGGTCGGCATGCGCCCGCCGGAACGAGGCCTCCCGCTCCTCCAGCACCATGTCTGTGTTGTAGGAGATATGCCCTAGAGGCAGTAATAACAGTTATTTTGTATCTCCAAGTTTGTAATGAATGTTTATGTCCCATGCTATAACTGCAATGATTCTCGATTCTGCAATATCCACGAGGCTCGGAGGGAAACTCATGTGCACGTGTGGTATAATAAACGGTAAAATGTATTCCTAGTCATGCCTCTAAGACTAGCTCAAGTATTGCATGATGATCCTGTTTTCCTGATCATGGGCATGACTATGCCGGCAATTTTGAGGGCACAATGTTAGAAGAACACTTGTGTTGAATCGACCCGAATTGATGTTATGCTATGAGATACATTAGTCACAAGTTAATGGTTTATAACACAGAGAAGTTAATGTTTGCATAATTCCTTAGACCATGAGAGTATCGAGTTCCTTGGTGCTTGCTTCATGAACTTTGGGGTTTGTTAAACATCATCCGTAACTGGGTGGCTATTACGGCGGCTTACGGGTTCACGGAAAAGTATGACAAGGAACGAGATAGCTCAAGATTGGGATTTGCTCCTCCGACGATGGAGAGATATTCTCGGGCCCTCTCGGTGTTACGGTTCCATCATCGTCTGGCCAGACACAATGTGATTTGATCACAGGGATGCCGAAACACGAAAACGAGAAAAGAGAACAAAACCGGTAACGAGGTAACTGGCATAGTGGACAAGTTGTTGATCCACGGAGATACAGATAAATCTCACCTCGGGTGTTTGTAACATATCGCGAAGCAACAGGAATAGCACACGGCAACCGGAGGTTCACTCGAATATTTATTCGTGTGGGTATATGGGTCAATATGGGTGTCCACGGCTCCGATGTTGATCATTGATCGGAAAGTGTTCCGGGTCATGTCTATACTTCACCGAACCTATAGGGTCACACGCTTAAGGGTCATCTATCTGCTGAATACTAGACAGGGAATCTGAGAGAAAGTCACCAGAAAAGTTTCGGAGACAACGGAAAAGTTCCGGAGAGAGAACACCGGAATAGTTTCGGTAAAACCGAAGAGTTGTTTCGGAGTATACCATTAAGTCAAATTGGTTTCGGCACATGCTTGGAAATTCTTGGAGGGTGCCAGAATTGTTCTGTAAACTTCTGGGATTTTTCCGGGTTGAAAACCGGAAATGTTCCGGAGTTGCCAGAACCGGTTTGGTTGCTTTTCGCAGATGAAAATCAGTAATCCGGGATTGTTTCGGAACGCATCCAAAATCATTTTAGTGGGTACTGGAATTATTCTAAGACCCACAGAAATATTTTCGGATTTAACGGTCGCGGAAAAAATGTTTCTGTGAATAGTGAAAGTGCTTTTTGGGTTACTTTATGGAAAGCCACCTTTTAGAGCTTTTCCCAAAAGGCTTCTAGAAGGGATTGGGGACCAAGGAACCCCCTTTGGGGGGGCCCCCTAGGGGTGGCCGGCCAAGATGGAGCTCCTCCATGGAGCTCCACTTGCCTTCCTTTTATGCCCTTATGGAGGATCCATGTGATGGGTTTTTTGGGTATTTTTCCCCTTGGCTTTCCTATAAATAGAGGTGGAGAGACACTCTCCACACTCACTCCTTTCTCACATACACAAGCCATGCATGATCTGGCCTTCTCTCTCCCTCCCCGCGAAATAGTTTCGTAGAGCCGAAAGGTTGTCTGGGTTCCGGCAGGAACTAGTTCTGGACGGCGAAGCCCTGCCGGATAGCTGACACCGTATGTGTGCAACCCCGTAGAGAGGTCGTAGTTTCGATCTTTTGCCCGAGGGGCTGTTCGAGGGTCCTCCCGAAGGGCTGTCCGAGTTACCGTTTGAGCTTCGAGGGTCCTTCCGAAGGTTTGTCCGTCACATCGTCCGAGGGACTGTCCGACCGCCTCCCGAAGGGCTGTCCGATGAGGGAGTACATCCTCGCGGTTGGGAGGTTGTAAATCCTAGCTGCGAGGATCTGCACCGACGATCTACATCGACTCTTCTTACGCTGCGCTACGAGTCGGTAATGATTAGATCAAACTATGTATGCAGTCTCCATAGTGGTCCTGGGCGTGCTCGCTGTACCGATTTGTTTTGTTTTCTGTCGCGTTCCCCTATAGTGGCATCAAGAGCCTTGCTATGCGTAGATGCAGGTTGCGATCTAGAATACATAGAGATGTATGGGTATTGCATAATATAATTTTGTAGTAGATGAGATCTATTGCTGAAAATTATTTATGCGGGTGGCAGATGAAATCTGTTACCCGATGTTCTTGTTGCTTCCCTATAATTTGCGCATTTCTGATCTTGAAACGGCATGGTGGAATTTCACAAAGTTCTGGCAATCCGCGATCCTGATTGATCAACGAAGTGCTATCAGTTCTTTGGGTTCCACCATAGTTAAGAGAAAGATGAAATTTCGCAGACGAAAGGTCAATGCAGATATGATCTGCACGGGGGTCATGCGTATGACGAAGTTTAGTATGGGGCTCGAGATTTTATTATCTCGTGTTTCATACACCCTGCAATGTTAATCTAGCAACTTGAATAATCATACTTGATGCTAAACGTTGGTAGCTGCGGTTTAAGTCAAAACCTTAGAAGCCACGTAAAATAAAATTTTGCATAAACCGATTAGAGGCGTCTAACTTGGTTTTGCAGGATGTGCATGTGATGTGGTATAGCAGTTCTCGTATTAATTCGATTATGTATGAGATGACTATATGATGTAAATTTACTAACATGACCTACGTGTCATGATTCGGCATGATGGCTGGAGCCATATGATTGTCACTTTAATGACCTGCGTGTCAACCTTAAGTAATGCACTTATTTTATTAGCTATAGAGATAGCAATATTATCTGGTGCATCGACAAGGTGGTGGCAATCTTCACGAAGGTGAACACCGATGCAAATGCTGAAGACGAAGAAATACTAGACTTCTCCGTCAGAAAGGGCTATACCATATCATGCTATTATGAATTGCCTGAGATGTTTATCCCTTATGATGCACCCTTTTTTATTGCGCGGTAGTCGCTTTTTATTAGGGTGATCTCTCACTTAAAATATCAAGTAGATAGTGTTCTCCCAAGTGTAGCACCGTCACAGCATCTATCCTTTTGGGGTGCGCCATGGATGCATGGGTACGAACGATTGGAGAAATGTAAGGCGGGTGAGGTCAGACCTCGCAGCAAGATCACTTGGTTGTCTTGACGTTCATGGCAGGATCGTCCTGAGCTCGGAACACACGCATCGAAATATGAACAAGAGTCACATAGAGATGTGATCGGCAAGTTGGCCTACCAATTGAAATACTCGTCATGGGATGATGATTCTATGACGTTGAATTGATATTCGGATCTTGAATCACTCATAATCAATTTTGAGAGATATTGATTTGAGTGGGAGCACACTTTAGAATAAAAATGTTTATTCACTAGTGCAAATTAATTATGAACAAAGTCTAAGTGAAACTTGTGTTTACCGTTGTAGATCAAATGGCTCACAACACCGCGTTCAACTTAGGCCCGATGTTAGAGAAAGAGAAGTTAGCTGCGACTGGAAACAACTATGCAGACTGGGTCCGTAACCTGAGGATTGTCCTCAGGAGCGCTAAGAGGATGTATGTGCTTGAAACTCCTCTTCCAGCTAAACCGGCGGCAACTGCCCCGAAAGATGAACAAAATGTCTGGGCCACTAAGGATGATGATTACAACTTAGTGCAGTGCCTCATGCTAGCTTGCATGAGTCCAGAGCTTCAAAAACGTTTTGAATTCCATAACCCCCGTGATATGATCCGGGAATTGGATGCTCTATACAAGGAAACCGCACGGTCTGAATGGTTTGATATCATGAAGGCCGTGATGGATTGCAAGATGGCTGAGGGCACTTCAGTTGGCGAACACGTGGTCAAAATGATTGGCTACGCTGAAAGGCTTAAAACCCTGGAATTTCCAATTCCACCAGCCCATATGATGGACATGTTGCTTTCTTCACTTCCCCCGTCTTACGACGGTTTTGTCATGAACTACAACATGAGTGGGATGGAGAAGACACCAAATGAGGTGCTCGCCATGCTGAAAACTGCGGAAGGAGGACTGCGGAAAAATCGCAAACAAGTGTTGCTTGTGAATAAAACCGCCAGTTTCAAAAAGAAAGGCAAGTCCAAGAAGGGCAAGGGCACCGGTAAGACCGGCTCCCAAAGCAACTCTAAGGGTGGATCCAAGAATGAAACTGAGTGCTTCTACTGCAAGGGCACAGGACACTGGAAAAGAAACTGCAAGAAGTATCTGGAAGATAAGAAGTCCAGGAAAACCGGAAAAGGTATAACTGTTATACAGGTTAATGTCATTGACGTTTTGCTTGCTAGCGAAAATTCTAAGTCTTGGGTATTTGATACCGGATCAGTTGCTCACATTTGCAACTCGATACATGGGCTTCAGAAGGTGCGCAAGCTGGCTAAGAATGAAGTCGTGATGCGTGTCGGGAACGGCGCTGGGATCGCCGCTCAAGCCGTCGGCATTATGCCTCTACGTCTCCCTTCAGGATTTACCTTAGAACTAAGTAACTGTTATTTTGTTCCGGCATTGTGTAGAAACATTATCTCTGGATCATGTTTAGTACACGATGGGTACTCTTACAAGTCTGAGAACAATGGTTGTTCGCTTTATTGTAAGGATATGTTTTATGGATTTGCACCCATTGTTGGGGGCCTTTTCATACTAAATCTTGAATGTGGAAATGATGTCTTTAACATGAATGCTAAACGCCTTAAGAAGGCTGATACCACCACCACTTACTTGTGGCACTGTCGGCTTGGCCACATCGGAAAGAAATGCATGCAAAGACTCCAGAGAGATGGACTTTTACCGTCTTTTGATTTTGAATCATTTGACACATGTGAAGCTTGTCTGATGGGGAAAATGACCAAGACGCCGTTCACGGGTCATCCTGAACGGGCGGGTGAATTATTGGAAATTATACATAGTGATGTATGTGGTCCAATGAGCACAGCCGCACGGGGTGGGTATTTCTACTTCGTGACTTTTACTGATGATTTAAGTAGGTATGGCTATATCTACTTAATGAAGCATAAGTCAAAAACATTTGAAAAGTTCAAAGAATTTCAGAATGAGGTAGAAAATCATCATAACAAAAGGATTAAGTTTCTGCGGTCTGATCGCGGGGGCGAATATCTTAGTCATGAGTTTAGCCAACATCTGAATGACCGTGGAATCGTTTCACAGCTTACGCCACCCGGAACTCCACAGCGAAACGGAGTGTCGGAAAAACATAACCGAACCCTGTTAGACATGGTAAAGTCGATGATGTCTCTTATAGATCTGCCGATATCTTTTTGGGGTCACGCACTAGAAACTGCCGCTCACACACTAAACAAAGCACCGTCTAAGTCTGTTAAGACGACACCACATGAGATGTGGAATGGGAAGAAACCCAGTTTGTCGCATCTTAAGATTTGGGGATGTGAGGTACATGTAAAACGTTTACAACCTACCAAACTCGATCCCAGATCAGACAAATGTAACTTTGTAGGTTATCCAAAAGAAACAGTTGGGTATTCCTTCTACCTACCATCCGAGCACAAAGTGTTTGTCGCTAAAAGCGGAGTCTTTCTTGAGAAAGAATTTCTCGCTAAAGAATTGAGTGGGAGGACAGTACAGCTTGATGAGATTAGTGAATCTTCGGCAACCGTTGATATGGCTAAGGAACCGGAAGAAATTCCGCTAATTATCCCTACAACCGAGACGGAAGTTGTCGCATGTGATGCGGAAACTTCAGATAAGTTTGTATTGGAACCGCGCAGATCAGGTAGGGCTATCGAGCCACCTGAGTGGTTTCATAACGAAATCTTCATTCTTGAAGACGATGAACCTGCGCACTACAAGGAAGCGATGGCGGGGCCCAGCTCAAGGGAATGGCACAAGGCCATGAAATCCGAAATGGAATCCATGTACGAAAATCAAGTTTGGAACTTGGTAGAACTTCCAGAAGGTGTAAAGCCCATTGGTTGTAAATGGATTTTCAAAAGAAAAACAGACGCGGATGGTAACATTACTATCCATAAAGCTAGACTTGTCGCGAAAGGGTTCACGCAAGTTCCAGGAGTGGACTAAGACGAGACTTTCTCGCCCATAGCTATGCTTAAGTCTGTTCAGATATTACTAGCAATTGCTGCTTATTTCGATTATGAAATATGGCAGATGGACGTCAAAACGACTTTCCTAAATGGAAATCTCAAAGAAGATGTATACATGATACAGCCTGAAGGTTTTGTCGTTCATAAGGATGCTGGAAAGGTATGCAAACTTCAGAAGGCCATTTATGGTCTGAAGCAAGTATCAAGGAGCTGGAACATTCGTTTTGATGAAGTAGTCAAAGAGTTTGGCTTCATCAGGAATGACGAAGAATCTTGTGTTTATAAGAAATTTAGTGGGAGCGCAAAAACATTTCTAATCTTGTATGTGGATGACATATTGTTGATTGGAAATGACGTGAATTTTCTTAGCGAAATAAAAGACACATTGAAGAAGAGTTTTTCAATGAAAAACTTAGGCGAAGCGCCATATGTATTGGGCATCAGAATCTATAGAGATAGATCAAAACACCTGATAGCGCTTAACAAAGCACGTACATTGACAAGGTGTTGAAAAAGTTCAACATGGAGAACTCCAAGAAAGGCCTACTCCCCATGTCACCTGGCACAGTGCTTTGCAAGAATCAGTGTCCTCGGACTCTCGATGAGCGAGTACAAATGAATGATGTTCCATATGCCTCGGCAGTTGGTTCTATTATGTATGCCATGCTATGTACAAGACCGGATGTTTCCTATGCGCTAAGTGTTAGCAGCCGGTTCCAAAGTGATCCAGGACTGGAACACTGGGCCACAGTCAAAAGTATTCTTAAGTACCTCGGAAGGACCAAGGATTTACTCCTTGTGTACGGAGGTGATGAAGAGCTCATTGTAAGTGGTTACACTGATGCAGGCTTCATGACTGACCCAGATGACTTCAAATCTCAATCAGGCTATGTTTTCATATTGAACGGCGGCGCAGTTGATTGGAAAAGTTCCAAACAAAAGACTGTGGCGGATTCTACGACGGAGGCGGAATATGTTGCAGCTTCAAAAGCCTCCAAGGAGGCGGTCTGGATCAAGTAGTTTCTTGGAGACCTTGGTGTGGTTCCAAGTGCGCTGGACCCGGTGGAGATCTATTGTGATAATAGTGGCGTCGTGGCTCAAGCTAGGGAGCCATCTTCGCACCATAAGACAAGACATATTGAACGCAAATATAAACTCATTCGACATCATGTCGAAGCGGGTTTAGTGAAAGTACGCAAAGTTCACACGGATCTGAACGTGTCAGACCCGATGACAAAGCCTCTACCACGAGCAAAGCATGAGCAGCACCGGATAGCCATTGGTGTTAGGGAAGTCATGTAACTGGATTATGACTCTAGTGCAAGTGGGAGTCTGTAGGAGATATGCCCTAGAGGCAGTAATAACAGTTATTTTGTATCTCCAAGTTTGTAATGAATGTTTATGTCCCATGCTATAACTGCAATGATTCTCGAGTCTGCAAT
This sequence comes from Elymus sibiricus, assembly GCA_039707655.1. Classification (NCBI taxonomy): domain Eukaryota; kingdom Viridiplantae; phylum Streptophyta; class Magnoliopsida; order Poales; family Poaceae; genus Elymus; species Elymus sibiricus. The sequence continues at coordinate 293,606,196 of CM077664.1, forward strand.
ATCCACGAGGCTCGGAGGGAAACTCATGTGCACGTGTGGTATAATAAACGGTAAAATGTATTCCTAGTCATGCCTCTAAGACTAGCTCAAGTATTGCATGATGATCCTGTTTTCCTGATCATGGGCATGACTATGCCGGCAATTTTGAGGGCACAATGTTAGAAGAACACTTGTGTTGAATCGACCTGAATTGATGTTATGCTATGAGATACATTAGTCACAAGTTAATGGTTTATAACACAGAGAAGTTAATTTTTGCATAATTCCTTAGACCATGAGAGTATCGAGTTCCTTAGTGCTTGCTTCGTGAACTTTGGGGTTTGTTAAACGTCATCCGTAACTGGGTGGCTATTACGGCGGCTTACGGGTTCACGGAAAAGTATGACAAGGAACGAGATAGCTCAAGATTGGGATTTGCTCCTCCGACGATGGAGAGATATTCTCGGGCCCTCTCGGTGTTACGGTATCCATCATCGTCTGGCCAGACACAATGTGATTTGATCACAGGGATGCCGAAACACGGAAATGAGAAAAGAGAACAAAACCGGTAACGAGGTAACTGGCATAGTGGACAAGTTGTTGATCCACGGGGATGCAGATAAATCTCACCTCGGGTGTTTGTAACATATCGCAAAGCAACAGGAATAGCACACGGCAACCGGAGGTTCACTCGAATATTTATTCGTGTGGGTATAGGGGTCAATATGGGTGTCCACGGCTCCGATGTTGATCATTGATCGGAAAGTGTTCCGGGTCATGTCGATACTTCACCGAACCTATAGGTTCACACGCTTAAGGGTCATCTATCTGCTGAATACTAGACAGGGAGTCTGAGAGAAAGTCACCTGAAAAGTTTCGGAGACAACGGAAAAGTTCCGGAGAGAGAACACCGGAATAGTTTCGGTAAAACCGAAAAGTTATTTCGGAGTATACCATTAAGTCAAATTGGTTTCGGCACACGCCTGGAAATTCTTGGAGGGTGCCAGAATTGTTCTGGAAACTTCTGAGATTTTTCCGGGGTAAAAACCGGAAATGTTCCGGAGCTGCCGGAACCGGTTTGGTTGCTTTTCGCAGATGAAAATCACTAATCCGGAATTGTTTCGGAACGCGTCCAAAATCATTTTAGTGGGTACTGGAATTATTCTAAGACCCACAGAAATATTTTCGGATTTAACGGTCGCGGAAAAATGTTTCCTTGAATAGTGAAAGTGCTTTTTGGGTTACTTTATGGAAAGCCACCTTTTAGGGCTTTTCTCAAAAGGCTTCTAGAAGGGATTGGGGGACCAAGGAACCCCCTTTGGGGGGGGGGGGGGGGCTAGGGGTGGCCGGCCAAGATGGAGCTCCTCCATGGAGTTCCACTTGCCTTCCTTTTATGCCCTTATGGAGGATCCATGTGATGGGTTTTTTGGGTATTTTTCCCCTTGGGCTTTCCTATAAATAGAGGTGGAGAGGCACTCTCCACACTCACTCCTTTCTCACATACACAAGCCATGCATGATCTGGCCTTCTCTCTCCCTCCCCGCGAAATAGTTTCGTAGAGCCAAAAGGTTGTCTAGGTTCCGGCAGGAACTAGTTCTGGACGGCGAAGCCCTGCCGGATAGCTGACACCGTATGTGTGCAACCCCGTAGAGAGGTCATAGTTTCGATCTTTTGCCCGAGGGGTTGTTTGAGGGTCGTCCCGAAGGGCTGTCCGAGTTACCATTCGAGCTTCGAGGGTCCTCCCGAAGGGCTGTCCGTGACATTGTCCGAGGGACTGTCCGACCGCCTCCCGAAGGGTTGTCCGACGAGGGAGTACATCCTCGTGGTTGGGAGGTTGTAAATCCTAGTTGCGGGGATCTGCACCGACGATCTACATTGACTCTTCTTCCGCTGCGCTACGAGTCGGTAATGATTAGATCAAACCCTGTATGCAGTCTCCATAGTGGTCCTGGGCGTGCTCGCTGTACCGATTTTTTTTGTTTTCTGTCGTGTTCCCTTATATGTGTAGTGGGCACGGGCCTCGACCATGGTGATGCCGGCATGGACTGGTGAGGAGGGTGGCGCCGGCTCGTCCTCGGCCGCGTCCTCCATTGGGACGTCCACAACGCCGGCCTCTGTCTGCCTGCCAGTCCGCCAGCCGGCTGCAATGACCGCGATCTCCTTTTTCTTCTCGGACAAGAGGTTGTCCCAGATGGCTTTGAAGCTCGAGGAGGCCATGTCGGGCGTGGTGCAGAGAGGAGGATGATGGATGCGGCTACGGCCGGGTCTGCGGTTTATATAGCGGGTGGATGGCAGGGCAACCGACGACATGATTAATGGTGGGCGGTAGACGGACAGACGGATGGTGCCGGCTCCTCGTTCCTCGGCAACCGCATGCATGTTTAATGTAGGCAGGTGGATGAACGGGGTGTCGTTTGAAGACGGGGCAGCCGCATGCATCTGAAAGCGGCGCTCTCGGCCAGCGCCGTTTCAATGCTGGAGCGCTGGGAGAGAGCGCGTCGCTCTGAGCCGGCATGAATGCAACACTGCTGCTCTGGAGCGGCGCTGACCGCTTCGGGCGGGAAGGGGCGCGGGTGCGGGAAAGGGTTTTTTGGTGGGCCAGGTTAGTCAGACGCGGGCATGGCAGAGGTCCGGACCACGAACGGACCGATGCAGGACCGCGTTGGATGGCAAAACACGTCTGGACCGCGCGACCCAGACAGTTGCGGGTGGTTCGAGGGTAAGCGTTGGAAATGCCCTAAGGGCATCTCTAACCGATCCCCTAAAAATCTATAGAGTAGTAAAATTTGGGCCGAAAATTTGGGCCGCGGCGCCTAAAAATACTCATCGCCCGCCCAGTCAAGTAAACTTCCGCCCACCTCTTTCTTCCTTTCGCGCCGCGCCATAGTTCCCGCCGCCAGCTTCCCAAGCGGCACCAATAGCGCCGATGACTGCCGCTTCGGCCAGAATGGGTTCCCAAGACCCTTCCGCCACCCCGCCGACCACCGCCACCAGCGCTTCACCGCCGCAAACCACCCCTGTTCCGCCGCCCGCACTGAAGAAGAGGTTGGGGATAAAAAAAATCCCGTCCGGTCAACCACACCGGCTGCCACCGCCGGAAGCAAGGTTGGTGGTGTGGCCACTGCCTCTCCAGCGATGGTCGGTCGCCCTCCCGCTGCTCCCGCCGGTGCCAAACGTGCTAGGAAGCCGACGGCGGCCGCGTCGGCCCTCGCCGAAGTGGCGGCGATGAAAAAGAAGAAACAAAAGCCACGTCGGCCCCTCGCCCACGTCCGGCGGCTCGTGCTGCCTCTTCGGCCACCCCTACGGCCACTGCTCCTGCTCGTCCGACCGCTGCAGCCGGCAACAAGGGCCGCGACCACCAAGTGCTTGATGAAATGCCTACTAGGTAAAAAAATTCATTTCGGCATATGTATTTTGCGGTGATTGTTGACGGCCGACGGATGATGGAGTTTATTGATGTTGTTGTCGTAGTGCGGGGATGAACACGGCCGAATTCTTGGCGTCTTTGGAGTCGTCTCATATGCTTGGCCTTGAGGATCTCAATTACGATTCAGTATTCGCTCATCAAGTGACCCAAGAAGAGGCTGAAGAGGAGGTGCATACCAATGGTTGGCCTCGATCCACAATATAAAACATGTTATGTTATGGTGATTTTGGATCAAACTTGATCGGTGAAGTGATGCATTTTGGATGAACTATGCATGTTGTAATTCGATAATCTCGATCTGTAGAACTATATGCTTGTTAACGGTTTATATGTTATGCATGTTTATCTTCAAATATTTGAATGATTGATGATATGTTATGCATTTGGTTGAAGTTCAAGCGGCTAGGCTAAAAGAATAGAGGAACAAAAAATTTACTCCACTAAATTTAGGAGTTCGGCTAGGTCTGGCCACCGTTAGTGGAGTAAAATTTTACTCCACTAACTTTACTCGGCAGTTTACTCCTCTATTTATTAGGGGATCACTTAGAGATGCCCTAAGTAGCAGACGTAGACACTCACTCACATGGACGCAAATACACTCACCCTTGTATATAGGCAATATGCTCACCCGCATATCTGAAACACTGAGCCGGCATGTCTTGAGATTGATGAAATCACTAGACGCCTCACTATCGATAGAAACGCCGCCTCCCATTGAAAATATTCCTTTTTTATGAGACATATTGTCAAACCTATGATTTTTAGTGAGCTGGGTATCACCATCTTCCTAACCATCCAACCAAAGATTGATTTTTTTATAAAAATGATTGGCATACATACTTTCCAACAGAGATTAACCGACTTGACGGCATCGATCTTGCAAAGCACTATTTCGCGCTTTTCATATCTGGATAAGTAAAAAGGTCTCCCGTGGCGGTGTGTCGTGTGAGGTGGTGGCGATGCCGGTTCGAGATATAAGGTCTTCTTGAGACTCCCAATCTCAACAGCGTCGTTCGTGCCAGCGTAAATGGCGATGTATTTTTTTAGGGCATCTCCAACGCTGACACCCAAATTTTTTTCCGCATCCTTCCGCGGACAGGGGGACCAGTCCACGGATACGGATGCGGGAGCCGGCCATCCAACGCTATCCGCATACATTTCAAGCCGAGTTTCAACAAACCGGACAAAATTCATCAAACCCAACGGAATTCATCAAAGTTCAGATAGAAAACATCACAAATCATCCATACATAGCATGCAAATAAATTTAGTACAACAATAGTTCAAATTCAACGAGAAATAGTTCAAATCAACGAGATTAACCGAATGTTCAACAAGTTTTTCATGAACGGATCATGTCGTCTCACACATACGGCCCCTTCAACTTCATCCAACAGTGTATGTACGTAAATGGCCGTCTCTCTATCATGTGGTACATCACGGCAGTGCGTACATGCTACATAATGTGTACAACAACATTGAGTGAATGAATAATTCAATCAACAATTTGAGCAAGAAGAAGCAAAACTTACAATCTCCTACGTTGCCGCGCGCAATGGTCACCTTGCCTCTAGCCGAGAACCGCGTCACAAAACTTGGTGACGGTGGTCTGGATGGCGTACCATCGATACGATAACCAGTGGCGGAGCCAGGAAAATAGCATGAGGAGGGCCGAGTGTGGTAAATCCTTGTTAGGGAGGGCCAACTAATTAGAATACACCAAGTTAGCAACAATTAATCATTTATGACCATGTATATTAGGCTTAACACAATATTGTTAGGAGGGGCCAGGGCCCCTGCTGGTCCCCCCTGTCTCCGCCACTGACGATAACGACTTCACATTGCGATCATGGATGATGTGCATGTCGTAGGGCGCAATATAATTTCACGCGTGAAACGAATCATGCACGCGCTGTCAGAAGAGCCCCCTTCTGCTCTGCCTACGAAATCCGCGAATACGGCCAACCGTGCTTCGCACAACAACTCATCGTCCATGGTCGAGTACCCCGCCATCCTTCGTACTCTAAAAAAATGACATCGTGTTCGAAAATAAGCTCAATGGCATTTGATCGAACACCTGCCGGGCGTGGTGTCCGCCATGGACGTCATCGACAGGGGGCCGGAGTGTACCTGGCTGCGGACAGGTCCTGGGTGGACGGCGTCGTTGTAAAAGGCGAGCGGGCGCGTCGGTGCTGGTTGCGGACGTCCGACAATGCCTGTGCGGCGGCGGCGGAGGAGGGTGCGGATGCAAAGTAAGGAGAAAAAGGGGCGGATTGAAAGAGAATGGGACTGGAAGGGGGGATTTTAGTGGGCCGGGGGTGTCGAAGTCCTACGTGGCTGCTATCCAGACTCCCGCAAATCCTCCCCCCCACCCCCCACCTAACTTTGCTTCCAATTTGCGGGAAAAAGTGCGTCCGGGTCGGAGGACCGATACAGGCCCACATTAGATGGCAACAAACGTCCTCACCGCATGGTACATACGTATGCGGGTGGTTTGAGGATCAGCGTTGGAGATGCCCTTAGTGACCTTTTTCTGGCCGATGAGGTTATTGTTTGCAAGGATTTGTTGGCGCGACGGCATTGGCATTCCTTTGCAGTTTGGTCCTCGAGGCTCGTCTTCGTCATGTTGGTGCGGCCTGTAATGTCAGCATGAGGCCTATAAGAATTAAAGGAATGACGATGGCGATCAGCTTCAGAGATTTCGATTTTTTTAAAGAGTGTTTGTGTTGCTGTTTCTGGTTAGATACATCCAAACGCTTTATCGAAAAAAAAGTGCTTTTGGAATATGACACCTACCGGCACTCACGTCGCACAGTCACGTCTGGCTGTGCAGAGCAGCGCAGCGCAGGACAGGACAGGGCAGACTCGCGTGGACGGCACGCCACGGCCACTGGTGCCGGTGCCGGTGCCACGCTCTTAGGTGAGGTCCAAACAAAAGGAAGAAGAGACACCGCCAGGGTCGGCCGGCCTTGCCGCGCGCATTGCATGCAGTGCAACGGCTAAAATTGGCGCGACCCCTCTCCGCAACACGCGCCACAGTTCTCCTCGCTTTCTCCTCCCCTCTCCCCCCTCGTCTCCCACCTTCCAAATTTACTACGCCCACCAGCGGCCTCGCATTGGGCGGTGGTGCGTCGCGTTGGGTCGTCACCGGTGCAAGCGCAATGGCGTCGTCGTCGGAGGGGTACGTGGACGTGCCGCTCGGCGGCGAGCAGCAGCCGCACTCGGGGCCGGTGATGCGGAAGCAGCCGTCGCGGCTGGCGTCGGGGATGAAGCGGCTGGCGTCGAGGGTGACGTCCATCCGCGTGCCGGACATGGGCCTCAAGCGCACGCACTCCAGCGCGCAGCCGGCGCTCAAGGGCCTGCGCTTCCTCGACAAGACGGCCGCCGGCAAGGACGGCTGGAAGTCCGTCGAGAAGCGCTTCGACGAGATGAGCGCCGACAGCCGCCTCCACCAGGAGAACTTCGCCAAGTGCATCGGTACGTGCGCACGATCAGCCGACCGTCCTTGTTGCCTCCCGCTCCCGCAATCTCGATGCTCTCTGAATCTCTGATAGCTACTAGCTTGACGGTCCGGCAAAGCATGTCAGAATTCAGTAGTGCTCTCTTTTCCAAAACATGTCAGATAGATTTTCAGGTTGGCCAGCAAAGCATTAACCAGCCACATTGGTTGATCTGGAACGTAAATCGTTTATTTACCAGAGAATAATTAGCAATGTATCTTCTTGAAACTGGTTCTTAGGCTGCACGAATGAAATCTCTGAATCTCTAAGCCCAGAACGGCTCTGCTTCTCACAGGCATGGCGGATTCCAAGGAATTTGCAGGCGAGGTGTTCGTGGCGTTGTCGAGGAGAAGGAAGATCGACCCAGATCAAGGAATCACCAAGGAGCAGCTCCAGGAGTTCTGGGAGGAGATGTCTGACAACAACTTCGATGCGCGGCTACGCATATTCTTTGACATGTAAAGGTCTACCTTTCCTTCTCTTCGGTGGCAATGCCTCACTGCCGGCGTCTTGATTGGATTGTTTTGCAACCAGGTGCGACAAGAACGGCGATGGAAAGCTCACAGAAGATGAGGTCAAGGAGGTCAGTAGCACACACCGTCTCCGGATCTGCCTGCCCTTCTCCACAAAGCCTCTATGAAATTTCAGGGTTTTCATTCCATGCGCAGATCATTGTGCTGAGCGCCTCGGCAAACAGGCTCGCCAAGCTGAAGAAACATGCCGCGACCTACGCCTCGCTGATCATGGAAGAGCTGGACCCTGATGCCCGCGGCTACATTGAGGTGCCACTGCCAAGAAATGAAAACTTCTCTTCTTCTGATGCAGCACCAGCATGCATATATGTATGCTCATCTTCTGTCCTGATGCAGATTTGGCAGCTGGAGAAGCTACTCCGTAGGATGGTGATGGAAGAGGGGTCACAGGATCAGATGGACCAGGCGTCAACCAGCCTCGCCAAGACAATGGTTCCGTCCAGTCACCGGAGCCCAATGCAGAGACGGATTCATGAGACCGTCGACTTCATCCACGAGAACTGGAAGAGGATATGGGTCCTGACGCTGTGGGGGATCGCCAACATTGCCCTCTTCATATTCAAGTTCATACAGTACAGGAATCGGGCTGTCTTCGAGGTGATGGGGTACTGCGTCTGCATCGCCAAGGGCGCCGCCGAGACGACCAAGCTGAACATGGCCCTCATACTCCTCCCGGTGTGCCGAAACACGCTGACAGCACTCCGATCGACTGCGCTCAGCAGCGTCATACCATTTGACGACAACATAAACTTCCACAAGGTACCATTTCCATCCCAGGACTGCAGTCTGTGTTAGACAATGGAAGGAACATCTTACCGGCATCTGCGTCATGCGATGCACAGTACGCCCCCCCTTTAACGATCGCAATGTATCCAGGTTATTGCGCTTGCAATTGCAATTGGAGCGGGTATACATACGATTTCTCACCTGACCTGCGACTTCCCAAGGCTGGTCTCCTGCCCAAGTGACAAGTTCCAGGAGAAGCTGGGGCCCTACTTCAACTATGTTCAACCAACATGGGGAACTCTGGTCACGAGCACTCCAGGGTGGACTGGTATCCTCCTGATCCTCATAATGTCATTCTCCTTCACACTGGCGACACACTCCTTCAGGAGGAGCGTCGTGAAGCTGCCATCGCCACTGCACCACCTGGCTGGCTTCAATTCCTTCTGGTATGCCCACCACCTGCTGGTGTTTGCATATATCCTTCTGGTGATGCACTCCTACTTCTTATTCCTCACCAAGCAGTGGTACAAGAAAACGGTATTGCTCTTGCTCTCAATTATGTTTGGCAAGAGTAGTTATGAATGTGCATAAATTGAAATTGTAACTTTGGATGTGCTTCTACAGGGATGGATGTACATAGCAGTTCCTGTGATCTTCTATGCCAGCGAGAGAGCCACCAGAAGAGTTCGTGAGAAGAATTATGGAGTGACTGTCATCAAGGTAAGCTATAGATTCTACAAGAATACCACATATAAGTTTCCTCAGTATACATTGTAAAGTGCAAGTATCACAAGAGAACTGGTAATTATGGTTCTATGTGTCATGCAGGCAGCAATTTACCCAGGAAATGTTCTCTCTCTTTACATGAAGAAGCCATCGAATTTCAAATACAAAAGTGGGATGTACCTCTTTGTAAAATGCCCAGACGTTTCGCCTTTTGAATGGTGCCATCCCATCATCCATAATTTCCAACTGACGAGTTTTCCAAGGCTTTGGCTTTAAAATTTCTTCAATGTTCACAGGCATCCCTTCTCCATCACCTCTGCACCTGGAGACGACTACTTGAGTGTACATATCCGCACATTAGGTGACTGGACAACAGAACTAAGGAACCTATTTGGGAAGGTCAGTAGAAAAAGTGAGGAGGGAGCATAGAAGAAATACAACTTGTGAGGAGCTTACACTCTATATATTTTAGTTAACTGATGAAAAAGTGTAATAATTCATGCAGGCCTGTGAAGCAGAAGTTAGTTCCAAGAAGGCTACACTTTCAAGACTTGAAACCACAGTCATAGCAGAAGGTCCGGAAGAGAATACCAGGTGATTATACCTTCAGCTTTCTTGGGAATTGCTTGAGGATATGTATATTAGGCGATATTGCACTAACCTTGGTGACTTGGCTTTCTTCATTTAGATTTCCCAAGATCTTTGTTGATGGCCCTTTTGGTGCACCAGCTCAAAATTACAAGAAATACGACATCCTTTTTCTTATTGGCCTTGGAATTGGCGCAACTCCTTTCATCAGCATACTGAAGGATCTCCTGCACAACATAAAGTCCAATAATGTAACTCAGTCACTAAAAGTTCTTTCTCATATATGAGTACAGATGCACAAATGCCTAAAATGAATTGGATTCAACAGGAGCAGCAAAGCATGCATGACGAGGAGGTAGGCAGCACCTTCAAGAGCAACGGGCCAAGCCGAGCTTACTTCTATTGGGTAACCAGGGAACAAGGCTCCTTTGAATGGTTCAAAGGTGTCATGAATGAAGTTGCTGAATGTGATAGCGATGTACTGCTCAACCGTAACTGTTTCAGTAAACATAGTCCAGTTTTGTAAAAGGAAAATAACTTAATCTCTTGCTGTACAGAATGCAATAGAGATGCACAACTACCTAACCAGTGTGTATGAGGAAGGAGATGCGAGGTCAGCTCTGATTGCCATGGTTCAATCGCTCCAACACGCAAAAAATGGTGTGGATATCGTCTCCGGCAGCAAGGTTTTTTCTCCCTCCCCCTGTTACCTGCAATAAGATTCAGATACACCATGGTTGCTTCCTTTCCTGACCGTTGTTTCACAGATCCGGACACATTTTGCAAGGCCAAACTGGAGAAAGGTGTACTCTGATTTGGCAAATACCCACAAGAACGCTCGTATAGGTGATTCACATTTGTTTTTGTTTCTTTGGCTGTGCACCTGATCAAAATTTAAGTGACAAATCCTACATTACATTACAAAGATATATACTAAGATGTTGCTGCATAAATCTGCAGGTGTTTTCTATTGTGGATCTCCGACGCTTACAAAAACACTCAGGGAGCTTGCAATAGAATTCAGCCACACGACGACGACACGGTTCCATTTCCACAAGGAGAACTTCTAACTTCTGAGGTCAGGCCAACAAAAAATTCGGTAGCATCGGGTAGCAGTTCTAGCTCTACAGGTGCCAGAGGGAGCTGGGGCATATATTGGTGTACAAACTATATGGAGTGAAAAGTATGTGGCGTTAGTTATAGCTGCTGCCGCGCATAGATAGGAGGAGGAAAGCCTGTATTTGTATTTTCATTCATCAGTGAGACTGCTTCTTAGAATAATTCAGACCTTGGACAGGCGATTGTCTCGGTTCAAAATTGATCAGATCAAGTTTGGAGTTGGCTCGAAATTAAAATGAGCCATTTATACTCTCTTTGTTGAAAACAAGATTACCCTCCGGCTCGGCTCGTTAGCTTGATAAATTTTTTTTGTTCTAAACCAGATTTAAAATCAATCTGCCTAAAATTTGAAGGATGCTTCATTTCTTGGAACTGAACCAGATTTCAAATCAATCTGCCTGAAATTTGAACGATGCTCCATTTCTTGGCTAGATATTTGGGAATAATCCCCTTTCCACGGATATAGCTAGCACCTTGCATTGCACACAGTACATACTAGTACTACATACAGACGAAGGGGAATCCATGCCTGCATGCCGTCGGTCAATTCCGGGTACCGAGAGGCGCGAGCCCTATCGTCGAGCAGCCGCAATGGAGCGCGGAGGGCAGGATCCAGGATGGGTGGTAAGAAGAGAAGAAGCGCATCCATAGGGGAGGTAGGAAAGGGAGGAGGGTTCGGTGGCTGACCTTTGTTGCGCAGAGGCACCGGCGGCGGCGGCGGGAAGCGACCAGGATCTGACGCGAAAGCCTGGAACCGCCGGCCACCGTTAGGGGCTTTTGCTTCCTATACGAGGGACACTACTGTTTGATAAAATGCCAATACGGACAGGCCAGTGAACCAGTGATGCAAGAACACTCGAGCAAGCAATTTTTGTATGCATTTACAGTTGTAAGACATAGTTGAGCCAAATGCATGTGAAAAAGAGGAAATTTGGGTCCTAGGACGCCTGTTCATAAGGTCTGGATCCGTAGTTTGAGCCAACCAGTTCCGGAACAAATTCGATATACTACTAGGCGCCTAGGCGGAGGCAGACTGAAAGCAATATGAATCAGACGCCAAATCAAAGAGGTAAACAGGCAGGAAAGAAAAAGATGTTGAATTATTTTCTCTTGGTCACTGAAACAATATTTTTACATTCCTACCAATTATATGTTTAGCTAGATTTTCATTAATGAGGATTATCCCGGTGCATAAAACCACATGAGAATCATGATTCCAATTGACACTTTGGTCTTTCAAATGTGTTGTCTGCGAAAGATGGAGTATGTGTTTATGAGATCCACGTACATGAATTTGACTGTGAAAACACCATTAATATTCGACATCCAACGAAATACATAATAAATTTGTGCTAGGTTGATAGGCATCTATCTACGCACTAAATGTACCACACCTATTTATCAACAATCAAAGTCCGTCAGAACTGAATGTTCAAATGACTTGCCCCAAGGACCGATGCAACATAAGCATCTTTCCTCTACACATTACTATACAAACTTGGGGAGTGAAGAGCTAACGGGGTATCCCAACAAGACAATAGATAAAGTGGCTTAAACTACTCTATCTGCACCACATCCTCCTTCTTAGGAAGCAACAAATAATACCAAAGTTGAGACAGAACAACAAAACATTATCAATGTATGAGTCCTCAAACATTGACAATATATCTCCTTTGATGACCCCCCGCCCCCAACTTTCCGACTAAATCCATCGGGTCCTAGCGCATTATTTTGTTCCATATGGGCAATGGCCCCAACACCTATTTTTCCAAAAAGTTGTCAATACAGCGTTCTCTTCGGGAGAGAGTTGGGGTGTATCGTCGATAATGCCCTCATCCATTGTTACAAAATGGGACAACAGAGAACCAAAAAATTCCTTATAATAACTGGTGATGTAAGCTTATAGACTTGGTCCTCTCAACCTGCTCTAATTGGAAGTTTTTTTTCCGGTGCTTGCCATTCACAATCAAATGGAAAAACCTTGTATTGTTCTCCCCTTCCCAAACACGTCAAACCTTAGCACGTTGGGCGCATTTGATCTCCTCCTCACACATTAGCTTAGCCAAGAATTTAGATTCCTCCCGCTTTTTTTTTTTTGCGAGAAACTTCCAATCTATTCATCTTCAATCATGGCAGTACAGCGAACACTAGAAATAATTAAAATTACATCCAGATTCGTAGACCACCTAGCGACGACTACAAGCACTGAAGCGAGCCGAAGGCGCGCCGCCGTCATCGCCCCTCCATCGCCGGAGCCGGGCACAACTTGTTGTAGCAGACAGTCGGGAAGTCGTCGTGCTAAGGCCCCATGGGACCAACACACCAGAACAGCAACCGCCGCCGATGAAGATAAGTTTAGATCGGAAGGATCCAACCTGAAGACACAAGAACAAAGACGAACAAAGACTGGATCCGAGCAGATCCACCAAAGACAACCACTGACCGAATCCCGCGAGATCCGCCGGAGACACACCTCCCGCTCCCGCTTGACATCACTTATAGGGAATGGTCCTGCTTTAATGTCGAAAGCTTCAAGCGAAAGCAAGCAACTGATCCTTTTCTTTCTTATAAACACCACTCAAATTCTTAGCCTAGCCCCGAAAGAATTTTCTGAGATGGCGGATCTCAAATTGCCACCTCAACCATGGTGTCCTTCCCGCTCGGATCATGACAACTCAAATGACGAAGCGGTCTTGTTCCCCACAAGAGTGGCCTCATCGAAGTCCAAAGGAAAGGGGGGGGGGGGGGGGAGGGAGGTTTCTGGTCAGAATACTCCTCTAAAGTGCCCGCACGGGTACCAGAGGGAACTTCAGTTCCCACTCAAAGCTTGTCAAGATATGATCCAACTTCTCACACACTGGTGTTTACAGACTGTGAGCCCAATTATACCGTCGACCCGAAAGAGCTATCTCTCTCAAATCTAGGTTCTCAATAATAGCATTGAACATGAAGGGTCATCTGGCGTCAAAGTTATCATTATTTTTGTGTCTTGTCTCTGAATTATATTGAAGTCTCCACCACCAACATGTGTAAAGACTCATATCCACAAATCCAAATCAACTTAGCTAGGAAAGCGGGTTTAAGATCTGGTTGGGCAGCCCCATGTACTGTCACCAAAGCCAAAATAAAGCCATCAACTATCGAACACACATGAATTTTTACAGCAAAATCACCCACCTCCACTTTTCAAACCTCAATTGTTGCTTTATTAACACCCATCAAAATATCACCGGATCTCTTTTATTTCATTCTGTAGCAGTTAATACCACTCCATGAATTCTGTCTACTAACAATATTTTTTTTGTTGCTTGCCATTTTTGTTTTCTAATTTTGTTTCATTCTCTATCAGTTAATAGTAGTTATTATTCCCTTTTTTATGTGTGCTAATCATTTGAGTTGAATATTTTTCGAGTGGGCTCACCAATTGGCGTAGCAGGGACGACGTGTTAAGAACGAAAATACTAAACACACGGGCATTTTACAAAGTCCCCCCCCCCCCCCCCCCCCCCCCCCCCCCGCGATTTTCAGCGGGGGTGGGCCCCTCACTTTAATTCCATCCAATCAAAACCAGCCAGGTATGTCAGTCTGTTGATCCCGTAAAAACCAGTCCGTGCGTGTAGCATTGCTCCGTTAAGAAACATAATAGTTCTCTGCGCAAAATAAAATAAAATAATAATTCATTCGCAAAAAAAGTTCTTGGTCGCAAATACAAAGGTTGGTAGAAAGGTTAATGAAATATCTGAAAATTCAGATAACTTACATATAGACAACCCCATTATTTGGAGTCATTCATTGTACATCTAATCAGTTTACATGCATACGAGAGTGAAGGAAAGGTGTATATCGTCATAGAGATACAATTAAGCACAAGTACTCGAGGGAGAAAAATATAATTAAGCGCACAATGTACGTATAGAATTTGAAATTAATCGAGTCAAGATCATCTAACAGAAGCTCAATCTGGTCATAACGTGTAGTTGACGTCGATGAAGCTGAGGATCTGGTGGACGGCGCCGACGATCTCCTCGGCCGTGAATCTTGGCTCGCTCGTGATCTAACATCAGAAGCAGCAATTCAATCCCGCGGTGAGTTTCTTGCATACGCATGCACGATCGATGATCTGCGTTCAATTGGCATATATGCGGCGGGTGCGTGTGCGTACCTTGACGTTGAAGGAGTAGAGGACGGTCTGCTCGATGGTGGTGATGTTGGTGTGGAGGATGGACATGTGCATCTCCTCCAGCACGGCGATGGTCTTGATCAGCTGCTCCGGCCGGCGGCGAGACAGGACCTTGATCACCGCGTCCTCGCCCAGCACGCGCACCTCGATGTCCGCCAGGCTCGACTTGTTCTCGGCCACCTCCTCCCGGAGCCCGCCGCCGCACGCGTCGAGGTCGATCATCACCTTGGCACCGGCGGCACCGTCACCGTTCCCCGCTGCAGGGAACGAGAGGCTCGGGGAGACGTAGAACGGCGGAGCCTCGTGCCCTTGCGGTGGCGGCTTGTGCATGGATGTCGCCGGCACCACCGGGGCGGCCCCGTCAGCGACCGGCCGTGGCGTGTCGCCGTACAGGCGCCGCCGCTTCTGTGACTCGAGGCACTGGATTAGCTGCTCTAGCTCACGTATGAACTCTATGGCTCCGCCTATGATAGATGCTTGGTCTCCCTGCACGGCATCGTGCCATATGGTACGATATGTTAGTACTACCAAAGTTATAGGGGGTCTTTTTTTTTTTGAGGGGTAAAGTTACAGGGGGTCATAATCATGTATTGTATGGATTAGGTGTACTGGTATATCAGGCACTTCGTTAGCATCTCGAGAGGTTACACAAATAAACTCTAAAGCAGATTGATAACATTGACAAAAGAAAATGCATCTAACTATGTACGAAATTTTAAAGGGAGTGTCTATGTCTCAGTCACCTAAAAATTACCAAATTCCTAGTCGATTTTTCAAAACTTATTCAACTCAGAAAATGTTCATCATGCTATGAAATTTGTTCATCTAGTAAAAACAAGTGTAAAATGGCAGTGTTTGTTTTCAGAGCTCAGGGAATATCAAAACTTGCACGACATCAGTGGTCCTCGGTGTTGACTATGGAGAATATCATGTACCCTCGGCTAGGGTGAATATCAAGTTTTTAAATCCAATCTTCGCGAGACAAAATAGTACTCTCACCTAGGGAGAATTTCAGGTGTTGCCGTGGGAGACATCCTCCCATGTTCCAAGGCCACGTGGGACGTTGGATATGAGATCCAACGGTCATGGTCGGAGCCTCTATAAATTTGCACAAAACCCCTAGAGAGCCTCATATTTGTGCACATATCCAAGGATTCCGACCATGACAACTAGATCTGAGATCCAATGGCTCACGCAGCCCTGAAGCTTGGGAGTGTATCTCCTATGGGAGCACATGATATTCTCCCCTATCGGCTATCCCATTCAACTCTGCTCCATCTGCCGCCCTTCCATGTAGGTTCTATAGTAAAAGAAAACCTCGAGCATGTAAACCCCAAGTTAACCCTAACATCGTCGGAGTTATCGGCGTTGTCTTTGAAGCAGAGGAAGGAGCTAAAAAACATAATGATGCAAATCGAAGCGAGGAATTTTTGGTAACTCCAAAATTCCGGTCCAGATTAAAACTAATTCCAAATCAAATTTAAATTAGGCCATATTTCTCTAAAATTCAGTGCATTGATAGATCGAAATCCAAAAGAACTTAACAAAATTTAGATATTTCGGCGAGGTCTTGAATTTTTATGTTACCGCCCTCATGAGTCATGTGATGTCTCCATATAGCACCATGCATCGACTTAGACATAATAAAATCTTAGGCGTAAATGGAAATACCTAAGTTTGTGTTAGTTATCATTTTTGTGGAGTACTGTTCTTTTCATATGAAAATCAAATTGTTCGTTGAAATGTCACTGCAAGCGATGAACTATATTGAAATGGTAGCGAGTGAAAAGCCAAGAAGTAGGCTAGAATTCTCCTCCAAAAAAAAGCTAGGGTTCCTGCCTCTCGCCGGCGTTGCCGCAGGTCCGCCTCGTCTCCGGTGGCCCTAGGGCCATGGGGGCGCGGTGGATCCTGGCAAGGGCCGGCGGGAGGGCTCCGATTTTAGTTGTCCCTTTCCGTTTTGTTAGGGTTTGTGTCCTGCTCAGGAAGACGAGACGGCGGCGGCTCCCTGAAGATAGAATGAAGATCTCCCCGCCTAGCCCCCGTTCCGGCGGTGCGTTTAGCATCGTTGGTGGGCGTGTGGAGGTGTGTCTCCGGCAGATCTATCTTTGGTGGATTTGCTCGGATCTCGTCGTTGTTCTTCTACGTTCGTGTGTCTTTGGATTGGATCCTTCCGATCTACGTTATTCTTCATCGGCGGCGGTTGCTGTTCTGGTGCGCTGGTCCTATGGGGCATTAGCACGACGACTTCCCGACTGTCTACTACAACAAGTTGTGCCCGACTCCGGCGATGGAGGGGCGATGACGGCGGCGCGCCTTCGGCTCGCTTCAGTACTTGTAGTCGTCGCTAGGTGGTCTATGAATCTGGATGTAATTTTTATTATTTCTGATGTTCGTTGTACTGCCATGATTGAAGATGAATAGATCGGAAATTTTCTCGCAAAAAAAAGAAAAGAAATGGTAGCGAGTGAGATGTGAAAGCATATAAATACCCTCTGGACGTAGGATCCTGGCATGAGGGACCTGAGGACCCTGAGGTAATCGTTCATCTGTCGCCGCCGGTTGCGCTCGACGGCGATGTGCGTCATCCGCTGGCTCTCCACCTCCTCGCCGGTCTTCGTCGACCTGGGCCGCTTCCGCCGCCCGCTCTTCGCCTGCTCCCCGCCAGCCTTCTGGCCAACCCTGCCGCCGCCGTCGGACTGCTGCACCAGCGTGGTGCTCTCCGAGACGCCGCCGCCGTGATCGTGCGGGCCTCCTGATCCGTCCGCCGTCTTGCTGCCCTCCTGCTCCGCCGCGTGGTGGATACCTGCGCCTCCGCGGGGATCAGGGTCGTCCGAGCCGGAGAGCTGGGACTGGAACCTGAAGAAGTAGCTGTCCTCCTCATCGTCGTCACGGGCGTCGTCCTGGTCGGCCGACGGCTGGTTGAGCGCGAGCCTGGGGCCGAAGTCGGCGAACTGTAGCACGTCGGAGAAGCTGAGCTTGTCCAAGGACACCTGGCCGTGCGGCCCTCCCGGAGGCAGCGGCGTCGTCTGGCCCAGCATGTAGTCCACCATCTCGACTCCCGCGCCGCCCCCCATCGGCTCCTCCGGCGCCGCCCCGCCGTCCAGTTGAGCGAAGCTGTCCAGCTGGTGGCTGCTTCCCTGCTCAGAGCGACCATGACGACCAACAAAAACCCCCGAAGCTTAGTCTATCAGTTGAGTAAACAAACACTTCCGAAACTGATCGGCAATGGCCAAGCCATGCATGGCGAGGCGGAAACACACTTGCATGCATGCGTGCATGTACCTGTTTTTCCATGATCGCGACGACGTAGCTTTGATAACCTCACGACGAGCGCATGCATGCAGCTGGCTCTCGATCTGCGATCACTCGCCGTCCTTCATGCGTGCATGCACGGCCGGTGTGCTGTTCGTCCGCCGGAAGAAGAGACTGCAGTGAACAAGTAGAGGAGGAGACGGAGGAAGAAGATAACGAGTGGGTTGAAATTTGTGGGCGTTTGTGCTCTAGAGAGGAGCCTCTCGGACGCATTAATTGAAAAGGGTGGAGGGTGAATTCACCGCGCCACCTCCGGAGGATGGAATGGGAGGCTCCGGCCGGCCGGTGAGTTATTTTTCTCACATGCGCCACGCTCCCTGCCTTTGCTTTCTCCACTTCTCCTCTACTTTTTGTGCTCTTTTTCTTGGGTCGACATGTGACAATGCATGGCAGGCCCAGCCCACGGGGCTCAAGAGATCTATCACTGTTTTATTTTCTTTTATGTCTCAAAAAAACAAAATTTCTTTTGGGTGGTGGCAATGGCAGAACTAGCCAAGGATCATCAGGGAGCAAGACACAAAAACATGATTGTCTGAGGGGGCAAAATCTTTTCTGAACTTCTTCTAAAATAAAAACTTTGGTCAATTTCCCAAAGTTAGGGGCTATCCCCCCCCCCCCCCCCCAAAGCCCGTTACTTGGGGCCAGTTCTTTTCGCTCATGATTCTCACCTCTGTGGGTGGCCGGAGGCGAGAGTCCCCGGAGAGGCGGCGGGTGCGGGGCCCTCCTTCACCTTGGCCCTCCCGCTCGCCGCGGTGGGGGAGGAGGACGACACGAACGATTCAGGCTGCATCTCCCTGGCCGTCAGGATACGACACGTCGCCGGCATCACCGACTGCTGCAGGGACGGACGAGTCGTTTTGGGCTTCTCTCGGTCGGCAAGGCTCAAGTGGCGTTCTGGCCGTAAATAAGTTGTCCAATAGGGGTACTAGTTTGGAACGAAACTTTTTGTTTTGAGGGACTGGCTAGAAGCCAGAATGGCCAAGTTTCCACTTGTCTAGATTGCACCGTGATTCTGGGTTGATTCTAGGCGATTCCTGGGACATAGATGAGTTCTTTTGCGATTTTGATTTCCCAGACCGTGATTCCCCAGAATCGCATCAAAAGAACTGGCCCTTGGTTATAGCTCCCCCACTGTGAGGTCAGGATGTAAGTCACTTACATCCTTACTGTAGCGAGCGAGGACAAGGCGAGCCGCATGGATAGCAGCAGCGAGAGAGGGACACTGGCAGGAGCGAGGAGATGTAGGCGAACAATAGGTTGTTAACGCCAATGAGCACGCTAACGTGACCTGGAACCGACGCGAGAACCAAAGGAACGACCACGAGGCCGAGGCGGGTCGCTCGGCTAGGAACACGGGAACCACCAGCTTGGTGAACCCCGTCGAGTGCACCTGGTTGATGAACTGACGACCCACTCAACGGCGGAGATATGTAGGTTGCCCCCCCAAAACATTGAACTAACTTGTGAATAAGAAATTTTGTGCTCAGTTGATTCTGTCTAGCTCCGCCAGTGGAACCACTTGTTCTGCCCGTCGTGCTCGATGTATAACTGGGAGAGCAGGCTCGAGACCACAGACCCGACCAGCAGCGCCCCGTAGTTAGCCATTAGGAGCACCGTCGACCTACTGCGGCGACGCGGCGCCTCCACCGCCGCCGCGCGTCGTCGTCAAGGAGGGGTAGTGTCAGTTAACAAATGCTGTCAAGGTTTTAGAGAAAATTCAGTTTCGTTAGAGTCTAGCTGCAGTTTTCATCAGTTTCGAGTCTGTATTTTCTTCAGTTAAACCTTAGCAGGGAATAAACTGAGTTGCGACTCGGTCTAGTTTGTTAGGCTAGTTCGTCGCCTTGGTCGGATGGTGGGATGGCGCGACACAACGGTCATTGTTGTTAGTCAGCATGTAGAGTTGGTCATGTCGCACGTCCAACAGGGCGTCAGCCACGATCACCCACGTTCTCCACTAGCCATTCGGCTACAGTTGTACTCTGAACTTATATGTACTTCCTCTTGTACTCTGAATGAATCAAGCAACGCATTCCGCTAAACTTCATGGTATCAAAGACCGGTTCCTAGTCCTTCTCGCCATGACAAATCCAGGCGGCCCGCCAAACCTTCCTACCGCCGGCGGCCAGCCAACTCTGCCTGCCTCCGGCGCCGCAACCCTGCCGGCCTCTTCTTACACCGCTGCTCTCACAATCTCCTCTCCAGTCTCCTTCTGCGACACGATTACTGACATCACTCCATTCATCCCCATCGTTCTTGACCTGCACAGCCACAACTACTACCATTGGCGCCACCTGTTCGAGATCCATCTCGAACGATGCTGTTGACACCAGTTTTTTGCATTCCCAAAAACATAACAAAGATGGCCTCTGATGGAAAAATGTTCAACATCAAAGTTGTGCGTCTCGTCGAAACGGTTGATTTTGATATAAAAAATCGTCTTCATCCGAGGTCGTATGCAAAAGTTAAAGCCAAAACAATGTTGCTGCAGAAAAATTGGACATTACCGGACTGTCCGGAAATTGGACCAGACTGTCCGGTCCAGATCGTGAAAATCGCCCAAAGCTTCTGTTGGGACCAGACTGTCCGGAAGTTGGACCAGACTGTCCGGTCCAGATCGCGAAAATCGTCCAAACCTTCTGTTCGTAACGGACAGTCCGGTAAACAGTCCGGTCCAAATCGGGACTGCCAGTTTTCGTAAGTTTGATCGGTATGGGGACGATTAAGGGCTTAAGATGGAGTCAAATGAAAAAACGCATAAAATGAAAGTTTTTCGTTTTTTCGATATGAACAACTTTGCTTTTTACGCGATTTCGATTCGAGGTCGTTTACTGCCTCAAAATCGACCCGCAAGGTGCAGTCAGATTTTTAGCCGAACAGTTTTGGAGAGTTCGGCCCAAACCATCCGAATTAGAGTCAAATTAGGGCTTTGGACGTGAATCCAAGTCCTTTCTTGCACGGGAAGTCCAGCCGCCTCTTATATACGTGTGAGGTGATGGCCGATTGAACAACAACACACAATCGACAAAACCCATCTACTTGTTACCCTAGTTTTACATCTCTCCCTTGTTCTTTCTCTCTCGTTCTTCGTTTGTTCTTCGTGTTGAAGGGCGGCGATCCTCGAGGCTCTAGGGGCGGGCAAACCGACCTAGGGCAGCCCATAGCCGCCGCGCGCCCCGACGGGGTCCCTCCCGGGCGTGCAGGGTTTCGGGTCCTCAAAAGCTCTCGCCGGTCGACTTGCGAATCGTGCTTCCGGTGAGACTCCTTCGACGTGAGCCGCGGTGCATCACCCCTGGCGTCGAGGGTATACGTGACGTGTTCGTGTGCGAACACACTTTTTGGCGACTCCCCTGGGGACCAAAGATCAATCATCATCATCATCCATCATGTCCAGCAACGACAAGATTCCCAAGCCATCGGAAATCAACGCCGATAACATAATCAAGCCCAATTTTGAGGAGTTATCGGAGGAACATCGCCAAGTTTATGAGGAGTACAAGAAGGCGCGTGAAGAGAAGGAGATGCAGGAGTTCCTTGCTAAGTTCAAGAAGGATCGTCAAGGCAATATCACTCCGGTTGGAGAAATCAAGTTTCCTCCTCTTCATGATGAGCAGGTTAAACCCTCTGTGAGTAGTACCTTCTCTCCCGAGGTATGGGCTGAAATTGATAGTCGCATTACTGATAGCAATAATCTTTTATACCAAATTTTCTTGGAAAATAGTAATGCTCAAAAAAGTATGCCTCAATCATCTAGTGGTAATGTCGGTGTGCCTGTTACCGCAGAAATCCCTAATCCAACTTTACCTATTTCATCGGCGCCTCCTGTGCCGATGAATTATTATCCTGGCCCAACAAATCAAATTGTTGCTGCACCCATTAATCCTATCATGAGTATGCCAAGTTCGGTGGTGACGCCGAACCAAACCCTACCTACAAGTGCAAACACTGTTAGATCATTGCCGAATTACAATTCGGCATACATGCCACAATTCACACCTGCAGCTACTAACCCTACTCCTCCTATGCCACTGCCACAAGCTTCATCGTCCACTGTGGATGATGGTCTAGCTAATCTTAGAGAGGAGATGGCCAAGATGCTCCGAGAGAATTTTGGAGTTGAGTTACCAAGGAACCGGATTTACCAAAAGCCATATCCATAATACTTTGATGCAATTCAATGCCCTCCGGGATATAAAATTTCAGATTTTGTTAAGTTTAATGGAGAGGGCACAAAAACCACATGGGAGCATGTTAGTCAATACTTGGCACAATTGGGTGAAGCAGGCTCACTAAATGAATTGAAAGTGCATTTGTTTCCTTTATCTTTAACCGATACTGCATTTTCATGGTTTACCACATGGTTCTATTCGTTTATGGTCGCAACTAGAACAAAAATTTCATGATCATTTTTATAGTGGTGACAATGAGCTTAAGTTGTCCCATCTTACATCGGTTAGACAAAAGCATGATGAATCGGTCTCTGATTACGTCAAGAGATTTAGAGATACAAAAAACCGATGCTATAGTTTGGTGATAACTGAGAGAGATTTGGCTGATCTTGTGCTTAGTGGTTTGAGAACTCACATTAAAGAAAGGCTAGAAGGCTATGAGTTTTTAAGTATCAACCAAGTCTTACAAAGGGCTTTGGCTCAAGAAAGCCGAAGCAAAGATCTTAAAGAGGTGCATAGGTATAAAACTGATCGTCCTAAGATGAATATGGTTGAGTATGATAGTGAGCACTCGGACGATGAGGGTGACATTTATGCTACTGAATTTGTTTGGCCATCTAAGGCCAAACCATTTACTTGCAATGATCTAAAGTCGATTCATAAGAATCGTGATGAAGAGATGAAATTTACTTTCAACATTGCTAAGTGTGATAAAATATTTGATGCTTTGTTGCAAGCCAAGATTATTAGAATATCTCATACTTTACCTCCGTTTGAAGAGCTGAAATGGCGTGCTTATTGCAAGTATCATAATTCTTTTTCTCATGCTACTAATGATTGCAATGTTTTTCGACGACAGATATAATCGGCCATTAATGACGGACGATTGAACTTTTCTGAGATGCAAGTTGATAAGCAGCCTTTCCCAATGAACACCATGGATTTGGAGGGGAAGAAGATGTTAATTCGGCCCAACATAGCCGAATCAGCTAATAAAAATAATGTTGTCATTGGTGAGCCCAGGAAAAATAAGGAGGGCAGCAAGGTCTTGGGGAGACAAGTTGTGCTTGACAAGCAACCCGGTGGCAACCCGGGGGGCAACCACAGGTGCAAGAGAACACTCAGGTCAAATTTGTAAAGCCCAAGAGTCCAGAGGTTGGCAAGTGGAAGACGAATGAAGCTAAAGTGCAGCGCAAGAGAATCAAACCAACTTTTGATATGTTGCTATCCAAATATGCCAATCAAGCGATCGGTTCTAGCTCTAACCGGTCATCAAATTTGAAGCGCTCAAGATCACCTCTGAGGCAAGAATTTCAGCATCACGCAAGGCCATATGGGTCATGGGCACCAGGACCATGGGTGGTGCCACCCCCTATGCGCCATACTACATGGGAGGCTTCAATGGAGGATGGGGGCAGCCCCCAATGGCCCCTTATGCTTTTCATCCGGGGTGGGCAGAACCAAGGAGGCCCATTCATGAGAGGCTTTCTTATCCCACACGAGGCCGTTTGAACAACGGTGTCAATCGGCCAATCAAAGATAATCAAGGAAGGGTTGGCAAGCAAGTGTGGCATGCTAAATCACCAAGTACTGAAATTTCAGAGCCTAGCAAGCAAATGGAGAAGAGTACTAGTGTTGAAACTATTATGATAGGCACTAAAGAATTAACAATCAAAGAGCCGATTATTGTTGATAATCCGGCTGATTCTAATAAAGATGTGGCTGCTATCCAGCAAGGTCCCATGGCTAATGATCATGAAGCTAGCACAAGCAAGGCCAAGCCGAGGGATCCAAAATATACTCAGCCTAAGTGGTGTCCTCCCGGTCTGACCAAAGCACAAAAAAGGAGATTGCAGCGCATGAGGAGCCACGAGAAGGAGGAACAAGAAGCAGAGAAGCAAAGGGATAAATTGTTCAATCAAAGTCGTCCCATGGTGCCCCCAAAACAAGTGTGGAAGCCTAAGCAAAAGGAAAATGTAGCAGCTTCTGCATTGATCATAGCAACACCTACACCACCAACGGAGGACGATGCGGCTACTATTACATCGTCCACTTCACCTATTACTTCCTCTTCACTTGGAGATATTTCGGAGTCGGTGGACATGCTTGAGGAAGGAGATGAAATCCTTGATTATGAGTCTACACCGGTTCATGAAGGTATGGATATTAATATGGTGTATTACTTACCCGCTGAATTTCGTGCTATAGATGAAGAAGGGGAAGTAGCTCAGCTAGATTTTGGTCCTAAAAATGCTATATTCGAGAAGCCACAAGAACCGGTGATGCACTTGAAGCCATTGTTCCTTAAAGGTCATATTAATGGATCGCCGGTTGCTAGAATGCTTGTTGATGGTTGTGTTGTGGTGAATCTTATGCCATATTCGGTCTTAAAAAAATTGGGGTTGCGCGATGAAGAGTTAATAAAGACCAACATGGTGCTTAATGGATTTGAAGGCAAAGAGAAAACTAAAGCCAAAGGTGTAATGTATGTGGAGCTTACGGTGGGAAGCAAAACTTTGGCTACCGCATTCTTTGTCGCCGAGGTGCAAGGTAACTACAATGTGATATTAGGCCGCGATTGGGTTCATGCAAACCAATGCGTGCCCTCTACTATGCACCAGTTTTTAATTCAATGGGTTGATGATGAAGTGGAAGTCATTCATGCGGATAATTCGGCTTGTGTTGCTTTGGCCGATGCATCGATGGATTGGCAACATCCCAATGCTACTTGCTTGACTGGGCGTGACTTATCGGAATTTGATTTTCTTAGCACTACAAAAAGTGGTTTCGTGCCCGTTTCTTTAAAGCCGGTTGGTGGTAATCGGCTCCAAGGTATGGTGTATTTAAATGGATTCTAACTCGGAGTGGTTGCAAAAGTGTCTTGTTGAATATCGGTCCAATGAGAATGATATGTATGAGTCTATAGAGGAGTTAGATGATATGGATAAATTAGGACAAGGTTTTACGTCGGCCGATCCATTAGAGGAGACAGATATAGGAGATGGTTCAATTCCTAGGCCGATGTTTGTAAACAAAAATTTAAGAGCCGATTATAAAGCTAAGTTGATCGAGCTGTTGAAAGAATATGTTTGTTGCTTTGCATGGGAATATCATGAGATGCCAGGTTTAAGCCGAGAGCTAGTGGAGCATCGGTTACCTATAAAGGCCGGTTTTAGACCGTACAAGCAATCGGCCAGAAAGTTTAATCCAAAAACGTATGACCAGATCAAGGAAGAGATCGGTCGTTTGCTTAAAGCTAATTTTATTAGACCTTGCAGGTATGCCGAGTGGATTTCTAACATTGTACCAGTAGAGAAGAAAGGCTCCGGCAAGTTGAGGGTGTGCATTGATTTCAGAGATTTGAATAGAGCTACACCTAAAGATGAGTACCCCATGCCAATAGCCGATATGCTTATTAATGATGCTTCTGGACATAAGGTCATTAGCTTTCTTGATGGTAATGCGGGGTATAACCAAATTTTTATGGCCGAAGAGGACATGTCCAAAACGGCTTTTCGATGCCCTGGTTTCCTTGGTTTATTCGAGTGGACAGTGATGACCTTTGAATTAAAAAATGATGGCGCTACGTATCAAAGGGCTATGAATTTAATTTTTCATGACTTACTCGGCGTTATACTTGAAGTTTATATTGATGATATTGTTGTCAAATCGGATGCTTTTGAGTCTCACTTGGCCGATTTGCGTTTAGCTTTTGAAAGAATGAAAAAATATGGACTAAAGATGAATCCTTTAAAGTGTGCTTTTGGTGTATCGGCTGGAAAGTTTTTGGGTTTCATTATTCATCAAGATGGCATAGAAATTGATCCCAAAAAGATAGAAGCTATACAAAAGGTGGAGGCTCCAACATGCAAGAGAGATATGCAAAAGTTCCTTGGCAAAGTCAATTATTTAAGGAGATTCATAGCCAACTTGTCGGGGAAGGTTGATGCATTCACTCCCATCTTTCGGTTAAAGAACGATGCCAATTTTACTTGGGGGGCAAAACAGCAAGAAGCGTTTGATATGATCAAAAATTATTTGTGCACTCCTCCGGTGTTGAAAGCTCCCAAACATAGAGAGCCCTTTAGGCTTTATATTGCGGCGGAGGAAGGTGTTATTGGTGCTGTTTTGACTCAAGGACCGAAGGGAAGGAGCATGCTATTACTTATTTGAGTCGACGCTTATTTGACGCCGAGATGAGGTATACGTTTATTGAAAAATTATGCCTATGCTTATATTATGCTTGCACAAAATTAAGACATTATCTAGTGCCTAGTACTTGCATAATAGCTTGTCAAACCGATGTCATCAAATACATGTTGCATAGACCAATTCTTAGTGGTAGAATTGGCAAGTGGGCTTATGTTTTAATTGAATATGATTTGGCCTATGAATCTCAGAAATCCATGAAAGGCTAAATCGTTGCTAATTTTATTGTTGAGCATCGGATTGATGACAAGCATGATATTGATATAAACCTTGTCTCGTTAGTACCATGGAAATTATATTTTGATGGTTCAGTTTGTAGCAATGGCCAAGGTGTTGGTATTGTTTATATATCTCCTCATGGTGCTGTTTTTGAAGCCTCATGCCACTTACAATATTTTTGCACAAATAATCAAGCTGAATATGAAGCATTGTTATTCGGCTTAGAGATGTTGCTTGCCATAGGTGCTACACATATTGAGGCTTTTGGTGATTCGTTATTAGTGGTGCAACAAATATCCAAAGTCTTTCAATGTTTTGACGAATCACTTAATGTTTATCTTGATAAATGTCTAGATATAATTTCTACTTTGGATTATTTTAGCATTGCTCATATATCTAGACATGACAATTGGAGAGCAAATGAGTTGGCACTGATGGAAATATGCCCTAGAGGCAATAATAAAGTTGTTATTATTTTATATTTCCTTGTTCATGATAAAGGTTTATTATTCATGCTAGAATTTTATTGACCGGAAACTTATATACATGTGTGAATACATAAACAAATACCGTGTCCCTAGTGAGCCTCTACTAGACTAGCTCGTTGATCAAAGATGGTTAAGGTTTCCTAACCATAGACATGAGTTGTCATTTGATAACGGGATCACATCATTAGGAGAATGATGTGATGGACAAGACCCATCCGTTAGCTTAGCATATGATCGTTCTGTTTATTGCTACTGCTTTCTTGAATGTCAAATACATGTTCCTCAGACCATGAGATCATGCAACTCCTGGATACTGGAGGAATACCTTGTGTGCTATCAAACGTCACAACGTAACTGGGTGATCATAAAGATGCTCTACAGGTATCTCCGAAGGTGTCCGTTGAGTTGGCATGGATCGAGACTGGGATTTGTCACTCCGTGTTTCGGAGAGGTATCTCTGGGCCCTCTCGGTAATGCACATCATAAGAAGCTTGCAAGCAAAGTAACTAAGGAGTTAGTTACGGGATGATGTATTACGGAACGAGTAAAGAGACTTGCCGGTAACGAGATTGAACTAGGTATGGAGATACCGACGATCGAATCTCGGGGAAGTAACATACCGACGGACAAAGGGAATTACGTATGTTGTCATTGCGGTTCGACCGATAAGATCTTCGTGGAATATGTAGGAACCAATATGAGCATCCAGGTTCCGCTATTGGTTATTGACCGGAGAGGCGTCTCAGTCATGTCTACATCATTCCCGAACCCGTAGGGTCCGCACGCCTAACGTTCGTTGACGATATAGTGTTATATGAGTTATGTGAATTCGTAACCGAATATTGTTCGGAGTCCCGGATGAGATCCCGGACGTCACGAGGAGTCTCAGAATGGTCGAGAGGTAAAGATTTATATATGGGAAGTCATATTTTGGGTTCCGGAAAAAGGTGCAGTTTTTTTTCGGTATTGTACCGGGAAGCTTCCAGAAGGTTCCGGAGGATTCCGGAGGGGTTCGGAAGTCCACAAGTGGGTCCACCACGTCCCAAGGGATGGCATGGGCTAAGGGGAGGCGCCCTGGCCTTATTGGGCCAGGCGCACCAAGTCCTCAAAAGCCCACGCAGCTAGGGAAGGAAAAAGGGAGAGTCCTAGTAGGAATAAGATTGGACTTTGGAGTCCAAGTCCACATGTGTACTATTCACGGGTACTGTTCACGTGGCACTATTCCTTCTACTCCAAGCCCCTACACATATATAAATAGAGGAGAGGGGGCGCCCCAAAGGACACAACATTGTCTTAGCCGTGTGCGGCGCCCCCCTCCACAGTTCCGTCCCTCGATCATATTTTCGCAGTGCTTGGGCGAAGCCCTGCGGAGATAGCATCACCATCACCGTCACCACGCCGTCGTGCTGCCGGAAATCATCCACTACCTCGCCGTCTTGCTGGATCAAGAAGTCGAGGACGTCATCGAGCTGAACGTGTGCCGAACGCGGAGGTGCCGTACGTTCGGTGCTTGGTCGGTTGGATCGTGAAGTTGTTCGACGACATCAACCGCGTTGTTCTAACGCTTCCGCTTACGGTCTACGAGGGTACCTAGACACACTCCCCCTCTCGTAGCTATGCATCTCCATGGATAGATCTTGCGTGTGCGTAGAATTTTTTTTTGTTTTCCATGCAACGTTTCCCAACAGTGGCATCATGAGCCAGGTCTATGCGTAGATGATATGCACGAGTAGAACACAAAGAGTTGTGGGCGGTGATTGTCATACTACTTACCACCAACGTCTTATTTTGATTCGGTGGTATTGTAAGATGAAGCGGCCCGGACAAACATTACATGTCCACGTACATGAGACCGGTTCCACCGACAGACATGCAACTTGTTTTGCATAAAGGTGGCTGGCGGGTGTCTGTTTCTCCTACTTTAGTTTAATCGAATTTGACTGCGGCCGGTCCTTGTTGAAGGTTAAAACAGCAAACTTTATAAATCACCGTTGTGGTTTTGTGCCGTAGGTAAGAACTGTTCTTGCTAGAAGCCCGTAGCAGCCACGTAAAACTTGCAACAACAAAGTAGAGGACGTCTAACTTGTTTTTGCAAGGTATGCTGTGATGTGATATGGTCAAGACATGATGTGATATACGTTATTGTATGAGATGATCATGATTTGTAATTTATCGGCAACCGGCAGGAGCCTTATGGTTGTCTCTTTATTGTATGAAATGCAAGCGCCATGTAATTGCTTTACTTTATCGCTATGCGTTAGCAATAGTTGTAGAAGCAATAGTTGGCGAGACGACCACGACGCAACGATGGAGATCAAGGTGTCGAGCCGGTGACGATGGAGATCATGACGATGCTTTGGAGATGGAGATCAAAAGCACAAGATGATGGCCATATCATGTCACATATTTTGATTGCATGTGATGTTTATCCTTTATGCATCTTATTTTGCTTAGAACGACGGTAGCATTATAAGATGATCCCTTCACTAAATTTCAAGATAAAAGTGTTCTCCCCGAGTATGCACCGTTGCTAAAGTTCGTCGTTTCGAAGCACCTCGTGATGATCGGGTGTGATAGATTCTACGTTCACATACAACGGGTGTAAGCCAGTTTTACACAAGCAGAATACTTGGGTTAAACTTGACGAGCCTAGCATGTACAGACATGGTGTCGGAACACTGGAGACCGAAAGGTCGAACATGAGTCATATAGTAGATATGATCAACATGGAGATGTTCACCATTGATGACTATCCCATCTCACGTGATGATCGGACATGGGCTAGTTGATTTGGATCATGTATCACTTAGTTAACTTGAGGGATTTTAATTTAAGTGGGAGTTCATTAGTAATTTGATTAATTGAACTTAATTTATCATGAACTTAGTCTTGATAGTTTCTTTGCATATCTATGTTGTAGATAAATGGCCCGTGCTACTGTTCCGTTGAATTTTAATGCGTTCCTAGAGAAAGGTAAGTTGAAAGATGATGGTAGCAACTACACGGACTGGGTCCGTAACTTGCGGATTATCCTCATTGCTGCACAGAAGAATTATGTCCTTGATGCACCGCTAGGTGATGGACCTGCTGCAGGAGCTGCTGCAGACGTTGTGAACGCCTGGCAGGCTCGATCTGATGACTACTCGATAGTTCAGTGTGCCATGCTCTACGGCTTAGAATCGGGACTGCAAAAGCGTTTTGAACGCCACGGAGCATATGAGATGTTCCAAGAGCTGAAATTGATATTTCAAGCTAATGCCCGGGTTGAGAGATACGAAGTCTCCAACAAGTTCTTTAGCTGTAAGATGGAGGAGAACAGTTCTGTCAGTGAACACATACTCAGAATGTCTGGGTTCCACAACCACTTGACTCAGCTGGGAATTGATCTACCGGTTGAGAGTGTTATTGACAGAGTTCTTCAGTCACTGCCACCAAGCTATAAAGGCTTCGTGATGAACTATAATATGCAAGGGATGGAGAAGACAATTCCCGAGCTCTTCGCGATGCTGAAATCAGCGGAGGTGGAAATCAAGAAGGAGCATCAAGTGTTGATGGTTAACAAAACCACTAGTTTCAAGAAAAAGGGCAAGGGAAAGAAGGGGAACTTCAAGAAGAATGGCAAGCAAGTTGCCGCTCCCACAAAGAAACCCAAAGCTGGACCCAGGCCTGAAACAGAGTGCTTCTACTGCAAAGGGACTGGTCACTGGAAGCGGAACTGCCCCAAGTATTTGGCGGATAAGAAGGATGGCAAAGTGAGCAAAGGTATATTTGATATACATGTTATTGATGTGTTCCTCACTAATGCTCGCAGTAGCGCCTGGGTATTTGATACTGGTTCGGTTGCTCATATTTGTAACTCAAAACAGGAGCTACGGAATAAGCGAAGATTGGCTAAGGACGAGGTGACGATGCGCGTCGGGAGTGATTCCAAGGTTGATGTGATCGCCGTCGGCACGCTACCTCTACATCTACCTTCGGGGTTAGTTTTAGACCTCAATAATTGTTATTTGGTGCCAGCGTTGAGCATGAACATTATATCTGGATCTTGTTTATTGCGAGACGGTTATTCATTTAAGTCAGAGAATAATGGTTGTTCTATTTATATGAGTAACATCTTTTATGGTCACGCACCTTTTGTGAATGGTCTATTCTTGTTGAATCTCGATCGTAGTGATACACATATTCATAATATTGATGCCAAAAGATGCAAAGTTGATAATGATAGTGCAACATACTTGTGGCACTGCCGTTTAGGTCATATTGGTGTAAAGCGCATGAAGAAACTCCATGCGGATGGACTTTTGGAATCTCTTGATTATGAATCATTTGATACTTGCGAACCATGCCTCATGGGCAAGATGACTAAAACTCCGTTCTCCGGAACAATGGAGCGAGCTACTGATTTGTTGGAAATAATACGTACCGATGTATGCGGTCCGATGAATGTTGAAGCACGCGGCGGGTATCGTTATATTCTAACCTTCACAGATGATTTGAGTAGATATGGGTATATCTACTTGATGAAACACAAGTCTGAAACATTTGAAAAGTTCAAAGAATTTCAGAGTGAAGTAGAGAATCATCGTAACAAGAAAATAAAGTTTCTACGATCTGATCGCGGAGGCGAATATTTGAGTTACGAGTTTGGCCTTCATTTAAGAAAATTTGGAATTGTTTCATAACTCACGCCACCTGGAACACCACAGCGTAATGGTGTGTCCGAACGTTGTAACCGTACTTTATTGGATATGGTGCGTTCTATGATGTCTCTTACCATTTTGCCACTATAATTTTGGGGTTATGCATTAGACACAGTTGCATTCACGTTAAATAGGGCACCGTCTAAATCCGTTGAGACGACACTATATGAACTATGGTTTGGCAAGAAACCTAAGCTGTCGTTTCTTAAAGTTTGGGGATGCGATGCTTATGTGAAAAAGCTTCAACCTGATAAGCTCGAACCCAAAGCGGAGAAGTGCATCTTCATAGGATACCCTAAAGAAACAATTGGGTACACCTTATACCACAGATCCGAAGGCAAGGTCTTTGTTGCCAAGAATGGGTCCTTTCTAGAGAAGGAGTTTCTCTCGAAAGAAGTGAGTGGGAGGAAAGTAGAACTTGATGAGGTAATTGTACCTTCTCTCGAATTGGAAAGTAGCTCATCAGAGAAAACCGTTCCCGTGATGCCTACACCAATAAGAGAGGAAGATAATGATAAAGATCATGAAACTTTAGATCAAGTTACTACTGAACTTCGTAGGTCGACCAGAGTACGGTCCGCACCAGAGTGGTACGGTAATCCTGTTCTGGAAGTTATGTTGTTAGACAACAACGAACCTACGAACTATGAAGAAGCTATGATAAGCCTGGATTTCGACAAATGGCTTGAGGCCATGAAATCTGAGATAGGATCCATGTATGAGAACAAAGTGTGGACTTTGGTGGACTTGCCCGATGATCGGAAAGCCATTGAGAATAAATGGATTTTTAAGAGGAAGACAGATGCTGATGGTAATATCACTGTCTACAAAGCTCGACTTGTCGCGAAAGGTTTTCGACAAGTTCAAGGGGTTGACTACGATGAGACTTTCTCACCCGTAGCGATGCTTAAGTCTGTCCGAATCATGTTAGCAATTGCCGCATTTTATGATTATGAAATCTGGCAAATGGATGTCAAAACTGCATTCCTTAATGGTTTTCTCAAAGAAGAGTTGTATATGATGCAACCAGAAGGTTTTGTCGATCCTAAGGGTGCTAACAAAGTGTGCAAGCTCCAGCGATCCATCTATGGACTGGTACAAGCATCTCGGAGTTGGAATATACGCTTTGATGAGGTGATCAAAGCATATGGTTTTGTACAGACTTACGGTGAAGCCTGTATTTAAAAGAAAGTGAGTGGGAGCTCTGTAGCATTTCTAATATTATATGTGGATGACATATTGTTGATTGGAAATGATATAGAATTTCTGGATGGCATAAAGGGATACTTGAATAAGAATTTTTCAATGAAAGACCTCGGTGAAGCTGCTTATATATTGGGCATCAAGATCTATAGGGATAGATCAAGACGCTTGATAGGACTTTCACAAAGCACATACCTTGACAAAGTTTTGAAGAAGTTCAAAATGGATCAGTCAAAGAAATGGTTCTTGCGTGTCTTGCAAGGTGTGAAGTTGAGTCAGACTCAATGCCTGACCACGGCAGAAGATATAGAGAAAATGAAAGTCATTCCCTATGCCTCAGCCATAGGTTCTATTATGTATGCCATGCTGTGTACCAGACCTGATGTGTGCCTTGCCATAAGTTTGGCAGGGAGGTACCAGAGTAATCCAGGAGTGGATCACTGGACAGAGGTCAATAATATCCTGAAGTACCTGAAAAGGACCAAGGACATGTTTCTCGTTTATGGAGGTGACGAAGAGCTCGTCGTAAAGGGTTACGTCGATGCAAGCTTCGACACTGATCCGGATGACTCTAAGTCACAAACCGGATACGTATTTATATTAAATGGTGGAGCTGTCAGTTGGTGCAGTTCCAAACAGAGCGTCGTGGCGGGATCTACGTGTGAAGCGGAATACATAGCTGCTTCGGAAGCAGCACATGAAGGAGTCTGGATGAAGGAGTTCATATCCGATCTAGGTGTAATACCTAGTGCATCGGGTCCAATGACAATCTTTTGTGACAACACTGGAGCAATTGCCATAGCCAAGGAGCCCAGGTTTCACAAGAAGACCAAACACATCAAGAGACGCTTCAACTCCATTCGTGAATATGTCAAGGATGGAGACATAGAAATTTGCAAAGTACACACGGATCTGAATGTGACAGACCCGTTGACTAAGCCTCTTCCACGAGCAAAACATGATCATCACCAAGACTCCATGGGTGTTAGATTCATTACTATGTAATCTAGATTATTGACTCTAGTGCAAGTGGGAGACTGATGGAAATATGCCCTAGAGGCAATAATAAAGTTGTTATTATTTTATATTTCCTTGTTCATGATAAAGGTTTATTATTCATGCTAGAATTTTATTGACCGGAAACTTAGATACATGTGTGAATACATAAACAAATACCGTGTCCCTAGTGAGCCTCTACTAGACTAGCTCATTGATCAAAGATGGTTAAGGTTTCCTAACCATAGACATGAGTTGTCATTTGATAATGGGATCACATCATTAGGAGAATGATGTGATGGACAAGACCCATCCGTTAGCTTAGCATATGATCGTTCTGTTTATTGCTACTGCTTTCTTGAATGTCAAATACAAGTTCCTCAGACCATGAGATCATGCAACTCCCGGATACCGGAGGAATACCTTGTGTGCTATCAAACGTCACAACGTAACTGGGTGATCATAAAGATGCTCTACAGGTATCTCCGAAGGTGTCCGTTGAGTTGGCATGGATCGAGACTGGGATTTGTCACTCCGTGTTTCGGAGAGGTATCTCTGGGCCCTCTCGGTAATGCACATCATAAGAAGCTTGCAAGCAAAGTAACTAAGGAGTTAGTTACGGGATGATGTATTACGGAACGAGTAAAGAGACTTGCCGGTAACGAGATTGAACTAGGTATGGAGATACCGACGATCGAATCTCGGGGAAGTAACATACCGACGGACAAAGGGAATTACGTATGTTGTCAATGCGGTTCGACCGATAAGATCTTCGTGGAATATGTAGGAACCAATATGAGCATCCAGGTTCCGCTATTGGTTATTGACCGGAGAGGCGTCTCAGTCATGTCTACATCATTCCCGAACCCGTAGGGTCCGCACGCCTAACGTTCGTTGACGATATAGTGTTATATGAGTTATGTGAATTGGTAACCGAATATTGTTCGGAGTCTCGGATGAGATCCCGGACGTCACGAGGAGTCTCGGAATGGTCGAGAGGTAAAGATTTATATATGGGAAGTCATATTTTGGGTTCCGGAAAAAGGTGCAGTTTTTTTCGGTATTGTACCGGGAAGCTTCCAGAAGGTTCCGGAGGATTCCGGAGGGGTCCGGAAGTCCACAAGTGGGTCCACCACGTCCCAAGGTCTGGCATGGGCTAAGGGGAGGCGCCCTGGCCTTATTGGGCCAGGCGCACCAAGTCCTCAAAAGCCCACGCAGCTAGGGAAGGAAAAGGGAGAGTCCTAGTAGGAATAGGATTGGACTTTGGAGTCCAAGTCCACATGTGTACTATTCATGGTTACTGTTCACGTGGCACTATTCCTTCTACTCCAAGCCCCTACACATATATAAATAGAGGAGAGGGGGCGCCCCAAAGGACACAACATTGTCTTAGCCGTGTGCGGCGCCCCCCTCCACAGTTCCGTCCCTCGATCATATTTTCGCAGTGCTTGGGCGAAGCCCTGCGGAGATAGCATCACCATCACCATCACCACGCCGTCGTGCTGCCGGAACTCATCCACTACATCGCTGTCTTGCTGGATCAAGAAGTCGAGGACGTCACCAAGCTGAACGTGTGCTGAACGCGGAGGTGCCGTACGTTCGGTGCTCGGTCGGTTGGATCGTGAAGTTGTTCGACGACATCAACCGCGTTGTTCTAACGCTTCCGCTTACGGTCTACGAGGGTCCGTAGACACACTCCCCCTCTCGTAGCTATGCATCTCCATGGATAGATCTTGCGTGTGCGTATAATTTTTTTTTGTTTTCCATGCAACGTTTCCCAACAGGCAAAACAAGCATC
Source organism: Elymus sibiricus (assembly GCA_039707655.1). Classification (NCBI taxonomy): domain Eukaryota; kingdom Viridiplantae; phylum Streptophyta; class Magnoliopsida; order Poales; family Poaceae; genus Elymus; species Elymus sibiricus. The sequence goes on from CM077664.1 coordinate 293,642,065, forward strand.
CGGCTATCATGTTGATCATGGCATGTTTCATATTTCTCAAAGGCCGATGTCTAGTCTTGCCAACGTAGGGGAGGCTGATACGTCCAATTTGCATCATGATTTTCTACTGTTATTTATTATGTTTTTGATCATTATTTCACTTTATGATACAATTCTTATGCCTTTTCTTTCTTAATTTGCAAGATTTACATGAAGAGGGAGAATGCCGACAGCTGGAATTCTGGACCTGAAATAGCCATATCAGAGACACCTATTCTACAGAGCTCCAATTGACCTGAAATTTCACGGAGATTTTTTATTGAATATATAAAAAATACTGGAGAAAAGAGTTTACAGAGGGGACCCTACAGCGCGCCCTAGTGCCTTGTGGGGCCCACAGCTGGCGTCTGGCCCCCTCCTTCTGCTATATGAAGCCATTTGACCTAGAAATAAAAATAAGAAGAAGGCTTTTGGGACGAACCGCCGCCGTCTCGAGGCGGAACCTGGGCAGGAGCTATTTTGCTCTCCGGCGGAGCGATTCCGCCGGGGATACTTCCCTCCGGGAGGAGGAAATCGGAGCCATCGACATCACCAACGATCCTCTCATCGTGGGAGGACCAATCTTCATCAACATCTTCACCAGCACCATCTCATCTCAAACCCTAGTTCATCTCTTGTATTCAATCTTTGTCTCAAAACCTCAGATTGGTACCTGTGGGTTGCTAGTAGTGTTGATTACATCTTGTAGTTGATGCTAGTTGGTTTATTTGGTGGAAGATTATATGTTCAGATCCTTAATGCTATTCAATACCCCTCTGATCTTGAACATGAACATGATTTGTGAGTAGTTACTTTTGTTCTTAAGGACATGGGAGAAGTCTTGTAATCATGTGAATTTGGTATTCGTTCGATATTTTGATGATATGTATGTTGTTGCTTCCTTTAGTGGTGTCGTGTGAACGTCGACTACATGACACTTCACCATCTTTGGGTCTAAGGGAAGGCATTGTGGAGTAGTAATTAGATGATGGGTTGCTAGAGTGATAGAAGCTTAAACCCTAGTTTATGCGCTATTCCGTAAGGGGCTGATTTGGATCCATATGTTTCATGCTATGGTTAGAGTTATCTTAATTCTTCTTTCGTAGTTGCGGATGCTTGCGAGAGGGGGTAATCATAAGTGGGAGGCTTGTTCAAGTAAGAACAGCACCCAAGCACCGGTCCACCCACATACCAAATTATCAAAGTAGCGAACGCGAATCAAACAAACTTGATGAAAGTGACTAGATGAAATTCCCATGTGTCCTCGAGAACGCTTTGCTTATTATACGAGTTCGTTCCGGCTTGTCCTTTTCTACAAAAAGGATTGGGCCACCTTGCCGCACTTTGTTATATTTGTTACTTGTTACTTGTTACGAATTATCTTACTATCAAAAATATCTATTACTGCTACTTTCAGTACTTGCAGAGAATACCTTGCTGAAAACCGCTTGTCATTTCCTTCTGCTCCTCGTTGGGTTCGACACTCTCACTTATCGAAAGGACTACGATTGATCCCCTATACTTGTGGGTCATCAAGGCTCTTTTTTGGCGCCGTTGCCGGGGAGTGAAGCGCCTTTGGTGAGCGGAATTTGGTAAGGAAGCATTTATATTACGTGCTGAAATTTATTGTCACGTGTCACTATGGAAAGTAATCCTTTGAGGGGCTTGTTCGGGGTATCTTCACCTCGATCGTGAGAAATAAGAGCTGCTCCTCCACCTATTGAACGTACTGAAATTATTTATTATGAAATTCCTTCGGGTATGATAGAGAAATTGCTAGCTAATCCTTATGCAGGAGATGGGACGGTACATCCTGATATGCACTTGATCTATGTAGATGAAATTTGTGGATTGTTTAAGCTTGCAGGTTTATCCAGAGATGGAGTTAAGAAGAAAGTATTCCCTTTATCTTTGGAGGGAAAGGCATTGACATGGTATAGGCTATGTGATGATACTGATACATGGGACTGGAACCGGTTGAAGCTGGAATTCCACTAGAAATTTTATCCTATGCATTTGGTTCATCGTGATCGGAATTATATATATAATTTTTGGCCTCGTGAAGGAGAAAGTATCGCTCAAGCTTGGGGGAGGCTTAAGTATATGTTGCATACATGCCCCAATCATGAGCTCTCAAGAGAAATAATCCTTCAAAACTTTTATGCTCGGCTTTCTCATAATGATCAATCCATGCTCGATACTTCTTCTGTTGGTTCCTTTATGAAGAAAACTATTGAATCCAGATGGGAACTTCTTGAAAGAATTAAACGCAATTATGAGGATTGGGAAATCGACAAAGGTAATGAGTCAGGTATAAATCTTGAGTTTGATTGTGTTAAATCTTTTATGGAAACTGATGCTTTTCGTAAGTTTAGTACTAAATATGGACTTGACTCTGAGATAGTAGCTACTTTTTGTGAATCTTTTGCTGCTCATGTTGATCTCCCTCAGGAGAAATGGTTTAAATATCATCCACCTATTGAATTGAAAGAAGAATCTGTTAGTATTAAAGAAGAAACAATTATTTACCATGTTGATCCAGTTGTGCCTACTGCTTATATTGAGAAACCTCCTTTCCTTGTTAGGATTATGGAACATGCCAAAGCTTCAACTGTAGTCAATAAGAGTAAAATTAGAGCACCTAGACCTTCTGAGCAAATTAAAGTTGAACCTAGTGTTGCAATGGTTAAAGATATTTTGGTTGAAAACATTGATGGACATGTTATATATTTCTGTGATGAAGCAACTAGAATTGCTAAGCCAGACCCTAAAGATAAAAATAAACCTATAGTTGGCATGCCTGTTATTTCTGTTAAAATTGGAGATCATTGTTATCATGGTTTATGTGATATTGGTGCTAGTGTGAGTACTATTCCGTTTACTCTCTATCAAGAAGTCATGAATGATATTGCACCCGTTGAGATTGAAGATATTGATGTTACTATTAAGCTTGCAAACAGAGATACTATTTCACCACTTGGGATTGTTAGAGATGTTGAAGTCTTGTGTGGTAAGATCAAATACCCTATTGATTTTCTTGTTCTTGGATCGCCACAAGATGATTTTTGTCCCATTATATTTGGTAGACCCTTCTTGAATACTGTTAATGCTAAGATTGATTGCACTAAAGAAATTGTTAGTGTTAATTTTGGTGAGATGTTTGATGATTTTAATTTCTCTAAGTTCCGTAGACAACCTCATGATAAAGAATTGCCTAGTAAGGATGAAATCATTGGTCTTCCTTCTATTGTTGTGCCTCCTACTGATCCACTAGAACAATATTTGCTTGAGCATGAGAATGACATGCATATGAGTGAAAGAAATGAAATAGATGAATTATTCTTTAAACAAACACCTATCCTTAAACATAATCTGCCTGTTGAAACCTTGGGAGGTCCAACTCCACCCAAGGGTGATCCTGTGTTTGAATTGAAGCAATTACCTGATACTCTTAAATATGCTTATCTTGATGAAAAGAAGATATATCCTGTTATTATTAGTGCTAACTTTTCAGAGCATGAAGAAAAGAGATTACTTAAAACTTTGAAGAAGCACCGTGCTGCTATTGGATATACTCTCGATGATCTTAAGGGCATTAGTCCCACTTTATGTCAGCATAAAATTCATATGGAGCCAGACGCTAAACCCGTTGTTGATCATCAAAGAAGGCTGAACCCTAAAATGAAGGATGTGGTAAGAACTGAAATATTAAAGATTCTGGAAGCAGGTATAATTTATCCCATAGCTGATATTAGATGGGTAAGTCCTGTTCATTGTGTTCCTAAAAAAGGAGGTATTACCGTTGTTCCTAATGATGAAAATGAACTCATCCCACAAAGAATTGTAACTGGTTATAGGATGGTAATTGATTTCAGAAAATTAAATAAAGCTACTAGGAAAGATCATTACCCCTTGCCTTTTATTGATCAAATGTTAGAAATATTGTCTAAGCATACACACTTTTGTTTCCTAGATGATTACTCTGGTTTCTCTCAAATACCTGTATCACCTGAAGACCAAGAGAAAACCACCTTTACTTGTCCTTTTGGAACTTATGCTTATCGTCGTATGCCTTTTGGTTTATGTAATGCACCTGCTACCTTTCAAAGATGTATGACTGCTATATTCTCTGACTTTTGTGAAAAGATTGTTGAGGTTTTCATGGATGATTTCTCCGTTTACGGAACTTCTTTTGATGATTGCTTAAGCAACCATGATCGAGTTTTGTAGAGATGCGAAGAAACTAATCTTGTCTTGAATTGGGAGAAGTGCCACTTTATGGTTAATGAAGGTATAATCCTTGGGCATAAAATTTCTGAAAGAGGTATTGAAGTTTATAAAGCTAAGGTTGATGCTATTGAGAAAATGCCATGTCCTAAAGATATCAAAGGTATAAGAAGTTTCCTTGGTCATGCTGGTTTCTATAGAAGGTTTACAAAAGACTTCTCTAAAATTTATAGACCTCTTACCAATCTCTTGCAAAAAGATGTTCCGTTTGTTTTTTATGATGATTGTGTAGAAGCCTTTGAAATACTTAAGAAAGCCTTAATTTCTGCACCTATTGTTCAACCACCTGATTGGAACCTACCTTTTGAAATTATGTGTGATGCTAGTGATTATGCTGTTGGTGCTGTTCTAGGATAGAGAGTTGATAAGAAATTAAATGTTATCCATTATGCTAGTAAAACTCTAAACAGCGCTCAAAGAAATTATGCTACTACTGAGAAAAAAAATTAGTAGTTGTGTTTGCATGTGATAAATTTAGATCTTATATTGTTGATTCCAAGGTTACTGTTCACACTGATCATGCTGCTATTAAATACCTTATGGAAAAGAAAGATGCTAAGCCTAGACTTATTAGATGGGTTCTTCTGCTATAAGAATTTGATTTGCATATTGTTGATAGGAAGGGAGCTGAGAATCCCGTAGCAGATAATTTGTCTAGAATGGAAAATGTTCTTGATGACCCGCTTCCTATTAATGATGATTTTCCTGATGAACAGTTGGCTGTGATAAATGCTTCTCGTAATACTCCTTGGTATGCAGACTATGCTAATTACATTGTTGCTAAATACATACCACCCAGCTTTACATACCAACAAAAGAAAAAGTTTTTCTTTGATTTAAGACATTACTTTTGGGATGACCCACATCTATATAAGGAAGGAGTAGATGGTATTATTAGACGTTGTGTACCTGAGCATGAACAGGAACAAATCCTACGTAAGTGTCACTCCAAGGCCTATGGAGGACATCATGCGGGAGACCGAACTGCACACAAGGTATTACAATCTGGTTTTTATTGGCCTACTCTTTTCAAGGATGCACGTAAGTTTGTCCTTTCTTGTGATGAATGTCAAAGAATTGATAATGTTGGTAGACGTCAGGAAATGCCTATGAATTATTCACTTGTTATTGAACTATTTGATGTTTGGGGTTTTGATTATATGGGACCTTGATACGTCTCCAACGTATCTATAATTTTCGATTGTTCCATGCTCTTATATTATCAATCTTGGATGTTTTTATATACATTTACAACAATTATATATCATTTTTTGGGACTAACCTATTAACTTAGTGCCCAGTGCCAGTTGCTATTTTCTGTCTGCTTTTGGTTTTACAGAAAATCAATACCAAACGAAGTCCAAATGCCACAGAACTTTTTGGAGATTTTTTTCTGGACAAGATAAATACTAGAAGCTTTGGGAGAAGACCAGACGCCAGAGGAGGTGGCCACGAGCCACCAGGGCGCGCCTGGGGGGGGCAGGAGCGCCCTGGTGCCTCGTGGGCCCACCCCAGCTCCGTTTGACCTAATTCCACCACTATAAATTCCCAAAAATCGGGAAACCAAGAAGGGGGTCCACGAAATACTTTTTCCGCCGCCGCAAGTTTCTTATCTCGAGAGATCCCATCTGGAGGCCTTCTCCGGTACTCCGCCGGAGGGGGAATCGAACACAGAGGGGCTCTACATCAACCTTGCTGCCCTTCCGATGATGCGTGAGTAGTTTACCACAGACCTTCGGGTCCATAGTTAGTAGCTAGATGGCTTCTTCTCTCTTTTTGATCTTCAATACAATGTTCTCCTCGATGTTCTTGGACTTCTATCCGATGTAATCACTTTTTGCGGTGTGTTTGTTGGGATCCGATGAATTGTGAGTTTATGATCAGATTATCCATGAATATTATTTGAGTCTTCTCTAATCTCTTTTATGCATGATTATTATAGCTTCGTATTTCTTCTCCGATCTATTGATTTGGTTTGGCTAACTAGATTGATTCATCTTGCCATGGGAAGAGGTGCTTTGTAGTGGGTTCGATCTTGCGGTGCTCAATCCCAGTGACAGAAAGGGACATGACACGTATGTATCGTTGATATTAAGGGTAAAAATATGGGGTTTATTCATACATGAGTTTATCTTGTCTACATCATGTCATCGTTCTTAAGGCGTTACTCCGTTCTTTATGGACTTAATACACTAGATGCATGCTGGATAGCGGTCGATGTGTGGAGTAATAGTAGTAGATGCAGGCAGGAGTCGGTCTACTTGTCTCGGACGTGATGCCTATATACATGATCATTGCCTTGGATATCGTCATGATTATTTGCTTTTCTATCAATTGCTCAACAGTAATTTGTCTACCCACCGTATGCTATTTTCTTGAGAGAAGCCTCTAGTGAAAACTATGGTCCCCGGGTCTATCTAAATCATTTACTAAAACCCTAAAAATATTTGCTGCACTTTTCTTTTATTTATTTTATTTTGTATTTTTGTTTCAGTCTATCTATCTAACACCATACAATTTAATCTTGCAACTTACCGCCGAGGGATTGACAACCCCTCGTTTGCGTTGGGTGCAAGGATTTGTTGTTTGTGTGCAGGTACTGCTAACGAGGTGTTGCGTGGTTCTCCTACTGGATTGATAACCTTGGTTTCATAACTGAGGGAAATACTTACCTCTGCTGTGCTGCATCATCCCTTCCTCTTCGGGGATAATACCAACGCAAGCTACAAGTAGCAGGAAGAATTTCTGGCGCCGTTGCCGGGGAGACATCATCAACATCTATCAAGTACCTTCGCATAAACTCTCAACTCCTTGCATTTATTTTATTTTCCTCTCATTTTCATCTCCCCCACTTCTATAACGTTTTTACAAAAATACAAAACTATTTTCCATTCGCCTTTTTCTTGTTTGCTTGCTTGTTATCTTGTTTACGTAGTCACGATGTCTCAAGAAAATACAAAATTACGTGATTTTTCCAATACTAATAATAATGATTTTATTAGTACTCCGATTGCTCCTCCCGCCGCTAGTGCGGAGACTTGTGATATTAATGCCACTTTGCTAAATCTTGTCATGAAAGATCAATTTTCGGGTAGTCCTAATGAGGATGCTGCAACCCATCTTAACACTTTCGTAGAATTGTGTGATATGCAAAAGAAAAAAGATGTGGATAATGATATTGTGAAATTAAAATTATTCCCATTCTCATTGCGAGATCGTGCAAAAAATTGGTTTTCATCTTTACCACGAAATAGTATCGATTCTTGGGATTGGTGTAAAGGTGCTTTCATTACTAAGTATTTTCCTCCCACGAAAATTATTTCACTTAGAAATCAAATTATGAATTTTAAGCAACTTGATCATGAACATGTTGCCCAATCTTGGGAAAGGATGAAATTAATGATAAGAAATTGCCCTACTCATGGTTTAAATTTATGGATGATCATACAAAAAAATTATGCGGGATTGAATTTTGTCTCTAGAAATCTTTTATGGAAATTACTTTGGGAGAAGCTACTAAATTGCTTGATAATATTATGGCGAATTATTCACAATGGCATACCGAAAGAACCCCTACTAGTAAAAAAGTGAATTCTATTGAAGAAATTAGTACTTTGAGTGATAAAGTTGATGCGCTTATGAAATTGGTTGCTAGCAAAAATGCTCATATTGATCCTAATGATGTGCCTTTGTCCACTTTTATTGAGCAAAATAATGATCCCGTAGATGTGAATTTTGTCTCGCGAAACAATTTTAATAATAATGCTTATAGAGGTAATTTCAATCCTAGACCGTTTCCTGGAAATTCCTCTAATAATTATGGCAATCCTTATGGTAATAATAATAATAATAATAATAGGATGCCCTCTGATCTTGAAAGTAATGTTAAATAATTTATTAATGCTCAAAAAGTTTTCAACACTACGATAGAAGGAAAATTGAGTAAACTTGATGATATGTCTAGGAGCATTGATAGAATTATTCATGATGTGGAAAATCTCAAGACTAAAATTTTTCCACCGAAAATTGATATTAATAAATCAATTAAAGCTTTATATGTCTCCATGGATGAGAGTAAGAAAAGAACCGCCAAGCTAAAAGCTAAACGAGAATTTTTAGAAAAAGCGATTCCTCCCGGTTTTTATCGTACTAATGATGAGGATATTAAAATGATTGGTGTTTCATCTATTGATTCGTTGTTTAGCAATATAAAACTTGATGAAAAGGGGACTGAAGAAGAGTCAACTTTAGCTAGAAGGCGTTCCCATAATTCGGAGGGTGAAAATCTTGATAAGAAAATTGCTAAAAGTGGGTTTGGAGAGGTAAAAACTTTAAATAGCGATGTGCCCACTCTCTTGGATTACAAAGATTTTAATTATGATAATTGTTCTTTGATTGAGTGCATTTCTTTGCTACAATCCATGCTTAATTCACCCAACGCTTATGAGCAAAACAAGGCTTTTACTAAACACATCGTAGAAGCAATGATGAAAGCGTTAGAAGAAAAGCTAGAACTAGAAATTTCAATCCCTAGAAAATTATATGATGAATGGGAACCCACCATTAAAGTTAAAATTAAAAATTATGAGTGCAATGCTTTATGTGATTTGGGTGCTAGCGTTTCCACAATTCCAAAATCTCTATGTGATGTGCTAGGTTTCACCAATATAGATGAATGTTCTCTTAATTTGCACTTGGCGGATGCTACTATTAAAAAGCCAATGGGTAGAATTAATGATGTACTTATTCTTGCAAATAGGAACTATGTGCCCGTTGATTTTATTGTACTTGACATTGAATGCAATGCTTCTTGCCCCATAATACTTGGTAGACCATTTTTACGTGTCATAGGTGCCGTTATTGACATGAAAGAAGGGAATATAAAATTTCAATTTCCATTAAAGAAGGGCATGGAACACTTTCCTAGGAAAATAATTAAAGCACCATATGAATCAATTATGAGGGCCACTTATGGAATCAACTTGAAAGATGACAATACTTGAAACTATGCATTATGCCTAGCTAGGGGCATAAAACAATAGCGCTTGTTGGGAGGCAACCCAATGAATAAAATAATTTTTTACCTTTTGTTTATGTTATTGTGTGTTTTCACAATTATGATACTGGTATGATTGCGTTTTCGTATTTTTAATTAGTGTTTGTGCCAAGTAAAACCTTTGGGATGATTTGGAAGATAGTATAATTGATGTTGTTTGGAAAACAGAAAGTTTTGCGTCCAGTGCTGGAATTTTGTTTCTGTACTGGAGAGTCATAAAAATCTGAAATTTTTACACAGTATTGATATATGAATTTCCCACGTTGTCCTAATTTTTCAGAAGTTTTGGAGTTACAGAAGTATGGATTTTAAATAGATTGCTACAGACTGTTCTGTTTTTGACAGATTCTGTTTTTGATGCACTACTTGCTTGTTTTGATGAATCTATGGATTGTATCGGGGGGTCTAAGCCATGGTGAAGTTATAGTACAGTAGGTATAATGCAAAAATAAAATATGAATGGGTTTTCAACAGTACTTAAAGTAGTGATTTATTTTGTTACACTAACGGATCTCATGAGGGTTTTGTTGAGTTTTCTGTGATTGAAGTTTTCAAGTTTTGGGTGAGATCACGATGGATGAAGGAATAACGAGTGGCAAGAGCATAATCTTGGGGATGCCCGAGGCACCCCAAGGTAATATTCAAGGAAGACTCAAGCGTCTAAGCTTGGGGATGCCCCGGAAGGCATCCCCTCTTTCTTCTACCAACCATCGGTAATTTTACTTGGAGTTATATTTTTATTCGTCACATGATATGTGTTTTGCTTGGAGTGTCTTGTATAATCTGAGTATTTGCTTTGTTTGCTTTTTAGTTTGTCACAATCATCCTTGCTGAACACACCAATTTGAGAGATCCACACGTTTATCATAATTTGTTAGAATACTCTATGTGCTTCACTTAAATTTTTTGAGCTAGGCAGTTGCTCTAGTGCTTCACTTAAATCTTTTTGAGCACGGTGGTGGCTAAATTTTGAAGAAATGAACTCTCACGCTTCACTTATATTATTTTGAGAGTTGATAAGATTGAAATTTTGAAGAAATATTTGCACTCTCATGCTTCACTTAAATATTTTTGAGAGTTGAAAATAGTAACGGTAATTTGCACAAGATATGAATTTGGTCCCAAAGTGATGAATATTCAAGAGGGATATAATAAAAACTTTCATATAGATCATTGGATATGATAAGTGTGATTCCTTGCAATAGTTTTGCGATATGGAAATGACAATATGTGAGTCATGTTAGTGAGTAATTGTGATTTAGTAAGAATATTAGTGTTAAGGTTTGTGATTCCCTATGCATGCACATTAAGTCAATAGTTATGCAATGAAATTATATCCTACTTATGGTGCATTATTCGGTGTTAGTTATGTTCAATGCATGTTTATGACCATTTTCGCTTTTTGGTTGGTTGCTTCTCAATCTATTTGCTAGCCTTCATTTGTACTAAGCGGAAATACTGTTTGTGCATCCAAACTCTTTAAACCCAAGTTGTGCCAAATGAGTCCACCATACCTACCTATATGCGGTATTTCAATGCCGTTCTAAGTAAATTTGCGTGTGCCAACTCTAATTTTCAAAATAATTTGCCGTTTTGTGTGCCCGTACCGCTCATGAAGCGGCAGGGGGTGGCCATTATTTTCCATGCTAGGTGTGTTATTCTCACGATGAGTGTTTATTCACTTGTCATTGCACGAGAGAGTGGCCGATAATAGGGATGCCTAGTCCCACAATGAAATCAAAAATAATAACAACAAAATTCCTTGGAAAGTGTTGGTTTGTAGGGCATCCGTGGATATAGCTAGCCATGGATTGTGAAAGAAATGGTGGAAAGGAAATAAATTTTACTTTCTGTTTGGGAACCGCCTATGATGTGTCTAGCATGGAAGATATTGGGAATTCTTGATCGTTTTCATTGACAGGAAAAGCATGCCTCTCAAAATATTTTTATCTCTCTAATTTAAGCTTTGAGCTCTGGCACATTTGACAAATCTCTGCTTCCCTCTGCGAAGGGCCTATCTATTTACTTTTATGCAATTTTTATTTTTATTTGAGTCTCCATCTTCTCTTACAAAAGCACTAACTAGAGAGCACTATTGTCATACTTGTGCATTGGATGTAGCTAATATTTGAGTGTGTTTCATGAATGGATCAATGATTAAGCATAATGGGCTAGGGATAACTTTCTTTAGCGCTGATATTTTGAAAGACATGGTTGCTTGTTAGCATGCTTGAGTATTTATATCTTCATGTCAAACTATAGACTATTGCTTTGAATCATTCAAGTCCAATGTCCATGCTATAAAAGAAAAGAATATATGATGAATATGATAGGCAGCATTCCACATCAAAAATTCTGTTTTTATCATTTACCTACTCGAGGACGAGCATGAATTAAGCTTGGGGATGCTGATACGTCTCCAACGTATCTATAATTTTTGATTGTTCCATGCTGTTATATTATCAATCTTGGATGTTTTTATATACATTTACAGTAATTATATATCATTTTTTGGGACTAACCTATTAACTTAGTGCCCAGTGCCAGTTGCTGTTTTCTGCCTGTTTTTGGTTTTACAGAAAATCAATACCAAACGAAGTCCAAATGCCACAAAACTTTTTGGAGATTTTTTTCTGGACAAGATAAACACTAGAAGCTTTGGGAGAAGACCAGATGCCAGAGGAGGTGGCCACGAGCCACCAGGGCGCGCCTGGGGGGGGGCAGGAGCGCCCTGGTGCCTCGTGGGCCCACCCCAGCTCCGTTTGACCTAATTCCACCACTATAAATTCCCAAAAATCGGGAAACCAAGAAGGGGGTCCACGAAATACTTTTTCCGCCGCCGCAAGTTTCTGTTCTCGAGAGATCCCATCTGGAGGCCTTCTCCGGTACTCCGCCGGAGGGGGAATCGAACACGGAGGGGCTCTACATCAACCTTGCTGCCCTTCCGATGATGCGTGAGTAGTTTACCACAGACCTTCGGGTCCATCATTAGTAGCTAGATGGCTTCTTCTCTCTTTTTGATCTTCAATACAATGTTCTCCTCGATGTTCTTGGAGTTCTATCCGATGTAATCACTTTTTGCAGTGTGTTTGTTGGGATCCGATGAATTGTGAGTTTATGATCAGATTATCCATGAATATTATTTGAGTCTTCTCTGATCTCTTTTATGCATGATTAATATAGCTTCATATTTCTTCTCCGATCTATTGATTTGGTTTGGCCAACTAGATTGATTCATCTTGCCATGGGAAGAGGTGCTTTGTAATGGGTTCGATCTTGCGGTGCTCAATCCCAGTGACAGAAAGGGACATGACACGTATGTATCGTTGCTATTAAGGGTAAAAAGATGGGGTTTATTCATACGTGAGTTTATCTTGTCTACATCATGTCATCGTTCTTAAGGCGTTACTCCGTTCTTTATGGACTTAATACACTAGATGCATGTTGGATAGCAGTCGATGTGTGGAGTAATAGTAGTAGATGCAGGCAGGAGTCGGTCTACTTGTCTCGGACGTGATGCCTATATACATGATCATTGCCTTGGATATCGTCATGATTATTTGCTTTTCTATCAATTGCCCAACAGTAATTTGTCTACCCACCGTATGCTATTTTCTTGAGAGAAGCCTCTAGTGACAACTATGGCCCCCGGGTCTATCTAAATCATTTACTAAAACCCTAAAAATATTTGCTGCACTTTTCTTTTATTTATTTTCTTCTGTATTTTTGTTTCAATCTATCTATCTATCACCATACAATTTAATCTTGCAACTTACCGCCGAGGGATTGACAACCCCTCGTTTGCGTTTGGTGCAAGGATTTGTTGTTTGTGTGCAGGTACTGCTAACGAGGTGTTGCGTGGTTCTCCTACTGGATTGACAACCTTGGTTTCATAACTGAGGGAAATACTTACCTCTGCTGGCTGCATCATCTCTTCCTCTTCGGGGATAATACCAACGCAAGCTACAAGTAGCAGACCTTTTCCTAAATCCAATGGGTATACACATATTTTAGTTGCTATTGATTACGTTACTAAGTGGGTAGAAGCTATTCCAACTAGTAGTGCTGCTCATAAAACTTCTATTAAAATGCTTTAAGAAGTCATTTTCCCGAGGTTCGGAGTCCCTAGATATTTAATGACTGATGGTGGTTCAGATTTTATTCATGGTGCTTTCCGTAAGTTGCTTGATAAATATGATGTTAACCATAGAATTGCATCCCCTTACCATCCTCAGTCTAGTGGTCAAGTTGAATTAACTAGTAGGGAAATAAAATTGATTTTGCAAAAGACTGTTAATAGATCCAGAAAGAATTGGTCTAAGAAACTTGATGATGCATTATGGGCTTACAGAACTGCATATAAAAATCCTATGGGTATGTCTCCGTATAAAATGGTTTATGGAAAAGCATGTCATTTACCTCTTGAATTAGAACATAAAGCTTATTGGGTAATTAAAGAACTTAATTATGATTTTAAACTTGCCGGTGAGAAGAGGTTATTTGATATTAGCTCCTTAGATGAATGGGGAACCCAAGCCTATGATAATGCTAAGTTGTTTAAAGAAAAAGTTAAAAGGTGGCATGACAAAAGAATTCAAAAACGGGAATTCAAAGTAGGTGATCATGTTCTATTATACAATTCTCGTTTGAGATTCTTTGCAAGAAAACTTCTCTCTAAATGGGAAGGACCGTATATCATCGAAGAAGTTTATCGCTCCGGAGCCATCAAAATAAACAACTCCGAAGGCACTAATCCGAGAGTGGTGAATGGGCAAAGAATTAAGCACTATATTTCAGGTACTCCTATTAATGTTGAAACTAATATTATTGAAACAATTACACCGGAAGAGCACATCAAAGAGTCCTTCCGGAACGCTCCAGAATCCTAAAAGGGGGTAGGTATGTGATACGGTAAGTAAACCGACTCCAAAAATTCCATAAAAAAATATTTCTTTCAGTTTTTGAATACTAGAAAAATTACAAAAATAAGAAACAGCCGAGGGGACCCACGTGCTGCCCACAAGGCAGTAGGGTGCGGCCACCCCTAGGCGCGCCCTAGTGCCTTGTGGGCCCCATGTGTGCCTTCCCGACTCCGTTTTCTTCCCGTACTGCTTGTTTTGCAAGATAAAAATTCTTTATATATACTCCCGTATGTTTTGACCACCGCATCGCGAGTTTCTCCTCTGTTCTTGTTTCGGGCTATTTTTCTGACAGATCTAGATCGCCATGGCTCCTCGAAGACTCCGCAGTAAGCACCGGATTGTGCAACCATCGCCGGGCAAACGCCCCTACAGCGAGGTTTACAACGAGTGGTCGTCGGGAGAGGAAGACAATGGCAAGGAGGACAAGGTCGAGGAAGTTGCGGAAACCCAGGCCCCAGAAGGAGGGCAAGCCACTCCCATGGAGGAGACCGCAGAGAAGGGAGATATCCTTCAACCCCTCTATGACCATTTCTCCCCATCTGTAATTGAAGCCCTAAGAGTATTTGAAACAGTTTGTGCTCAGAATACATCTCCCACTTGTGAAGTTATTTTGTTAGAAGAACAAAACATCGCCCTTCGGAGCATCAACCGTAAATTAGAGTATCTGCTAAAGCTGAAGGACAGGCTCACCACCATCACCGAAGAAGGAGACTTGAGTACATGGGTATGGGCACTCCCCTTGGCTTGTGCCAAGCTTGGGGAGGCGCCCCAGTATCGTATCACCATCACTTTCTCATCATTATCTATCTTAGTTCAATCCTTAGTTATTTCATAATTTAGAGGAATAAAGTTTTAGTATGATTTAGTTTCGAGTGCTTGCTGTGTGATCTATCTATCGATGTAATCGTGTGTGAAAGTTATATAATAAAGATTAGTTTGAGTTGAGTGTTTTGCTTTTGATGATCCAATCTTAGAAATAAAGAATGAAAAGTAAGATCATATGCTAATCCCATGGGGAGTGATGACTTCACATAAAAGAAGTATAATTGATAAAACTTGTTGGAAGTTGACAAACATAGCATTGGCCATTGTAGCAATTCATGAAAAAGTAAGAAAGGAAGAGAGATCTCACATATAAATATACTATCTTGGACATCTTTTATGATTGTGAGCCCCCATCAAATATTCTATGACAATTAGTTGATGCTGGACAAGGAAGACAACGTAATGGGTTTTGTTTGCTTATATTCACATAGAAGTTATATTGTTTTGGATCCTCTAACATGTGGTGTTTGCCACCTATCTTTGCTAGCCAAAAAACTCCGCACCAAGTAGAGATACTACTTGTGCATCCATAAACCATTAAACCCAGTTTCATGCCATGAGAGTCCATTATATCTACCTATGGATTGAATAAGATCCTTCAAGTAAGTTGTTATCGGTGCAAAGTAATAAAAAATATTCCTAAATATGTATGAACTTTTATTGTAAGGGAAAATAAGCGTTGTACGATCTTGTGATGGTGGAGCAATAAAAGCATCAGACTGCATAATAAAGGTCGCTATCACAAGGGGCAATATAAAGTGACGTTCCTTTACATTAAGAGCTTGCACATCCAAAAACAAAAGCGCATGACAACCTCTGCTTCCCTCTGCGAAGGGCCTATCTTTTAATTTATGTATTTACTTTCATGCAAGAGTCAATAGTATTCTTCTCTATTCCGTTTTTATTTTCTCTTTTGGCAAACATCATGTGGTGGGGATTGATCCATGCATATATATCTAGTTGAATGTAGGTGATCATGAGTTATTATTGCTGACATTACCCTTGAGGTAAATACGTTGGGAGGCGAAATTATAAGCACCTACCTTTCTATGTGTTCGACTGAAACTTTTGCTCCATAAGTATGCCGTCAGTGTCAGCAATCATAGAAGATTAAATGATAGTTGAGTATGTGAACTTGCTAAACAAAACTCTTACATAGACTCTTTATGATAATATGATGAATTGCAATTGCTTTAGTGACTGAAATCATAGTTTGTTAGTTTTCAATTTGGTTTATGGTTCATACTTTAACTTGTGAATGAATTGTCACTTCTTCATGAGAAGTTTTATGATGACATATTGCTGTTATAATAAATATAATGATGCTCCATGTCCGTATTTTATTCTTATCGACGTCTCTCTCTCTAAACATGTGGTCATGATTATCGATTTTGACTTTTCGCTTGAGGCCAAGCGAGGTCTAAGCTTGGGGGAGTTGATACGTCCAATTTGCATCATGATTTTCTACTATTATTTATTATGTTTTTGATTATTATTTCACTTTATGGTACAGTTCTTATGCCTTTTCTCTCTTAATTTGCAAGATTTACATGAAGAGGGAGAATGCCGGCAGCTGGAATTCTGGACCTGAAATAGCCATATCAGAGATACCTATTCTACAGAGCTCCAATTGACCTGAAATTTCACGGAGATTTTTTATTGAATATATAAAAAATAATGGAGAAAAGAGTTTACAGAGGGGACCCACCAGCTGCCCACAAGGCAGTAGGGCGCGGCCACCCCCCTAGGCGCGCCCTAGTGCCTTGTGGGGCCCACAGCTGGCGTCTGGCCCCCTCCTTCTGCTATATGAAGCCATTTGACCTAGAAAAAAAAATAAGAAGAAGGCTTTTGGGACGAAGCGCCGCCGTCTCGAGGCGGAACCTGGGCAGGAGCTATTTTGCTCTCCGGCGGAGCGATTCCGCCGGGGATACTTCCCTCCGGGAGGGGGAAATCGGAGCCATCGACATCACCAACGATCCTCTCATCGTGGGAGGACTAATCTTCATCAACATCTTCACCAGCACCATCTCATCTCAAACCCTAGTTCATTTCTTGTATTCAATCTTTGTCTCAAAACCTCAGATTGGTACCTGTGGGTTGCTAGTAGTGTTGATTACATCTTGTAGGTGATGCTAGTTGGTTTATTTGGTGGAAGATTATATGTTCAGATCCTTAATGCTATTCAATACCCATCTGATCTTGAACATGAACATGATTTGTGAGTAGTTACTTTTGTTCTTGAGGACATGGGAGAAGTCTTGTCATAAGTAATCATGTGAATTTGGTATTCGTTCGATATTTTGATGATATGTATGTTGTTGCTTCCTTTAGTGGTGTCGTGTGAACGTCGACTACATGACACTTCACCATCTTTGGGACTAAGGGAAGGCATTGTGGAGTAGTAATTAGATGATGGGTTGCTAGAGTGACAGAAGCTTAAACCCTAGTTTATGCGCTATTCCGTAAGGGGCTGATTTAGATCCATATGTTTCATGCTATGGTTAGAGTTATCTTAATTCTACTTTCGTAGTTGCGGATGCTTGCGAGAGGAGGTAATCATAAGTGGGAGGCTTGTTCAAGTAAGAACAGCACCCAAGCACCGGTCCACCCACATACCAAATTATCAAAGTAGCGAACGCGAATCAAACAAACTTGATGAAAGTGACTAGATGAAATTCCCATGTGTCCTCGAGAACGCTTTGCTTATTATACGAGTTCGTTCCGGCTTGTCCTTTTCTACAAAAAGGATTGGGACACCTTGCGGCACTTTGTTATATTTGTTACTTGTTACTTGTTACGAATTATCTTACTATCAAAAATATCTATTACTGCTACTTTCAGTACTTGCAGAGAATACCTTGCTGAAAACCACTTGTCATTTCCTTCTGCTCCTCGTTGGGTTCGACACTCTCACTTATCGAAAGGACTACGATTGATCCCCTATACTTGTGGGTCATCAAGACTCTTTTTTGGCGCCGTTGCCGGGGAGTGAAGCGCCTTTGGTGAGCGGAATTTGGTAAGGAAGCATTTATATTACGTGCTGAAATTTATTGTCATGTGTCACTATGGAAAGTAATCCTTTGAGGGGCTTGTTCGGGGTATCTTCACCTCGATCGTGAGAAATAAGAGCTGCTCCTCCACCTATTGAACGTACTGAAATTATTTATTATGAAATTCCTTCGGGTATGATAGAGAAATTGCTAGCTAATCCTTATGCAGGAGATGGGACGGTACATCCTGATATGCACTTGATCTATGTGGATGAAATTTGTGGATTGTTTAAGCTTGCAGGTTTATCCAGAGATGGAGTTAAGAAGAAAGTATTCCCTTTATCTTTGGAGGGAAAGGCATTGACATGGTATAGGCTATGTGATGATACTGATACATGGGACTGGAACCGGTTGAAGCTGGAATTCCACCAGAAATTTTATCCTATGCATTTGGTTCATCGTGATCGGAATTATATATATAATTTTTGGCCTCGTGAAGGAGAAAGTATCGCTCAAGCTTGGGGGAGGCTTAAGTATATGTTGCATACATGCCCCAATCATGAGCTCTCAAGAGAAATAATCCTTCAAAACTTTTATGCTCGGCTTTCTCATAATGATCAATCCATGCTCGATACTTCTTCTGTTGGTTCCTTTATGAAGAAAACTATTGAATCCAGATGGGAACTTCTTGAAAGAATTAAACGCAATTATGAGGATTGGGAAATCGACAAAGGTAATGAGTCAGGTATAAATCTTGAGTTTGATTGTGTTAAATCTTTTATGGAAACTGATGCTTTTCGTAAGTTTAGTACTAAATATGGACTTGACTCTGAGATAGTAGCTACTTTTTGTGAATCTTTTGCTGCTCATGTTGATCTCCCTCAGGAGAAATGGTTTAAATATCATCTACCTATTGAATTGAAAGAAGAATCTGTTAGTATTAAAGAAGAAACAATTATTTACCATGTTGATCCAGTTGTGCCTACTGCTTATATTGAGAAACCTCCTTTCCTTGTTAGGATTATGGAACATGCCAAAGCTTCAACTGTAGTCAATAAGAGTAAAATTAGAGCACCTAGACCTTCTGAGCAAATTAAAGTTGAACCTAGTGTTGCAATGGTTAAAGATATTTTGGTTGAAAACATTGATGGACATGTTATATATTTCTGTGATGAAGCAACTAGAATTGCTAAGCCAGACCCTAAAGATAAAAATAAACCTATAGTTGGCATGCCTGTTATTTCTGTTAAAATTGGAGATCATTGTTATCATGGTTTATGTGATATTGGTGCTAGTGTGAGTACTATTCCGTTTACTCTCTATCAAGAAGTCATGAATGATATTGCACCCGTTGAGATTGAAGATATTGATGTTACTATTAAGCTTGCAAACAGAGATACTATTTCACCACTTGGGATTGTTAGAGATGTTGAAGTCTTGTGTGGTAAGATCAAATACCCTATTGATTTTCTTGTTCTTGGATCGCCACAAGATGATTTTTGTCCCATTATATTTGGTAGACCCTTCTTGAATACTGTTAATGCTAAGATTGATTGCACTAAAGAAATTGTTAGTGTTAATTTTGGTGAGATGTTTGATGATTTTAATTTCTCTAAGTTCCGTAGACAACCTCATGATAAAGAATTGCCTAGTAAGGATGAAATCATTGGTCTTCCTTCTATTGTTGTGCCTCCTACTGATCCACTAGAACAATATTTGCTTGAGCATGAGAATGACATGCATATGAGTGAAAGAAATGAAATAGATGAATTATTCTTTAAACAAACACCTATCCTTAAACATAATCTGCCTGTTGAAACCTTGGGAGGTCCAACTCCACCCAAGGGTGATCCTGTGTTTGAATTGAAGCAATTACCTGATACTCTTAAATATGCTTATCTTGATGAAAAGAAGATATATCCTGTTATTATTAGTGCTAACTTTTCAGAGCATGAAGAAAAGAGATTACTTAAAACTTTGAAGAAGCACCGTGCTGCTATTGGATATACTCTCGATGATCTTAAGGGCATTAGTCCCACTTTATGTCAGCATAAAATTCATATGGAGCCAGACGCTAAACCCGTTGTTGATCATCAAAGAAGGCTGAACCCTAAAATGAAGGATGTGGTAAGAACTGAAATATTAAAGCTTCTGGAAGCAGGTATAATTTATCCCATAGCTGATATTAGATGGGTAAGTCCTGTTCATTGTGTTCCTAAAAAAGGAGGTATTACCGTTGTTCCTAATGATAAAAATGAACTCATCCCACAAAGAATTGTAACTGGTTATAGGATGGTAATTGATTTCAGAAAATTAAATAAAGCTACTAGGAAAGATCATTACCCCTTGCCTTTTATTGATCAAATGTTAGAAAGATTGTCTAAGCATACACACTTTTGTTTCCTAGATGATTACTCTGGTTTCTCTCAAATACCTGTATCACCTGAAGACCAAGAGAAAACCACCTTTACTTGTCCTTTTGGAACTTATGCTTATCGTTGTATGCCTTTTGGTTTATGTAATGCACCTGCTACCTTTCAAAGATGTATGACTGCTATATTCTCTGACTTTTGTGAAAAGATTGTTGAGGTTTTCATGGATGATTTCTCCGTTTACGGAACTTCTTTTGATGATTGCTTAAGCAACCATGATCGAGTTTTGTAGAGATGCGAAGAAACTAATCTTGTCTTGAATTGGGAGAAGTGCCACTTTATGGTTAATGAAGGTATAATCCTTGGGCATAAAATTTCTGAAAGAGGTATTGAAGTTTATAAAGCTAAGGTTGATGCTATTGAGAAAATGCCATGTCCTAAAGATATCAAAGGTATAAGAAGTTTCCTTGGTCATGCTGGTTTCTATAGAAGGTTTATAAAAGACTTCTCTAAAATTTCTAGACCTCTTACCAATCTCTTGCAAAAAGATGTTCCGTTTGTTTTTTATGATGATTGTGTAGAAGCCTTTGAAATACTTAAGAAAGCCTTAATTTCTGCACCTATTGTTCAACCACCTGATTGGAACCTACCTTTTGAAATTATGTGTGATGCTAGTGATTATGCTGTTGGTGCTGTTCTAGGATAGAGAGTTGATAAGAAATTAAATGTTATCCATTATGCTAGTAAAACTCTAAACAGCGCTCAAAGAAATTATGCTACTACTGAGAAAAAAAATTAGTAGTTGTGTTTGCATGTGATAAATTTAGATCTTATATTGTTGATTCCAAGGTTACTGTTCACACTGATCATGCTGCTATTAAATACCTTATGGAAAAGAAAGATGCTAAGCCTAGACTTATTAGATGGGTTCTTCTGCTACAAGAATTTGATTTGCATATTGTTGATAGGAAGGGAGCTGAGAATCCCGTAGCAGATAATTTGTCTAGAATGGAAAATGTTCTTGATGACCCGCTTCCTATTAATGATGATTTTCCTGATGAACAGTTGGCTGTGATAAATGCTTCTCGTAATACTCCTTGGTATGCAGACTATGCTAATTACATTGTTGCTAAATACATACCACCCAGCTTTACATACCAACAAAAGAAAAAGTTTTTCTTTGATTTAAGACATTACTTTTGGGATGACCCACATCTATATAAGGAAGGAGTAGATGGTATTATTAGACGTTGTGTACCTGAGCATGAACAGGAACAAATCCTACGTAAGTGTCACTCCAAGGCCTATGGAGGACATCATGCGGGAGACCGAACTGCACACAAGGTATTACAATCTGGTTTTTATTGGCCTACTCTTTTCAAGGATGCACGTAAGTTTGTCCTTTCTTGTGATGAATGTCAAAGAATTGATAATGTTGGTAGACGTCAGGAAATGCCTATGAATTATTCACTTGTTATTGAACCATTTGATGTTTGGGGTTTTGATTATATGGGACCTTGATACGTCTCCAACGTATCTATAATTTTTGATTGTTCCATGCTGTTATATTATCAATCTTGGATGTTTTTATATACATTTACAACAATTATATATCATTTTTTGGGACTAACCTATTAACTTAGTGCCCAGTGCCAGTTGCTATTTTCTGTCTGTTTTTGGTTTTACAGAAAATCAATACCAAACGAAGTCCAAATGCCACAGAACTTTTTGGAGATTTTTTTCTGGACAAGATAAATACTAGAAGCTTTGGGAGAAGACCAGACGCCAGAGGAGGTGGCCACGAGCCACCAGGGCGCGCCTGGGGGGGGCAGGAGCGCCCTGGTGCCTCGTGGGCCCACCCCAGCTCCGTTTGACCTAATTCCACCACTATAAATTCCCAAAAATCGGGAAACCAAGAAGGGGGTCCACGAAATACTTTTTCCGCCGCCGCAAGTTTCTGTTCTCGAGAGATCCCATCTGGAGGCCTTCTCCGGTACTCCGCCGGAGGGGGAATCGAACACGGAGGGGCTCTACATCAACCTTGCTGCCCTTCCGATGATGCGTGAGTAGTTTACCACAGACCTTCGGGTCCATCATTAGTAGCTAGATGGCTTCTTCTCTCTTTTTGATCTTCAATACAATGTTCTCCTCGATGTTCTTGGAGTTCTATCCGATGTAATCACTTTTTGCGGTGTGTTTGTTGGGATCCGATGAATTGTGAGTTTATGATCAGATTATCCATGAATATTATTTGAGTCTTCTCTAATCTCTTTTATGCATGATTATTATAGCTTCGTATTTCTTCTCCGATCTATTGATTTGGTTTGGCTAACTAGATTGATTCATCTTGCCATGGGAAGAGGTGCTTTGTAGTGGGTTCGATCTTGCGGTGCTCAATCCCAGTGACAGAAAGGGACATGACACGTATGTATCGTTGCTATTAAGGGTAAAAATATGGGGTTTATTCATACATGAGTTTATCTTGTCTACATCATGTCATCGTTCTTAAGGCGTTACTCCGTTCTTTATGGACTTAATACACTAGATGCATGCTGGATAGCGGTCGATGTGTGGAGTAATAGTAGTAGATGCAGGCAGGAGTCGGTCTACTTGTCTCGGACGTGATGCCTATATACATGATCATTGCCTTGGATATCGTCATGATTATTTGCTTTTCTATCAATTGCTCAACAGTAATTTGTCTACCCACCGTATGCTATTTTCTTGAGAGAAGCCTCTAGTGAAAACTATGGTCCCCGGGTCTATCTAAATCATTTACTAAAACCCTAAAAATATTTGCTGCACTTTTCTTTTATTTATTTTATTTTGTATTTTTGTTTCAGTCTATCTATCTAACACCATACAATTTAATCTTGCAACTTACCGCCGAGGGATTGACAACCCCTCGTTTGCGTTGGGTGCAAGGATTTGTTGTTTGTGTGCAGGTACTGCTAACGAGGTGTTGCGTGGTTCTCCTACTGGATTGATAACCTTGGTTTCATAACTGAGGGAAATACTTGCCTCTGCTGTGCTGCATCATCCCTTCCTCTTCGAGGATAATACCAACGCAAGCTACAAGTAGCAGGAAGAATTTCTGGCGCCGTTGCCCCTGGCTTGTGGGGCCCCTGGCAGGCCCCTGGCCCCCTCCTTCTACTATATGAAGCCATTTGCCCTAGAAAAAATCGGAAGAAGACTTTCGGGACGAAGCGCCGCCGTCTCGAGGCGGAACCTGGGCAGGAGCTATTTTGCTCTCCGGCGGAGCGATTCCGCCGGGGATACTTCCCTCCGGGAGGGGGAAATTGAAGCCATCGACATCACCAACGATCCTCTCATCGTGGGAGGACCAATCTGCATCAACATCTTCAGCAGCACCATCTCATCTCAAACTCTAGTTCATCTCTTGTATTCAATCTTTGTCTCAAAACCTAAGATTGGTACATGTGGGTTGCTAGTAGTGTTGATTACATCTTGTAGTTGATGCTAGTTGGTTTATTTGGTGGAAGATTATATGTTCAGATCCTTAATGCTATTCAATACCCCTCTGATCTTGAACATGAACATGATTTGTGAGTAGTTACTTTTGTTCTTGAGGACATGGGAGAAGTCTTGTTATATGTAATCATGTGAATTGGCATTCGTTTGATATTTTGATGATATGTATGTAGTGCTTCCTTTAGTGGTGTCGTGTGAACGTCGACTACATGACACTTCACCATCTTTGGGCCTAAGGGAAGGCATTGTGGAGTAGTAATTAGATGATGGGTTGCTAGAGTGACAGAAGCTTAAACCCTAGTTTATGCGCTATTCCGTAAGGGGCTGATTTGGATCCATATGTTTCATGCTATGGTTAGAGTTATCTTAATTCTTCTTTCGTAGTTACGGATGCTTGCGAGAGGAGGTAATCATAAGTGGGAGGCTTGTTCAAGTAAGAACAGCACCGAAACACCGGTCCACCCACATACCAAATTATCAAAGTAGCGAACGCGAATCAAACAACATGATGAAAGTGACTAGATGAAATTCCCATGTGTCCTCGAGAATGCTTTGCTTATTATACGAGTTCGTTCCGGCTTGTCCTTGCTACAAAAAGGATTGGGCCAAGTTGCTGCACTTTGTTATATTTGTTACTTGTTACTTGTTACGAATTATCTTGCTATCAAAAATATCTGTTACCGCTACTTTCAGTACTTGCAGAGAATACCTTGCTGAAAACCGCTTGTCATTTCCTTCTGCTCCTCGTTGGGTTCGACACTCTTACTTATCGAAAGGACTACGATTGATCCCCTATACTTGTGGGTCATCAGAGGCCGAACTGGAGCCCACCATTTCGGCCAATAAAGAAAAATTTAATGCAGGAGAAAATCAAGACTGGAGGAAACCCATTATTGATTATTTGTGTGATTCTAGTAAAAGGGTGGACAGGGCCGTTCGGCGTATGGCTTTCAAATATACGATGAGAGATGATGATCTTTATCGCCAAACTGTTGATGATGTTCTTTTGAAGTGCTTGGACGAGGACCAAGCGAGAGTTGCTATGGGAGAGGTCCATGAAGGAATTTGTGGCACTCATCAGTCGGCCCCCAAGATGAAATGGTTATTGAGACGTGCTGGGTTTTATTGGCCGACGATGATTAATGATTGCTTCAGGTATTATAAAGGATGTGAAGCTTGTCAAAAATTTGGTGATATTCAATTGGCTCCCGCTGCTATGTTACATCCTATTATCAAGTCGTGGCCTTTTAGAGGTTGGGGATTAGACTTTATTGGAGAAATTCATCCTTCTTCTTCAAAGGGGCACCGGTTCGTGTTGGTGGCAACTGATTATTTCACTAAATGGTCTGAAGCAATACCTCTAAAATATTTGACGCATACGGAGGTAATTCAATTCATAACTGAGTACATTATTCATAGATTTGGCATTCCTCAAACATTAACTACGGATCAAAGTTCATCTTTCATGTCACATCAAGTTAGAGAATTTGCCGAATCATATAAGATAAAGTTGTTCAATTCCTCCCCGTATTATGCCCAAGCCAATGGACAAGCTGAGTCTAGCAATAAAATACTAATCAAACTCATCAAGAAGAAGATTGAGGAGAATCCAAGGAGATGGCATGAACTATTGTCCGAAGCTTTGTGGGCGCACAGAATCTCAAGGCATGGTGCTACAAAGGTAACTCCATATGAGCTTGTATATGGTCAAGAGGCTGTTTTACCCGTGGAAGTGAATTTGAATGGTTTGAGAATAGCCAAACAAAATGACTTATCGGCGATGGACTTTTATAACTTGATGATGGACAATATTGATGAAGTCGCCGATAAACGTTTGGTTGCTTTGAAGGCCATAGAGAGAGATAAGTTGAGGGTGGCAAGAGCTTACAATAAGAAGGTCAAGTTGAAGAATTTTCAAGTTGGTGATCTCGTGTGGAAGGTCATCCTACCAATTGGCTCAAAAGACAGAAAATTTGGGAAGTGGTCTCCAAGTTGGGAAGGTCCTTTTAAGATTACAAGAGTGGTTCCCGAAAATTCATATTTGGTGGAATCCATACAAGGGACATTATTACCTCGAGCTCTCAATGGCAAATATTTAAAAAAGTACCACCCAAGTGTGTGGCAAGAAGCCTAGATAGGCAACGGCCGATATATAACTATCGCCCTAAGCAAAGACATGGCTGATATATAACTATCGTCCTAAGCAAAGACATGGCCGATATATAACTATCGCCCTAAGCAAAGACATGGCCGATATATAATTATCGCCCTAAGCACATATAAATGGCCGATGGAGTGTTGACATCGTCCTTAGAACAAACACGGTATAAAATATTTTTTGACACGCTAGCTTTGCCAAAAAAAACAGGGGGGCATGTGTTGACACCAGTTTTTTGCATTGCCAAAAACATAACAAAGATGGCCTCTGATGGAACAATGTTCAACATCAAAGTTGTGCGTCTCGTCGAAACGGTTGATTTTGATATAAAAATCGTCTTCATCCGAGGTCGTATGCAAAAGTTAAAGCCAAAACAATGTTGCTGCAGAAAAATTGGACATTACCGGACTATCCGGGAATTGGACCAGACTGTCCGGTCCAGATTGTGAAAATCGCCCAAAGCTTCTGTTGGGACCAGACTGTCCGGAAGTTGGACCAGACTGTCTGGTCCAGATCGCAAAAATCGTCCAAACCTTCTGTACGTAACGGACAGTGCGGTAAACAGTCCGGTCCAAATCGGGACTGCCAATTTTCGGAAGTTTGATCGGTACGGGGACGATTAAGGGCTTAAGATGGAGTCAAATGAAAAAACGCATAAAACGAAAGTTTTTCGTTTTTTCGAGAAGAACAACTTTTCTTTTACGCGATTTCGATCCGAGGTCGTTTACTGCAAGGTGCAGTCAGATTTTTAGCCGAACAGTTTTGGAGAGTTCGGCCCAAACCATCTGAATTGGAGTCAAATTAGGGCTTTGGAGGTGAATCAAAGTCCTTTCTTGCACGGGAAGTCCAGCCGCCTCTTATATACGTGTGAGGTGATGGCCGATTGAACAACAACACACAATCGACAAAACCCATCTACTTTTTACCCTAGTTTTACATCTCTCCCTTGTTCTTTCTCTCTCGTTCTTCGTTTGTTCTTCGTGTTGAAGGACGGCGATCCTCGAGGCTCTAGGGGCGGGCGAACCGACCTAGGGCAGCCCATAGCCGCCGCGCACCCCGACGGGGTCCCTCCCGGGGATGCGGGGTATCCGGTCCTCAAAAGCTCTCGCCGGTCGACTTGCGAATCGCGCTTCCGGTGAGACTCCTTCGATGTGAGCTGCGGTGCATCACCCCCGGCGTCGAGGGTACACGTGACGTGTTCGTGTGCGAACAGATGCTCTCTCCTGCACCACATCTCCGGCGATGCTCCTGCCGCTCCTCATGACCCATGATGGCTCAAGGATGACCTCGCGATCATTCAGTGGCTCTACACCCGCATCGCCACTGAATTGTTCAATCTTGTGGTCAAGGATGGTGCCTCCGCACGCGATATCTGGGCTGAACTTCGTCACCTCTTCCAGGACAATTCCGATGCCCGGATCTCTGCCCTCAACACCGAGCTTCGCACCATCACACCGGGCGATCGTCCAGTGGGCGTCTTTTGTCAACGCATCAAAGCCATCGGCGACGAACTCCGCGAGCTTGGGGACGTGGTTGCCGATCGGTCGCTGCTCCATGCCCCCTCATGGGCGGGCTCGACGACCGCTTTGTCCAGCAAGCGACCTTGATCCCGCTCCTTCGCCCATTGCCGACACTGGCGGAGGCCCACTCCATGCTTCAGATGGAGGAACAGAACCAGGCACGCAAGGCCGCCACACCGCGCCTCTTCCACACCACGGCGCGCTCTGCTGCATCGTCCTCAGCTTCACCTCCGGCGCTACCAACTCCCCAGCCGCCCCCTGGGTGGCGTCCTAGTCCCAACTACAAGGGTAAAAACCCCATCTACCGTCCTCCCAAGCAAGGTGCAGCGTCTTCCTCGACCTCTGCCGCTCCTCCACCACCTGCGCCTGCGGCGCCACCGTCTTTCCTCAACGGCGCCCGCGGGCTGGCGCCCCTCGCATGATCCATGCACGGGACTAGTTCAGGCGTGGCCTATGCCCTGGTCAGTGCCTTCTCCATATGGCACTCCACCGGCGTACAACAAGGCCTGGGCGCCCAGTATGCGCCCATCCACCGGTGCACCTGGTCTCCTCGGCTCGCGGCCTCCGCCGCACGCGTACACGGCGTATGCCCCGCTGTATCAGTCCGCGGCGGCTCCCACTGCCTCTTCGGTCTTCCCCTACGGCACGTACACCACTCCAAGCTGGGATCCGGCTGTTCCTGCTGCACCGCCGCCAGTCTCCTCCGCGACGTACTCGTCGGCTTCATCTGCCTCGACTTCATCCACGCCAACCTGGGACCAGGCCGCCCTCATCACTACCATGAACTCATTGACCACCCAAGACCCAGGTACCGAATGGATCTTTGACTCTGGTGCATCCTCGCATATGTCCGCCTCTCCTAGTACGCTTTCTTCCCTTCGTCCCTCTGTTCTATTTCCCTCTATCACAATCGGTGATGGTTCTTCCATTCCTGTTTCTTGTGTGGGCACATCAACTCTATCTTCTACCCGATTCCCCCTTCTCCTTCGTGAAGTACTAGTTGCTCCTGCTTTAATTCATAATCTTATTTTTGTTTGAAGATTTACCACTGACAATTTTGTCTGTGTCGAATTTGATCCCTTTGGCTTGTCTGTGAAGGATCTTCGAACCAAGGAGGTGATAGCTCGGTTCAATAGTTTTGGCGATCTCTACACCATCCGCAGCCCCACCTCCGCGTCATCGCCTCATGCCATGCTCGCCTCCGTCACGCTCTGTCATCGACGTCTTGGCCACCCCAACAAATCCACAACAACTAGCCTACTTCAAGAGTTTCAGCTTCCTCACCTTAGAGATACTCATGATGCGTCTTTGTGTCACGCGTGTCAATTAGGCAAACATGTGCGCTTGCCTTTTAGCAATTCCACTACTAGTAGTTCTTTTCCCTTTGAATTGTTGCATTGTGATTTATAGACATCACCTATCCCTAGTGTGTCAGGTTTTAAGTACTATCTTGTAATCCTTGATGATTATTCTCATTATATATGGACCTTTCCCATTCGCTCAAAATCTGATGTTCATAACCTATCTGTCAATTTTCAGCGCTATGTCGCCTCTCACTTCTCTCTCCCTATTAGATTCTTACAATGCAAAAATGGCAGAGAGTTTGATAACACTCGCAATCGTGATTTTTTTTCTCGCTCATGGTGTTCTCCTCCGTTTCTCGTGCCCCTACACCTCTCCACAAAACGGAACAGCCGAACGATCTCTTCGCACCATCAATGACATACTTTGCACCCTTTTGCTCCAAGCCTCCATGCCACCACAATTTTGGGTTGAATCCCTTCGTCATGCTACCTACCTTCTTAATATCCGACCCACAAAAGGTTGTCCACGATATTCTCCTTACGACTCCCTATTTCTCTCCCCTCCTTCCTATTCTGATCTTCGTATATTCGGCTGTCTTTGCTACCCTAACATTGCGGCTACAGTACCGCACAAGCTCTCCCCTCGATCCCTCCCTTGTGTCTTTCTTGGTCTCTCTGACTCTCACAAAGTTTTTCGATGCCTCGATCTACAAACTGGTCGGGTATTAGTCTCTCGGCATGTTACCTTTGACGAGACATATTTTCCATTTGCTTATCACCAAACCTCTGATCTTACTGCCCCCTCTCCTCTCCTAGTCAACTCGCTTCCAAAGCTCGCCCGATCGACGTGCATGGGCTGCGTGGCCCTGTCCACATCACCTCACCCGCGCACCAATCCGCTACGCCGGAATCCACCCCACCCGCACACCAATCCGCTACACCGGACTCTGCCCCACCTACCACCACCAACACCACTGATTTTTTTACTCCAACAGCTCCACCCCATGCATCGCCTCATACTCTGCTGGCCCCACCTACCAGCCCTCCCCATGCAGATTCTTCCGAGCCGCGATCCTCACCGCTCGCTCGCTGCAGCGCTTCGCCTACCTCCACTGCCACATCACCTATTTCTTCTCCTCCCACGCAGTGCGCCTCTCCCCTTTCTCCCACCATAGCTCCACCTCCACCATTACCTCCCAAAGCCGTACCCATTCCTATTCCTAAAAAGATCACACTATGCGCCCTCGTGGGAAGTCTCGTTTCGGTCTCCCTAGCAGCCGTCTCAACCTCCATGCCTCGGCTACTTCTCTTTCTCCCATCCCTAAATCCTACAAAGCTGCTCTGCTTGATCCCAACTGGTTTCAAGCTATGAAAGAGGAACATGATGCACTCCTCCTCAACCACACATGGTCGTTGGTTCCCCGTCCACCTAGTGCGAAAGTTGACTCTGGAAAATGGGTGTTTCGACATAAGTTTCATTCTGACGGCTCTCTCTCTCTCTCTCGTTACAAAGCACGCTGGGTTTGTCGCGGTGACTCATAGCAAGCAGGCATCGATTTTGATGAGACATTCTCTCCTGTTGTGAAACCCAGCTCCATTCGCATTGTCCTCAGCCTAGCCGTCTCCTGGTCCTGGCCCATCCACCAACTAGATGTCAAAAATGCTTTCCTTCATGGTTCTCTCAATGAGACCGTGTACTGTCGTCAGCCGCTCGGGTATTCCTATCCCACATTTCCAGACCAAGTGTGTCATCTTCAGAAATTCCTCTATGGTCTCAAACAGGCGCCTCGCGCTTGGTTTCAGCATTTTGCATCATTTATTCAGACCATTGGATTTCTTCCCTCCCGGTCTGACTCATCCCTCTTTATATTCAAATCCGCAGACCATGTTGCATATCTCCTTCTCTACGTTGATGATATTGTTTTCACAGCATCCTCAGACTCCTTTCTCCACCATGTTATTAGCTCTCTTCGCAAGGAATTTTCCATGACAGATCTCGGTCCTCTTCATCACTTTCTAGTCATCGCTGTCTCTCACTCGCCCTCTGGCCTTTTTCTTTCTCAGCGACAATATGCCCTCGATTTGCTTTCCAAGGCTGGCATGCTCGACTGCCAACCATCCCGCACCCGTGCTGAGATCGGCTCCAAGCTCTCCTCCGATGGTGATCCCATCCCTGACGCCACATTTTACCATAGCATCACTGGCCCTCTTCAATATATGACTCTCACCAGACCCGAGCTCGCCTACTCTTTCCAACAGGCATGTCTATACATGCATGACCCACGTCTCCCTCATCTCAACCACATCAAACGTATTCTTCGGTACGTTAAAGGCACACTTGATCATGGTCTCTTCATTTCTCCCTCTGATCCCACTTCTTTGACAGCGTACTCTGATGCAGACTGGGCAGGATGCCCGGATACTCGACGATCTACTTCGGGTTACTGTGTGTATTTGGGTGATAATCTAATTTCTTGGTCTTCCAAACGGCAGTTAACTGTTTCTAGGTCTTTAGCCGAAGCAGAGTATCGATATGTTGCTCACACCATTGCTGATATAGTATGGCTTCGTGAACTCCTGGCTGAGCTCCATCGTCCCATTCAGCAAGCTACCATAGTTTACTGTGACAATGTATCGGCTGTGTATATGTCATGTACTCATGTTCAGCACCGTAGAACAAAGCACATAGAGATAGATATTCACTTTATTCGTGACAAGATAGCACTAGGGGAGGTTCGAGTTCTTCATGTGCCAACAAGTGCTTAGTTTGCTGATATCTTCACCAAGGGACTGCCGTCTGCATCCTTCATCGACATTCATGCCGGTCTCAATGTCGTGGAGCCTGCTACTTGTAAACTGCGTTGGGATTTCCCCGAAGAGGAGAGGATGATGCAGTATAATAGAGATAAGTATTTCCCTCAGTTAAGAACCAAGGTTATCAATCCAGTAGGAGAACCACACAGAACCTCGTTAGCAGCACCTACACACACAAAAGCAAACACTTGCACCCAACGCAAATAAGAGGGTTGTCAATCCTCTTAGCGGTTATTTGCAAGGATTAATTCTGATAGTGATAGATAGAAAAGTAAATTACAAAATAAAATAAATGTAAATAAATTGCAGCAAGGTATTTTTGGATTTTAATATATGATAAAAGTAGACCCGGGGGCCATAGTTTTCACTATAGACTTCTCTCTCGAGCGCAGAACATACGGTGGGTAAACAAATTACTATTGGGCAATTGATAGAAAAGCGCATAGTTATGACGGATTCATGGCATTGATCATGTATATAGGCATGACGTCCGAGACAAGTAGACCAACTCCTGCCTGCATCTACTGCTATTACTCCACCCATCGACCGCTATCCAGCATGCATCTAGGGTATTAAGTATAAAACAGAGTAGCACCTTAAGTAAGATGACACGATGTAGACAAAGTGAACTCAAGCAATATGATTAAACCCCATCTTTTTATCCTTAATGGCAACAATACAAATACGTGTCTTGTCCCTTTCTGTCACTGGGATATAGAACACCGCAAGATTGAACCCATCAGAAAGCACCTCTCCCATTGCAAGATAAATCAATCTAGTTGGCCAAACCAAATGGATAGACCGGAGAGAAATACAAAGCTATAACAATCATGCATAAAAGAGTTCAGAGAAGACTCAAATATTTCTCATGAATAATCTGATCATAAACCCACAATTCATCGGATCCCAACAAACACGCCGCAAAAGAAGATTACATCGGATAGAACTCCAAGAACATCGAGGAGAACATGGTTTTGAAGATTAAAGAGAGAGAAGAAGCCATCTAGCTACTAGCTATGGACCCGTAGGTCTGTGGTAAACTACTCACACATCATCGGAAGGGCAGCAAGGTTGATGTAGAAGCCCTCCGTGATCGATTCCCCCTCCGGCAGAGTACCAGAAAAGGCCTCCAGATGGGATCGCGGAAGAACAGAGTCTTGCGGCGGCGGTAGGGTTTTCTCTCCTGGCTCTCTGTTGGTTTCTGAATATTTGAGAATTTATAGAAGTGGAATTAGGTCAAAAGGAGCCACGAGGGGCCCACAAGGCATCAGGGCGCGCCCCCCTGGGGCCGCGCCCAGTTGCCTTGTGAAGCCCTCGTTAGGCTTCTGGCTTCCTCCTGAAACTTTCAGGGTCTCTTTTGTCCAGAAAAAAAATCGTCAAAAAGTTTCGTGGCATTTCGACTTCGTTTGGTACTAATTTTCTGAAAAACCAAAAACAAGCAGAAAACAGCAACTGGCACTGGGCACTAGATTAATAGGTTAGTCCCAAAAAAAATTACATATAAAACATCCAAGATTGATACTATAATAGCATGGAACAATAAAAAATTATAGATACGTTGTAGACGTATCAGAGCCCGACGTTGACACTGGGGGGGGGGGGGGTGTTTGTCAGCATGCAGAGTTGGTCATGTCGCACGTCCAACAGGGCATCAGCCACGATCACCCACGTTCTCCACTAGCCATTCGGCTACAGTTGTACTCTGAACTTATATGTACTCCCTCTTGTACTCTGAATGAATCAAGCAACGCATTCCGCTAAACTTCAATTGTGACATCGCGAGGAGACATGCGAGGAGCGTTGGGATGGCACCGTTCACTACTCGGGCGTGTCCTACTTTTTCGTTTTCAGTTAGAGTTGTAAACACTGAATAAATGAGAGAAGAAGCAGATAAGTTGTACGTTGAACACAACACAAAATCATCGTCTCTCTCATTCATTACTCGCGTGAGCTCGAGCTAGGTTTAACAAGTAGGAGGGATCGATGTATGGATAGCGAATTGGCGATGGGGGGTGACGGGATTTGTAAATAATAACGATGGAGTACATAGGCGGCATGTACACAAGCGGGCGCTGGGGTGGAGGCGAGCGAGATGAGAGATGCTACACACACGGACAATTTTTTACAGGGTTTACGGGCTGGCACATGTGGCAGAGTTTGATTGGGGTTAGGGGAAGGAAGGGCCCCATCCCCCCTGAAAATCAGGGGGGGAGAGGTTTTTTTTTAGGGGAATGTCATCTCGGCGCATTTTATTGATGATCCAACAGAGTTACATCATGGATTACAAAAGGCAGCAAAAACCCAGGGGGGTCATCCTCCCAACAAATAATCGAGTTCGAATCAGGGGGGGGAGGTTAATTAGTGTTAAGGCGCCCCATAAAACTTCCATTGTTAGAGCATCTCCAACAGGCGCGCGGTAGCGCGGCGCGTTAAATTTTTTTTGCAGCGCCGAAATAGCGTTTTAGCGCGCGCAGGAGGGTGGTTGCTTTACCAGACACTGCAAAATTTAGCGCGCCGCTATAGCACTTCATCAGGCGCGGTAAAATCCAGCACGCGTGACCAGCCGGCGCTTGGAAAATTTTTGAAACGACACATACGAAAAAATATAAAACAACACATAATTCAAATTCATAGCATAGTTTCCCAAACCACAAGCCAGTTCATACGATGCTAAATAAAAATAGATAAAACGATGTTAAATAAAAATAGATAAAACTACTCCTCGTCCTCCTCGGTGGTGTAGTCCGACAACGTAAACGCGTCAAGCCACCGAGGATCTTCATCGTCCCAGGTCGACGCAGGTATCAGCTCTATCTGGGCTTCCACCAGTTCCTTCCGCGCACGCTTGTCCGCCCGACGCACGGCTCGCTCCGCCCTCCTCTGCGCCCAGAACTCATTCTTGGCGGCGACATCCTGCGGGAAGCGCTCACGCCACACCGCCATGGCATGCTCGTCCGCCTCGGCGATGAGGAGGCGGCGCTCCCGCCTCCGCTGGAGGTGGCGATCCTCGTCGCTGAGTCACGAGGGAGGCGCGAGAGCCTGCGCCTGCTTGCGCGTCCGCACGTCGGAGAAGTTCATCTACGACCGAGGTCGCCCGATGCGCCACGCCGCCGCGTCGGCGGTCTCGAACATTCCGAGCCCGAGGCGTGTATCGCCGGCACGGATCTCTGCGTAATACACGCCGGAGGGGCGGAGGCGGACGCCGCGGTAGTCCGAGCTGCTCCGGGGGCGCGGCGGCATGGCAGGGCGCGGCGGCATGGCAGGGCGCTGGAAGAGGCGGGGGAGAAGGCGCGGCGGCGGCGGGGCGCTGGAAGAGGCGAGGAAGAAGGCGCGGAGGGAGGGAAATCGTGGCGGTTGGCGGGCGCAGGCGCGTGGCTTTTAACAAGCGCGCTGGGTGTCGCGCGCCAAAACTACCGCGCGCGCTGCCGCTTTTCCCCCGCGCGCGCCAATTTTTTTCGCGCGCCTGCTGGAGCGCGCCGCGCAGCCTCTCGTGCGCCAAACTGGCTGTTTATCCAGCGCGCCGGATATTTTACGCGCCTGTTGAAGATGCTCTTAGCCTGTGTGTGTAGGATTATTCGAGCGGTCGGGATACGCCCGTGCGAGTTCTAGGGCATGTTAAAACGACAGCTATGCACACTAGTACAAATGACCATCGAGCCAGTTTTTTTTTTTTTTTGAGTAGAACCATCGAGCCAGAATTAAATCCATCAGTGTCCGCATCAGCGACCAAAGTCCAAAGGGCAGGTGCGCCACACGTGGGCACGACGTAGAGCTGTGTTGTAAAGTCGAGCGTCATCGCTACAGGCCGAGCGACATCCCGGTGCACGACGGCAGCCAGATCCAAACGATAGTAACTCAAAACACTCGTCTGGCCTCCGCGTGCTTGTAATAAAAATGATGTAATAACTCGAAAGTGCAGTTTCAATCCCGAGCTCACATGTGCTCGGGTGAACAGTAAAATCAAAAGAAATGAAAAAAATAAAAAAAAATCTGATTTTTTTTGTGTGAAACATTGACAAATATTTTGATAGCTTGCAAAATTTCATTATGAAATGACATTCATGGAAAATGTGGCAAGAAAAACAAAATCGATGCTCCAAAATGCGTTTGAAAATAACATTTTGGAGCATCGATTTTTTTTTTCGCCACATTTTCCACGAATGTCATCTGGCGATGAAATTTGGCGAGCTAACAAAACATTTGTCAATGTTTCACACAAAGAAAATTCAGAATTTTTTTTAAAAAATCAATATTTTTCTATTTTACTGTTCACCCGAGCTCATATGAGCTCGGGATCAGAATAGCCGCTTCCGTAATAACTCTGGTTTCATTGTTGCAATGGAACGGGGCCTTCGTCCCTTTTCCTCTAAAAAAACACTCGTCATTGAAGTCGTCACCGGCGGCCTCCCTTCACCACCACGAACCGCAGAGGGAGTCTCTGGGCAGCCCCCCGGCACTGCTACCGATTTCCACCGGCGCATGCCAATCCCCCGCCATCAGCATACATCAATCATCGCCGCCCTTCCCGCTGCCACCGTGACATACATAGGAGAGAGGACATCCAAGAGGGGGAGAGAGAGAGAGGGAGAGAGAGAGAGAGAGGTGGAGGGGGCCGGACAGCTGCATCACCCCGCGCTGCCTGATATCACGTCGGCGCCGGAGAGGTGAGACATGAGATTGCGTGAGGCTGAGAGAGAAAGAGGTGAGAGACATGGTAACACATGATAATAAACGATTCAGGGCAAAAAAAGGGAACAACGCGTTCGACAGGTGGTTGCCCTCATCCGCCACATTCTCGCGGATTTCCTCAACCAGCTTTTAGCAGAATATTCCCAGGTATCTCGTTATCCCTATCCTTCCTTGTCCTCAACCAAACGAGTGGCATCCTTGGGAAAAGTGTTTATCCTTGTCCTGTGGTGGATAGACACACAACGAAACGCCCCCTTACATCGTGACTGTGGGGTGAGTAGAACGGCACACCCAAAACCCTCTCCCTCGCCCGCCCGAAGCCAGTTGCCCGCATTCATGCCGCTCTAAAACGGTCGCTCCATGATACGTCTCTGTCGTATCTATAATTTTTTATTGTTTCATGCCAATATCCTACAATTTCCACATACTTTTGGCAACATTTTATATGATTTCTTTGACTAACATATTGATCCAGTGCCCAGTGTCAGTTCCTATTTGTTGCATGTTTTTTGTTTCGCAGAAAATCCATATCAAACGAAGTCCAAAAGCGATAAAAATTTACGGAGATTTATTTTGGAATATATGTGATTTTTGGGAAAAAGAATCAACGCGAAACGATGCCCGAGGAGAAGACAAGCCTGGAGGGCGCCCCTCCCCCCGGGCACACCTAGGGGGCTTGTGGCTCCCCTGTAGGTCGGTTGAGGGTGTCCTTCTGCCGCAAGGAAGTTAATATCTGGATAAAAATCTCCTCAAAATTTCAGCCCAATCGGAGTTACGGATCTCCGGGAATTTAACAAACGGTTTTTGGCCAGAAAACAGGAACACGAAACAGAAAAGAATAGAGAGAGAGATCCAATCTCGGAGGGGCTCCTCCCCTCCGGGAGCCATGGCGGCCATAGACCAGAGGGGAAACTCTCCTCCCATCTAGGGGGCAGGCCAAGGAAGAAGAAGAAGGGGGGGGCTCTCTCCCCCTCTCTCCCGGTGGCGCCGGAACGCCGCCGAGGCAATCATCGTGATGGCGATCTACACCAACAACTTCGCCGCCGTCAACACCAACTCTCTCCCCCTCTATGAAGCAATGTAACACATCTTCTCCCCGCTGTAATCTCTACTTAAACATGGTGCTTAACGCTATATATTATTATCCAATGATGTATGGCAATCCTATGATGTTTGAGTAGAATCGTTTTGTCCTATGGGTTGATTGATGATCGTTATTGGTTTGAGTTGTATGTTTTATTTTGGTACTGTCCTATGGTGCCCTCCGTGTTGCGCAAACGTGAGGGATTCCCTTTGTAGGGTTTGCAATACGTTCATAATTCTCTTATAGTGGGCGGCTAGAGTGACAGAAGCTTACACCCGAGTAAGGGGGTTGTTGCGTATGGGAGTAAAGAGGACTTGTTACTTAATGCTATGGTTGGGTTTTACCTTAATGATCTTTGGTAGTTGCGGATGCTTGCTAGAGTTCCAATCATAAGTGCATATGATCCAAGTACGGAAAGTATGTTTGCTCATGCCTCTCCCTCATATAAAATTGCAATAATGATTACCGGTCTAGTTAACGATTGCCTAGGGACAAATCTTTCTCTTGTGTTACAAAAGCTTTCTACTAAACAACTAATTTTTATTATCTTGCAGTTTACTCGTAGTTTTATTATCTTGCAAAGTACTCCTAGTTTTATTCTTGCAAAGTAGTTCTAGCATTACACCTACAAAGTACTTCTAGTTTCATACTTGTTCTAGGTAAAGCAAATGTTAAGTGTGCGTAGAGTTGTCTCGGTGGTCGATAGAACTTGAAGGGAATATTGATTCTACCTTTAGCTCCTCGTTGGGTTCGACATTCTTATTTATCGAGAAAGACTACAACTGATCTCCTATACTTGTGGGTTATCAAGACCTTTTTCTGGCGCCATTGCCGGGGAGCAATAGCGTGGGGTTGATATTCTTGTGTGTGCTTGTTTGCTTTATCACTAAGTAAATTTTATTTTCTGTTCTAAGTTGTTTTATATCTTTAGTTATGGATATGGAACACGAAATACTAAAAAAAATAGTTGTACTTGCTAGTCATGGAGATGGGGAACCTCCGAAAACCCACGATAATGCTTATGTGGAAATCATTAAATACTACTTTGATAATCCTGATAAATCTCCATTCAACTTGATAATGGGAGATACTTTGGATCAACGGAAATACTTTTGGGATTATCGCTTGTCTCAAAAAGGAAAACTCTTATGGGATCAAATTAAAATGCTGCGTTGGTATGCTTGGAATTTATGCTTAAGGTGTGATTATACTTGTTGCTCTAAGATGAAGGCTCCACATCTTTCCTTTCAATGCGAATTTAATGATAATGAAACCTTGATTTCTTATGCTAATGGTATATATGATTACTATGATGTGGAACTAATAGAAGAATTTGTTGCTTTTATGGGTGCTTATGAAATTAAATCTTTGTTTGAAAAGTATGAAGATTGTGATGCTGCTATTTACAGATCTGAAAATTATGCTATACTTAAATATTGCCATGAGAATTATGAATATAATGCCTATATTGATGAATTTATTGAGAAAGTCTCCGCTGTCCAAGAAGAGACAAATATTTTGCAGGCTCCTATGGAAGAAGAAATTGAAGACACTGTGATCTCATTAGATGAAAAAGATGATGAGGAGAGCGAAGAACAAAGGGAGGAAGAGCGGATTAGCTACCCGTGCCCACCTTCTAATGAGAGTAACTCTTCAACTCATACATTGTTTAATTTCCCTTCATGCTTACCGAAGGATGAATGCTATGAAAATTGCTATGATCCCTTGGATTCGTCTGAAATATCCCTTTTTGATGAACTTGATGCTTGCTATACTTGTGACCATGATGCCAATATGAATGATGCTTATGGAGATGAACTTGCTATAATTCCTTATGTTAAACATGAAATTGTTACTATTGCACCTACACATGATAGTCCTATTATCTTTTTCAATTCTCCAAACTACACTATATCGGAGAAGTTTGCACTTATTAAGGATTATATTGACGGGTTGCGTTTTACCGTTGTACATGATGATTTTGATGGATATAATATGCATGTGCTAGCTGCTCCTACTTGCAATTATTATGAGAGAGGAACTACATCTCCACCTCTCTATGTTTCTAGTACGATAAAATTGCAAGAAACTGTTTATACTATGCATTGGCATTTACTTGATGTGCATGAATTGTTTTTTTATGACATGCCGATGCATAATAAGAGAGTTAGACTTCGTCGTTGTATGATATATGTTGCTTTGTGCTCACTACTAAATTACAAATCATTGTTAATTAAAATTGGCATTGATATACCTTGGGATCCGGGTGGATCGATTACTTGAGCACTATATGCCTAGCTTAATGACTTTAAAGAAAGCGCTGACTGGGAGACAACCCGGAAGTTTTAGAGAGTCATTTTATTCTATTGTGTGCTTTTAAAAAGTTTAAAAACAAAAAAAATATAGTGGGGAACCTAAAACTTTTCAAAAAGAAAAGTGAAAGTGAGAAAGACGAGCACCGTTGAAATGGGGGCTAGCCTTGAACTTTGTTCACGCCCATAGAATTCAATAAAAATAATTATCCCCTTGTACAAATCCATTGTATTATAAAAATAATGTGCCAACATTTACCTTTAGGATGTTTAAATTGCTTGTTTGGTGTAGTGTTTGAATTTCCACATACTTTTGGCAACATTTTATATGATTTCTTGGACTAACATATTGATCCAGTGCCTAGTGTAAGTTCCTGTTTGTTGCATGTTTTTTGTTTCGCAGAAAATCCATATCAAACGAAGTCCAAATGCGATAAAAATTTACGGAAATTTATTTTGGAATATATGTGATTTTTGAGAAAAAGAATCAACGCGAGACGATGCCCGAGGAGACGACAAGCCTGGAGGGCGCGAGGCCCCCCTAGGCGCGCCTAGGGGGCTTGTGGCTCCCCTGCAGGTCGGTTGAGGGTGTCCTTCTTCCGCAAGGAAGCTAATATCCGGATAAAAATCCCCTCAAAATTTCAGCCCAATCGGAGTTACGGATCTCTGGGAATTTAAGAAACGGTTTTCGGCCAGCAAACAGGAACGCGAAATAGAAGAGAACAGAGAGAGAGATCCAATCTCGGAGGGGCTCCTCCCCTCCGGGAGCCATGGCGGCCATAGACCAGAGGGGAAACTCTCCTCCCATCTAGGGGGGAGGCCAAGGAAGAAGAAGAAGGAGGGGGGCTCTCTCCCCCTCTCTCCTGGTGGCGCCAGAACACCGTCGGGGCAATCATCGTGATGGCGATCTACACCAACAACTTCGCCGCCGTCAACACCAGCTCTCTCCCCCTCTATGCAGCGGTGTAACACCTCTTCTCCCCGCTGTAATCTCTACTTAAACATGGTGCTTAATGCTATATATTATTATCCAATGATGTATGGCAATCCTATGATGTTTGAGTAGATTCGTTTTGTCCTATGGGTTGATTGATGATCGTGATTGGTTTGAGTTGTATGTTTTATAATGGTGCTGTCCTATGGTGCCCTCCGTGACGCGCAAACATGAGGGATTCCCGCTATAGGGTTTTGCAATACGTTCATAATTCTCTTATAGTGGGCGGCTAGAGTGACAGAAGCTTACACCCGAGTAAGGGGGTTGTTGCGTATGGGAGTAAAGAGGACTTGTTACTTAATGCTATGGTTGGGTTTTACCTTAATGATCTTTGATAGTTGTGGATGCTTGCTAGAGTTCCAATCATAAGTGCATATGATCCAAGTACGGAAAGTATGTTAGCTCATGCCTCTCCCTCATATAAAATTGCAATAATGATTACCGGTCTAGTTATCGATTTCCTAGAGACAAATCTTTCTCTTGTGTTACAAAAGCTTTCTACTAAACAACTAACTTTTATTATCTTCCAATTTACTCGTAGTTTTATTATCTTGCAAAGTACTCCTAGTTTTATTCTTGCAAAGTAGTTCTAGCATTACACCTACAAAGTACTTCTAGTTTCATACTTGTTCTAGGTAAAGCAAACGTTAAGTGTGCGTAGAGTTGTATCGGTGGTCGATAGAACTTGAAGGGAATATTGATTCTACCTTTAGCTCCTCGTTGGGTTCGACACTCTTATTTATCGAGAAAGGCTACAACTGATCCCCTATAATTGTGGGTTATCACTCCACATTGATGCCGGCTCAGAG
This sequence comes from Elymus sibiricus, assembly GCA_039707655.1. NCBI lineage: Eukaryota > Viridiplantae > Streptophyta > Magnoliopsida > Poales > Poaceae > Elymus > Elymus sibiricus. The sequence goes on from CM077664.1 coordinate 293,683,711, forward strand.
CGGATGTGACCTCTAACTGGCACCGGCATTGAATCAGCTCGCTGGCCGAGGGTGCCGTCTGTGCTGCATCTCCGGTGTCTGCGTCTGTTCCATGTCGGAGAGATGTTTACTAGACAGGGCGGGACGGATATCTAGCACGCATGTTCAACGCCCGTCCGTCCATCTACCGCCATTAAACACGCACGCCGACCGAGAAACCATCTCTGGCACCCGCGCATTGACACACCCGGACTCTTGGCCTCACTGGCATCCGCTATTTAAAGGCGGCCAACTCACGGCTCAAACCACATCACAACATGTCCGCTCCACATCCTCCTCTTGTGCACCACATTGGCCATGACTGCGAGCGGGAACGCGTTGTGGGAGAGCCTCTCGATAGAGCAGAAGCACTAGGTGGTCGGCCTTGCGGACGCCTGACACAGCCACTGAGCCAGGCGGATAGAGGTCAGCATGTCGGCCAGCTCTTCGGATGTCTCCGACGACGACCCGACGATGGAGACGGGCTCCAACTACGAGGAGGCGTCAGCGCCCGCGCCGTCTTGACCATGGAGCAGCCGCAGGCGCACTTCAACGCCATCATGGCGGAGGAGCAACCGACGCCTATGTCGAGGAGCAGTGGTACAAACTCTTCCTCCTCAAGCAGCATCGGCTAGCGGAGGGAAAAATCCATGCAGAGCGCGCGAGCGAGGAAGCCATGGCGGCCATGGTAGCGGCGAACCCCAACATTGTCGCCAAGCAGCGGGCGCTCTACGAGGCCGCTCGCGCTCACGCCGTCGCTCGCAACGTTGAGGCGACGCGGACGGCACAGGCGATCGAGGACGAGAACGCCGCCAGTTACGCGTCCTACGCGCCGCCAACAAACTTTCGAGCGCTCCAGGGGCACGAGGAGAGTGCCGCTCGTCCATGTCCACTAGCGACGGACGGGTCTCAGGCTCCGACAAGGAGGAGTAGTGCATATAGGAGGCGGCGCTGATGGAGACGACGAGATGGACCAGGCGATCGCCGGAAGGGAACAACAAGGACGTGGAGAACGGGCACTGTCATAGGCTAGGTTTAGGTCCGGTCTCTTTTTTTAATGAAAAATGTCGAAAATGTAATGAATGTGCTTCGATTTATATGAAAATCATCCGGTTTGCATGTAATTCGTCCGGTTTGTTAATTTGGTTTGAAATGTATCGGGCACGGTTGGATGGCCCGCTCCTGCATCAGTGTGTGCGGACTGGTCCCCATCGGTCCACGACGGATACGGTGTCCGGTTTGGGGTCGGAGTTGAAGATGCCCTAAGATGAGTGTTCTTTGGATTCCTCAGAAATAAAAATTATTACTATTAAAGACGAGTTGGTGAATGAGGTCCGTTATCCATGTGTCAGAAACTCGGAACTGAAAACCAGGAAAAGACAATGATAACATGCACAATTTTCATTGCTTATCGTGTACCAGTGGAGAAGTAAAATTACCTCGCTAAGAAATATATGAGCGCTTGCGTCTGTACTGTGTTAAAAAAACATTGCTAATAGGAGACCTGAGAAAAAGTCCACATGCCCTTGATGGTGTGTGTAAAGGTAGACCTTAGTAATTTAACACGCTGCAATTTTTACTGCAATATTACTGCTTGACTAAGAGATGAGGCAGAGCGACTCCGGAGGCCCCGGCCGGGTTCCTTCTGCTATTTTCTCTCGCCTCCTGGGTTGCTCTCGCAAGCGACTCCGGAGGCCCCAGCCGCCACTCTCCAGCAGCCTCCCCTCGCTCACCCCTCCCCTCATCGTTGTCGGAGGAGGCCGCCGTGCGAAGACCCGCGGCGGCGAGGCTGTGCGCAGCTTCCTCTCTAGCCTGCCGCGCCCTTTCCTCCCCCCTCAGATCTAAAATCCACACCATGCCTCTGCCTCCCTGCTTGCTTGGCTGCGACTGCTTGCCGTCTCTCTGCATCAGCAGGCTCATCCGGCGTGCAATAGGCGGGAGCTGGGTGGGATGGCTGGATCGGGTCTTTTCCGGCCAGATCTGGCTTCCCCGGCTCGCTTGTCGTTGGGGTTTGCTTCTCTCCACATGAGTGGAGTGGGCTCAGATGGCGGTGGTGGTGATCAAGATCCGGTCGGCCGAACGGTGGTGCTTGCAAACTCTGCTACAGTGACCTCCTACGGCTCCATGGCGGCGGTGGTCACCTTAAGGTCTTTGAAGAGAGTTCATCTCTCTAGATCTGGTGGTTGACTTCAACGGTGAGATACAAACTATGGTTGAAGGCTTGACGCAAAGGGATGGTGGTGCAGCAGTGGTGGTCGCACAATGCATGTAGCTGCTGGGATCGTGAGAAAATGGTGGCGACAATACATGAGTGACTTCGATGATGGTGCTACGTGCACTCGGTCTCGAGCTCCGGGGTGAAAGCCTGGGTTTGACCCGTGTTGGTTGTACTTGGCAATGGCGATGTTTTTTTTGCATCGTTACTTTCTTGAAGGCATTGCTCGGATATGCTCTGAGTGATTCTGCAGGGTGAAAACCTAGATTCTGGCCTTGATGGTTGGATCCGGTGACGGCGACTGCGTCAACGTCGCTCCCTTCTTGAAGGTGTTGCTGTTGAAGGACTTCGTCGTCCGTGTGGAGTCATGAGATGATTGGTGCGGATATGGTTATTGCTATAGTTTGCCGACTGCGGATCTGATCACTTTGGATTTTGTTTCCTCGCCTACGCATAGCTTTGGTCTTATATGACTTTGCTAGTTGCCGACTTTTTTTAGTATGTTGGTGTTGGTTGTGTGCATCCTATCTATGCAGAGGCCGGGTGTGTGCTCATAGTGTTTGTATCCTTGTGATGCTCCATTTTGAGCGAATAAAATCCATCCTTTGTCAAAGAAAGAGATGGGGCAGAGTTGGGAGGACCTTATAATTCATTTACTGATCAATATACTCCCTCTGTTTTTATTTACTCCGCATATTAGGTTTGTCTAAAGTCAAAATTTATATACTTTCAACAAGTTTGTAGAAAAATATATTAACATATACACCACCAAATATATATCATTGGATTTATCATTGCATATATTTTCACATCATATAAATTTATTACTGTAAATGTTCATATTGTTTTCTACAAACTTGATCAAACTTTATAAATTTTGATTTCAGTCAATATGTGGAGTAAATAAAACCGGGGGGACGATGTGTTGGTAGGGACGATAATCCACCAAGTTTTATACGAGAAATTGCAGTGAACCATCAAGGGCATAACAAATGGCCCAGAGGCGATGTGTTGGAAGGGATGGTAATTCACCAAGTTTTATATGAGAAAATGATATGCACACCGTGATAGACGACCCACTACATAACAAAAAGCAAACACAAATGTATCTTAATTATTTTCATTGTGGTTATTGTTCTTTCCTTTTGTTAGATTTTTTATTTTACTGAATTGGCTTAATATTGTATCACGACAAATTATGTTTGCACATATTGTTGTTATAGAATCAATCTTGTGCGGGCATAAGAAAACAAATTCATGAACGTCGATGATGCCTTATTATTACACGAGTTGAAATGCCTTTCAAAAGATGGCATGTTTACATGGCGTAAGTCTATAAAGGGCCGTGGCAACACATGTGCATTCAACTAGTAAAAATAAAATATGAGTCTTCTTTATGTATGGCAACTACACAACCATTTACTCACTCTGCTTTTTTACTCCGCATATTAGCTTTGTCTGAAGTCAAATTTTACAGACTTTGACCTAGTTTATGGAGAGAAATATTAACATATATGATGCCAAATAAATACCATTAGATTCATCATTGAATATATTTCCACCTCATATATTTTTTTATTGTAATTGCTCATATATTTTTATATAAACTTAGTCAAACTTTATAAAATTTGATTTCGGTCAAGGTTAATATGCGGACTAAATAAAAACGAAGGGAGTAAAACTTATTTTATAAGGGGTGTATCTCCAGCTATTTTATAAAGTTCTTACCAGTTGGTTTGGAGCCACTGAATTGATTTCTTGTGGCTCACAAAATGTTCCCTCCACGTTGGGCCAAAGATGATGCTTTTTGCATTCTTGAGAGCCGCAAGTGGTTTTCGTTCTGTGCCTCCGAGGTCCGAGTCCGAGCCGTGTAAACCTGAGCGTAACATTCAGATTTGAGAGGCTAGTCTATAAATACCTCATCTATCCCTTGGAGGTGAGCAATGCTTCTCCTCCATTGCATCAATTCTCATGCACTCTTTGTGAGCTCTGCATCAATCCTCATCTATCCAAGTGGCAATTGGCATCTGCATGCCGCCGATCGGCGCCTCGGCCGGCCAAGTAAAAGCTATATCCAGCTGCTGATCGACTTCGATCTGACCTGCCTCGTACGTGCTATCATCGCAAGGAAACATTGGATCATCTCCGTTGCTCACAGGCCGTACGTGTGCATGGAGCCAAATTAAGCAAACTCGTTTGCGAACCCCAAGAACTCAGCTGACATGCATGTACGCGCCTATCATGCATGAGTGCATCTGTGGATGCACAATGGAGGATGAGACGGAGGAAAAACATACGAGACAGTGGACCGCGCGCCACCTCAGCGGAAGGGAGCCCGTCCATCGGCCGGCCGGTGAGTCAATTTTGTCACATGCGCAGCGCTCCCTCTCGCCTCTGCTTTTTTTTTCTTCTTCTTTGCCTCCCCCTCTCATTGCTAGCTTTTTAGCGGTTGTAATTTGATGGGACGGCATGTGACGACGCACGGGCTGCCATTGCCGCCCGTGATATTTCTCCTAAACGTTGAAGGGGTGATGGCGACGACGCTTGCATGCATGCTCATTTTTACAGTGAAATGTCACTGAAGTTTCCGAAGGGAGCAGCATATGCAAACCAGAAACCACCCTAGCGGTGAATCGATAGAATAATTTGGTTTCACAAAGTTTCATGAATGTTGGAGTCGATTACTGAAGCATCAAAATTTGAGAACATATTCAACATTAATGTTATTTAAAAGTTCTCGTGAAGATGAAGATGAAACCGATGGCTAAAAATACAGTCACGAAACTGAGCATCTAAATTACAAACCATTTTTACGGGTGTGTTCATCGCGTCGAGATCGAGTGTTGGTACGTGGTTTTTTCTCTGAGATTTGATTTTTAAAATGAAATATCTCTCTACCCCAGTGTCCAAATTGTGAACCATTTTCACCTTTCGTCCATTGCTTTGTGATCTTTGAAACTAGATCCAATGTTGATACGGACATAAGTTGTCTCCAAATGATAACTAACTGTTTTCTTTTGCGGAAAAGAAGACAACTAAATTGTAGTCCCATCGATAACATACATGTGCTCCCTATCACACTGTACATATACTTAGCCACACAACACACCTATATGCACATGCATCACACTTGTACTGCATCACGCAGGACAAGCTCACGTAACACACCTGAGATGTGCCACGCAGCAGCCTGTACAGCGCAACCTATACTTTACCGTACAACACACCTGCGTAGACGAACCAATATCTGGTTGGATGGTTAGGAGGACGGTGGTATCCCCAGCCCATCAGGGTTCAAGTTCTGGTGCTCACATTTATTCTGGATTTATTTCAGAATTTCCGGTGATGTGCGTTCAGTGGCAGGAGACGTTCCCGTCGACTACGAGGCGCCTACGGTAAACACACCTGCGTAGCATGCGCATCACACATTGCACGAGTATTTAATTAAAAAAAACCACCACATTTCAGGCAACCCTCCTTCATAGGGCGTTAGCTTGGTGCCCGCGGATTCATCTTTCCCTCAACATATGCATTCCCTCTCATAGTATCGACGCAGTGCCCGACGTCACGCTTGAAGCATGCCCAGCAGCACGGCAACGCACCGGCGGCGCCTCGTAGCACCGCCTTGCAGCACGCTTGAGCACGGCACCACCTCTCGGAGCACCGCCTTGCAGCACGCCTAAGCACGACGACACCTCTCACAGCACGGACGATGCGTCCACGACCCTGCCTTCTAGCATGAACCAGACGATGCCTCCCAACAATCGCAGCAGCGCCGCCGCTGTTCCATTGTACCGCTCCGTTGGATCTTCCCCTTGTTACGCCTGCATTCCCCTGCGTATTGCATTGCAGCACCGTCGTCTTACCTCGCTCCCAGGCTCGCAGCACCCGTAGTCGCCAACCCGAAGGAGCGGCGTTGGCCACCACCACCGTCATCGCACACCGACAACCATAACATCCTCCGTGTTGCTTCATACGTCTCCAACGTATCTATAATTTTTGATTGTTTCATGCTATTATAGTATCAATTTTGGATGTTTTTATATGCAATTATATATCATTTTTTGGGACTAACCTATTAACCCAGTGCCTAGTACCAGTTGCTGTTTTCTGTTTGTTTTTGGCTTTTCAGAGAAACAGTACCAAATGAAATCCAAATGCCACGAAACTTTTTGGAGATTTTTTTCTGGACAAAAGAAACCTGGGAAGCTTCGGGAGGTGCTTTGTGATGGGTTCAATCTTGCGGTGCTCAATCCCAGTGACAGAAAGGGACATGACACGTATTTGTATTGTTGCCATTAAGGATAAAAAGATGGGGTTTATTCATATTGCTTGAATTTGCTTCTCTACATCATGTCATCTTGCTTAAGGTGTTACTCTGTTTCATACTTAATACCCTAGATGCATGCTGGATAGTGGTCGATGGGTGGAGTAATAGTAGTAGATGCAGGCAGGAGTCGGTCTACTTGTCTCGGACGTGATGCCTATATATATGATCATTGCCATGAATCCGTCATAATTATTTGCTTTTCTATCAATTGCCCAACAGTAATTTGTTTACCCACCGTATGTTTATGTGCTCAAAAGAGAAGCTTCTAGTGAAAACTATGGTCCCCGGGTCTATCTTTATCATATAAAAAACCTAAAAATACCTTGCTGCAATTTATTTACTTTTATTTTAATTAGTAGTTTAGTTTATCTATTTACCTCGATAAGATTTAATCCTTGCAAATAACCGCTAAGAGGATTGACAACCCTCTTATTCGCGTTGGGTGCAAGTGTTTGCTCTTGTGTGTGCAGGTGCGCTTTAACGGTATTTTCCTTGGTTCTCCTACTGGATTGATAACCTTGGTTCTTAACTGAGGGAAATACTTATCTCTACTGTACTGCATCTCCCTTCCTCTTCAGGGAATTACCAACGCAGCTCACAAGTAGCAGGAAGAATTTCTGGCGCCGTTGCCGGGGAGACATCATCAACATCTATCAAGTACCTACGCATAAACTTTCATCTCCTTGCATTTATTTTATTTGTCTTTGCCTCTCGTTTTCATCTCCCCCACTTCTAAAAAGTTTTTTTTACAAAAACACAAAAATATTTTATTTGCTTGCTTGCTTTTATTGCCATGACAACGCAGCTCACAAGTAAAAACAAAAATTTAAGATCACTATGGATCCTCATCCACTTGCTAATATTTTCAAAAGATCCAATTATAATGAACCAATTGCTAGTGATTTGAGTGCTCTTGATTTCCTCTATGAAGTTCTGCTTGAAAATCGTGAATCTGAAAATTGTGATGAAGTGTTAGAAGAAGAAATTTATAAAGTGATTCATGATAGCTCCTTGATTGAAAAGCATGATTGCAATGATGTTACTATAAATTCTATTAATGTGAATTGTGCTAATAATATGTAAAACTACAAGCTTGGGGATGACAATTTTGTTATGTCCACTACTTATTGCAATGATCATGATTGGGGTGATAATGCTTGTTATGATCTTGAAAATTTATTTAAGCCTCATGATGAATATGGTATTGATAATAATGTTTGCAATACTATTAAAAGTGGGTTTGGAAGAGCGTCAACTTTAGGTAATAATGATCCCACTACTTTGGAGAATTATCAATCTTATGAAATTTTTGATAAAAGTGGGTTTGGAGAGGTCATGACTTTAGTTGATGTCAATCCCACTATCTTGAAGATTATAAAACTTTTATGCATGTGGATGATGAAGATAAAATTGTATATGATAGCTATATTATTGAATTTGATTATGATCCTACATGTAATTATTATGAGAGAGGAAAATATGGTTATAAAATTTTTCATGTCATTAAATTACCTCTCTTTGTGTTGAAATTTTTAATGCTTCATTCTTCCTATTTGCATATGCTAGATACTGCTTGTCTTGATAATTTGTTTTCCTATAAAATGCATATGCATAGGAAGTATGTTAGACTTAAGTGTGTTTTTCACATGCTACATGATGCTCTCTTTGTGTTTCAATTATTATCTTTCATGAGAGCATCATTGAAATCCCAAACCTATCTTAATGGCTATAAAGAAAGAGCTTGTTGGGAGACAACCCAATAAATTTTTTATTCCTGTTCTTGTGTGTTTACAAAATTTTAGCTTCTGTTATGAGTAAGTTTTTATGTTTTAATTAGTGTTTGTGCCAAGTAATGCCTTTGGGATGATTTGGAAGATAGTATAATTGATGCTGTTTGGAAAACAGAAAGTTTTGCGTCCAGTACTGGAATTTTAATTCTGTACTGGAGCGTCAGAAAAATCTGAAATTTTTACACAGTATTGGTATATGAATTTCCCACGTTTTACTAATTTTTCAGAATTTTTGGAGTTACAGAATTATGACTTTTAAATAGAACTTTACAGACTATTCTGTTTTAGACAGATTCTGTTTTTGTTGCATAGCTTGCTTATTTTGATGAATCTATGGATCGTATCGGGGGGTATGAGTCATGGAGAAGTTGGAGTACAGTAGCATTATGACAATATTAAATATGAATCAATTTACAACAGTACCTAAAGTTTAAGATTTGTTTGTTATACTAACGGATCTCACGAAGGTTTTGTTGAGTTTTGTGTGATTGAAGTTTTCAAGTTTTGGGTGAGAATGCGATGGACAAAGGAATAAGGAGTGGCAAGAGCCTAAGATTGGGGATGCCCAAGGCATCCCAAGGTAATATTCAAGGAAGACTCAAGCGTCTAAGCTTGGGGATGCCCCGGAAGGCATCCCCTCTTTCGTCTACAATCTATCGGTAACTCACTTGGAGCTATATTTTTATTCATCACATGATATGTGTTTTGCTTGGAGCGTCATGTATTATATGAGTCTTTGCTTTGTTTGCTTTTTAGTTTGTCACAATCATCTTTGCTGGACACACCTTTTTTGAGAGGGACACACATTATTCGTGATTTGTTAGAATACTCTATGTGCTTCACTTGTACCTTTTGAGCTAGGCAGTTGCTCTAGTGCTTCACTTAAATATTTTTGAGCACGGCGGTGGCTATATTTTGAAGAAATACTTGAACTCTCATGCTTCACTTATATTATTTTGAGAGATGATAAGATTAAAATTTTGAAGAAATATTTGCACTCTCATGCTTCACTTATATCTTTTTGAGAGTTGATAATAGTAATGGTAATTTGCACAAGATATGAATTTGGTATCAAAGTGATGAATATTCAAGAGGGATATAATAAAAACTTTCATGAAAGATCATTGGATATGATAAGTTTGATTCCTTGCAATAGTTTTGCGATATGGAGATAATAATATGTGAGTCATGTTAGTGAGTAATTATGATTTAGTAAGAATATTGGTGTTAAGGTTTGTGATTCCCTATGCATGCACATAAAGTCAATAGTTATGCAACGAAATTATATCCTACTTATGGTGCATTATTCGGTGTTAGTTATGTTCAATGCATGTTTATGACCGTTTTCGCTTTTTGGTTGGTTGCTTCTCAATCTATTTGCTAGACTTCATTTGTACTAAGCGGGAATACTGCTTGTGCATCCAACTCCTTAAACCCAAGTAGTGCCAAATGAGTCCACCATATCTACCTATATGCGGTATTTCCATGCCATTCCAAGCAAATTTGCATGTGCCAACTCTAAATTTTCAAAATAATTTTCCATTTTGTGTGCCCGTACCGCTCATGAAGCGGCAGGGGGTAGCCAATATTTTCCATGCTAGGTGTGTTATTCTCACGATGAGTGTTTATTCACTTGTCATTGCACGAGAGAGTGGCTGGTAATAGGGATGCCTAGTCCCACAATGAATCAAAAATAATAATAACAAATTCCTTGGAAAGTGTTGGTATGGAAGGCACCCGTGGATACAGCTAGCCATGGATTGTGAAAGAATGGTGGAAAGGAAATAAAATTTATTTTCTGTTTGGGAACCGCCTATGATGTGTTTAGCATGGAAGATATTGGGAATTCTCGGTCGTTTTTGTTGACAGGAAAAGCATGCCTCTCAAAAATAATTTTATCTCTCTAATTTTAGCCTTGAGCTCTGGCACATCTGCAAATCTCTGCTTCCCTCTGCAAAGGGCCTATCTAATTAGTTTTATGCAATTTTTATTTTTATTTTGAGTCTCCATCTTCTCTTATAAAGGCACCAACTAGAGAGCACTATTGTCATACTTGTGCATTGTGTGTAGCTAATATTAAGTGTGTTTCATGAACGGATCAATGATTGAGCATAATGGGCTAGGGATAACTTTCTTTAGCATTGATATTTTGAAAGACATGGTTGCTTGTTAGTATGCTTGAGTATTTATGTCTTCATGTCAAACTATAGACTATTGCTTTGAATCATTCAAGTCCAAATGTCCATGCTACAAAGAAAATAGTATATGATGAATATGATAGGCAGCATTCCACATCAAAAATTCTGTTTTTATCATTTACCTACTCGAGGACGAGCAGGAATTAAGCTTGGGGATGCTTGATACGTCTCCAACGTATCTATAATTTTTGATTGTTCCATGCTGTTATAGTATCAATCTTGGATGTTTTATATACATTTACAAGCAACTATATATCATTTTTTGGGACTAACCTATTAACTTAGTGCCTAGTACTCTGCCGGAGGGGGAATCGATCACGGAGGGCATCTACATCAACCTTGCTGCCCTTCCGATGATGTGTGAGTAGTTTACCACAGACCTACGGGTCCATAGCTAGTAGCTAGATGGCTTCTTCTCTCTCTTTGATCTTCAATACAATGTTCTCCTCGATGTTCTTGGAGTTCTATCCGATGTAATATTCTTTTGCGGTGTGTTTGTTGGGATCCGATGAATTGTAAGTTTATGATCAGATTATTCATGAGAAATATTTGAGTCTTCTCTGAACTCTTTTATGCATGATCGTTATAGCTTAGTATTTCCCTCCGATCTATCGGTTTAGTTTGGCCTACTAGATTGATTTATCTTGCAATGGGAGAGGTGCTTTGTGATGGGTTCAATCTTGCGGTGCTCAATCCCAGTGACAGAAAGGGACATGACACGTATTTGTATTGTTGCCATTAAGGATAAAAAGATGGGGTTTATTCATATTGCTTGAATTTGCTTCTCTACATCATGTCATCTTGCTTAAGGCGTTACTCTGTTTCATAGTTAATACCCTAGATGCATGCTGGATAGCGGTCGATGGGTGGAGTAATAGTAGTAGATGCAGGCAGGAGTCGGTCTACTTGTCTTGGACGTGATGCCTATATACATGATCATTGCCATGAATCCATCATAATTATTTGCTTTTCTATCAATTGCCCAACAGTAATTTGTTTACCCACCGTATGCTTATGTGCTCAAAAGAGAAGCCTCTAGTGAAAACTATGGTCCCCGGGTCTATCTTTATCATATAAAAAACCTAAAAATACCTTGCTGCAATTTATTTACTTTTATTTTAATTAGTAGTTTAGTTTATCTATTTACCTCGATAAGATTTAATCCTTGCAAATAACCGCTAAGAGGATTGGCAACCCTCTTATTCGCGTTGGGTGCAAGTGTTTGCTCTTGTGTGTGCAGGTGCGCTTAACGGAATTTTGCTTGGTTCTCCTACTGGATTGATAACCTTGGTTCTTAACCGAGGGAAATACTTATCTGTACTATACTGCATCATCCTCTTCGGGGAAATACCAACGCAGACTACAAGTAGCATTGCTCTGCTATAGCATGGCGCTACAAAGAAGTATCGATGTCGATGGCATATGCTGCAAAGAAGCATACATGGAGGACCACTAGCGGGCCGGGGGTGGCTTATGTTGCAATGACAAGAGGCCGGAACAGTCGCCATGTTGCGCAGCGGCGACGCTTCAAATCAGCATCGATAGGGGCATCGTAGCTGCAAAGCAGCGTTCATGGAGCCACCGACGACTAGAGGGGTGGTCGGCGTCAGGACCCCCTCCCACAGCACACCGGCCCAACAAAAGCTCAAAAGTGGTGGATGTTGTACAGCGGGGGGCACGGAGCGCGGTGGCCGGAATTGCGCGGCTCACCTCCACATGCAGCACTAATGATGTTGCATGGCAGCGGGGCGGGATTGCGGTGGCTGGAGTTGCGCGGCTCCCCTCTGGCTGCAGCGGCGGAGAGAAACGTGGTAGCGTGCGACCCCTGACGGTTGCCTTGCAGTAGGGAGAAGAAAATAGAGGAGATGGGCGGAGCAGGATGGGGATAAGGTAGAGGTGTTGGGGAACGCGACAGAAAAAAAATCGGTACAACGAGCACGCCCATGATCACTATGGAGATAGCATACAAGGTTTGATCTGATCATTACCGACTCGTAGCGCAGCGAAAGTAGAGTCGATGTAGATCGTCGGTGCAGATCCCCGCAGCTAGGATTTACAACCTCCCAACCGCGAGGATGTACTCCCTCGTCGGACAGCCCTTCGGGAGGCGGTCGGACAGTCCCCCGGACGATGTCACGGACAGCCCTTTGGGAGGACCCTCGAACAGCCCCTCGGGCAAAAGATCAAACCTACGACCTCTCTACGGGGTTGCACACATACGGTGTCAGCTATCCGGCAGGGCTTCGCCGTCCAGCACTAGTTCCCACCGGAACCCAAACAGCCTTTCGGCTCTACGAAACTATTTCGCTGGGAGGGAGAGAGAAAGTTAGATCATGCATGGCATGTGTATGTGAGAAAGAGTGAGTGTGGAGAGTGCCTCTCCACCTCTATTTATAGGAAAACTCAAGGGGTAGGGTGGCACTTGAAATACCCAAAAAACCCATCACATGGATCTTCCAAAAGGGCATAATGGGAAGGCTAGAGGAGCTCCTCCCTTGGCCGGCCACATCTAGTGGGCCCCCCATGAGGGGATCCCATCCATCCATGTCATCCCTAAGATATTTTGAGACAAAGACCAAAAAGGTGGCTTTCCATAAAGTAACTATAAAGTGCTTTTCACTATTCACGAAACCATTTTTCCGCGACCGTTAAATTCGAAAATATTTCTGTGGGTCTTAGAATAATTCCAGTACCCACTAAAACAATTTTGGATGCGTTCCGAAACATTTTCAGATCAATGATTTTCATCAGCGAAAAGTAACCAAAGCGGTTCCGGCAGCTCCAGAACATTTTTGTTTTTTTCCCCGGAAAAATCCCAGAAGTTCCTAGAACAATTCTGGCACCCTCCAAGAATTTCCAGGCGTGTGCCGAAACCAATTTGACTTAATGGTATACTCCGAAACAACTTTTCAGTTTTACCGAAACTCTTCCGGTGTTCTCTCTCCGGAACTCTTCCGTTGTCTCCGAAACTTTTCCGGTGACTTTCTCTCAGACTCCCTGTCTAGTATTCAGTAGATAGATGACCCTTAAGTGTGTGACCCTGTAGGTTCGGTGAAGTATAGACATGACCAGAACACTTTTCGATCAATGATCAATAGCGGAACCGTGGACACCCATATTGATCCCTATACCCACACGAATGAATATTCGAGTGAACCTGTTTGTTGCCGTGTGCTATTCCTGTTGCTTCGCGATATGTTACAAACACCCGAGATGAGATTTATCGGCATCCCCGTGAATCAACACTTGTCCACTATGCCAGTTGCCTCGTTACCGGTTTTGTTATCTTATCTCGTTTCCGCATTCCGGAATCCCCGTGATCGAATCACATTGTGTCTGGCCAGACGATGATGGATACAGTAACACCGAGAGGGCCCGAAGAATATCTCTCCATCGTCGGAGGAGCAAATCCCAATCTTGAGCTATCTCGTTCCTTGTCATACTTTTCTGTGAACCCGTAAGTCGCCGTAATAGCCACCAGTAACGGATGACGTTTAACAAACCACAAAGTTCACGAAGCAAGTGCGAAGGAACTCGATACTCTCATGGTCTAAGGAATTATCTAAACGTAAACTTCCTTTGTGTTATTAACCATTTACTTGTGACGAATGTATCTCATAGCATAACACCAATTTGGGTCGATTCACACAAATGTTCTTCTAACATTGTGCCCTCAAAATTGCCGGCATAGTCATGCCCATGATCAGGAAAACAGGATCGTCATGCAATACTTGAGCCAGTCTTAGAGGCATGACTAGGAATACATTTTTCCGTTTAATATACCACACGTGCACATGAGTTTCCCTCCGAGCCTCGTGGATATTGTAGACTCGAGAATCATTGCAGTTATAGCATGGAACATAAACATTCATTACAAACTTGGAGATACAAAATAACTGTTATTACTGCCTCTAGGGCATATCTCCTACAGACTCCCACTTGCACTAGAGTCATAATCCAGTTACATGGCTATCCGGTGCTGCTCATGCTTTGCTCGTGGTAGAGGCTTTGTCATCGGGTCTGACACGTTCAGATCCGTGTGAACTTTGCGTACTTTCACTAAACCCGCTTAGACATGGTGTCGAATGAGTTTATATTGCGTTCAATATGTATTGTCTTATGGTGCGAACTTGTCTCCCTTGCCTGAGCCACGGCGCCACTATTATCACACTAGATTTCCACCGGGTCCAGAGCACTTGGAACCACACCAAGGTCTTCAAGAAACTGCTTGATCCAGACCGCCTGCTTGGAGGCTTCTGAAGCTGCAACATATTCCGCCTCCGTCGTAGAATCCGCCATGGTCTTTTGTTTGGAACTTTTCCAATCAACTGCGCCACCGTTCAATATGAAAACATAGCCTGATTGAGATTTGAAGTCATCTGGGTCAGTCATGAAGCCTGCATCAGTGTAACCACTTCCAATGAGCTCTTCATCACCTCCGTACACGAGGAGTAAATCCTTGGTCCTTCTGAGGTACTTAAGAATATTTTTGACTGCGGCCCAGTGTTCCAATCCTGGATCACTTTGCTACCGGCTGCTAACACTTAGCGCATAGGAAATATCCGGTCTTGTACATAGCATGGCATACATAATAGAACCAACTGCCGAAGCATATGGACCATCATTCATTTGTACTCGCTCATTGAGAGTCCGAGGACACTGATTCTTGCAAAGCACTGTGCCAGGTGACATTGGGAGTAGGCCTTTCTTGGAGTTCTCCATGTTGAACCTTTTCAACACCTTGTCAATGTACGTGCTTTGGCTAAGCGCTATCAGGCATTTTGATCTATCTCTATAGATTCTGATGCCCAATACATATGCCGCTTCGCCTAAGTCTTTCATTGAAAAACTCTTCTTCAATGAGTCTTTTATTTCGCTAAGGAAATTCACGTCATTTCCAATCAACAATATGTCATCCACAACAAGATTAGAAATGCTTTTGCGCTCCCACTAAACTTCTTGTAAACACAAGATTCTTTGTCATTCCTGATGAAGTCAAACTGTTTGACCACTTCATCAAAACGAATGTTCCAGCTCCTTGATGCTTGCTTCAGACCATAAATGGCCTTCTGAAGTTTGCATACCTTTCCAACATCCTCATGAATGACAAAACCTTCAGGCTGTATAATGTATACATCTTCTTTGAGATTTCCATTTAGGAAAGCCGTTTTGACGTCCATCTGCCTTATTTCATAATCGAAATAAGCAGCAATTGCTAGTAATATCCGTACAGACCTAAGCATAGCTACGGGCGAGAAAGTCTCGTCGTAGTCCACTCCTGGAACTTGCGTGAACCCTTTCGCGACAAGTCTAGCTTTATGGATAGTAATGTTACCATCCACGTCTGTCTTTCTTTTGAAAATCCATTTACAACCAATGGGCTTTACGCCTTCTGGAAGTTCTACCAAGTTCCAAATTTGATTTTCGTACATGGATTCCATTTCGGATTTCATGGCTTTGTGCCATTCCCTTGAGCTGGGCCCCGCCATCGCTTCCTTGTAGTGTGCAGGTTCATTGTCTTCAAGGACGAAGATTTCATTATGAAACCACTCAGGTGGCATGATGGCCCTACCTGATCTGCGTGGTTCAGATACAAGCTTGTCAGAAGTTTCCGCATCACATGCGACAACTTTCGGCTCGGTTGTAGGGATAATTTGCGGAATTTCTTCCGGTTCCTTAGCCATATCAACTGTCGCTGTACTGTCCTCCCACTTGCTTCTTTAGCAAGAAATTCTTTCTCGATAAAGTGTCCAACTTTTGCGACAAACACTTTGCCCTCGGACTGGTGGTAGAAGGAATACCCAATGGTGTTATTGGGATAACCTACAAAGTAACATTTGTCTGATCTGGGATCGAGTTTGCTTGGCTATAAACGCTTTACGTATGCCTCACAACCCCAAATTTTGAGATGCGACACACTAGGTTTCTTCCCATGCCACATCTCATGTGGTGTCGTCTCAACAGACTTAGACGGTGCTCTGTTTAATGTATAAGCGGCAGTAAGTAGTGCGTGACCCCAAAAAGATATCGACAGATCTGTAAGAGACATCATCGACCTCACCATGTCTAACAGGGTTTGGTTACGTCGTTCCGACACTCAGTTTCGCTGTGGAGTTCCGGGAGGCGTAAGCTGTGAAACGATTCCACGGTCACTCAGATGTTGGCTAAACTCATGACTAAGATACTCGCCCCCGTGATCTGATCACAGAAACTTAATCCTTTTGTTATGATGATTTTCTACCTCATTTTGAACTTCTTTGAACTTTTCAAAGGTTTCCGACTTATGCTTCATCAAGTAGATATAGCCATACCGACTCAAATCATCAGTAAAAGTTACGAAGTAGAAATACCCACCCTGTGCGGTTGTGCTCATCGGACCACATACATCACTATGTATTATTTCCAATAATTCACCCGCCCGTTTAGGATGACCCGTGAACGGCGTCTTGGTCATTTTCCCCATCAGACAAGCTTCACATGTGTGAAATGATTCAAAATCAAAAGACGGTAAAACTCCATCTTTATGGAGTCTTTGCATGCGTTTCTTTCCGATGTGGCCAAGACGATAATGCTACAAGAATGTGGTGGTGGTATCAGCCTTCTTAAGGCGTTTAGCATTCACGTTAAAGACATCATTTCCACATTCAAGATTTAGTATGAAAAGGCCCCCAACAATGGGTGCAAATCCATAAAACATATCCTTACGATAAAGTGAACAACCATTGTTCTCAGACTTGTAAGAGTACCCATCGTGTACTAAACATGATCCAGAGATAATGTTTCTACACAATGCCGGAACAAAATAACAGTTACTTAGTTTTAAGGTAAATCCTGAAGGGAGACGTAGAGGCATAATGCCGACGGCTTGAGCTGCGATCCCATCACCGTTCCCAACGCGCATCACGACTTCATTCTTTGCCAGCTTGCGCACCTTTTGAAGCCCCTGTATCGAGTTGCAAATGTGAGCAACCGATCCGGTATCAAATACCCAAGACTTAGAATTTTCGCTAGCAAGCAAAACGTCAATGACATTAACCTGTATAACAATTATACCTTTTACGGTTTTCCCGGACTTCTTATCTGCCAGGTACTTCTTGCAGTTTCTCTTCCAGTGTCATGTGCCCTTGCGGTAGAAGCACTCAGTTTCATTCTTGGCTCCACCCTTAGAGTTGCTTTGGGAGCCGGTCTTACCGGCGCCCTTGCCCTTCTTGGACTTGCCTTTCTTTTTGAAACTGGCGGTTTTATTCACAAGCAACACTTGCTTGTGATTTTTCCGCAGTCCTCCTTCCGCAGTTTTCAGCATGGCGAGCACCTCATTTGGTGTCTTCTCCATCCCACTCATGTTGTAGTTCATAATAAAACCATCGTAAGACGGGGGGAGTGAAGCAAGAAACATGTCCATCATATGGGCTGGTGTAATTGGAAATTCCAGGGTTTTAAGCCTTTCAGCGTAGCCAATCATATTGACCACGTGTTCGCCAACTGAACTGCCCTCAGTCATCTTGCAATCCATCACGGTCTTCATAATATCAAAACGTTCAGACCGTGTGCTTTGCTTGTACAGAGCATTCAATTCCCGGATCGTATTGCGGGCATTATGGAATTCAAAACGTTTTTGAAGCTCTGGACTCATGCAAGCTAGCATGAGGCACTGCACTAAGTTGTAATCATCATCCTTAGTGGCCCAGACATTTTGTTCATCTTTCGGGGCAGTTGCCGCCGGTTTAGCTGGAAGAGGAGTTTCAAGCACATATATTCTCTTAGCGCTCCTGAGGAGAATCCTCAGGTTACGGACCCAGTCCGCATAGTTGTTTCCAGTTGCAGCTAACTTCTCTTTCTCTACCATCGGGCCTAAGTTGAACGCGGTGTTGCGAGCCATTTGATCTACAACGGTAAACACAAGTTTCACTTAGACTTTGTTCATAATTAATTTGCACTAGTGAATAAACAATTTTATTCTAAAGCGCGCTCCCACTCAAATCAATATCTCTCAAAATTGATTATGATTGATACAAGATCCAAATTTCAATTCAACGCCAAGGATGTATCCATCTCAAGTGACGAGAATTTCAATTGGTAGGCCAACTTGCCAATCACATCTCTATGTGACTCTTGTTCATCTTTCGATGGGCGTGTTCCAAGCTCAGGACGATCCTCCGGAACGTCAAGACAACCAAGTGATCTCGCTGCGAGGTCTCAACTGACCCGCCTCACACTTCTCTAATCGTTCGTACCCATGTATCCATGTGGCACCCTAAAGAGATAGGTGCCATGACGGTGCTACACTTGGGAGAACACTAACTACTTGATATTTTTAAGTGAGAGATCACCCTAATAAAAAGCGACTACCGCGCAATCAAGAAGGGTGCATCAAGAGGGATAAACATCTCAGGCAATTCATAATAGCATGATATGGTATAGCCCTTTCTGACGGAGAAGTCTTGTATTTCTTCGTCTTCGGCATCTGCGTCGGTGTTCACCTTCGCGAAGATTGCCACCACCTTGTCGATGCACCAGATAATATTGCTATCTTTATAGCTAATAAAATAAGTGCATTACATAAGGTTGACACGCAGGTCATTAAAGTGACAATCATATGGCTCCAGCCATCATGCTGAATCATGACACGCAGGTCATGTTAATAATTTACATCATATAGTCATCTCAAACATAATCAAATTGAATATGAGCATTGCTATACCACATCTCATGCACATCCTGCAAAACCAAGTTAGACGCCTCTAATCGGTTTATGCAAAATTTTCTTTTACGTGGCTTCTAAGGTTTTGACTTAAACCGTAGCTACCAACGTTTATCATCAAGTATGATTATTCAAGTCGCTAGATTAACTTTACGGGGTGTATGAAGTACAAGATAACAAAATCTCGAACCCCATACTGAACTTTGTCATACGCATAACCCCCGTGCAGATCATATCTACATTGCCCTTTAGTCTGCGAAATTTCATCTTTCTTTTAACTATGGTGGAACCCAAAGAACTGATAGCACTTCGTTGATCAATCAAGATCGCGGATTGCCAGAACTTTGTGAAATTCCACCATGCCGTTTCAAGATCAGAAATACGCAAATTCTAGGGAAGCAACAAGAACATCGGGTAATAGATTTCATCTGCTACCCGCATAAATAATTTTCAGCAATAGATCTCATCTACTACAAAATTATATTATGCAATACCCATACATCTCTATGTATTCTAGATCGTAACATGCATCTACGCATAGCAAGGCTCTTGATGCCACTGTTGGGGAACGCGACAGAAAACAAAAAAAATCAGTACAGCGAGCACGCCCAGGATCACTATGGAGATAGCATACAAGGTTTGATCTGATCATTACCGACTCGTAGCGCAGCGGAAGTAGAGTCGATGTAGATCGTCGGTGCAGATCCCCGCAACTAGGATTTACAACCTCCCAACCGCGAGGATGTACTCCCTCGTCGGACAGCCCTTCAGGAGGCGGTCGGACAGTCCCCCGGACGATGTCATGGACAGCCCTTCGGGAGGACCCTCGAAGCTCGAACAGTAACTCGGACAGCCCTTCGGGAGGACCCTCAAATAGCCCCTCGGGCAAAAGATCGAACCTACGACCTCTCTACGGGGTTGCACACATACGGTGTCAGCTATCCGGCAGGGCTTCGGCATCCAGAACTAGTTCCCACCGGAACCCAAACAGCCTTTCGGCTCTACGAAACAATTTCGCTGGGAGGGAGAGAGAAAGCCAGATCATGCATGGCATGTGTATGTGAGAAAGAGTGAGTGTGGAGAGTGCCTTTCCACCTCTATTTATAGGAAAACCCAAGGGGTAGGGTGGCACTTGAAATACCCAAAAAACCCATCACATGGATCTTCCAAAAGGGCATAATGGGAAGGCTAGAGGAGCTCCTCCCTTGGCCGGCCATATCTAGTGGGCCCCTCACGAGGGGCTCCCAACCATCCATGTCATCCCTAAGATATTTTGGGACAAAGCCCAAAAAGGTGGATTTCCATAAAGTAACCATAAAGTGCTTTTCACTATTCACGAAACCATTTTTCCGCGACCGTTAAATCCGAAAATATTTCTGTGGGTCTTAGAATAATTCCAGTACCCACTAAAACAATTCTGGACGCGTTCCGAAACATTTTCAGATCAATGATTTTCATCAGCGAAAAGCAACCAAAGCGGTTCCGGCAGCTCCGGAACATTTCCCGTTTTTTTCCCCGGAAAAATCTCAGAAGTTCCCAGAACAATTCTGGCACCCTTCAAAAAATTTCAGGCGTGTGCCGAAACCAATTTGACTTAATGGCATACTCCAAAACAACTTTTCAGTTTTACCGAAACTCTTCCGGTGTTCTCTCTCCGGAACTCTTCTGTTGTCTCCGAAACTTTTCCGGTGACTTTCTCTCAGACTCCCTGTCTAGTATTCAGCAGACAGATGACCCTTAAGCGTGTGACCCTGTAGGTTCGGTGAAGTATAGACATGACCGGAACACTTTCCGATCAATAATCAATAGCGGAATCGTGGACACCCATATTGATCCCTATACCCACACGAATGAATATTCGAGTGAACCTGTTTGTTGCCGTGTGCTATTCTTGTTGCTTCGCGATATGTTACAAACACCAGAGGTGAGATTTATAGCCATCCCCGTGAATCAACACTTGTCCACTATGCCAGTTGCCTCGTTACCGGTTTTGTTATCTTATCTCGTTTCCGCATTCCGGCATCCCCATGATTGAATCACATTGTGTCTGGCTAGACGATGATGGATACCGTAACACCGAGAGGGCCCTAAGAATATCTCTCCATCGTCGGAGGAGCAAATCCCAATCTTGAGCTATCTCGTTCCTTGTCATACTTTTTCGTGAACCCGTAAGCCGCCGTAATAGCCACCCAGTAACGGATGACGTTTAACAAACCCCAAAGTTCATGAAGCAAGTGCGAAAGAACTCGATATTCTCATGGTCCAAGGAATTATGCAAGCGTAAACTTTCTCTGTGTTATTAACCATTTGCTTGTGACGAATGTATCTCGTAGCATAACACCAATTCGGGTCGATTCAATACAAATGTTCTTCTAACATTGTGCCCTCAAAATTGCTGGCATAGTCATGCCCATGATCAGGAAAACAGGATTATCATGCAATATTTGAGCCAGTCTTAGAGGCATGACTAGGAATACATTTTTCCGTTTAATATACCACACGTGCACATGAGTTTTCCTCCGAGCCTCGTGGATATTGTAGACTCGAGAATCATTGCAGTTATTGCATGGAACATAAACATTCATTACAAATTTGGAGATACAAAATAACTGTTATTACTGGCTCTAGGGCATATCTCCTACAAGAGGAGGATGGGAAAAAGGGGAGTGTGGGCCCACTCCATGTGTCATGCAACGGGAGCGGCTTATTGTTTCCATTTTTCGGTCGGTTCGATCAAAGTGTTTTGCTTATAATTTTTGCTCAAAACCTACCAAGTTTACTCTAATTTTTTGCTAAAAACTACCGCATTGACTTAATGACCCACTGGGCAAAAATTAAACCTGATTATGACAGGGATGACCCACTTGTCAGGGATGACATGGCATAAAATTTCAACCCGTTAACTTTGACCGTTGTTGGGACCCATAGGTCAGCATCAACCTCCCTCGAGACAATGTTTCTGTGGGGCATTTCCTCGAGCACCACATATGCGTGCCCGAGCATGAGCTGCTTGGCTGCATGCCGCAGATGTGCTGCATCCGCGTGGGGCGCTGACAGAGGAGAAGAGGAAGGGCGCCGGCGTGCCTCGTGCGTGAGCAGCAACGGCGGCGGCGGCCCGCACGGGTGCGCGAGCCGCCACAGCGGCCGCGCACGGGCGCGAGCGCAGCAGCAAGCGGGCTGGCCTCCGCGTCGCCGCGAGCGCTGGTTTCTTCGCCGGGTCCATTTCTTCGACCAACTCGCAGGAATGGAAGGGCGACACGTACGGCCGCATGTCGTGGTCTGACAAGGACGCGGAGCTCTTCGCGGCCGTCCTGGAGCATAACGTCACGCACCACCTGGCCACCACGCCGCCGCACCTCGACGGGCCGGCATCGTCGAGCTGCAGCCGCGCGTCTACGACCTCGTCGAGCGGGGAGGAGTCTGCACCTACGATAACTACTGGTAAGAGTTCTGCGCCGGCGCCGGCGGCCGTCCCGTGCTCGGCTGGGGCGACGGGCACTGCCGCGACGGCCCAGCAGTGCCCGTCGCCCCAGCGGCGCGCGTCCCTGAGGAAGCCGGGGCCTGGCACGTAACTGCGCGCTGCTGCGGCAGCACGCCCTGTAAGGCGGCGGGGACGAGGATGGCGCCGACTATGCGACGTCGTATGCCATGACCTGCACGCCCTCGACCACGCCGGCGCCGGTCACTGTTTGGAGCAGCTCCCGGCGACCGTCCTTTATCCAGCACACCGACGGCAGGGACGAGCAGCCCATGCACAAAAGCTGCTCGGGGAAATGTCACGGAGAGAAATTTGGTTGAGAGAGAGAAAGGTTGATGCTGACGTGTGGGACCCACGTAGAAACTTAACGGTCAAACAGACAACGTTGACTTACGGCGCCATGTCAGTGGTTACATGTGGGCTAGGCCTGTCATAACCGAGTTTAAACTCCCGAACCGGTACCTATTTAGAAGTGGTAGTTTTTAGAAAAAAAATAGAGTAAAATTGGTATGTTTTAAGTAAAAATTGTAAAGTGGTAGTTTTGAGGGAGGGTTGCCTGAATTGCGGTTTTTTTTTTTTGTTTTTGTTAAATACTCCACTTTGCACGCACTGTGCAGCATAATGGCACAGTAACGGAAAAAACCAACAATGAACAAGGAAGGCCGATGTTTGCTTTTTAGAAAAATTGGGTGTGCACACCCTTGCTTCGCTCGCTCCGCCCTGCTCGCTAACCAGCAGCGGCCCGTGCATCCCCACACGCTCCTGGCAGCCCAGTCTGGAGTTAACCTTGGTTGCTCCCTTCATTTTTTTTAAGTTTGGATAATTGCTAGCACCCTTAGGTTGGGTGTAATTTTTTTGCGGGAAGAAACTTGTATTGCTCATAAGGTTTGGTTACAATCAAAAGCGCATAGTTGTGCAACATCCGGAGGTCCAGCACCAAGTCATATGGCAGTACGACTATGTAAGCTACCATAGTTTACCATGAAGTGGCTTACAGAATTATGCATACATTGGACATGA
This sequence comes from Elymus sibiricus, assembly GCA_039707655.1. Taxonomy (NCBI): domain Eukaryota; kingdom Viridiplantae; phylum Streptophyta; class Magnoliopsida; order Poales; family Poaceae; genus Elymus; species Elymus sibiricus. The sequence goes on from CM077664.1 coordinate 293,707,461, forward strand.
GTAATAAAAGTTTATCGTTTTACAAGCTTCAGCTTAATCTCCTGGATCAAGAAAAGAAATCTTGATCTGTCTGGCTTCTCATTTTTCAGTATATTGATGGCCTCCAAACAATCAGTCTCAATATGTATCGGCAAAATGCTCCATTGCAAGGCTAGCGAGGTTCCTTCCGATAGCGCGCATAGCTCTGCTTCTAGAGCATCATTACCTGATAATAGATGGCGGCATGCAGAGAACACAATAGTACCTGTCGTGTCTCGAAGCACCATACCAGTCGATGAAGTCCCATCAGCAGGAACAAACAATCCATCGGTATTAAGCTTCACAAAACCCTGAACCGGCAGCAACCATTTCAGCCCGGAATCTCCTTTAGCGGCGACCGAAACATGAAGCATTGGTGATTCATAGTCCAGCACAAACCTGCCCTTGACTAAATCATGCTCTGGCTTTGATTCTAAACTCAGAATGGAGGATACATAGCTGCATATAAATCTCTTGGAAACATCAATAGGAGAAGCAGGTTTTGCATGTACCACTTCATTTCGCACATACCATATACGCCAAAGCAGCATAAATAACTTCATTCTCTGCACCTCTACGAGCTCACATGCAATATGGAAGATCCATTCCGGTCCAGTATGTTCACATTTGCTATGTACGGAATTGACAAACATTGAGACATTTCTCTCCAAAGTGAGACAACCATGGGGCATGTACATAGTGTGTGGAATGAGTCATCTTTATCCCTGTCACAAACTAGACAAAAATCAGAGATCTCAAGATGCCGGTCCTTCTTCAAAGCTTGGGTTGGTAATGAATTTGTGGCAAGTCTACAAATAGAACTTTAACTTTTGATGGTGCAAGTCCACCCCATACTAACTTCCATCACGAACGATCTCTGTTTGGAGCCGAGCTAGAAGATTGTTGATCCTCTCTGACCAGTTCATGAAGGTCAATGTAATACATACTCTTTACAGGGAAGTTCTCATTCTTCTCCCCTTCCCAAGCTAGGACGTCATCCGGGCTCCTCGGGGAAAGCCGAATCTTCAGTATTTCATGAGCATCAAGTGGCAGATGTTGGTGTACTAGATTCTGGTCCCAAGACCCATGTATATCAGGTAGTTCAGAGATCCAGCGTAAACGACATCTTCCTTTCCAGGATACAACCTTATGGGAGTCAGAATGTGGAATCCAGTTGTCCCTCCATATTTTTATCTTGGTTCCATAGCCTACTCACCAGATTAGGCTCTTTTTAAGCAGATGAAGACCATGTTCAATACCTTGCCAGGTAGATGAGGGGTTCGAAGTGAAGATTGTGTCCTCTAAATTCCCACTTGGGTACTATTTTGCCTTCAATACACAAGCACACAAATTATCCGGGTAAGCAATCAACCTCTGTGCTTGACGAGCTAGGAGAGCGTGATTAAAGAAGTCTCGAAAGCCAATTCCACCCAAACTTTTCGGTTATAGGAGATGATCCCCAGCTTTCCAGTGATTTTTCTGTGTACCTTTCTCAGATCCCCACCAATAGTTTCTTATTAATTGGTTCTGTTCATCACATAAACCTAGAGGGCAGCTTAAAAACACTCATATGATATGTTGGCAAAGATTGGGCAACATATTTGATAAACACTTCTTTCCCAGCTTGAGATGGACAACCCCAAAGTACCATTCTTTTTATCAACTTCTCTTGATAGTTTTGGAACTTTCCCTTTGTCATACAGCCATTAGGTGTCGGCATACCCAAATAACATTATTCGAAGTTTACATTTACCACCCCAAGAATTGCCCTCACCTCATCTTGTACATTTGCTAGACATGCTGACCCAAATAAGATGGAGCACTTGTTTGCATTCAATAATTGACCCGTAGCTGATTCATAGCTAACAAGGATGCTTTTTACTTGGGTTGCTTCTTTACGGTTTGCTTCTAAAACAACATAGTGTCATCCACAAAGAGCATATGTGAAATACCAGGAGCACGTCTACAAACTTTCAAAGGCCAATCTAAAATAGGGCATCGGCAATCTCTTCGTCGGCAATCATAAACACATGCTATTTCGCATGCACTGAGATGGGAAACTACGTCCCAAACCCGACACCCACTAAAACCGGTAACATCCGTCATGTAAGGTCCCCAAACCCTGAAACTCTAGCTTAATCTCGCCTCCTTCCCGTGATTTTTTAGTCATCCCACTTCCAGCCACGACACCATGAAGAAAACCACAAAGAATCCCCATTTGAGGTGTGTTAATGTCGAATTCATGATGGAAAATGTTGTGCCAAATACTACTATATTTTTTGATATTGCTATAGTTGTTTGTTTGCAGGTGCGGATTCTCCATTTGGATTGTAAACCAGACAAGAACATGGATGGTTTGGGCAAGCACTACCCGACAGGGTTTCTCCCGTTGCCACTTGTCATCCTTACTTAGGAGTCAAGAAGGAACCGACATTGAGAGAGTGAAGAAGAATGCAAGTCACATCTTTTTGTGAATCTACAATTTTTGTACTTCTTTCCTTCATGCTTATTACGATGGTTAGAGTGGCATTTTGAAAAAGTAGTATATGAATTCCCCCTGACATGCACATTCTTTGTTCAATAAATCAAAGAATCTCCCATGTCATTTTGTATTCAATAGATCCAAGAATCTACCATGCACAATTGGCCAGACAAAAGACAACTAAAAAATTATCGGTTATTTATGTCTTCTGTAAAATAAATCACATGAGCAACATTACATGGTTCTTGTTCAGTGATAGTGTGATAGTGACATAGCACTATAGTCCCTTCCCATAATATAGTGTGCATGGCCTTCTAAAAAGTCAAACTTCACAAAATTTGACCAAGTTAATAGAAAAAATTATATATCTACAACCAAATATATATATACCATATAAAAATATATTGCATGATGAATATAATGGTGTTGATTTGATGTTATAGATGTTAATAAATTTTTCTGTAAACTTGGCCAATTTATAAAAAGTTTGACCATAATAAATCTTATACACAATATATTTTGGGACAAATGGAGTACTTGGGCTAGCTTGCTTCTTTCTTGTGAAGGGATAACCTGGGCTGCTTCTACACTATTTATTTCTAGATCAAGAACACATAGATACACACTAGAACACAGACATGCAAATGCTCAAGCCCACATAAAGCCCACATGGTGTGTATCCCAATCAAACCTAGACCAAACACAATCCAGAGACACGTAGCACACAAAAGAGACATGGGGTGGGGGAGGGGAATTTATAGTACAATTAGACCCGATCGACTAACACTTAAGGAGTTCTCGGAATCGATGGATTTTGGGAGGGGGAGAGAGAGAGGTCAACATCGGATTGATTTTGGGTCGATGTTGATAGAATGCAAGGTTCTAACAAATGTTCGCCCACCTCCGCATTGGCCGTTGGTAGGTGGCCACCCGAAACAGAGACAACCACAGTCGAACACTTAAAACAAACATGATCTTTAAGATCAGACATGAGATTTGTTTTGTAAGGGTTAAAAATGTATCCCCACCATAACGAAAAGCGCCGCTATGGCTTGGTAAACTTTAAAATAAGGCATTTACCGTACGGTGCTCATCAGTATCAGATATGTCACAAAAATGCACCACCATACATTCTTTTTTGACTGCCCCATTAAGTATCATGAACAAACTAGCATGATTTACATTTTACTCATTGGCTCTAGTAACCCCTTTTTGTTGTCATCGTGCACATCATCATGCACATTTGCAATTCTTAAGTTTTTATTTACCTGTGGTCTCTCCACTTTACATTAGATTCTCCGACACTTTTTGACCCAATTCCCAGATATATATAGTTACATTCGCATTGTTTAAGATTTCCATTGATATGACCAATTTACCCATGAAGATCCCTCGATCGCATAGATAACATATTAATAGAATCCATGGTAATTGCATTTAATTGGTGAAGGGTTATAAGTGGTGGGCAACTTCTCATTTTCTAACCACGGTCAACATTAGCATACAGATGCTCTTTTGTTCATGCCAAGTGTCCTTCTCCCATGACTGATTCGTCCAAAAAGGGCATGCCCATCATTTTGGTAACTTTTTCATTTCTCTTACACGATGAGGTGTGAATGAAACACCTCACATGATTCTTGTCTTCTCCCCCCACTTGTCAAAAGCTATTTATTGGTTCCTCTAATTTGAAACGTCTGTCGACCATCGTGTAAGTTTTTTTAATTAAAAAAACTGAAGGGGTCACTGCATTCTCACCAAGAAAAGATGCAGTATGACATACATTATGTACATTGGATTGTTTTTGTGAAGCAAAAAAAAAAAAATCAAGAACCCTTTAGCAGTCAGTACTTAACGGCAACAATGGTACTAAGCAATTCATAAACGAATTCACAGTTAAATCCATTTTCTGAACACAGAATTTGCACTAAACAGTACTAGTTATTACTACTAGTAGCTAGGCTTGCAATCATAGTGAAAAATTAACAAAGTTATCATCGTTGGTGCTTGGGATTAGCGGCCGACAGAGAATCTGGCAGCCCTCTGTGGGAGAGGAGGGGCAGTCAAACGTCTCCCTTCTTCACTCTTCCTCCGCAATTCAACGCACGCATAGGCATTTTGGCTAAAGGTAGAAATTCCAAAGAGGCAGAGATGGTACAAGATACACTTGTTTTAATTAGCTTGCCACTAACTATCTTGATTGCTCTAAAATAAGAGAGGTACTCCGGTCCCTTATGCTAATCTGTTTTGCAAATTCGTACCATATATTAGATTGGAAACCTACAATATGTGAATTCAAATAACCGCTTATTATGTGACGTATTACAGGTTCATGTCGCTTCGATCCGATGATTTCGTGCTTGCTTCTTCGTCTTAGGAATCTCCATTAAAGCATCTAAAGAGGTATTACTATAACACATAAGTTGGTATATGGCATTTTAAAACGCCTCCAAAAAAAATTGTGACGTAATTATAGAACACTAGGTATAATTTTGAAGGCAAAGTTAACTTACGTCGTTATGGGAACACCTCCAAAGAATAGCTCGAATAGGATACATGCATGGTCAACCATGGGCTTAGCCAAAATGCATCCAGTCGAAAACTAGAAATAATATCTAGTTGTCCGCTGCCTTGGATCCGGAACTCGAACCCGAGATCTCTTTCATATTGCTGTCAAAAAGAAAAACTAGGGCGCGTGGGAAGGTATGAAATATGTTTTATTCTGGCTTTCGATTTTCAATCTTTTATATCTTTTGAACCAAAATTTTCAAATTAAGTTTCATTTGCATATTAGTGTTTCTTGTGAGGGCTTTCAAATAAGATCTTTTTTGACGAGTTTTAAAAACTTCGTTAAGTTTCAACCGCTGAAACTTGGTACGAGCGAACGACAAAATCACAAGTTTTGGAAACTAGAATTTAAAACTTAGTGTGCCCTCGTGTGGAATCCAACAACTTTGCGGATCACGAGGCAATCGAGCGGCCGGCATGGCTGGGCAGGTGCGTGCCTCCGCACCTGCGTACCCCTGCGAGTTAGGCCAACGACAATATGTATATATTACAAGGGCGTGTCTAGATCTTAGTTGACTGAGACTTAACCAAGTCTCAGTCAAGTGACATAACATATAAAAACGAAAAAAAAAATTAAAAAGAAAATTTTGCATAAATCTTCACGTAAGATCTCACGAATATAGCATTGACTGAGACTCAGTCGACTGAGATTTAGCGGATATTGCAAAGCTAGATAAAAAGGCAAACAGTGACAATAAGGCATCCACAATTTGCTCCAAGACCAAGAGGGACGGTCCATCCTAAGAGGAGATATACAAGACATAGGACTGCTCCTACGCATAGCAGACAAAGTTGCGGCTCTAATTAACTCCTATAGGCATGAGAAGAAGGCACAAGCTTAGGGCTCGTTTTTTTTAAATAATACATTTTTTTTAATAAATTTGAAAAATAATACACGGTTTTGATAAATTACAAAAATAGGATCCAGTCGGCTTAGGCTAAGCCGACTGGATCCAGTCGGCCACGGCGTAGCCGATTAGGACCAGTCGGCTTAGGCTAAGCCGACTGGAACTAATCAGCTTTTGAGAAAAGCTGATTAGTTCCAGTCGGCTTAGCCTAAGCCGACTGGTGAACAGTAAAATCGAAAAAAATTCTAAAACATTTAAAAAAATTCTGAATTTTTTTTGGGACCAACATTGACAAAAGTTTGGAGTGCGTGCAAAAATTCAGCATTAAATAACATTCCTATCAGACGTGGCAAAAAAAACAAAATTGATACTCTGAAAATGCGCATTTTCAGAGTATCAATTTTGTTTTTTTTGCCACGCCTCGTAGGAATGTTATTTCGTGCTGAATTTTTGCAAGCATTTAAAACTTTTGTCAATGTTGGTCTCCAAAAAAATTCAGAATTTTTTGAAATGATTTTGATTTTTTTTGGATTTTACTGTTCACCGAGCTCAAATGAGCTCGGGAGCAGAAACTCCACAAATATCCCTATTCCATGCGGTTATCAAGTCGCCGCCGACCGATTGGTCGTCCTCCCCTACGTGATTGAAAAGGAAAAAAAGGGTCCCGTTCCATGCGTTCGTGGGGAGACATACACAGACCTGTAAGTGGTCAGAATTTGACCTCTTCGTCAAGGACGATATTGACCTAGAGGCTGGAGCTTTACTACTATTTCCAGCCAAGAACAAGGTAACGTTTCCTTTTTCTCTCCCCACGTCCAATCGTTCTTGAGTTCATGTGCCTCCTTATTTTTTGTTGTAGGGCAACACACTGCAAGTGTTCGTCAATTTGTTAGTATCAATGCTTCAATTCTAACAGAGAATTTTCCGTAGGAACACATATCATCAATAAAGTATCAACTGCTAATACTGTAAAACTAGGGAACACTTTCAGGCCTTTTAAATCCATGCATTGTAACACTATGAACATTGTTCGCGCCAAAACACAGGGCTGGACTTAATTTATTGGATCTTCCTTTTCAATCACGTAGGGGAGGACGACCAATCGGTCGGCGGCGACTTGATAACCGCATGGAATAGGGATATTTGTGGAGTTTCTGCTCCCGAGCTCATTTGAGCTCGGTGAACAGTAAAATCAAAAAAAAATCAAAATCATTTCAAAAAATTCTGAAATTTTTTGGAGACCAACATTGACAAAAGTTTGGAGTGCGTGCAAAAATTCAGCACGAAATAACATTCCTACGAGGCGTGGCAAAAAAAACAAAATTGATACTCTGAAAATGCGCATTTTCAGAGTATCAATTTTGTTTTTTTTGCCACGTCTGATAGGAATGTTATTTAATGCTGAATTTTTGCACGCACTCCAAACTTTTGTCAATGTTGGTCCCAAAAAAAATTCAGAATTTTTTTAAATGTTTTAGAATTTTTTTCGATTTTACTGTTCACCAGTCGGCTTAGGCTAAGCCGACTGGAACTAATCAGCTTTTAAGCTAAGCTGATTAGTTCCAGTCGGCTTAGCCTAAGCCGACTGGACCTAATCGGCTACGCCGTGGCCGACTGGATCCAGTCGGCTTAGCCTAAGCCGACTGGATCCTATTTTTGTAATTTATCAAAACCGTGTATTATTTTTCAAATTTATTAAAAAAAATGTATTATTTAAAAAAAATTAGCCAAGCTTAGGACCCAGGTCTCTGATTCCCCTCTGAGGCTTTGACCGACCTCCTGGCCGTCTCTGGTGCTGCATGCACTTACCTCGTCTTTGCAAATTAGCAGTTCGGAAGGGTGGTTTTCTGTTCATCCTTTACCTCGTCCAAGATTCCAAACACGCACAATATATATGGGATCCCACCATAGCTAGATACGTTGTACGGCTTGAGAGAGAAGCGAGCACCCTCGCGTTCCTTTGTCGAGCTACGTTTGTAGGGCGATTAGTGCTGTTTTATTCTTGGTGCTGCTCATTTGCTGCAAGTGAGCCCGTCTTAGATGTGGTCAAACCTCAAAAGGGGAGGATTAGCTGCATTTGGGGCTCTAGTCCCTCCCGGCTAATGTTTGAGGGTTTCTGCTCCGGTCCCCTTGTCTAGAGAATTTTCTACATCTCAAACATTTTTTCCCTTTTTGCGATGATCTTAAACCAAACACAGTAAGGAATATTAGGACGTATACAAACTTTAAGACTGGGTTCGTACAGTATTAATGTTCTTCTGGGTTAGAAGAACTCTCATTTCTTAACCTCTCAACCTGGTTAGAAATTAACAAGCAGATAAGATGTAATGGGCAAGAACAACGGCACCGAACTTTTACGTGCAAAACCCTTGGAGAAAAACCACGGGTGCACGACGACCAACTTCCCTGAATCAAGAATGAGTTGCAACTGATCATCCACAAGATCCGCTCCAACAGAACCCGACCGCACATTATAAGCAATAATCGCTCCAGCATAACCCTGTTTTTTTAGTATTTGTGATATATTGGGATATTTTTTATTCCCATCTTTATGATTCTTAAATTCTTTGAACTTTTTGCTAGATTTCTTAACAAATTATAGGTTTAGTAAGCCAATAAATTCCATAATCTTCTACTCCCTCCGATCCAAATTAATTGACGCAACCTCTATACAATGTAATACTTACATTGTATAGAGGTTGCGTCAATTAATTTGCATAGGAAGGAGTAGTGAATTTCTAGGATAATTCAAGTTGTTCCCCTATTTTTACTTTTTAGAGAAAAGGCATTTGCCCCGCTTTATAGATAAAGCTATTTTTTTTATTATTCAAATAAAGCATTTCTATTTTGGGGTTTTTTATTAAATTTCCTAAAGTATGTTCCGACATGTGGTGGTGATTAGGATCCTTGTGGTGCCACATAGGAGAAAACCCACCTTTGACTGGTGGAGCAAGCTATATGGTATTGACAAGGATATGTATTTGGCAATTTAGACTTGAAGGGTGAAATATAAACTATATTGAGAGAGTTGAGACCTTGGGAGTAAAATACTGAAATTCCTCCTTTAGATTAAGACATATTTTCTCACTATTAAATATTAGAGTTTAATTCACATTTTACTCTCTAGTTGTGACCTCGTGGTAGCTTTAAAATATCTTATCGTTTTACCACTTAACTGTGATCTCGTGATAGCTTCCACTCATTTTATTATTGTGCTAAACATGACAACCCACATGACATGATGAAGTGGTAGCCAACTCTCAACTCAGATCCATATTCGTTGTGACGTACTCCCATTGTCTGCGTTTATTAGTGTCAATTTTATTTTGAGTCAAACTTTGACCATATGTTTGACTAGCAAAATATAAATGATATATTACAAAAATTATGTTGCTGAATTCGTATTCGAAAGTATTTTCTATTGGTATGATTTTTGCTACATATGACTTATATTTTATTAGTTAAATTTATGTTCAATATATTTTTCAAGAAAACGCAAAAGCTTTGCGTTTCATTCAAATAGAGGAAAGAGTAATTACATCACAAAGGACATTAGATGCATCACGAAGGACGCACGCGACGTACAATAGCCCAAGGAAGCCCAAACCTAACACACAACACAACGCCCCTAGACATTAGGCGTGACTCCCTTCGGGAGCAAACACGCAAGCCCGTGCTGGATCCCACTGCTTAGAGTATCTACAGCCGGACGCCTTAAACCCGTCTCATATGCCCCCGCCCAGTCACTGCCTGACCGGTCACGAAATTTTGACCCAACCGGGCGCCTTAAACGGGTCTCAAACGCCCGGGCTAACCGACACCCCTCATATCCAGCCCAAATATGGGACGAATATGGAGGCGCCCGGGCACGCTCGCCATGTCGGCCTGGCCCGCGCTGGTCCATCTCGACCCCACATATATTCCTCCCGATCCGGTTGCCAGACCAAACCCTAGCCACTTCACTCCACTCCCCTCCGCCACCCAAGCTCACCTGCACCGATCTCCGGCCATCTCCGGCATGGTGGGCAGCGGATCCGAGTCCTTCACCTCCAGATCCGTCGACCCCGAGCCCATCCCACGCGGCCCCGAGGAGGATATGGTTGTCCGGCTTGCGCTCTGCCGCTCCCGGGATGAGGCCCGTGCGAGGCAGCGCGCGGACTCCTTCCGTCGGGAATTCATCACGTCCGCCCAAATGGCGCATGGATCCGGCGCTCGGTGTGCCGTCGCTGCCTCACCAGAGGCGGTGTGGTCCGCCTGGCGTCCGAACGCGGTGGCGGACGCGCAACCCCTCCGTTGGCGCGCGGAGCAGCAGGACGCGCCATGGTTGTCGTCCGACGCAAACATGGCACGGCGTGCCCGGCGCGCGAGGGAGCGAGCGCGGGAGGCGGCGGCAGCCCTCGTGGCGGTGGACATCGGCGAGGCGGAGCCGCATTCTCCGGCGCCCCGTATGGTGCAGTCCGGGCGCCGCAACCACGTCGTGGTGGATGTCGGCTCGTCCCAGGACGGATCCATCATCGACCTGACGTCCACCAGCACCGTCCAGGTTACGGGCTCCGACGAGGAAGAGTAGGGCATGGGAGACGGTGGCGCCTTGAGTCCTGTGAGCCCGCTCGTGTCCCATGCCCTACTCTACCTTGCCGGCGACCGGACCAACACTCCGGGGAGCGCAGCCGGCCGCCGGACATGGCCACGGCGGAAGCGGGCGAGCTCCGCTTAGATTAGGTTTCACGTTGCATGTAATAATATGGATTTGAGGTTTCTAATTTGAGGTATCAGGATGTGGAATGCATTATTTGAGGCGTGACCGGTCAGTGTCCGCGGACGCGCCCGGACGTGTCCGCGGGCGTTTGAGGGGCCGGATTTGCAAAGTCCGGCTGTAGATGCTCTTAGCCTCTGACTTGATTGTGTCGAGGAGACGGTCGAGGCTAAGCCGAGCATTGTCGAAGATGATTGTGTTACGATGTTTCTAGATGCACCAAGCCACCAGTTGGATGACCAAGCACGTGCCCTTTCAAGCCTAGGTAGGAACCGAGAGACAAGTTTCTTGCCACCAATCCATAAAGCCCGCAGCCTCGACTTCGCCAGTGGAAGTGAACCTAATTCAGGAGAGCACCTCGTGCTAGACTGTGTGCGAGAAGTATACCTAGGCATAACTCAGGTCGGGCTGGGCTTTGGGCCGGGCCTAACAAAGCCCGAAGCAGAAAACCTAGGCCCGGGCCCGGCCCGGCCCAGCCGTCGGGCCTAATTTTCAGGCCCAAGCCCGGGCAATAAGTCAAAAAGCCCGTCGGGCCTTGGGCCGGGCGTCTTCCTTAAATTGCAAATACAACAAGCCCGACCCCGGCCCGGCCCAGCCATCGGGCTCAAAATCTAGGCCCAGGCCCGGCCCGTGGGCAAGGTCGGGTCAGGCTTTTTCGGGCCGGGTCGGGTCGGGCCGTCCGGGCCGGGCTGCCATGGCCAGGTATAGCAAGGAGGAACAACGAAAGAGGAGATGGTCCATCGTCTCCACCAAGTGGTCGCACAACACACAACTCTCTGTGTGCTGCAAGCCACAACTCGCAAGACGCTCTGCAGTCCAGCAACAATCGTAGCAAGCGAACCACATGAAGAACTTGACCCTTGGGGGGCACAACCTCCAGATGAGCCTTCAAGAGTGAGATCTGATACGTCTGCAACATATCTATAATTTATGAAGTATTCATGCCATGTTTATAACAATTTTATATGGTTTTGGTATGATTTGATTAGAACTAACCCAGACTGACGCTGTTTTCAGCAGAACTACCGTGGTGTTGTTTTTTGTGCAGAAATAAAAGTTTTCGGATTTGGACGAAACTTTTGACGATTTTTTTGGACCAAAAGAGACCCCCGAAGCTTCGTGAAAGGACCAGAAGCCTCACGAGGAGCTCACAAGGCAACATAGCGTGCCCTGGGGGGTCGTGTGTTGTTGCCTTGTGGGGCCCTCGTAGCTCCTTTTCGCGTGATTCCAACGCTGAAAAATCATATAAATAGAGAAACCACCAGAAATAAACCTAGAACTTCGACGCCGCCGCCGCAAGCCTCTGTACTGAAGAAATACCATCTAGAGCCATGTTCCGGCACACTGTCGGAGGGGGAAATCATCACCGGAGGCCATCTTCATCATCCTAGCGGTCTCCATGACGAGGAGGGAGTAGTTCACCCTCGGGGCTGAGGGTATGCACCAGTAGCTATGTGTTTGATCTCTCTCTCTCGTGTTCTTAATTTCGCACGATCTTGATGTATCGCGAGCTTTGTTAATATAGTTGGATCATATGGTGTTTCTTCCCTCTCTATCTTCTTGTGATGAATTGAGTCTTTCCCTTTGAGGTTAAGTTATTGTCGGATTGAATATTTCAGATTTGAGAACACTTGATGTATGTCTTGCATGTGGATACCCGTGGTGACAATGGGGTATTCTATTGAGTCACTTGATGTATGTTTTGGTGATCAACTCGCGGATTCCCGTGACCTTGGGGCAATCTAGGCATAGGGGTTGATTGCACGTTTTCATCTTCTTTTCTCCGATAGAAACTTTGGGGCACTCTTTGAAATTCTTTGTGTGGACTGAATATTATGAATCTGAAGTTGTTTTGATGCATATCGAATAATCAACTCACGGATACTTGTGGTGACATTGGAGTATCTAGGTGACATTAGAGTTGGTTGATGCGTATCATATGGTGTTATTTTAGTACGAACTCTAGGGCTGTTTGTGACACCTATAGGGATGGCTCAATAGACTGATTGGAAAGGATAATTTTGAGGTGGTTTCGTACCCTACAACAATTTCGTCTTATGTTCTCCGCTAATAAGAACTTTGGAGTTATTCTTTGTCGCACGTTGAGCGATTGTTATATGATTCAATTATGTTTGCACTGTTGAGAGATTGCACTAGTGAAAGTATGAACCCTAGGCCTTGTTTTCAAGCATTGCAATACCGTTTGTGCTCCATTTTGTTACTTGCTACCTTGCTGTTTTTTTATTTTTCAGATTACAAAAACCTATATCTACTATCCATACTACACTATCACCATCTCTTCGCCGAACTAGTGCACCTATACAATTTACCATTGTATTGGGTGTGTTGGGGACACAAGAGATTTCTTGTATTTGGTTGCAGGGTTGTTTGAGAGAGACAATCTTCATCCTATGCCTCCTACGGATTGATAAACCTTAGGTCATCCACTTGAGGGAAATTTGCTACTGTCCTACAAAACTCTGCACTTGGAGGCCCAACAGCGTCTACAAGAATAAAAGTTGCGTAGTAGACATCAAGCTCTTTTCTGGCGCCGTTGCCGGGGAGGTGAGTGCTTGAAGGTATATCTTTAGATCTTGCAATTGAATCTTTTTTTTTCTTGTTTTTTCACTAGTTTGGTTTTATAAAAGAAAACTAAAAAAATGGAATTGAGGTTGCCTCACATGCTTCATCTATATAATGTCTTTCTTGAGAATGATGGATCGGAAAATTGTGCTCAATTGTTAGATGAAGAATTTGATAAAATGTTTAATGTGAGTTCCTTGAATGATGAGCATGGTTGCAATGTTGTTAGTATGAATTCTTTGAATATCCATAATGCTAATGATGATTGCACTAGTCATGATAAAAAGGTTTCTTATAAGCATGTCAATTTTTGTGGAGTGAATAAAATTTGTGAAGACATGCCATATAGGGATGATAGATTTTGTAAGAAGTATAAACATGATAAAACCAATTGGTGGCTTAAAGTGATGGATGAATTTGCTACAAAGTTATGCTCTCTTCATCCCATTACTTGTGAACTTTGCAATAAGATTGGTCATCTTAATTTCCAATGCATACTCTTTCATGATCGAATCGTGTCCAAATATTGCAATAACTTGATCACCCTTGAACTTTATAATGAACTTTGTCTATTTTTGGGGTGTGAAGAATTGTCACATAAAAATAGTTGGTTTGAAGCATTCATATTCACGGACCATACTGAATGTAATCTAACGGAAATCTATATGTTTTGTGTGGTAAATTGCAATGAGAATGCTTATATAGCCAACTATAGAAAGACGGGAAAATAAATAGAATATAAAAGGAATACTAATGAAAGGGCAAAGATTTCCACTTTCCTTCCTATTGTCTCTCGTGATGAAACAGGTGACGAGAAAGAGCTTCCTATCCAACCAATCTCTTTAATAAGAAGCTCGGAAAAACTAAATAAACCCACACATAATGTGGTGAAGAAGAAGAAAAGAAGGAAAAGTAGAGGTAAAGAGGTATCTATCCCAAATAATGTTGCTCCTATTATTGTTGTGCCTCATGAGAATGAATCAAAAATAATTGTGGAAGATGATACACTTGATGATGATTTTGTTTTGCCTATTACTTGTTATGATGATTATGATTGGGAAGATAATGATACTTCTTATGATCTTGAAAATCTTTTTGGCACCAACTTGGGAAATTATGATGATAATAATTGTTATACTATTGGTGCTATTCATACTATTGATGATAAGAGTGATTATGCCAACGATATTCAAACCCACAAGCTTGGGGATGCTATGTTTGATTGGAATGACATGTTTGAGAATTTATTTGCTGCAAATAATGTTTATCCTAAGCTTGGGGATGCTATGCTTAATGAAGATGATCTTTTTATTCCCCTACTTTTGATGAGCAAATTTATTATGATGATGGCATGCCTCATATCTATGATGATTGCAATAATGATGAAAGTGGGTTTGAAAGAGTGTCAACTCTAGGTAATAATGATCCCACTATTTTGGAGGGTGTTGAATCTTATTGCAATATTGATAAAAGTGGATTTGGAGAGGTCTTGACTTTATTTAGTGATGAATCCACTATTTCGGAAGAGGTTTCAATTGATTATGACAACGAAGTTGCTATCTATGATGATTATTGTGATGACATGTATGCTATAACGAATAATGATAAATATGAAACTTGTCATCATGATTTTAATTTTCAATTGGATTATGCCAATCAAGTATCTCATGATAGTTATTTCGTTGAGTTTGCTCCCACTATTATGAATGAGAAGAAAATTGCCTATGTGGAGAGTAATAAAATTTCTATGCTTGTGGATCCTGAAAAGAATGTCTTATGTGATAGTTATATTGTTGAATTTAGTCATGATGCTACTGAAA
Organism: Elymus sibiricus; assembly: GCA_039707655.1. Classification (NCBI taxonomy): domain Eukaryota; kingdom Viridiplantae; phylum Streptophyta; class Magnoliopsida; order Poales; family Poaceae; genus Elymus; species Elymus sibiricus. Next base: position 293,722,533 of record CM077664.1, read on the forward strand.
ATTATTATGAGAGGGGAAGATATGCTTATATATATTTCAACAACATCAAGTTTCCTCTCTTTATGTTGAAAGTTTTGAAGTTATACTTGTTTTACCTTCCTATGCTAGTTGATTCTTGCTCCCATAAATTGTTTGCTCGCAAAATCCCTATGCATAGGAAGTGGGTTAGGCTTAAATGTGCTTGTCATATGATTCATGATGCTCTCTTTGTGTTTCAATTCTTTACTTTTATGCGAGCATCATTGAAATCATCATGCCTAGCTAAAAGGCATTAAAGAAAAGCGCTTTTTGGGAGACAACCCAATATTTATACCTACTATTTTTGTGTGTCCACATGATTAAGTTACTGTATTAATCATGTTTTATATGTTTTCTTTCAATAATGTGCCAAGTAAAGCCTTTCGGATAGTGTGGATACTTGTTGATTTGATTCTGTGCAAAAACAGAAATTTTTGCGTCCAGTGCTGGGATTTCTGTTCTGTACTGGAGCGTGAGAAAATTTTGAAATTTTTACACAGTATTGGGTTACAAATTTTTTGTGTTTTCCTAATTTTTCAGAATATTTGGAGGTACCGAAGTATGCTTTCTAATTCGCTCACTACATGTTGTTCTGTTTTTGACAGATTCTGTTTTCAATGCATTGTTTGCTTGTTTTAGTGTTTCCATAGCTTATATTGAGTAATATAAATTGTGGAAATAATGGAATACAGTAGGCATTATGTGAGAACAATTATGAATCTTGTCTTCACAGTACCTAACTGGATGATTTATTTTTATCATACTAACCTATCTCACAAGTTCCGTTAAGTTTTGTGTGATTGAAGTTTTCAAGTTTTGGGTGAGATATCGATATGAGGAGAATAAGGAGTGGAAAGACCCTAATCTTGGGAATGCCCAAGGCACCCCAGGGTAATACTCAAGGAAGACTCAAGCGTCTAAGCTTGGGGATGCCCCGGAAGGCATCCCCTCTTTCGTCTTCAACACTATCGGTAACCTTACTTGGAGCTATATTTTTATTCATCACATAATATGTGTTTTGCTTGGAGCGTCATTTTATTTTGTTGATATTTTCTTGATGTTGTCAATAATCATGTTTTGTATCTTTTAGTTCAATAAAATGCCAATTATAGCCTTTACCATCCTCAGTTTGCAAGTTCATGTGTTGCTGTTTGGAAACAAAAAGTTTTCTGTTATGTCCAGAATATTCCTGAATAGTCAGAACATGATAAAAATCTGAAATTTTTACATAGTAAGCATCCATGAGTTCTCTATCATGTGGTAATTTTTCAGAATTTGTGCAGTTAGGGAAGTATGAATTCTTATTCACCCTTTACAGACTGTTCTGTTTAGACAGATTTCGGTTATAGTTACATTGTTTTCATATGTTGTTTGTTTAATGTTTCTATTTGTGGATAGGAGTATTAAATATGCAAAGGCAATTAGTATGAAATGTTTAATTATAATTTTAGTGATTTGTTACTGTTGGTGCAATATTTGCCCCTTTGTGTTTTGGAGATTGTTGACAGAAACAGGCTTGGACTGATTTGTTTGCTAGTGCACACAGAGAGAAATAGTCCATGCAGTGCCGAAGAGAATGCTGTCTCAGGTGTTCAGTTCGAGGAACTTCACCGAAGATTAACTACGTCGAAGAGAAGAATGAGCAACATCCTTTTAGACTGGTAGTCGAGAAGAATGAAGAAAAGGAGTTAACCCCTCGAAAGTTTATTGCTGACGCAAAGCAATTGGTTCGGTGATCGCGTCCGAAGAAATTGACTGTAGCGATGGAAGACGAAGACGAAGTGAAGACGTAGCATTCTTTTCGTTGTTCCTCTTTCATTCATTTGAGTCATAGGACCTCCGTACTATTAAGAGGGGTATAGGTTCTCGAAGCTTAGATCCGTTGTGATGCTTAGCCCAAACCTATGCGAGACCGAGAGAAATCTCTTTATGCTTCGAATGACTACCTGCCAGCAGAAGACGTTGTTCTTCGTTGCTGTAGGAGATATCTTTCGAACTGAGGAGTTAGCATTACTTGCTCCGCACGTAATGTTACCGTTGTGCTCAATTCCGACCGTTGGACTCGTGTCGTTCGGCCATTGGCTGTTCCACATGTCCAATTTGGTCATTTCCCATCTGGGAAGGCTACGGCTATAAATAGCCACCCCGCTCCAACGTTGCCCGTTGGCTGCTCCACTTAAGATTTCTGAGAAGATTGATTGAGCATCCCCTCTCCGAGAGATTTGAGTTTAAAATCCACCGAGAGAAAAAAATCAAGAGCCGAAACTTAGACAGTGGTTGAGCATCACAGTAGTTCTGAGTTAGAGTTCTTGTACCTATTACTCTTGAGAGCTGCCCACTCTCTAGACGGATAGGTGGCGGCTCGAGTGTCGAAGAGTATTGTCTTCACCGAGCGAGATCTTCAGCAACCAAGAGTCTTGTGGTTCGCGAAGAGAGCTGAAGAGAGTTTATCTTCAGTGAAGGTTTGGAGATAGCCGACAAGTATCTACCACGAGTGAAATCAACTGGAGTCTGATCAGCTCCGAGTTGAAGGAGAATAGGGCGAGGAGAGTTTATCCTCTGTGTTAAAACACAACCCCTCCAACCAGACGTGGTCCTTTGGCAGAAGGGCGAACTGGTCTACCAAATTCTTCTGTCGCCATCGAGCACCACTGGTTCGCTTTACATTACTGCATTTCCTTCAGCAGTTTACATTCGTGCTCAGTGCCGATAGTTGTATCTGATTCATCAACTATCTATCGCGTTATTATCGTTCTTCTCTTCACATCAAGTTAACTTGTTTCTCATCGTAATACTGTATGTCTGCGTGATCTCATCTCATGCCATATTCATTCACCTTGTCATAATTTCCAGTGCATTTCTATCGCAGTCATATCTAGTTTTCTCTCGTAATTGTGCTCCTGATTACTAGTTGCATTTATATCGATCAAGTTGGACTTGTGATATTCATCGCTTGATAAAAATTGCTGCATTCTTTATCGATAGATTTGGTCCTCTATAGCGAGCTAAATCGAGTGCATTGCTACCGAACTTTATTTCCGCTGCTGTGTTTGGGATCGATTCAAAACTTTCGAAAGAATTTTTGAATCTCCCATTCACCCCCCCTCTGGTCGATATACTCTTGGTCCTAACAGTTACAGTAGAGAATGTTAAGGTTTTGAGTGGATTTATACTAACTTATCTCACGAGTTCTTGTTGAGTTTTGTGTGGATGAAGTTTTTAAAGATTTTGAAGAGGCCATGAGAGGAATTAAGGAGACACAAGAGCTCAAGCTTGGGGATACCCAAGGCACCCCAAGATACCATTCCAAGAAGTCTCAAGCAACTAAGCTTGGGGATGCCCCGATAGGCATCCCACCTTTCTTCATCAACACCTATCGGTTAGCCTAAGTTTTTACTTGTTCACATGATATGTGCTATTCTTGGAGTGTCCTTTTATTTTCATTTTGTTTGCTGTTTTAATAAAATTATCAAGATCTTAAATCTTTATTTGGAGAGAGTATTCACATAGCTACTTAATTATTTGACTACTCATTTATCTTCACTTATATCTTTTGGAGTAGTTTGTCATTCATTCTTGTGCTTCATTTATATCCTTTGAGTAAATTGTTGAATGAATTGAATATCATAAATCTGAAATTATATATGTTCCATATGCTTAGTAATATTTCACATTGGGTTTAGAAAGTAAAATCTATTGAAGTTTGACAATCACAATATTAGTCATACGAGCAATTCATGAAAGATAGTATATGGAAGAGAACTTTCACATATAAATATATTATCTTGGACATATTTTATGATTGTGAATACCCATTAATTATTTTCAAACTTGAGCAAATTGGTTGAAGTTGGACAAGGAAGACAACGTAATGAGTTATGTTTGGGTATATTTGCATAGAAGTTATATTGTTATGGATCCTCCAACATGTGGTGCTTGTTTAGAATCTTTTGCTAGCCAAAATTTCTGTACTAAGCGGGAATACTGCTTGTGCATCCAAAATCCTTGAGCCAAGTTTCTTCCATGAGTGTCCACCATACCTACCTATATACGGTATTACTCTGCCGTTCCAAGTAAATTTGCATGTGCCACCTCTAATCATTCAAATAAGCATCTATTTTGTGTGCCTGTACCGCTCATGAAGCGGCGGGGGTGGTCAGTATCTTCCATGCTAAGCGGGTTATTCTCAGATGAGTGTTTTCACTTGTCATTGCACGAGAGAGGCTGGTATTTGGGATGCCCAGTCCTATGGTCAAAATCGAAATTATATAATGCAACAAACTCCTCCGAAAAGTTGTTGGTATGGAGGGCACCCGAGGATTCGGCTAGCCATGGCTTGTGTTTGAATGGTTGATGGGGAGTAAACTTTACCTTTCCGCTTGGGAACCGCCTATAATGTGTTTAGCATGGAAGATATTGAGAACTCTCGGTCGTGACGTTGACAGGAAAGGCATGCCTCTCAAAATGTATTCATCTCTGTTTTAAGCTATGAGCTCTGGCACCTCTGCAAATCCCTGTTTCCCTCTGCGAAATGACATTCTATTTACTTTTATGCTATTTACTTTCATGTTATTTATTTTTATTGAGTCAACTTCTTATTCCAACCTATTCTCTAGTTGGCAAGCATCATGTGGTGGGGATAGATCCAGGCACATATATCCATTCAAATATATTTGATCATGATTTATTATTGTTGACAATTATCTCTATGATAAATGAGTTGGGAGGCGAAACATTAAGCCCCTATCTTTCTCTGTGTTCGATGGATGCTATTTGTTCTAAAAATATGCTTTGAGTATTAGCAATCATAGAAGACTATATGATAATTGAGTATGTGGAGCTCTTACTTAGACTTTGTTGAAAATGAGATGCATTAAAATTGTTTGGTGACTAAAAACATAGCTTGTTAAGTTTCAAGAGAATGTATTGTTTAAACTATAGCATGTGAATTGATTGCTACTTTATCATGATGAGTTTTATGAGAAAGAGTTGATGTTATGATGCTAGAAAAAGTGATTGCAATTGATCAAACTTATGCACTATGCTAGCATTCACACTTCATAAATTATTTCTTTTATCATTTACCTACTCGAGGACGAGCAGGAATTAAGCTTGGGGATGCTGATACGTCTGCAACGTATCTATAATTTATGAAGTATTCATGCCATGTTTATAACAATTTTATATGGTTTTGGTATGATTTGATTAGAACTAACTCGGACTGACGCTGTTTTCAGCAGAACTACCGTGGTGTTGTTTTTTGTGCAGAAATAAAAGTTCTCGGAATTCGACGAAACTTTTTGTCGATTTTTTGGACCAAAAGAGACCCCCGAAGCTTCATGGAAGGACCAGAAGCCTCACGAGGAGCTCACAAGGCAACACGGCGCGCCCTGGGGGGGGTCGTGTGCTGTTGCCTTGTGGGGCCCTCGTAGCTCCTTTTCGCGTGATTCCAACGCTGAAAAATCCTATAAATAGAGAAACCCCCAGAAATAAACCTAGAACTTCGACGCCGCCGCCGCAAGCCTCTGTACCAAAGAAATACCATCTGGAGCCCTGTTCCGGCACCCTGTCGGAGGGGGAAATCATCACCGGAGGCCATCTTCATCATCCCGATGGTCTCCATGACGAGGAGGGAGTAATTCACCCTCGGGGCTGAGGGTATGTACCAGTAGCTATGTGTTTGATCTCTCTCTCTCTCTCGTGTTCTTGATTTGGCACGATCTTGATGTATCGCGAGCTTTGTTAATATAGTTGGATCATATGGTGTTTCTTCCCTCTCTATCTTCTTGTGATGAATTAAGTCTTTTCCTTTCAGGTTTCGTTATTGTCGGATTGAATATTTCAGATTTGAGAACACTTGATGTATGTCTTGCATGTGGATACCCGTGGTGACAATGGGGTATTCTATTGAGTCACTTGATGTATGTTTTGGTGATCAACTCGCAGATTCCCGTGACCTTGGGGTAATCTAGGCATAAGGGTTGATTGCACGTTTTCATATTCTTTTCTACGATAGAAACTTTGGGCACTCTTTGAAGTTCTTTGTGTGGATTGAATATTATGAATCTGAAGTTGTTTTGATGCATATCGAATAATCAACTCACGGATACTTGTGGTGACATTGGAGTATCTAGGTGACATTAGAGTTGGTTGATGCGTATCATATGGTGTTATTTTAGTATGAACTCTAGGGCTGTTTGTGACACTTATAGGGATGGCTCAATAGATTGATCGGAAAGGATAACTTTGAGGTGGTTTCGTACCCTACAACAATTTCGTCTTATGTTCTTCGCTAATAAGAACTTTGGAGTGATTCTTTGTTGCACGTTGAGGGATTGTTATATGATTCAATTATGTTAGCACTGTTGAGAGATTGCACTAGTGAAAGTATGAACCATAGGCCTTGTTTTCAAGCATTGCAATACCATTTGTGCTGCGTTTTGTTACTTGCTACCTTGCTGTTTTTTTATTTTTAGATTACAAAACCTATATCTACTATCCATACTACACTTGTATCACCATCTCTTCGCCGAACTAGTGCACCTATACAATTTACCATTGTATTGGGTGTGTTTGGGACACAAGAGATATCTTGTATTTGGTTGCAGGGTTGTTTGAGAGAGACCATCTTCATCCTACGCCTCCCACGGATTGATAAACCTTAGGTCATCCACTTGAGGGAAATTTGCTAATGTCCTACAAAACTCTGCACTTGGAGGCCCAACAGCGTCTACAAGAATAAAAGTTGCGTAGTAGACATCAAGATCCGACCGTGCCCTCGAAGAGAGCATCATAGCAACTCTTGGTCATTGCGCATCCGGTGTCCAACGCCACTAGGGGACGTCTGGGTCGGGAGCGAGTTGGACTGTGCAGACCAAATGCCAAATTTGGATGTGTTGTCATAGAGTAGGCGGCCCCGCCCTCCCTGATATCCGAGATCCTACGACGATCGGTAAGGGCATCTCGAGTAGTACGCCGCTTCCTGGTACGACCGAAGACTAGCATGAGCAGCCTGGGTGTAGTCTCCAAGATTGCCCGACTATCAAGCCAGCGGTCCTTCCAGAATGAGGCAGTATCTCAGTCGCCATTCACCATCTTGTTGGATGTTGTGAACATTACCGTTCATCCCGGGAGAAATGGAGGTTGAGGTCCTTCTAGGGGTGATCGGGATCAATGTGCATCCTCTAGAGCCAACGGACCCAAAGACTGATCGCCACCCTCCCGAGGTCTAGAACACCCAGGCTGCCCAGACGAAGGGGCCTACACACCCGATGCCAGTTGACGTGGCAGTGGCCGCCCTGCCGACCCAAAGGATGCCCGTGAGGATCTTGCCAATCTGCTTCTCGGACCGCTTGTTCAAGCCAAGAACCACCACCTGGTGCAAGGACATGGTGGCTAGGACCAACCTGACCAAAGTTAGGCGCCCAAACCTTCGCCATCATCGATGCCCCCTCCCCACCAAGTAGGAAGGCGACCCGCGATCCTGTCAACCAACGGCTCCAGAGAGCCGCACTCGACAACTTCCAGAGAGTGAGGGGGATCCCGAGGTACTTGATCGGGCAAGGAGTCAGTTGACACTTCATCACCGACGCAACCTTGAGGCTGACCTCATCCGAACAACCTATGGGGGACACCGAACACTTAGCAAAGTTGGTGTGCAACCATGATGTGTGCTCGAAGAGCGCTAAGAAGCTGCGAATGAGAAACTCCTCCCTATCCATGTGAATGAAGATGAACACGCCAGCCAACAAAGTGTGAGGTGGAAGACTGTGAAGCATCATGAGCTCTGTGGCCCTGGTCAACAACCTATAAGGGTATCAATCACCAACACAAACAACATGGGAGGTGGCAGGTCACCCTGTCGGAACCCCCTTGCGGTGCCAAATCGGCGGCCCTGGCTCATCATTGAGCATCACCCTCGTGCTACTAGAGGACAGCGGGATGGCAACCCACTCGCGGAAGCGAGGCCCAAAGCCGATCCTACGCAGCACCTCAAAGAGCAATGCCCAAGACACCAAGTCTAACGCGTGAGAGATATCAAGTTTGAGCAGGACCCGAGGATCTCCTAGTCATTGCAGGTACCTCGTCATCTGTTGAACCAACATGAAGTTGTCATAAATGCAGCACTTGGCGATGAACACACATTGCTTCTCCTCAACCAAGGCACCCAACCTCCGCAACAACCTAACAAGCAGGATCTTCGCAACCAGCTTGGGGAAGAGGTGGATGAGGCTGATAGGGAAGTAATCCTTCAGAGCGGAGGTGCCTGCTCGCTTGGGCAAATGATCAACAGAGCTTGATTCATCCCTTGAAACTTTGGCCCACATAGGAAGTGCAACTTGGTGAAGGCAACCAAGATGTCGGCCTTCACAATCTCCCAGCAGGACTGGAGGAACCTCGCCGTGAACCTGTCTGGTCCTGGCGCCTTCCCATGCGGCAGCCTACGAACAACCTTCCAAATCCCCTCCTTCGTAAAGGGGGCATCCAAGTCAACCAAGTCATTGGAGCGGGAACCCAAAATGTCTATGTCCAACGAGTCCCTTTGGCCAGTCGTACCTAGGAGCAAGCAGAAATGCACGAAGGCCGCCTCGGCCATGGCTGCGTGATCTGAGACCACAACGCCATCAACCATCAGGCTATGAATCACCTTCTTCTCCTTTCGGTAGGAGGTGTGCTAGTGGAAGAAGGCCGTGTTGGCATCCCCCTCAACCAACCAGGTAATCGTTGACCGCCATCGGGCCATAGTGGGATCCATTGAAGTGAGTGATAGGTATGTGTGTTTGAGCTTGGCATGCAACTGACGCTCGAGCTTCGAGAGCTACGTGACTCCATAGCGACATCGAATCAGAAGATAAGCTCCCAGGCAAGCATAAGTTGTTGTCGGGCACATCCCACACGCTTGTCGCTCCAGTTGGGCAGATGGTGAGCTGTGTTCTGAAGTCGAAGAGTGTTCCGTGTTTTGGTTTATTAGTTCCCCTTGTATTTTAGGTCAAATTTATGTTCAATATTTGACCTAAAACATGAGGGAGCTAATAAACCTAGATGGATGAAATGTCTACCATGCCACAAGAGCTGAGCGGTGTGGCTGGTTTAGCCCTAGGCTCCATCCCTCTCCTTCGCTCGGATTAGGGTTAGGGATTGCACTTTGTCGCCTCCAACGTATGCACATCCGAGTTGTCCACTAGTCAGCTGCACACCCTTCTGACGTGTGGGCCTTAGTTGCCAGTTTGGTAAAATAGGTTTAAAAATGGAATAGTTTGTTGTAAAACAATTTTCCTTTTAATTAGAAGCAGGCTCCTTCTAGTGTGATGTTGGAGAAAGCAGTATACTGATTCCGTGACCTAAATAGTTCCCAAGGCAGGAAAGCTATTCCACCAACATTCTGATTCCATGACACCCATGACCGAAATAGCCTGCATCTCTTCCCCCCCAATAAAAATGATTCTTGAGACAATGATAGCGTCAAGCTTTCCAAGCCGAAATGACCAATAAAAAGACAGTTACGAGATGCATCTTTTCTTTCCAGGAACTGCTAGTGTAGTATCTTTATAGAGGGGAAATCATAGTGCAAAGCCCGCACACCGGTCAAGCTGCACAGAGTTTTGCATGACAAAGGGGGCAGCGATGGTGAAAGTGATCGGCACCAAATTTGGTTGCGCCAATGAGACCGTCGCCATTCGCCAATTTGCCATCCGCAACAAGGGGGCATGCCGGAACCTTCGGGGGTCGGCGGCGCACGCCATGGCTCAGTGGCCTCCCCGATCAGCAAGCATGTCAGAAAACATGTACGCACCGGCACTGACATTTGCAAAGAACAGACAGAACGAGGCACGAAAGTAACGGCAAGGAGATTTGTTTCGATTTTTCAGGTGCGTATGGAGGAGCAGAAAGCAACAGCAGGGCCATGCTTTATGGAACAAGGTTGTAGAACACGAGTAGAAAGTACTACCAACTGTCTGACTCGGACGGAACACACGGAGAAGAAGCTGGGAGGTGAGTGAGAGGTCCTCTTCCACCTCGCCTGCCTTTCTTCTACTAAAGCCTAAATAATTAAGCTGCATGCACTACGGTGGCGGGCGGGCGGGCTTAAGAAGGTCAGCGACGCCGCTCTGACCACTGCAGCCGCCGCCGCTCGGTGCTCCTCGCACCAGCAGACCAGACAGCACCAATCAGGTGCCGGAGCTAGCACATGTCAGCGAGGCTGGCCCACAGCTGGACTTCATCGTCGTCCACGTCGAAACCAAGCTGCTGCTGCCTGTTGGCTGCCACCGGCGTGCCCCACCACCACTTGCTGTCGTCAAACGCCGTGCTATCACCGACGGTTTCCATGCACTGGCTCTGGCCGTCGTAGCGGTTGCCGCCAAGGTCGTTGTATGGGCAGTACTCGTAGCTGATGTCAGAAGCCTCCGTCTCCATGTCGCCCTCCGCCTCGATGTTCCTGGCGAAGCGGCCCTGCACCCTTGGCCGGCTATCTGCCAGCGTCTTCCTGCAAGCGTACTGGACGACGACGAAAGAGATGGTGAGCAGGCGATTCGTTAGGAACTGGCAAGAGAACAGAATGAATTTGCAGGTTATGAGGAGGGGTGAGTACACACGGTGATCTTCTTGTGGAAGTTCCTCTGCTGGCGCTTGGCGCGGTACCTCTCGATCCTCTCCTTCCGTTCTTCGGCGCTGTAACGCCCCACCTTCTCTGAAAAAGGGTCACCAGCTTCCTGGCTGCAGTTGTCGCCTGGGAATTGTGGCGGTATTGGCGGTGGCGGCGAAACATTCTTCCCCTGTTTTGCATCAACAGGCGTGAAAAATGTTTAGCAGCTGTTTAGCCGTATGAACTGCAGTTCCAACTTCAGTCTTGTTGCATTACCTGCAGGTCACCGGTGCTGAGGACACGCCGCATGGTACCGGAGCTGCTCAATTCAAAGAAGTCACCGGAGGACGAGGAAGGGGAGGAGGCAACAGGGGGTGGATGCATCTGCCATGTCGAATGGGACGGGCAAGAGAAGGCGGCATTACCGTTGAGGGGGTCAGGAAACTGGAGGTGAAAGGGTAAGGTGTGCGAGCTGCTGCTCGTGTTGATATTGTAGGGAGGAAGAGGAGAGATGTGGGAAGGAGGCTCCGAAGCAGCAAAATCGAAAGGAGAAAACAGACCACCATTGGCGTGGAAGAAACCGGCGCCGCGAGGAATTTCGGTCGGAGCTGTGTGCAAATCACCAGAGAAGTTCACTGCATGGTGCATGGAGGGGTCACTGTAGGTGGGCACGGGCGAGGAAGAAGGATTGAACATGGCTTTTGGATATTAGTCCCTCTAATGTGTCTGGGGCTAAGTGCAAGTGAAGGGGATTGGTATAAGAAGAGAACGTTTGATGTGCATGGTGTACACTATACACCAAAGGTAGTAGGGCGGCTAGGGCCACTACTTTTAACAAGGTAGAAATTTCCTAATTGATATGCCAGCTCAGTATGGTCACTACAGGCAACAGTAAACATGTTGTGGAAGGATATCAAACTGATGAGCTGGGTGGTAAGTCAAATAGCTCATACAAAGTTGGGGCCCTTTCTGTCCAGCGAAGCCATCGGAAATGAGATTCTTTACCTTGAAAGGAAAAGAAGTTCAAAATATGCCTTTCTATGATCAGAAGATAAAAAGTATGCTGAACATAACACCTCAGAAGATGAACAGGTGTCAGACATGCTGCCAAGGAATATGCTCCAGCCATATATGCATTAATAAACACAAGAAGATTGATGCCATTGGCCATTCTGCAAAGAAATGAAGAACACACAAAATTGCACCTTACCGGCGGTATTTGCACGTGTGGGCCAATCACGAGTATGTATAAATTACATGATCCTACCAAGAACATACATTACTAGTTTTATAAGAAAAACATAACCCTTTCTGAAAAGAACAGAAAAGAAAAATATAACCACATCACAACCACATTAAGGAGCACCTAACATTTTCTTAAGAAACCCATGAGAAGATCATAATACTAGAGATAATATTAAAGATGAATGACTAGATTTTGGATTTATACTGGACATGGAAACTAACTTCCCCACTGCAGTTCTGAATTTGGTTTTGGATTTGCCAATAAACCCATTTATAAATGCAGTAACTAGCAATGGAATAGAAAAACAAATGTATAGTTCCATCTAAGATTGTCAACGAGATCCACTTACTGAGACAACATGACTAGTAACTAGCATATGGAGCAGGAATAGAAAGGTGTAGAAGATAAAACAAGCTGTAGCTGGATAACTGATGTGATGCTTGCTGGAACGAAACTCAAGCCCTTCTTTATCAATTTCAAGATCTTTAATCTTTAACTAGAGTCTAGAGATTGCGCGGTACCTACCTTATCTTTGATTCTGTACAACGAGTTCCTACTTCTGTAGCAACTAGCAAAGTAGGAAACGGGAACCCACCACTTTGGCAAACAAAAGAACTTTGAGCAAACCTGTGACTGACTAGGAAAGAACTGCACAGTTTCGAGAACTACAGAGTTCAATTATAGAGTAAACTATGCATAGAACTGAAAACAGTGAGTATATAATGGATAGAACAGGGACTAGCCATATCTCATAATTGTCACCTCACAACCCATATTCTGTTTTCTAAATAAGCACTAAAATGTAAGTACATCAAAGAACGGACATGGTAGCATTATTAACTTCATGTGATGTGCCGTCTAGAGCACTGATATGAAACATACCTGATCAAGTGTATCCGAGCCAAGATTCTGATACCATCCTGTCATATGATTCAATGAAACCAACAGTCATTTGTCTTTCCTGCTAAGGAAGTAGCAAAGACCTCAAACTTAGGCTAAAATGTTAAGAGGCTAAAGATGCAATACAACAAACAACTGTAGTAAACAGCAGCACCACCTTCCATAGAAAAGGGAACAGAAGAAAGTAGTTCAATATTAGTTTTATAGGCAACCTAGCCTTTTTTTTTTCCTTTTTGGATGTTAACAGATCATCATATGCAAATCAACTTTGAATTTGGACATGAACCAAACACAATGAAGTCAACAGACATTTTTTGTCTGGTAATTTTCCACTATATTGACACCATGCATTGAAGAAAGACATTGCCAAATGAGGGGAGACACGCTTCTCCAAGATTGCATATCCTGAAAAGTGATTTCAATGACTGCTGAACAGACCACCAGAAGAAAACAAGGATACCGTGGACATGAAAAATTCAAAAAACGTTTGTATTTTGTCCAGAATCTGAATGGCAATAGTTTTCTCCCAACAGCTTTATGAACGATGCCCCGAAGGATTGCCAACTTGACCTCAGTTGACAATTGAAGGCAAACACAGTTTCTTCCAGTACCATGACAGTGGTATCATGAACAAATCTGACATTATCCTTCCCACCAAATTTAGTTCTGGCAGTAAGGTTAGTGCAGGAGTAAATTGAATCGTAAACCAAATTTGAGTCAAGTGATACAGGGTCCTATACATTTAAGCCCTAAGAGAAAAAAAATTGATAGCTCCAAATCAACTGGCAACTACAATGAAATCTCTTGTGTATTACTCCCTCCGCCCCATAATATAAGATCTTATTACATCCAATATACTCACGTATTGGATGTAATAACATCTTATATTATGGGACGGAAGGAGTAATATCAAGAAACAAATAGCTGATAATCCAACCATTCTCATCTACGACCAGACTTCGAGCTACCATATTGCTTATGCATCCCAGGACCCATACATGAAAAGAGTGATGCCTTCTTCGGCTTCGCGCCAAACAGGAAAGTTCTAAGGGGAACCCCAGCTTTTGTTGACAAAGCTCGAAAGTTCTGTTGAGCGCGATTGCTTCTTGCTATAGATAGCTCAAGATTCTCCCGGAGTTTCAAGAGCTCCCTCCCAACCTCCACTTGGAGACCTCTTACGTGGTCCAGCCCAGCTTCCAGCTCTTTAGCAACTTTGTTATTCTCTTGTTTCATATTAAGAACCTCTCCTTGGAATTTTGCAGCTTGGATGAGGGTGAAGTGATCTTCACCACCTTTATCCAGAATTGTGATCTTTGATATATCCTCTTGTATGCTGCACAGTGAAGAGAACCTGTTCTCCAGCTCTCCTTTTAATAGCACATTCTTTTCCATCCAAACTTGAAGATCTGTATTCAAATCCCGAAATTTCTTTTCTAAAACAGCTGACTCCAGCTTTGCTACCTGATGATTAGTAGGGATTCCATCTGCAGACCCCTGTGCCTGTGCATCGGTCAACTTAACCATCTCGGCTTTTAGCCTGTCAAATGCTGTTTGGAAATGTCGTATTTGATGGTACGATGTGCTAAACCTCAGCCAGAAGTCCATGGTCTGCTCCAACACCTTGTCGATCTCTGCTCTAAATTTTTCCTCCCCAATTGAATACTCAAGTGGTTCTTCAACTTGGCATTGCTTAATGTATTCATCTACCTCAGCAATCTCTTTGTCTTCAGTTGTAGGAGTGCTGCTTATTTTGGACGTTTCTTCAGATGTCTCCACGCTCTCCGGCACAGAAGCATCCATCTTTCTCTGCAAAGAACTTAGCATGCGGCGAAGAGAATGAATCTCCTCGTCTTTCATTGTATTAGAGCTCTTCAGTTCCTTCAGCTCTGAAATCGCCTCAGTATGATACTTTTGGTTTTCCTTCTCGATTTCAGAAAGTTGTTGCTCTGTATCTTTGTACATCTGAAGCACAGATGCATAATCTTCTGATAAAATATTATCCTCACCTTCAGATCTATTAGCAACAAGCTGCTCCGACCCCTTTCCGGACGAATCAAAAATATTGCTGTTTCGAGACGCTGGAGAATTCAATGTTTCTACAAATTCAGCAAGTTCACTGCAAGCTTCAGTCATTTCTTTACGAATATTCTCGGTGCCATGTTGTATGGACCTACCAATTTGTTGGACGATTTGTAGCACCACCTCAACTTGCTTCAACCTGTCGGCCAACTTACTGGAATCACCAACCAAAGCCGCCTTCTCTTCCTCCAAGGCATGCAGGCGCTTGTGAAAGTCATCTATCTCAGATTTCATTCTATCGATCTGAGCATTCTGCGACGTAGTAGCAAGCTCCAGGTTGACTACCTTCTCCACAAGTCGATCAACCTTTTCCGCTATGTCTGACACTGATGCCTCTGGGCACAATTCAATTAGTTCTTTGATTTTTTGGCATACTTCCTGCAGGTCAAGCTTAGCCTCGTTCTGAACAGAATTGTCACCATCCACAGGTGGCAGTGCTTGGGTAAGTCCTGTTTCATGGTGATCGGGCCCGTCATTTTGCGTCTGGGGCTGCCCACACTTATCCTTGAAGGTTTTCAGTTTCTCCTTTGCCTCATTGAATCTTCGAAATTCAGTCCTCGCCTCTTTAGATGATCTCTTTTGCTGGCCCTGCAAGTTAATCAATGTATGCTCACAAGACATAATTGCTCGTGCAGCCATCAGTGCTCGGGCTTCGTTGTCTTCAATGTCCGAGCCAGTGCTAAAAGTATCTTGCAAGCCGCAAACTTCCTCCTGCAACTCGGCCACCTGCCTTTCAATGTCTAGATACTTGCCCAGTGCACTGTCATAAGAGGTCTTCAAGAACTCCTTCTCAGTCTGCAGCACCAGGATTTGCTTCTGCAGCTTGTCGATCTCTTCCAGTGCCCTGTCCTTGTTCATGTGGGAGGCGACTGGCCGGTGTGTCTGAGTCCTCTTTGGAGCCGGGCTCGATCCCCGGCTTGTGACCCGTGAGCCCATTGGCAAACCTTCCAGAGCAGGGAATTTGTAGTTGATGAGATCAATACTTGTAATTGCCTTGGGGACTCCTTCGGAGTCACCCTCTTGCATGGAGAACTGGACATGGTCCGGGAAAACGGTGGCAATGGTGTGGTTGGCCTTGTGCAGCTCGCTAGATATCCGGTCATACCGGTCGGCCAGCGCTTGGTAGGATCTGAACATATCCTCGACGTTGCTGATGAGCTCCGGTCGGCTCCTGAAGTAGAGCTCTGCCTTCTTGCCAAACGTGTCGGCATCCGCCCCGATGAGCTTGATCATGAGCTTCACCCTCTCCTCCATCTCTGCACGCACGATGCAGACACAACATTGTCACGGCCACAATTTTCAGAAATGCGCAATGCGCCACGCCGAAGATGGGGAATTAAGGCGTACCGTTGAGGGTGGCGTCGAGCCATTTGGACTGGCTGGTGCGAATGTGGGACGCCCACCACCAGGAGTAGGCGTTGCCCGCCGCGCGCTGCAGCATGGCCGGAGGCCGGAGGGGGTCACGCCGCGCCGGGCCGCCCGCTCGCTCCTAACCCCCTCCTCCTCGTCCTTCTCCTGCTACTCCGCGTCGTCGGGCGCGCGCCCTCGGTGCCGTGGGGCGTGTGCTGCGCCGCGACGGGAGGATTGGATGCGGGTAGCGCGACGCGGTGTGTGGTGCAGCCGTGCAGCGAGGACCCTTAGCCGCCGGAAGCCGGAGAAGGAGAGGAGAGGAGAGGAGGGTCGGTGGTGGAGGGTGGCATGGCAAAATAGGACGAGGGGGAGGGGGGCTGGTTTCGTTGCGGTTGCCGCGGGGGGGTCGGTGGGCGGGCGCGAGCGACGCGCGCGGCCGGTGGGGGGAGCGGATGGCAGCGCGCGCGTGGCGGGGGTGGCATGGTGGGTTTTTCCGCCATTCGGGCGGCGCGAGGTGGTTGGTGGTGGTGCGGTCGGCTGCCATGGGGGAAAGGGGAGGGCGGGCGGCCGCGGTTTGTTCCGCCGTGGAGCGGCGCGGCGCGTGCGGCGGGCGGGCAAGAGCGGACGAGGCCCAGAGCACGACGGTGAAACACGGGCCTGGATTTTGGAATTGGCCTGATGGGCAGGCGAGTGCGGTCTAGCGTCGTGGGCTTGTAGGGCTGATCACCATACTACTAACTGTTTTTAGGACGAATTTTCTCAAAAAAAAAAAACTGTTTGTAGGACGAAAATATATTATTCAATAAATGCTAGCGTCTAGAAGCAACCCTAGCATAGCAACTCTTTTCTTTTCAAAAATATTCAAATTTATTATAAAAGTTCATCGGAAATACAAAGCACCTCCAAACATTATAAAAATTACACAAAGTCTCTAGACCACCGAACGACCACTACCATCGCCAGAACAAGCCGTCGACGCGCCACTATCGCTGCTCCCCTACCGGAGCCGGCTTGATGTTAGGAATGGCAGTCATGAAGTCTTCGTGCACGTGCCCCTAAGGACCAGTGCATGGAGCCGCAATCGTCGTCGTTGAACCTTAAATAGATCTCAAGCAACTGATGCCAAAGCTCGCCGTCGCACACACACAAAGATAAACTCTAACCTTGCCGCCCCAAGGAGACGGCAGGAATCCACGTCGGGGCTCCGTCGACTATGTCTAGATGAACGAACTCGAGGACGATCGGAGCTCAGAAGACAAACTCGAGGACGATCGGAGCTCAGAAGACAAACTCGAAGAAGAAACATCGCCATCCACCCGAGCGCCGCACATGAGGACTAAAAACCCCTAACATAAACTACTACTCGAAAGCGAAGGCACCGGGATTCCCCTCCCCACCACCGGCCGTCGAAGCAACAAGCAGAGGGGAGGCAAACCCACTGGCTCGCCGGCGAAGGGGGAGAGTTTGCCCCAGCCAACGAGGGGAAGGGGAGAAAAGTGCTTGGGGAAAAGGTGGGCGCACTACAAGCAACTCTATGAGTTATTTATAAACAGGACGATTACCATAATAACTGTTTTATGATGAAATATCTTTAAAAATACACTTTAGCAGATGTGCCATATAGATCTGGACCGTCATATTTTTTTGTGTTGCTCGGGAGCACGCTTCAAACCCAACGAAAGTTTCACCTCTCTCCTCATCCTCTAGTGTAGCCTCTCTCTCCCTCTCTCTCTCTCTTTCTCTTTCTCTCTCTTCATGCCAATGGTGCAAACTCCCGTACCAATCTCGCTTATCTCACTCAAAACTGAGCCAATTAATGATCGTCGTCGCGTGTCCAACTGCAATCGCATGGTCCCATGACATTTACCTACGTGACTTGACATGGCGATGGAAGTCATCAGTGTGTCGACGCCGACGCCGTGGTCATTCCCACTACGGCCATGAAGACCTCGTGGGTTGGATCATAACTTTTCGAGCTCTTGCTGCCGCTTGAGAGAGAGTCGAGGATAGGCAGAAGAGGGTCAAGCATAGCAACCAGATGAGAGCCCCGACCTGCGGATGAGGAGGGCGATGCTTATCCTACCGAGTGGTTGGAAACCACGTCGTGGAGGCGCAACTTGCGAGGTTGTCGGAGATGACGTCTAGATCCCCAAATTGGAAGATATCTCCCTCGGTGGCGGGGACCAAATCTCCCATCGCGTTGGCAACGAAGCGTAAGGAGCCGAAACGGATGTCCCGGCCCGGAGCGAAGCTGCCGATCTTGAAGATGGAAGAAGACATCTCGATCTGTTCAGATAGATCCACGTGCACAACCCTACTTGGTGCGACAGTTGTCGGTGTATTGATCTGACAGTAGCTATCGGGGGTATGACCAGACATCTATATTTGTTCGGAGGGGCGTACGAATGGCACACGAGACGCAAGGATCTTCCTAGGTCCGAACCTCTCCGGGAAGGTAACACTCTACTCTTGTTACTAAGAGTTGTATTGCTCATACGCCGACTGGAGATCGGAGAGATCTTGGCCTAGGGATCTTGATTACGAGGTGTGGCCGTCGTGGTGGTAGAGGTGGGAGACGAAAGGTTAGGTGGGGAACCCTAGGTCTCGCTAGATGGTCTAGAATGATCAGAGTTGGATCCCGACTGAGAGGCCTCTAGTTGACCTTATGTACTTGGTCAAGTTAGAGTTACATGGCTCGAGTCAGTTGTGTGTGCTATCGGGTCCAGCCGGACCGAACCCTTATGTGTTAGGTAATCTTGTTGATTGCATTGTCCCTCAATATTATGAGGCATCCCGCCCAGGTGGTGGGCCCCGACTCGTTGACTCATACCAGGATTGTTGGGCTGGCTTTCTGTTGGGGAACGGAGCATGAATTTCAAAAAAATTCCTACGCTCACGCAAGATCTATCCATGGAGATGCATCGCTACGAGAGGGGAGAGTGTGTCTACGTACCCTCGTAGACCGTTTAGCGGAAGCGTCTCACAACGCGGTTGATGTAGTCGAACAATCCTTCGAGCTCCACCGATCGAGTACCGAACGTACGGCACCTCCGAGTTCTACACACGTGCAGCTCGGTGACGTTCCTCGCCTTCTTGATCCAGCAAGACGTCGAGGTAGTAGATGAGTTCCGTCAGCACGACGGCGTGGCGACGGTGATGGTGAAGTGATTCCGGCAGGGCTTCGCCTAAGCTCTCCGAAAATATGACCGAGGTGGAAAATGGAGATCGGGGCACCGCACACGGCTATGGGACAATTGTGTGTCTCCAAGGGGTGCCCTTCCTCCGTATATAAAGGAGGGAGGCTGGACGGCCCCCTAGGGGTGCGCCAAGGGAGAGAGAGGAGTCCTACTAGGACTCCAAGTCCTAGTAGGATTCCCTCTTGGAAGGGGGAAGGAAGGGAGAGAGAATAGGAGAAGGAAAGGGGGGGGTGCGCCCCCTTCCCCTAGTCCAATTCGGACTCCCTAGGGGGAGGGGTGCAGCCACCCCTTGTGGGCTGCCTCTTCTTTCCCGTATGGCGCATGTAGGCCCATTACTTCCCCGGTGAATTCCCGTAACTCCCCGGTACTCCGAAAAATACCCGAATCACTCGGAACCTTTCCGACGTCCGAATATAGCCTTCCAATATATGAATCTTTACCTCTCGACCATTTCGAGACTCCTCGTCATGTCCGTGATCTCATCCGGGACTCCGAACAAACTTCGGCCACCAATCACATAACTCATATAATACTAAATCGTCATCGAACCTTAAGTGTGCAGACCCTACGGGTTCGAGAATGATGTAGACATGACCGAGACGACTCTCCGGTCAATAACCAACAGCGGAACCTGGATGCTCATATTGGTTCCTACATATTCCACGAAGATCTTTATCGGTGAACCTCATATGTCAACATACGTTGTTCCCTTTGTCTGGCGGTATGTTACTTGCCCGAGATTCGATCGTCGGTATCTAATACCTAGTTCAATCTCGTTACCGGCAAGTCTCTTTACTCGTTCCATAATACATCATCTTGCAACTAACTCTTTAGTCATGGTGCTTGCAAGGCTTCTGTGATGCTGTATTACCGAGAGGGCCCAGAGATACCTCTCCGATAGTCGGAGTGACAAATCCCAATCTCGATCCATGCCAACTCAACAAACACTTTCGGAGATACCTGTAGTGCACCTTTATAATCACCCAGTAACGTTGTGACGTTTGATACACCCAAAGTATTCCTACGGTATCCGGGAGTTGCATGATCTCATGGTCAGAGGAACGTGTATTTGACATAGTGAAAGCAATAGCAATAAACTGAACGATCATTTGCTATGCTAACGGTTGGGTCATGTCCATCACATCATTCTCCTAATGATGTGATCCCGTTATCAAATGACAACTCATGTCCATGGTCAGGAAACCTTGACCATCTTTTGATCAACGAGCTAGTCTAGTAGAGGCATACTAGGGACATAGTATTTGTCTATTAGCCACACATGTATTTAGTTACCGGTCAATACAATTCTAGCATGAATAATAAACTATTATCATGAACGGGGAAATATGATAATAACTAATTTATTATTGCCTCTAGGGCATATTTCCAACAGTCTCCCACTTGCACTAGAGTCAATAATCTAGATTACATCTCCATGTAATTAACACTTAATCAGTTCTAAAGCTGATCATGTTTTGCTTGTGAGAGAGGTTTTAGTCAACGGGTCTGCAATATTCAGATCCGTGTGTTCTTGGCAAATCTCTATGTTATATGTAGATGCTGCTACCACACTCTGTTTGGAGCTACTCCAAAAGATTTCCCCACTATACTTATCCGGTCTGAGACTCATAGTCTTTCGGATCAATGTTTAAAGCTTGCATCGACGTAACCCCTTACGAAGAACTCTTTATCATCTCTATTCCTGAGAAATTCTTCCTTAGTCATCTTAAGGATAATTTGACCGCTGTCCAGTGATCTACTCCTGGATCACTTTGGTACCTCTTTTGCCAGACACATGGCAAGGCACACAGCTTGGCATACTTTATAGAACCTACGGCCGAGGCATAGGGGATAACCTTCATCCATTCTATTTATTTTGCCGTGGTCGAGATTTGAGTCTTACTCAACTTCACACCTTTCACCACAGTCAAGAACTCCTTCTTTGACTGATCCATTTTGAACTTCTTCAAAATCTTGTCAAGGTATATGTTTTGTGAAAGTCATATGAGGCGTCTCAATCTATCTCTATAGATTTTGATGCCTAACATGTAAACAACCTTTACCTAGATCTTCAAGTCTTACTCCACTTCACACCAGCCAAGAACTTATTTCTTTTGACTTGATCCATTTTGAACTTCTTCAAAATCTCATCAAGGTGTGTGAAAATCTTTTATCAGGTGTCTTGATCTATCTCTATAGATCTCGATGCCCAAACCGTGGATAACTCAAAAAACAGGTTTTTATTGAAAAACTCCTTTCAATTAATTATTTATGCTTTCCAGAAATTCTACATCATTTCCAATCACATATACTTATTAGAAATGTTATAGAGCTCCCACTCACTTTGTTGTAAATACAAGTTTCTCCATAAACTTGCATAA
This sequence comes from Elymus sibiricus, assembly GCA_039707655.1. Taxonomy (NCBI): domain Eukaryota; kingdom Viridiplantae; phylum Streptophyta; class Magnoliopsida; order Poales; family Poaceae; genus Elymus; species Elymus sibiricus. The sequence goes on from CM077664.1 coordinate 293,744,289, forward strand.
ACCCAAACGCTTTGATCACTTCATCAAAGCGAGTATTCCAGCTCCGAGATGCTTGCACCAGTCCATAGATGGATCGCTGGAGCTTGCATACTTTGTTAGCACCTTTAGGATCGACAAAACCTTCCGGCTGTATCATATACAATTCTTCCTTAAGGAATCCGTAAAGGAATGCCGTTTTGACGTCCATTTGCCAGATTTCATAATCATAAAACGCGGCAATTGCTAACATAATTCTGACAGACTTTAGCATCGCTACGGGTGAGAAAGTCTCATCGTAGTCAACTCCTTGAACTTGTCGATAACCTTTAGCAACAAGTCGTGCTTTATAGACGGTGACATTACCATCAGCGTCCGTCTTCTTCTTAAAGATCCATTTATTTTTAATAGCTCGCCGTTCATCGGGCAAGTCTACCAAAGTCCACACTTTGTTCTCATACATGGATCTAATCTCGGATTTCATGGCCTCAAGCCATTTGTCGGAATCCGGGCTCGCCATCGTTTCTTCATAGTTCGTAGGTTCACTGTTGTCTAACAACATGACCTCCAAGACAGGATTGCCGTACCAATCTGGTGCGGAGCGTGTCCTGGTTGACCTACGAGGTATTGTAGCAACTTTGATCCGAAGCTTCATGATCATCATCATCTACTTCCTCTCTGGTCTGTGTCGGTGTCACAGAAATTTCTTTCTGTGGCGTACTACTATCCAGAGGAGGTACAATTACCTCATCAAGTTCTACTTTCCTCCCACTCACTTCTTTCGAGAGAAACTCCTTCTCTAGAAAGGATCCATTCTTAGCAACGAATACTTTGCCTTCGGATCTGTGGTAGAAGGTGTACCCAACGGTCTCCTTTGGGTATCCTATGAAGACGCACTTATCCGCTTTGGGTTCGAGCTTATCTGGCTGAAGCCTTTTGACATAAGCATTGCATCCCCAAACTTTCAGAAACGACAGCTTAGGTTTCTTGCCAAACCACAGTTCATACGGTGTCGTCTCAACGGATTTAGACGGTGCCCTATTTAAAGTGAATGCAGCTGTCATTAATGCATAACCCCAAAATGATAGTGGCAAATCGGTAAGAGACATCATAGAACGCACCATATCCAATAGAGTACGATTACGACGTTCGGACACACCATTACGCTGTGGTGTTCCATGTGGCGTGAGCTGTGAAACAATTCCACATTGTCTTAAGTGATTGCCAAACTCGTAACTCAAATATTCTCCTCCACGATCAGATCGTAAGAACTTTATTTTTCTTGTTACGATGGTTCTCTACTTCACTCTGAAATTCTTTGAACTTTTCAAATGTTTCAGATTTATGCTTCATCAAGTAGACATAATCATATCTACTCAAATCATCAGTGAACGTGAGAACATAACGATATCCACCGCGCGCCTCAACACTCATCGGACCGCATACATCGGTATGTATTATTTCCAATAAGTTGGTTGCTCGCTCCATTGTTCCGGAGAACGGAGTTTTAGTCATCTTGCCAATAAGGCACGGTTCACATGTCTCAAATGATTCATAATCAAGAGATTCCAAAAACCCATCTGCATGGAGTTTCTTCATGTGTTTAACACTGATATGACCTAAGCGGCAGTGCCACAAATATGTGGTACTATCATTATCTTTTGGCATTCGTGTTATGAACATATGTATTACTACGATCAAGATTCAATAAACCTTTCATCTTAAGTGCATGATCATCAATGATATTATCCAAATAAATAGAATAACAATTATTCTCTGAAATTGAATAACCGTCTTGCAATAAACACTATCAGATATAATGTTCATGCTTAACGCAAGCACCAAATAACAATTATTTAGGTTCATCACTAATCCTGAAGGTAGAGAGAGCGTGGCGATGGTGATCACATCAACCTTGGAGACACTTCCAATGCACATCGTCACCTCGTTCTTAGCTAGCCCTCGTTTATTCCGAAGCTCCATGTTTCAAGTTGTAAGCAACTGAACAAGTATCAAATACCCAGGTGCTCCTACGAGTACTAGTAAGGTACATATCAATAACATGTATATCAAATATCTTTGTTGACATTGCCAGTCTTATTATCTGCCAGTTACTTTGGGGAAGTTCCGCTCCTTGTAACATTTCCCTTTGCAATGGGAGCACTAAGTCTCGGGTTTGGTTCGGCCTTGGGTTTCTTCGCGTGAGCGGCAACTGTTTTACCGTTCTTCTTGAAGTTCCCTTTTCTTTCCCTTGCCCTTCTTGAAACTAGTGATCTTATTAACCATCAACACTTGATGCTCCCTTTTTTGATTTCTACATCCGCAGCTTGTAGCATCGCGAATAGCTTAAGGATCTTCTATCCCTTGCATGTTTATAGTTCATCACGAAGATCCAGTAGCTTAGTGATAGTGACTAGAGAACTCTATCAATCACCACTTTATTTGGAAGTCTAACTCCCACTTAATTCAAGTGATTGAATTACTCAGACGTTCTGAGTACATGCTCACTATCGGAGCTGTTCTCCTCCATCTTGCAGCTATAGAACTTGTCGAAGGTGTCATACCTCTCGACCCGGGTGTGAGCTTGAAAAACAAACTTTCAGCTCTTGGAACATCTCATATGCTCCATGGTGCTCAAAACATCTTTCGAGCCCCGGTTCTAAGCCGTAAAGCATGGCGCACTGAACTATCGAGTAGTCATCTTTTCTTGTCTGCCAGATGTTCATAACGTCTTCAGACAAAGCCATAGGGGTTGCTCACCGAGCGGTGCATCAAAGACATAAGCCTTCTGTGCAGCAGTGAGGACAATCCTCAGAATATGGACCCAGTCCGCATAGTTGCTTCCATCAACTTTCAACTTAACTTTCTCTAGGAACGCATTAAAATACAGGGGAGTAATAGCGTGGTCTATCGTTCTACAACATAAACTTGCTAAGACACTATTGACTATGTCCATGATAATTGAAGTTCAATTAATCAAATTACTTAAGAACTCCCACTTAGATTAACATCCCTCAAGTTGTCTAAGTGTAACATGATCCACATCAAACTAATCCACGTCCGATCATCACGTGAGGTGGATCAGTTCATCAATGGTGAACATCTTTCATGTTGATCATATCTACTATATGACTCATGTTCGACCTTTCGGTCTCTTGTGTTCCGAGGCCATATCTGTATATGCTAGGCTCGTCAAGTTTAACCCAAGTATTCTGCGTGTGTAAAACTGGCTTACACCCGTTGTATGCGAACGAAAGAATCCATCACACCCGATCATCACGTGGTGTTTAGAAGCGTCGAACCTTCGCAACGGTGCATACTAGGGGAGAACACTTATCTTGAAATTTAGTGAAGGGATCATCTTATAATGCTATCGTCATCCTAAGCAAAATAAGATGCATAAAAGGATTAACATCACATGCAATTCAATATATGTGACATGATATGGCCATCATCGTCTTGTGCTTTTGATCTCCATCAGCAAAGCACCGTCATGATCTCCATCGTCACCAGATTGACATCATGATCTCCATGTAACGTCGTGACACCTTGATCTCCATCGCAGCATCGTGGTCGTCTCGCCGGCTATTGCTACTACTACTACTGCTAACTCATAGCGGTAAAGTAAAGCAATTAAATAGCGTTGGCATTGCATACAATAAAGAGACAACCATAAGGCTCCTGCCGGTTGCCTGATAACTTTACAAAACATGATCATCTCATACAACAACTTATATCACATCATGTCTTGGCCATATCACATCACCAGCATACCCTGCAAAAACAAGTTAGACGTCCTCTACTTTGTTGTTGCAAGTTTTACGTGGCTGCTACGGGTTTGCAAGAACCGTTCTTACCTACGCAAAACCACAACGTGGTGTAGTGATTGCTTTTTGATCTTCTAAAAGAACCATCTTCATTGAAACCGATTCAACTAAAGTGAGAGAGACAGACACCCGCCAGTCATCTTTATGCAACGAGTGCACGTAGCGGTGAAACCTGTCTCGCGTAAGCGTACGCGTAATGTCGGTCCGGGCCGCTTCATCTCACAATACCGCCGAATCAAGTATCAACTAGTAACGGCAAGCAATATGTATACACCCACGCCCACAACTCACTTGTGTTCTACTCGTGCAAATCACATCTACGCATAAACCTGGCTCTGATACCACTGTTGGGGAACGGAGCATGAATTTCAAAAAATTTCCTACGCTCACGCAAGATCTATCCATGGAGATGCATCGCTACGAGAGGGGAGAGTGTGTCTACGTACCCTCGTAGACCGTTTAGCGGAAGCATCTCACAACGCGGTTGATGTAGTCGAACAATCCTTCGAGCTCCACCGATCGAGTACCGAACGTACGGCACCTCCGAGTTCTACACACGTGCAGCTCGGTGACGTTCCTCGCCTTCTTGATCCAGCAAGACGTCGAGGTAGTAGATGAGTTCCGTCAGCACGACGGCGTGGCGACGGTGACGGTGAAGTGATTCCGGCAGGGCTTCGCCTAAGCTCTCCGAAAATATGACCGAGGTGGAAAACGGAGATCGGGGCACCGCACACGGCTATGGGACAATTGTGTGTCTCCAAGGGGTGCCCTTCCTCCGTATATAAAGGAGGGAGGCTGGCCGGCCCCCTAGGGTTGCGCCAAGGGAGAGAGAGGAGTCCTACTAGGACTCCAAGTCCTAGTAGGATTCCCTCTTGGAAGGGGGAAGGAAGGGAGAGAGAAGAGGAGAAGGAAAGGGGGGGTGCGCCCCCTTCCCCTAGTCCAATTCGGACTCCCTAGGGGGAGGGGCGCAGCCACCCCTTGTGGGCTGCCTCTTCTTTCCCGTATGGCCCATGTAGGCCCATTACTTCCCCGGTGAATTCCCGTAACTCCCCGGTACTCCGAAAAATACCCGAATCACTCGGAACCTTTCCGACGTACGAATATAGCCTTCCAATATATGAATCTTTACCTCTCGACCATTTCGAGACTCCTCGTCATGTCCGTGATCTCATCCGGGACTCCGAACAAACTTCGGCCACCAATCACATAACTCATATAATACTAAATCGTCATCGAACCTTAAGTGTGCGGACCCTACGGGTTCGAGAATGATGTAGACATGACCGAGATGACTCTCCGGTCAATAACCAACAGCGGAACCTGGATGCTCATATTGGTTCCTACATATTCCACGAAGATCTTTATCGGTGAACCTCATATGTCAACATACGTTGTTCCCTTTGTCTGGCGGTATGTTACTTGCCCGAGATTCGATCGTCGGTATCTAATACCTAGTTCAATCTCGTTACCGGCAAGTCTCTTTACTCGTTCCATAATACATCATCTTGCAACTAACTCTTTAGTCACGGTGCTTGCAAGGCTTCTGTGATGCTGTATTACCGAGAGGGCCCAGAGATACCTCTCCGATAGTCGGAGTGACAAATCCCAATCTCGATCCATGCCAACTCAACAAACACTTTCGGAGATACCTGTAGTGCACCTTTATAATCACCTAGTAACGTTGTGACGTTTGATACACCCAAAGTATTCCTACGGTATCCGGGAGTTGCATGATCTCATGGTCAGAGGAACGTGTATTTGACATAGTGAAAGCAATAGCAATAAACTGAACGATCATTTGCTATGCTAACGGTTGGGTCATGTCCATCACATCATTCTCCTAATGATGTGATCCCGTTATCAAATGACAACTCATGTCCATGGTCAGGAAACCTTGACCATCTTTTGATCAACGAGCTAGTCTAGTAGAGGCATACTAGGGACATAGTATTTGTCTATTATCCACACATGTATTTAGTTTCCGGTCAATACAATTCTAGCATGAATAATAAACTATTATCATGAACGGGGAAATATGATAATAACTAATTTATTATTGCCTCTAGGGCATATTTCCAACACTTTCGGCTTCGTTGACCATACTCGGGTGCCATATCATCGTCAATGTGGAGCTTGCCATCTTCAAAGTAGAGGAAAAAACTATTCATACTGGATCGAGAGGCAATCCCTAGAGAGGAGACTAACTCAACTGAGAGTTTGCCCATGGGCCTCCTCAACGGAGAGTACAATATGGGTGGATATTCGAGCTCGAGATACATTGGTTGTCTCGTGTCCCCTTTGCATTCAGCAATCCATACATATCATTACCGATATATCTTCTGTAGAGTTTGCACTGTGAGCTATTTTTCCTTTAATTTTATATCTTGTTTAGCATAGATTGTTGGCGCACTTAGCGAGCCTAACATAATTTGTGCTTGCAAAGTATCCGACTGGTTTAATTCCTCATTAAGATAAAGTCAAATCTTGAAATTGGTATAAAAGGGAAATTTTCGGGCTGCTTTGACATAATTTCTAGAATGTGCACTTGAGTAATATCAAAGTTCCGGAAAGAAAGAAAATTGAACTTCTAAATCTTCAACACCAATGTAACTTCACTGCCATTCATTAAGTTACGGCCAGACCACGGCAACCATAACATATTCAAGGGGCATGTCGACATTTCATATGGAACTCAAAGTTCAATTTTATTGAAAGATATAGATGGGGATAACTGAAAATGATTTACAACTTCAGTCAGATGTACAACTTTTGAGGGACTTCAGATGTACAACTAACAACCATTAATCAAATTCTTCTTATTGTGCCTTTCACAGAAGGATTTGATCCTTTCGAGGCCATCTTGAAGAGAAGACGGAACACAAGCAAAAGTAATGCGGACCCAATTTTCCATTCCCAGAACACTCCCTGCATTTGAAAGGCACACATATATAAGTTTTGTTTTTGAGAATTGTCACAGGTATATAAGTTGGACTACAAAAACATCTCAAAATAGAACTATATAAATTAAAGGCTAAACTATATTATCAACAATCATTTGAAACATGTGCTTGATATTTTTTGTGAAGAGCACAAACATGGAACGACAAAAAGGACATCGGGTCAAGAAAACAAGGATAAAGTACATGCTATCTAGTCTTCACATAAAAACAAAGAATATTCTAATGCAGTTATACAATTTCTGACCATGATATGGTAATCATTTATATGTGTAGTCATCTCGGAAATTAATAAGAACTTCATATACAGTAAAAAAAATGCATTCCTACCTGGGCATAAGATTACTGATTCTTCTTTTGCGAGCTTGCAGCAAAAATCAATGTCGTCGTGGATCTCCTCCAAAAGATGTAAGTTCAGCTTAACCTGTTTACATGGAAGTTAATACATGGTTACAGAAACTTAGCCAATCTTAAGTAGTAGGGATATTTTTGTAATATGATTTCTGCAGTAACAATAAAAAAAGGACAAAGGATATCCAGATGACTAGTCCTAGAATAACTTTAGCTCTCATCATTATTCTTCAAATACACGCATCTTCAAAAATATCCATGGAAAAATGTAATTTGAATTTGAATTAATTATTTTGGATGCATTGCAGTCCCAAATTAATCCTATAAAAATAAGCTTATGATTATTGACACTCCCTAAGAAAATAATTTACTTTACAAAATAGGCTTACCATTACAAACATCGATCCTTCTGGCTTGTGAGGACATATAATGTATTTGTTTTCCTTTATTTCTCTATAGCATATCTCCGATGATTCCTTTAGCAGACCAATAATCCCCTTGAAGAAATCTTCTTTTGTGTTCTCAAGAATTTGAGGAAGAGCTGCCTGAACAATTCGACGGTACAAAAACCCACAAGTAAATCGCGTGAATCATAAGAGAACAATAACATCAAGGATATCAAAATATGAAATTGTCAATAAAATGGTATACTCACAGTACAATGTATGTTTTCTAAAAGAGGTTCCAACATACTGCATACCTAACCGAAAAGAATATGGCATGCTCATAGTGCAATGTATATATCTTCTAAGAAACAGTAGTTCTATTCAACAGTTGGTTCACTTTTTATGTTTATTTATTTTATCGAATCAAAGCAGACAAAGGTAAAATAACTATGTACAAACGTATGTATGTATGTGTTTGACTTTGACTTTCAAACTTAATAAAGAAAAAAAAAACAGGTCACTTGACATGCACGTGGCTACCTACAGCATAGGGACCGGAGCAGAATAGGACAAGGAGGAGTAAATACCAAAGACTGACCTGAATGAAGGTTGCTGGGTCCGTTGAGACATTAAGGTAATTCGTAATAGATGCAGAGATCTACAAAAAAGGTCAGTACAAATTTAGCAAAATACTACTACTACTAATTAATCCCCATAGTATATAGCATATGAAAAGAATGACAGAGAGTTAGTACCTTAGTTTCCTCTAAAATCTTTCTGGGGTCGTACACCGCTACCCATCCAAGTCGCCATCCGGGCACTATCCATGACTTGGACAGAGACCCTATGGACAGCACAGGGGTAGTGTGCCCGAACACACCCATCGGGATAAACGGGGCGCTGCCCAGAACCAGCTTACCGTATACCTCGTCAGCAATCACCAATATTCCGAGCTTTCTCGCCACCTCCGCGACCTAATTGAACAACATCAGTCGTATGCGAGTAGCAGAAAGAATTCAGCAGGTGCACTGAATCCATATTCAGCAAGGCAAAGGACGGGTGTAAAACCTTGGCCAAATGCTCGTAGGAGTAAACGCTGCCGCACGGATTGTTCGGGTTTATGATGACCATCGCGGTTGTGTTCTTGTCGGCGATGGATTCCAGCGAGTCGATGTCGATCTCCCACCCCTTCTCGGGGATAAGGTCGAAATGTCGAACCTCCAGCTTGTTGAATGCCGCGCGCGCCTCGTAGTTTGGATAGCCTGGCCTGGGGAGCAGGATGTTGGCGCCGGCGGTTTGGGACAGCACTGGGATTATGACCTCGATTGCCTGCGTTCCGCCGGCGGTGAGGAAGATGTCGTCGGCCGATAGCCTGTACGGCACGCCCTGCGACAAGTGCTCTGCTACGGCACTGTTTTTATGAGGTAGAAGAAGGTCAAATTTCTTCTTCCTTTTTAACTGAAGAAGGTCAAATTTCTGAACGCATAGGGAAAGAGGAACAGTGGACGGACACGTGAAAGCGGCACATGCGCATGCATAGATTACGGTGCAACACGCGAAAAGGAAATTGTTGTTGTGTTACCTTCGTGCGGCGGGGAGGCCGACGCCGGCGGGGTAGCAGTTGAACTGCCCGGTGCGCAGCGCGGCGACGACGGCGTCCTCGGCCTCGACGGCCGTGCGGAAGGCCGGGAAAACGGACGGGTCCCCGTGGGCCAGCGGCAGCACGGGCCGCGGCCCGTTGTGCTTCACGCTTGCGCTGATCTTGTACCGTATCGCCCGGATGCTCATGTTCGCCCCCGTCGCCGCCAGGACGCCGTCCTTGGCCCCCGCGAAATTCCACTCCACCGCCTCCTCCGGCGCCGCCGCCGCCACCTCATGGCCTTTGCTCTCGCCGTTCGCAGCGGCCTCGGCGTGGCCGTTGCTCTTGCCGTTCGCAGTGGCCTCGGCATGGCCGTTCCCGGCGGCGGCCTCACCGTGGCCGTTGCTGTTGCCGTTCGCGGCGGCGGCCTCGGCATGGCCGTTGCTCTTGCCGTTCGCGGCGGGGGCCTCGTCGTGGCCGTTGCTCTTGCCGTTGGCGGCGGCGCCGTTGGTCTGGTGTACGGTCGCCATGAGGAAACGAGGAGGAGGAGTTGGAGGAAGACTAATAGTATTAGGAAACTGGTGCCGGGGTGGATTGAATAGCGGTGATTGACTGTCCTAATATAGCCGTTGCTCTGACCGCGTGAACCATGATGCTTCTCGACTCAGCCGGTGGTGATTGGTTCAGTCAGTGACACCCACTCAGTCCCGCTCAAAGTGTACACCTCCTACTCCACTGCAGGCAGTTCTTGGCAGTGCCGGCAAACATCATACCGAGAAAACGGTACCTAACTCGGAATGCCAAAGCCAGTGAGGCATGACACACATGCCACATGCTATCTCTTTCTTTTTTCTTTTTCTTTTTGCGAATTATCTCTTTCTTTTGTTAGACTAGATATATAATTGCGGTGTGTTGCACGGGACCACAAATATCTGTACGCAATCACCAAGATTACATGACAAAAAATGAACTTTAGCTGTCAATTAAATCAAAACTTCCTTAAAAGCAATCAACACTTATTGACTTATCAAAGAAAACGTTATTTTATTTGGTAAACCAATAAAATGTGTGCAATTTTCAATGAAGCCAATGACAAAAAAATCAGAGATGAGAGGAAAAAATCATAATGGAGAGGGGGATGAGGAGAGAACGTACATAATTATTTTAGATGACTTGTAATTGCCCGTGTGTATGCGACGGGCCATACAAAAGGTGTCACTAAAATTTAAGTTCATTTTCACATAATAACCATGGTTTATCTTTATTGTTAATGTGAACCTTGATTTCCCTGCCATTTTATTGTTAATGTGATTGCATACTGAAAATTGACCGTGATTGATTCTTCTTCGTGAATTTCTTGTGTTACCAAATAATTATTGACCGGGGCGAACCAACCTGTGGTTGGATGGTTAGAGGGACTGTGGTATCCCTAGCCCACCAGGGTTCAAATCCTGGTGCTCGCATTTATTCCTGGATTTATTTCAGAATTTTCGGCGATGCGCATTCAGTGGGAGGAGACGTTCTCGTCGACGACGAGGTGCCTACGGTGACTTCGTAAATTTCAAGATGATATGCCGGCTCAGTCTCTCGGAGGTGCTCATAGGGGTAGGGTGTGCGTGTGTGCGTTCATAGGGGTGAGTGTATGCGCGTGTATATGAGCGCTTGCGTCTGTACTGTGTTCAAAAAAAAATTATTGACCGGGATTGATTCCCTCCTGTTAACTTATTGTGTTACCAAATACTTATATTGTTATGAAAGAGATTGATTACCGACTAGGGATTTATTATGTTACCAAAATCGGAAGGGATGGAAAACCAATGAACGATGGGATAACGCACGGAGGGAGTGCGGAACAAAAATTGTTAAGATAAACCTTATGGTTTTTTAGGTAGTATAAAGATAGAGATATACATATAAGTAGAAAAAGAAGGGATAAAAATCTATATCACTTTCTTTGGTAGGTCGTCTAATTAATTCATTTTGTGTGTTACCGGATAGATAAGATGGGGGTTGTTGGCGCTCTTCTTTTTTTAACAATGTAGTGGTTGGCTAAAATTGCAATTCCTTCGTTTAGTAGACTACTGAGCTGATATTGGATCACCCGACGGCATCAAGTTTGGCTTCCCTCGTATTGATGCTGCCAACCTCCCCCCGGTTACCGGAGAAAATAAAGTGGAATAAACGCCCGCAAATGTGTGCGGAAAAACGGCGGGAAGGAAAGGGAGGTTAACCGCAGCCAGATTTGTAGTCTTGGGGGTGACTCATGGCAATGTATGCGTGTGCGCGCGGTGGGGTGTACCAGAAACTGAATGTACTACCCCTGCACGGCAGGTTTGGTTGACGAGGTCGGTCTAATCATCCGCCATGCTTTTGTGATGGATGGTGCTGACGACGAAACCTCGTTGGCATTTTGAGTAAGGGCATGTACAATGATGGCATATGAATACAGATGCCCCGTGAGAAAAAGTAGCTTGAGGCAACTACATTGATTTTTTCTCCCCAACGCAAGCTACTACTAGTGGGCCTCATTAAGAAATAAAAAATAGAAACTTTAATACATATGCATCTCTACTCTTCACTTCAACCTTTTCAGCTTTTTACATCGGACCACACTTTTTCTCCCCGAGCACCCGCCTCTTGCAGAGGATCCCGCTTCCCTATCCGAACCTACTTTTCCTGACGTCCGATCCTACATGCACACCCTACATGCACACGGGGCATCACCATGAGACTATGCATTGGCCATGCCCTTAGGCGGTCCCATTAGTTACAGGTCCCGTGAGGATAAAACTGACCGGTCCGAACAAAAGGCCGGCACAAAGATATACAGTAGGTCACGTGCCACACCCGTCCGTCCGTCTGAGCAAACGGCCGGCCACAGAGATGCAGCAGCAGGTCACAAGCTACGGAACAACCGCATGCTACTTCAGCGTTTTGTCAGAGGAACACGTCTCATTCTGCAAGCCCTTTTTTGCGGTTATTCCGTAGCTATTGACTTGGCAACTCGACACGTCTCATTCCGCAAGCCTTTCTTCCACATCCTTTTTGCAAGAGAAATGACCATCCAGCACGCCTTACGTGTCTGTGCCGCAGCCTCGTGTTGAGCTGACCTCGTCACGGTGATGGACTCATGGCGCTCACGATAGATTGAAGAATTACCTCATTTCCAGCCAGGAATGTGGACATCTTACGGTCACCCTCACACGCTGGTGCATATTTTTAGAACGTCGTGCGCTCAGCTCGTCTGGCAGGGAATGTTTTTGGCAGCGGTCTTCATAGTTTTATTACGCCAAAAATGGGTCTCTTTCGGCGACCGAGTTAAGCGAGAGCTACACATCGGTTTAACTGGGTCGATATCAGAAGCAGACGGTGAAGACACCATGTGTTCATAGTTGTTGCAGGCTTCGCCGAAGCATCTCGATCGACGCCTTGGTAACGGGACCGGTTAACGTGGAGTGGTGGACCCTCTTCTTCCGAGGCCCGTGGAAAAGTACTGACGGCTGGCGCTAGTGCTTCTCGCTCGGGGAGAAGGGATGTGCTGCCTTAATCTAGTCCACGACGCAAGAAAACTATGCTTGCCCAACACAACTGGGATGACGGTAACTGCAAGTGAGACTGCTACGGACTCCACCCACCGTCTTGATTGTCGTGAAACCAGCGACCGGCAATACCACTGCCGCAGCACGGCGGTGTAAGTGGTCTGCCTGTCAGAGCTATGTGTATCTATACTTGAGGAAAACGTGATCGGAAGTTCGGAGCACAACCTACAACTTGGGCCTCTTTTGCCGGCTGGATTTCGAACATGAGAGTGGTATAGGAAGAACGTGGGAATTAGCTGTCGTGGACTGTTAAATTCTACAAGAATTTAAAGCGCGCAGATGTGTGTGATGGATGTTGTTTGATTGCGTCAGGAAAAACACAGGATTTTTTGTAGAATTCGGTGTACGTCATGATTGTCATTAAGATGAAGGAATTTTTTTCATGAGGTCGAACGCAATGGGAAAGTTACTATGGGATTGCACATAAAGTAGACCATATGAACTTGTACATACAGACCAAGCATGGTACATCCTATATTATAGGACGGATGGAGTACATAGGAAAAAAAAATCACAAGGAATGGAATTGGAATGTTCATGGTTCCGGAAATGTAGAGGACAGAGGCAATGGTAACGCGCTCCCTCTAGACGCCACCGGCACTGCCATGGGATCGATATCGTTGTTATTGTCCTCAGCATGCAGTTTCATGCTCAAAGATGATCAGCAGGGTTTAGGGTTGCAGGCGAAAGTCATGATCTCATGGGTATGTTGGACTCGTTATGGCAGCTAAGAGCATCTCTAGCAAATCCTGTAAAAGGGGTCATCCGGCAAAATAACCGCCGGTTTACAGGACGATGGCGTTTTTTCCGTCCTGATAGATCCCGCAAAATCGTCCATCCTGTAAAAAAAAATTGTGGGATCCTGCATATTTCGAGCCATTTCTTCCATATCTACGGGATTGGGGGCAATTTTTACAAGGACCTGAAAAATAAGAAAGGGTTGGCGGGAGAAAACTTTCAGCTCCCGCCACGGTCTTCCCCAAGCGCGACCTCGCTGGAACGCCTCGACGCCGGTGACCATCGGACCCTAGCTGCCGCCCCGTGAGCTGTCGCCGCCGCGCGAGAGCCGCAAGGTGCGGCAGCGAGCTACGCGAGCTAGCTAGCTAGCTAGCTGCTGCCGCCGCCGCCGCTAGCTTGCTGCTGCTGTTGCCTGCTCCTCGCGTCCGCCCCCGCGCTCCTCGTCCTGCTCCACAGCGGCGCCGCCACCGGCAAGACGCGCGCTTCTCCTCGCGCTGCGGCACCTTTGCCCCAGCCCGTGCCTCGTCTGCGGATGGGGAGATGCGGCGAGTGATACGTCCAATTTGCATCATGATTTCCTACTAGTAATTATTATGTTTTTGATCATTATTTCACTTTATGGTACAATTCTTATGCCTTTTCTCTCTTATTTTGCAAGATTCACATGAAGAGGAAGAATGCCGGCAGCTGGAATTCTGGACCTGAAAGGGGTGAAACAGAGATAGCTATTCTGCACAACTCCAAATGATCTGAAAATTTACGGAGAATTGTTTTGGAATATATAAAAAATACTGGCAAAAGAATCAACAGAAGGGGGTCCACCAGGAAGCCACAAGCCTGGGGGGCGCGCCCTACCCCCCTGGGCGCGCCCCCCTGGCTTGTGGGGCCCCTGGCAGGCCTCTGGCCCCCTCCTTCTACTATATGAAGCCATTTGCCCTAGAAAAAATCAGAAGAAGACTTTCGGGACGAAGCGCCACCGTCTCGAGGCGGAACCTGGGCAGGAGCTATTTTGCTCTCCGGCGGAGCGATTCCGCCGGGGATACTTCCCTCCGGGAGGGGGAAATTGAAGCCATCGACATCACCAACGATCCTCTCATCGTGGGAGGACCAATCTTCATCAACATCTTCAGCAGCACCATCTCATCTCAAACTCTAGTTCATCTCTTGTATTCAATCTTTGTCTCAAAACCTAAGATTGGTACCTGTGGGTTGCTAGTAGTGTTGATTACATCTTGTAGTTGATGCTAGTTGGTTTATTTGGTGGAAGATTATATGTTCAGATCCTTAATGCTATTCAATACCCCTCTGATCTTGAACATGAATATGATTTGTGAGTAGTTACTTTTGTTCTTGAGGACATGGGAGAAGTCTTGTCATATGTAATCATGTGAATTGGCATTCGTTTGATATTTTGATGATATGTATGTTGTGCTTCCTTTAGTGGTGTCGTGTGAACGTCGACTACATGACACTTCACCATCTTTGGGCCTAAGGGAAGGCATTGTGGAGTAGTAATTAGATGATGGGTTGCTAGAGTGACAGAAGCTTAAACCCTAGTTTATGCGCTATTCCGTAAGGGGCTGATTTGGATCCATATGTTTCATGCTATGGTTAGAGTTATCTTAATTCTTCTTTCGTAGTTGCGGATGCTTGCGAGAGGGGGTAATCATAAGTGGGAGGCTTGTTCAAGTAAGAACAGCACCCAAGCACCGGTCCACCCACATATCAAATTATCAAAGTAGTGAACGCGAATCAAACAAACATGATGAAAGTGACAAGATGAAATTCCCATGTGTCCTCGAGAATGCTTTGCTTATTATACGAGTTCGTTCCGGCTTGTCCTTTGCTATAAAAAGGATTGGGTCACCTTGCTGCACTTTATTATACTTGTTACTTGTTACGAATTATCTTGCTATCAAAACTATCTATTACCGCTACTTTCAGTACTTGCAGAGAATACCTTGCTGAAAACCGCTTGTCATTTCCTTCTGCTCCTCGTTGGGTTCGACACTCTTACTTATAGAAAGGACTACGATTGATCCCCTATACTTGTGGGTCATCAAGACTCTTTTCTGGCGCCGTTGCCGGCGAGTGAAGCGCCTTTGGTGAGTGGAATTTGGTAAGGAAACATTTATATTATGTGCTGAAATTTATTGTCACTTGTCACTATGGAAAGTAATCCTTTGAGGGGTTTGTTCGGGGTATCTTCACCTCGACCGGAAGCATTGAGAGTTGCTCCTCAACCTATTGAACCTGCTGAAAATATTTATTATGAAATTCCTTTGGGTATGGTAGAGAAACTGCTAGCTAATCCTTATGCAGGAGATGGAACGGTATATCTTGATATGCACTTGATATATGTGGATGAAATTTGTGGATTGTTTAAGCTTGCAGGTTTATCCGGACATGGAGTTAAGAAGAAAGTATTCCCTTTATTTTTGGAGGGAAAGGCATTGACATGGTATAGGCTATGTGATGATACTGAAACATGGGACTGGAACCGGTTGAAGCTGGAATTCCACCAGAAATTTTATCCTATGCATTTGGTTTATCGTGATCGGAATTATATATATAATTTTTGGCCTCGTGAAGGAGAGAGTATCGCTCAAGCTTGGGGGAGGCTTAAGTATATGTTGCACTCATGCCCCAATCATGAGCTCTCAAGAGAAATAATTCTTCAAAACTTTTATGCTCGGCTTTCTTATAATGATCAATTCATGCTCGATACTTCTTCTGCTGGTTCCTTTATGAAGAGAACTATTGAATTCAGATGGGATCTTCTGAAAAGAATTAAACGTAACTCTGAAGATTGGGAAATCGACAAAGGTAATGAGTCAGGTATAAATCTTGAGTTTGATTGTGTTAAATCTTTTATGGAAACCGATGCTTTTCATAAGTTTAGTACTAAATATGGACTTGACTCTGAGATAGTAGCTACCTTTTGTGAATCTTTTTGTTGTGGTGGAACGACCATCTATGGGGCCATCCAGCCCCTTGTGGTTCGGTGAGGGGAGACGCAAGCACAAAGAGCAGAATCACCAGAGGGCGCAGGGCGATTTTTACCCAGGTTCGGGCTGCTTGTGAAGCGTAAAACCCTACTCCTGCTTTAGTATATTGGGTGTGTATGAACACGATGACAAGGAGCGCTTCCCCGGCAAAGTGCGGAGAGGCAGCTGCACATGCGAGTTGTGTAAAGGGTCCGAATCCCTCTAACTGTTGCCTTGGCCCTCCTTTTATAGCTCAAGGGGTCACCATAGTGGCAAACAGTAATTACATAGCGATTATATAGCAAACAGTGCTATCATACCTAATTCTGCCAGTTTAGGACAAAAGCATTAAATGCATCGTTAGGTGTCATGTGGAGAGGTAGTCCCGGCAAGGTTTCTGCACCGCTCGCCCAGCTACCTCGTATTTTTCTGACACGCCTCCTGGACGGGTGTCATTAAAGGCAAATCCTGTCCCAGTGTGCTGACACGTGCCCGACAAGCCTTACCAACCAGTCTGCGTGGTCGACACCTCATTCACTAGTGAACATCTGTGCGGTGAGGTGGAGCGCTGGAGGGCTGGCAGAAGCTTGCCGGTACGGAGCTTGTCGGGTCTTCACCTTGCCGGTTTAGC
The DNA here is from genome assembly GCA_039707655.1 of Elymus sibiricus. Classification (NCBI taxonomy): domain Eukaryota; kingdom Viridiplantae; phylum Streptophyta; class Magnoliopsida; order Poales; family Poaceae; genus Elymus; species Elymus sibiricus. The sequence goes on from CM077664.1 coordinate 293,761,320, forward strand.
CTTGCCGGCAAGGAATGTCTTCATCTTCGGTACTGGTTGAGTGCTCGTTGGTGCTGTGCCTTGAGCTTCCCCCCAGTGGCTTCCGCAACTGGGTCCTGAATCTTGGTCTTGGCGGTTCCCGGCAAGGCTTGGCCGGCAAGGAGGCTGCTACTGTCTATGCATAAGTCAGGGTATAAAATACCCATGTTTTATACACCGACAGGAGCCCCCGGGCCTAGGCCATACGCGCGTCCGAAGCGTCATTGGGCTAGGCCCAAACAATGCGCAGACACGCGGCGTGAAACTACCATCGTAATTTTCGTCATGATGGTTATCATCTTCTGAGATCTTCTTTGCTTCTTCATTAGTCTGGTCTTGGGTGTGCTCTTGGTCACCTCCCGGCAAACCTCGTCGTCGGGTGGACGGCCTGTAGGCGTGCTCAAACCAGGGGTATGCTCATATGCGGGGCGCCGTTGGTTCAAATCGAACGGGTGCATAGCCACGCGTGGCAAAGGATAACTGCCATGTCTGTCTTTACTTCTCCTTTTTCTGCGCCCCTCCATCACGCGCGTCTGCATGCATACAGGGCAGTGGATTGGTGGAGAAGGGCGGCCGTTGGAGTGATGCGCCGGGCCAGGGGGCGCAGGGCGCGGGACTGGCAAATGTGGGCGGTTGCTGGACTAATGTGCCCTGCCAGAGCGCAGGGCGTGGGATTGGCGAATGTGGGTGGCCGCCCGAAGACGGTGAAGAGCCAGCCCCCCGCACTCTCCCTATAAAGAGGGGACTGCGGGATGCGATGCTCACTCATCCCCTCCCGCCTTGATCCTCAGCAACCGTCGTCTCTTTCTCTCATCCTCTTCCCCCGCATCTGACGACGGCATGGCGAGAGGGAAAGGTCGTGGCCGTGTCTCTGCTGCCGCGGCGAGAGCTTCTCCTCGGCTCCATGCTCATGCTTCGGCTGCAGCTGCAGAGGCTGGCTCCAGCGCTCATGGGAGGGCCGCGGCCTGTGGTCGCGGACGACGCGGTGCCCGCGGTCGGGGCGGCCGTGGCGGGGCGCTTGCAGCTCCGTCTTCGGCCCCTCCTCCGCCGGCGGAAGGCCACACGGAGGACACGGCGCAAGAGTTCGTCTTGGAGCTGCGTGATCAGCCGCGGAGCTGGCTGCGGCTTCCTCGCCCTTTCACTAGGGAGATGGAAGGCCGCCACCTGCGCGGCCTATGGCTGCGCGTGGATGGTTGCTGCAACGGCCCGGTATGGGTAACCGTTGACACCTCCAACAATGGTATTATGTACCTCACGCGCGGGTGGAAATCCTTTGCCCGTGCCCGTTGCTTAGGGCAAGGGCACCTCCTTCACTTCCGGCTGGATGGACCAGACGTGCTTGTCGTGAAGTTCTTCGGGGCTTCAAGCGCTCGTCTGGAGTGCTGCGCGGAGAGCTCAAGCGACAGCGACACCGCTTCCTCCAGCGATGCTGAGGATGACGATGATGACGACGGCTCTCCGGGCGTGAAGATTGAAGACGACGACGATGAGTCTGGCTGATCGCTGGCAGCACCATCATCTGGCCTTCCGGGAACAAGCCGGGCTTCGCCTAGGCGCCCCTTTTGCCCTCCTTGCACTCGATGTAAACCCTGGGAAAGGGCTAATGAAATGTAATCGAGTACTTTCTTAATGAATATGTGTCGTTGTCGGGCTTAGACAAATGTATGATGTTTCCCTTGTTTTATTTTGCCTTTGTATGATCGCGCTCCCTACGCTTGTTTGGAAACTTGCCGGCGCGCACACTTGCCGCGAGCGCTTTGACGAACGGGTCCTTAGCGGCCTACTGGAAATGCCGCTGCCAGCAAGGCAACTTGCCGGGACAGAATGCAGCTGCTAGGCTTGCCGAGCGGACTCGAGGCAAGCTAGAGCGCAAACCGATCGCGACAAGGTTCCTTCACGTGCAGGTTTCTCATACAAAGCACATAATCATTCAAGGGTAATCGCGAATGTAATCAAGGAAAAAATTTAAAGTTTTTCAACTTAGCTTTTCCTTGCGTCGTTTCTCTCGTTGTATGAAATGATCACTTGAACATCATTAAAATGGTACCCCATCTCCACTCCCCCCGGGAAACTTGCACGCGAGGGATCCTTCTGTCCTTTTAAGAAAAAAAGAGAAGAGAAAAGAATGATTTGGGAACCTTGACGGTCCATCAGTCATCCCATACAAACTAAAGTGTAAATCACAAAATCGTATGCATCCACATATAAATGAATATGTATGGGGAGTTGCGAAAAGACTTAGCTTTATTATGCGCAGGATCTGCGCCTGGCTTTGTACAAAGGATTACATGTCTGGTCGACAAAGCTTGTACAAAAGGGGTTGCCGGGAAGCCCGACAACTGCGCCTCGCGGGTAGAACTTGCGAATATGCTCAATATTCCATGAGTTCTGCACTGGGGTGCCATCTTCGGTCTCCAGACGGACTGTGCCAGGTCTGGTCACTCGTACTACCCGATAAGGGCCTTCCCACTTTGGCGTCAACTTGTTTGATCCCTTGGCGGACTGAACGCGCCGAAGAACAAGGTCGCCTTCCTCAAGGCTTCAAGCATGCACTTTGCGGCTATGGTAGCGGTGCAAGGCTTGCTGGTAGCGTGCAGCTCGCACAACCGCCCGAAGACGATCTTCCTCAAGGAGCGTTGCGTTGGCTTGCCGCAGCTGCTCTTGCTCAGTTTCATCGTAAGTGAGCACTCGAGGTGACCCGTATATAAGTTCCGTGGGGAGCACCGCTTTTGCACAGTAGACTAGGGAGAAGGGCGTTTGGCCGGTAGCTCGATTTGGTGTCGTTCTGAGAGACCAAAGAAGCGCCGACAACTCATCAATCCAGCGCCTTCCACATTTGCGCAGCCTGTCAAAGGTTCTTGTCTTGAGGCCACGCAGCACTTCAGTGTTCATCCTTTCCGCTTGGCCGTTGCTTCTCTGGTGAGCGACGGATGCAAAACAGATTTTGCTGCCAAGGTCTTGGATATACTGCATGAAGGTGCGGCTCGTGAATTGTGTGCCGTTGTCGGTGATGATTCTGTTAGGAACCCCGAAACGGCAAACTAATCCTTTGAAGAACTTGACGGCTGATTGCGCTGTCACCTTTCTCACTGGCTCCACCTCAGGCCACTTTGTGGACTTGTTGATGGCGACGTACAAGAACTCAAAGCCCCCGGTAGCATGGGGGAAGGGGCCCAAGATATCGAGCCCCCAGACCGAAAAGGGCCAGGAGAGAGGGATTGTTTGGAGAGCTTGAGCTGGCTGATGTATGTTCTTCGAATGGAACTGGCATGCTTCACACTTGGTTACTAGCTCAGTCGCATCCTGGAGGGCAGTGGGCCAATAGAAGCCTTGCCGGAAAGCTTTGCCGGCAAGTGCCCTTGATCCTATGTGAGAGCCACATATGCCTCCGTGTATCTCTGCCAACAGCTTTTGTCCTTCTTCCCGGCAAATACACTTCAATTTCACACCGTTTGGTTGCTTTCTGTATAGAATGCTATTCACGAACTGATACATACTTGACTAACGGGCTACTTTTTCAGCTTCTTCTTGCTCATCGGGAAGTTCTCCTGTTTGAAGGAAACGAACTATCTGCTGTGCCCATGTCGGAGCCTGTGGCTCGACGACAAGGACTAAAGGCATTTCTTCGGCCGTGGGAGCGCTTGCCTTGGCGGCAAGAACCTGGGGTTCTGTGTGAAGCTGCTGCTCGCCGACAACCATGTCGTTGTTCCCGTCAACATTTTTATTGGCGGCTTCAGGAAGCCCTGCCAGAAAGTACTTGCCGGTATTCAACTTCCTTCTCTTACCGGCCCGCGTTGATGGAGTGACTGTTGGTTGATTCAAATGGAGCACAAAAGTTCCCGGTTTCACGGGAAGCTTTTGAGCGGCACACTTTGACAGGCTATCAGCAATGTTGTTTTCCGCACGAGAGACGTGCTCTGTTTGCAACCCGTCAAAGTGTTCTTCCACTTTCCTCACTTCTTCCACGTACGCTTCCGTCAACGGGCTCTGGTAGTCTTTGTTTACTTGCTTCACAACAAGCTACGAGTCACCGCGGATGATCAATTTTTTGATCCCAAGGTCCACTGCGATCCTAAGACCGGCAAGGAGTCCTTCGTACTCAGTAGTGTTGTTTGTAGCTTGCTCCCTGGGAAAGTGCATTTGAACCACGTACTTGAGGTGCTCTCCGGTGGGTGCGACAAGCAACACTCCGGCACTGGCGCCTTGCAGCGAGAAGGCACCGTCAAAGTACATGATCCATTCTTTGGCTGTCTCTTTGCCGGGGAGAGCTGTTTCTCGAATTTCTTCGTCTTGCGTTGGCGTCCATTCGGCGATGAACTCTGCCAAGGCCCTGCTCTGAATGGTTGAAGTGCTTTCAAACTTGAGTGCAAAGCTTGACAATTCCAACGCCCACTCCACTATCCTGCCAGTTGCCTCTGGATTTCTCAAAATGCATTGCAACGGAAAGCGGGTGACGACGGTGATTTCATGTGCTTGGAAGTAGTGGCACAGCTTTCTCGAGGCCATAAGGAGGCCGAAAAGCAATTTCTGCACTCCAGAGTATCTTGATCTAGCCCCGTGCAGGAGAGAACTAACAAAATACACAGGTCGCTGTACCACCTTCTTCTTTGGCATCTCTTGTTGATCAACTTCACTTGCTTGCGCTACCTTTGATTTGTCGGCACCAGGCCTCGCCGGAGAAGATTCCGGTTTATCGCTGGACGGGCTTGCCGTGGCTGCTTCTTCGTCGCCGACTTCTCTCTGCGCCACTAATGCAGCACTAGCCACTTGATTTGTTGCCGCTACATATAGCAGCAACGGCTCTTGTGGTCTAGGTGCAACTAGTGTTGGCGCGGAGGAGAGGTATCTTTTCAAGTCCTGTAGCGCGGCCTCCGCTTCCGGAGTCCATTTCATCGGACCTGCCTTTTTCAAAATCTTGAAAAATGGCAGGGCGCGCTCAGCAGATCTTGAAATGAACCTACTCAAGGCAGCAACGCAGCCGGCAAGACGCCGCACATCTTTGACGCTTTTCGGTGCTCGAATCTGCTCAATGGCTTTGATCTTGTCGGGATTTGCTTCAATTCCTCGCTGAGATACAAAGAATCCGAGAAGTTTGCCGGAAGGAACGCCAAACACACACTTCTTGGGATTGAGCTTCAAGTTGATTTTGCGCAAGTTTGCAAATGTCTCTTCTAAATCTTGAATGAGGGTAGACTTGTCCTTGGTTTTGACCACTATATCATCCATGTATGCTTCCACATTCCTGTGCAGCTGGGGCTCAAAACCAATCTGAACCGCCCTTGCAAATGTTGAACCGGCACTCTTTAATCCGAAAGGCATACGCACAAAGCAGTATGTGCCACATGGAGTAATGAATGTGGTTTTCTCCTCATCCTCCTTGGCCATGAATATTTGATGGTATCCAGAATATGCATCAAGGAAGGAGAGCAAATCACAGCCGGAGGTAGAGTCTACAATCTGATCAATGCGCGGCAAGGGGAAAGGATCCTTGGGACATGCTTTGTTAATATCAGTGTAGTCAATACAAAGTCTCCACTTCCCGTTTGCTTTGCGCACCACAACTGGTTTGCCAACCAAGTTGGATGTAGTACACCTCTAACCAAACCTGCTGCTTCTAGTTTCTTGATTTCTTCGGCGATGAATTGTTGCCGCTCCAAAGCTTGCTTTCAGACTTTTTGCTTGACGGGCCGAGCGTGGGGACAAACGGCGAGGTGGTGCTCAATTACCTCCCTGGGAACACCGGGGATGTCAGATGGTCGCCATGCGAACACATCGACATTCGCCCACAGGAAGGCAACGAGCGTGCTTTCCTATTTGCTGTCAAGGGTGGCACTGATGGTGAAGGTACCGTCAGTGCCGTCCTCCCTAGCCGGCACCTTCTTGGTCGCCGGTGAAGCAGCTTTGGATTTCTTACCGGCGGAGCACTCCGGTAGGCCTTCAACAGGCGCGCAACACTCCAAAGAGGTGCGCTTCCCGGAATCCTTGCTAGATGTCTTGCCGAACTTCTTGTTTTCGTTCTTCTTGGCGGGAGCTGGCGCCTTGGCGGCCTCTGCTGCAACCGCATCTTTGTACATCTTGTCGACGCAAATGACTGCATCTTTCTTGTCGGAGTTGACGGAGATGACACCCATCGGCCCTGGCATCTTCAACGTGTTGTAAGCATAGTGAGATGCTGCCACAAATTTTGCCAGGGCTGGGCGGCCAAGAATTCCATTATACGGCAAGGGGATCTTGACGACGTCAAACACAATCTTTTCCGTTTTGTAGTTCAGTTCCCCGCCAAACGTCACCAGTAATGTGATCTTTCCCTTGGGCTGGCTTCTTCCCGGGTTTACTCCTTGAAACATGCCCGTTTTCTCGAGTTCCTCATCGGGGATATGCAACTTCTTGATAACTTCCAGAGAGATCAGATTCAGACCGGCCCCACCGTCAACTAACATCTTTGTTACTTGGAGGTTGCGAATTGTTGGTGAAACCAACAACGGCAAACACCCGACCGCAGTTACGCGATCAGGGTGGTCCTCAGCATAAAAAATGATAGGCGTGTGTAACCATTTGAGCGGTTTTTGAGCGCCCATTGCCGGTTTCGCCGCATTAACCTCACGCGCCCACTGCTTAAGTTGACGGTGAGAGGAGTGCAAATATGCTCCTCCGTCGACACACATGGCGTCGGTTGCCTTCTGGAATTCTTGTTCGCTGGTCTCATCATCATCCTCCTCGCCACTTCCATCATCTTCCTCCTTCTTGTCTCGGCCTCTAGCAGGCTTCTCTTTCTGCTACTTGGCCTTGCCGCGGCAGCCTCCTCGTCCACCACGATCCTTTTTGCCGGATCCACCAGTACCATCTTGACCTTTCTCTTTGTCACGCTTTTCGTATTCAGCTTTCTGTTTCTCAACAAGGTGCTCGACTTGCCGGCACTCTTGGAGATAGTGGCCTTTGGTACGGTGAATTTTGCAGTATGGTCCATCAGACTTGCCGGCTTTCTCGTTTGCCGCCGCCTCCTGGCAAGCGGCGCATACAGCAGCCTCCTTGCCGGAGTTTTCAGTCTTGGCTTTCTTGGCGGACTCGGAGTTGCCGGAGCCTTCGACAGCCATAACGGTTTTGCCCTTGCGCTTCCTGTTACGTTTTCGGCCTTTCTTCCTTGGGGTGGCAGCATCATCGTCCTCAGAATCTACCTCGGCACCAGCGTCCTCCCCGGGAAGCCTCCTCCCTTCCTTAGCACGTGCACACTTATCTGCCAACGTGTAGAGCTCGTTGACGGTCTTGGGCAGCTTGACGTTCATTTTCTCCCGCATCCTCCGATTGCGCACATTCGTGTGAAAGGCGGCAATCATGGCTGCGGGGTGCACATCTGGGATATTGCGGTGTACGCGGCTGAATCTCTGGATATATTTGCGCAAAGTCTCACCATCTCTTTGTGGGATCACCTGCAGGTCACTGGGCTGTCCAGGGGCCTTGTGGCCTCCGGTAAAGGCACCAACAAACTCATTGCAGAGATCTGACCATGAAGAAATGGAGTTTTCTGGCTAGTTCATCAGCCAAGATCTCACGTTGGGCTTCAGTACCAATGGAAAGTAATTAGCGAGGATCTTCTCATCTCTTCCCCCGGCAGCTTGCACGGCAATCGTGTAGATGCCCAGAAACTCTGCCGGGTTTAGCTTGCCGTCATACTTCTCTGGTACTTCTGGCTTGAAGGCCCGGACAGACGGCCATCGGACTTGCCGTAGCTCGCGGGTGAAAGCAGGACATCCAACCTCATAAGGCAGATATCCGCCAACCCCTGGCGTAGGCTCATCAACGATGGGGCTGTTGCCCGCGTCAGATTGACGGCGCGCCTCCCGGCGCTGTTCAATGGTGGTGCGGGCGTCTTCTACCCGCCTGTCTCACAGCACTTGCCGTTGGTCTTGCCGCGCCCGTGGATCCGAAGAAGCCATCGACATCTCGTCAGGCTCGAAAGATTGCTGGGCTTGTCGCGGCCGTTGACGTTGCTGCTGCTGAGGCTGTTGCCGCAGAGGCGATTGCACCGTTAGCGTAGCACCGTCAACGCGGCCACCAGTTAGGGCTACTGGCGCCGTTTGCGGTCGTCGTGAGGGCTCCGCTTGCTGCGATTTGCTAGCTTCGGCAAATCCAATCAAGCTTTGGATGGTGGCTCTCCACTCATCCATCTTCTCTGCTACCGGAGGGAAATTTAGCAGCATTTGAGCCCGCGCCATTGCCTCCGCCGCCGTGGTTGGCATGGCCGAAAGTGAAGAACGTGAAGTCGCCCTACTCCTGGCAGAGCCAGCAGCAGCGCCATCGCGATCTTGCTGCTGCAGCACATGACCAGCAAAAGGCTATCGCGGTGGAGGTGGTGCCTGGCGATCTGGGATCTGATCGACAGGGGTCTAGCCGTGTGGACGCCGCCGCCCAGGGTCGTTGACGTCGCTTGGGGTCACGGTGCGCCTATCCTGTAATGGGCGCGGCGTGTGTCTCGATGCAGCGTCATTGGATGTCACCACGGTGGGGTCTTGGCTCGCACCGGCCCGGGGATCGTTGCCCCGGTGGCTGCGTTTGCCGGTGCGGTGAGGAGGAGGTAGACGTCTATCCGCCCCGCCCGCGCTGTCTCGGCTTTGTTCACTGGAGGGTCGAGGAAGCCGGCTATTCCCAGCGCGCCCATCTCCTGCTCTGGTCGCGGTGGGCATGGCGACCGCGACGCCTGCGCTGGTCGTGCCAACCGCGGCGTCCGCACCGCCCGCATTAGTTGCGCCGCCTGCGGATGCGCGTGAAGGAGCTTTGGAGGCGGAAGGAGTTGTCATCGTGATGCCCTTCTTCTTAGGTGCCATCGACGATGAAGAAGATGATGAAGCTGATGATATCGACGCGCACTCTGATGATTCAGGTTTGCACCAGCCTTCCCCCCTACCTGGCGCACCAAAGATGTCATGGTGGAACGACCATCTATGGGGCCATCCAGCCCCTTGTGGTTCGGTGAGGGGAGACGCAAGCACAAAGAGCAGAATCACCAGAGGGCGCAGGGCGATTTTTACCCAGGTTCGGGCCGCTTGTGAAGCGTAAAACCCTACTCCTGCTTTAGTATATTGGGTGTGTATGAACACGATGACAAGGAGCGCTTCCGCGGCAAGGTGCAGAGAGGCAAATGCACATGCGAGTTGTATAAAGGGTCCGAATCCCTCTAACTATTGCCTTGGCCCTCCTTTTATAGCTCAAGGGGTCACCACAATGGCAAAACAGTAATTACATAGCGATTAGATAGCAAATAGTGCTATCATACCTAATTCTGCCAGTTTAGGACAAAAGCATTAAATGCATCGTTAGGTGTCATGTGGAGAGGTAGTCCCGGCAAGGTTTCTACACCGCTCGCCCAGCTACCTCATATTTTTCTGACACGCCTCATGGATGGGTGTCATTAAAGGCAAATCCTGTCCCAGTGTGCTGACACGTGCCCGACAAGCCTTACCAACCAGCCTGCGCGGTCGACACCTCATTCACTAGTGAACATCTGTGCGGTGAGGTGGAGCGCTGGGGGCTGGCAGAAGCTTGCCGGTACGGAGCTTGCCGGGTCTTCACCTTGCCGGCAAGGAATGTCTTCATCTTCGGTATTGATTGAGTGCTCGTTGGTGTTGTGCCTTGAGCTTCCCCCCAGTGGCTTCCGCAACTGGGTCATGAATCTTGGTCTTGGCGGTTCCCGGCAAGGCTTGGCCGGCAAGGAGGTTGCTACTGTGTGTGCATAAGTCAGGGTATAAAATACCCATGTTTTATACACCGACACTTTTGCTGCTCATGTTGATCTCCCTAAGGAGAAATGGTTTAAATATCATCCACCTATTGAATTGAATGAAGAACCTGTTAGTGTTAAAGAAAAAACAATTGTTTACCATGTTGATCCAGTTGTGCCTACTGCCTATATTGAGAAACCTCCTTTCCCTGTTAGGATTAAGGAACATGCTAAAGCTTCAACTGTGGTTAATAAGAGTAATATTAGAGCACCTAGACCCTCTGAACAAATTAAAGTTGAACCTAATATTGCAATGGTTAAAGATCTTTTGGTTGATAATATTGATGGACATGTCATATATTTCTGTGATGAAGCAACTAGAATTGCTAAGCCAGACACTAAAGATAAAAACAAACCTGTAATTGGCGTGCATGTTATTTCTGTTAAAATTGGAGATCATTGCTATCATGATTTGTGTGATATTGGTGCTAGTGTGAGTGCTATTCCGTTTACTCTCTATCAAGAAGTCATGAATGATATTGCACCTGTTGAGATTGAAGATATTGATGTTACTATTAAGCTTGCAAATAGAGATACTATTTCACCACTTGGGATTATTAGAGATGTTGAAGTCTTGTGTGCTAAGATCAAATATCCTACTGATTTTCTTGTTCTTGGATCACCACAAGATGATTTTTGTCCCATTATATTTGGTAGACCTTTCTTGAATACTGTTAATTCCAAGATCGATTGCACTAAAGAAATTGTCAGTGTTAATTTTGGTGAGATGTCTCATGAGCTTAATTTCTCTAAGTTTTGTACATAACCTCATGATAAAGAATTACCTAATAAGGATGAAATTATTGGTCTTGCTTCTATTGCTGTGCCTCCTTCTGATCCTTTAGAACAATATTTGCTAGACCATGAGAATGATATGCATTTGAATGAAAGAAATGAAATAGATGAGATGTTCTTTAAACAAGCACCTATCCTTAAACATAATTTTCCTGTTGAAACCTTGGAAGATCCACCTCCACCCAAGGGTGATCCTGTGTTTGAATTGAAGCAATTACCTGATACACATAAATATGCTTATCTTGATGAAAAGAAGATATATCCTGTTATTATTAGTGCTAATCTTTTAGAGCATGAAGAAAAGAGATTACTTAAAACTCTAAAGAAGCACCGTGCTGCTATTGGATATACTCTCGATGATCTTAAGGGCATTAGTCCCACCTTATGTCAGCATAAAATTCATATGGAGCCAGACGCTAAACCCGTTGTTGATCATCAAAGAAGGCTGAATCCTAGAATGAAGGATGTGATAAGAACTGAAATATTAAAGCTTCTGGAGGCAGGTATAATTTATCCCATAGCTGATAGTAGATGGATAAGTCATGTTCATTGTGTTCCTAAGAAAGGAGGTATTGCCGTTGTTCCTAATGATAAAAATGAACTTATTCCACAAAGAATTGTAATTGGTTATAGGATGGTAATTGATTTCAGGAAATTAAATAAAGCTACTAGGAAAGATCATTACCCCTTGCCTTTTATTGATCAAATGTTAGAAAGATTATCTAAGCATACACACTTTTGTTTCCTAGATGGTTATTCTGGTTTTTCTCAAATACCTGTTTCACCTGAAGATCAAGAGAAAACCACCTTTACTTGTCCTTTTGGAACTTATGCTTATCGTCGTATGCCTTTTGGTTTATGTAATACACCTGCTACCTTTCAAAGATGTATGACTGCTATATTCTCTGACTTTTGTGAAAAGATTATTGAGGTTTTCATGGATGATTTCTCCGTTTACGGAACCTCTTTTGATGATTGCTTGAGTAACCTTGATCGAGTTTTGTAGAGATGTGAAGAAACTAATCTTGTCTTGAATTGGGAGAAGTGCCACTTTATGGTGAATGAAGGTATAGTCCTTGGGCATAAAATTTCTGAAAGAGGTATTGAAGTTGATAAAGCTAAAGTTGATGCTATCGAGAAAATGCCATGTCCTAAAGATATCAAAGGTATAAGAAGTTTCCTCGGTCATGCTGGTTTCTATAGAAGGTTTATAAAAGACTTCTCTAAAATTTCTAGGCCTCTTACTAATCTTTTGCAAAAAGGCGTTCCATTTGTTTTTCATGATGATTGTGTAGAAGCCTTTGAAATACTTAAGAAAGCCTTAATTTCTGCACCTATTGTTCAACCACCTGATTGGAACCTACCCTTTGAAATTATGTGTGATGCTAGTGATTATGCTGTTGGTGCTGTTCTAGGACAAAGAATTGATAAGAAATTAAATGTTATCCATTATGCTAGTAAAACCCTAAACAATGCTCAAAGAAATTATGCTACTACTGAGAAAGAATTTTTAGCGGTTGTGTCTGCATGTGATAAATTCAGATCTTACATTATTGATTCCAAAGTTACTATTCACACTGATCATGCTGCTATTAAATATCTTATGGAAAAGAAAGATGCTAAACCTAGACTTATTAGGTGGGTTCTTCTGCTACAAGAATTTGATTTGCATATTGTTGGTAGAAAGGGAGCTGAGAATCACGTAGCTGATAACTTGTCTAGAATGGAAAATGTTCTTGATGACCCACTTCCTATTAATGATGATTTTCCTGATGAACAGCTAGCTGTGATAAATGCTTCTCATAATACTCCTTGGTATGCAGACTATGCTAATTACATTGTTACTAAATATATACCACCTAGTTTCACATACCAACAAAAGAAATAGTTTTTCTTTGATTTAAGACATTACTTTTGGGATGACCCACACTTATATAAAGAAGGAGTAGATGGTATTATTAGACGTTGTGTACCTGAGCATGAACAGGAACAAATCCTACGTAAGTGTCACTCCGAGGCATATGGAGGACACCATGCGGGAGACAGAACTGCACACAAGGTATTACAATCTGGTTTTTATTGGCCTACTCTTTTCAAAGATGCACGTAAGTTTGTCCTTTCTTATGATGAATGTCAAAGAATTGGTAATGTTGGTAGACGTCAGGAAATGCCTATGAATTATTCACTTGTTATTGAACCATTTGATGTTTGGGGTTTTGATTATATGGGACATTTTCCTAAATCCAATGGGTATACTCATATTTTAGTTGCTGTTGATTATGTTACTAAGTGGGTAGAAGCTATTCCAAATAGTAGTGTTGATCATAACACTTCTATTAAAATGCTTAAAGAAGTTATATTCCCGAGGTTTGGAGTCCCTAGATATTTAATGACTGATGGTGGTTCACATTTTATTCATTGTGCTTTCCGTAAGTTGCTTGCTAAATATGATGTTAATCATAGAATTGCATCTCCTTATCATCCTCATTCTAGTGGTCAAGTTGAATTAACTAATAGAGAAATAAAATTAATTTTGTAAAAGACCGTTAATAGATCCAGAAAGAATTGGTCTAAGAAACTGGATGATGCATTATGGGCTTACAAAACTGCTTATAAAAATCCTATGGGTATGTCTCCTTATAAAATGGTCTATGGGAAAGCATGTCATTTACCCCTTGAGTTAGAACATAAAAGCATATTGGGCAATCAAAGAACTTAACTATGATTTTAAACTTGCCGGTGAAAAGAGGTTATTTGATATTAGCTCTCTAGATGAATGGAGAACCCAAGCTTATGAAAATGCCAAGCTGTTTAAAGAAAAGGTTAAAAGATGGCATGATAAGATAATTCAGAAACAAGAATTCAAAGTAGGTGATCATGTTCTATTATACAATTATCGTTTAAGATTTTTTGCAGGAAAACTTCTCTCTAAATGGGAAGGTACATACATCATCGAAGAAGTTTATCACTCCGGAGCCATCAAAATAAACAACACCGAAGGCAATAAGCCGAGAGTGGTTAATGGGCAAAGAATTATACACTATATCTCAGGTACGCCCATTAATGTTGAAACTAATATTATTCAAACAATTACACCGGAAGAGCACATAGAGGAAACCTTCCGGAACGCTCCAGAATCCTGAAAAGGAGTAGGTATGTGGTACGGTAAGTAAACCAACTCCAAAACTTCCATAAAAGTACTTTCTGTCTGTTTTGAAATATATATAAAATTAGGAAAATAATAAATAGTCCGAAAAGTGCACGAGGAGGTGACAAACCTGGGGGGCGCGCCTACTAGGCTTGTGGCTCCCTCGTGGACTTTCCCGACTCCGTTTTTCTTCCATATTACTTGTTCTGCACGGGAAAAATTCATTATTTATACTCACGGATGTTTTGACCACCGCATCGCAAGTTTTTCCTCTGTTCTTGTTTCGTGCTGTTTTCTGTCAGACTCTCGAGGTCAAGCGCCATGTCATCCCAAGATTCAGACGGGGAAAGCTATGTTTCTCATCTTGTTGAAAACCCTAGAGTGTATGGGGACACTGATCCCTATGGTTGGACAACTGATGAAGAGGAAGATGCTGATTTGAGGGGAAAGCAAGGTCATTCTAGCAAGGAGGACGAGGATCCCCCACTGCCTCAACCAGGAGATATGCACATTGAATTCAAGAGGTCCAGCTTACCCAATACGGTGAAGGTTCCTAAGGTTCAATTCACTCCTTTTCGTCATGTGCAGGAAGATTCGGATGAACTACGTCGCAAAATTTGGGATCTCGAAAGAGAGAATGACAAATTAAAAGAAGAAATTCATATCCTCAATTGGAAGGACAAGCCCATCACTTCATCAACACCATCACCCAAGAAGGAGAATTGAGTACATGGGTATGGGCACCACCCTTGGCTTGTGCCAAGCCTGGGGGAGGTGCCCCGGTATCGTATCACCATCTCTTTTCCATCATCGATATATATCTTAGTTCGATCCTTAGTTATTTCATGATTTAGAAGAATAAAGTTTTAGTATGATTTAGTTTCGAGTGCTTGCTTTGTGATCTATCTATCTATGTAATCGTGTGTGAAAGTTATATAATAAAGATTAGTTTGAGTTGAGTGTTTTGCTTTTGATGATCCAATCTTAGAAATAAAGAATAAAAAGTAAGATCATATGCTAATCCCATGGGGAGTGATGACTTCACATAAAAAGAAGTATAATTGATAAAACTTGTTGGAAGTTGACAAACATAGCATTGGTCATTGTTGCAATTCATGAAAAAGTAATAAAGGAAGAGAGGTCTCACATATAAATACACTATATTGGACATCTTTTATGATTGTGAGCCCCCATCAAATATTCTATGTCAATTAGTTGACGTTGGACAAGGAAGACAACGTAATGGGTTATGTTTGCTTATATTCACATAGAAGCTATATTGTTTTGGATCCTCTAACATGTGGTGCTTGCCCCCTATCTTTTGCTAGCCAAAATTCTGTACTAAGTAGAGATACTACTTGTGCATCCAAAAACCCTTAAACCCAGTTTCATGCCATGAGAGTCCACTATATCTACCTATGGATTGAATAAGATCCTTCAAGTAAGTTGTCATCGGTGCAAAGCAATAAAAATTGCTCCTAAACATGTATGAACTTTTATTGTAAAGGAAAATAAGCCTTGTACGATCTTGTGATGGTGGAGCAATAAAAGCGACAGACTGCATAATAAAGGTCGCTATCACAAGGGGCAATATAAAGTGACGTTCCTTTACATTAAGAGCTTGCACATCCAAAAACAAAAAGCGCATGACAACCTCTGCTTCCCTCTGCGAAGGGCCTATCTTTTACTTTATGTATTTACTTTCATGCAAGAGTCAATAGTATTCTTCTCTATTCTATTTTTATTTTCTCTCTTGGCAAGCATCATGTGATGGGGATTGATCCAGGCATATATATCCAGTTGGATGTAAGTGATCATGAGTCATTATTGTTGACATTACCCTTAAGGTAAATACGTTGGGAGGCGAAATTATAAGCCCCTATCTTTCTATGTGTTCGACTGAAACTTTTGCTCCATAAGTATGCCGTGAGTGTCAGCAATCATAGAAGACTAAATGATAGTTGAGTATGTGAACTTGCTAAACAAAGCTCTTACATAGACTCTTTCTGATAATATGATGAATTGCAATTACTTTAGTGACTGAGATCATAGTTTGTTAGTTTTCAATTTGGTTTATGGTTCATACTTTAACTTGTGGATGAATTGTCACTTTTTCATGAGAAGTTTTATGATGATATATTGCTGTTATAATAAAGATCATGATGCTCCATGTCCGTATTTTATTTTTATCGACGCCTCTCTCTCTAAACATGTGGTCATGATTATCGATTTCGGCTTTCGCTTCACGACAAGCGAGGTCTAAGCTTGGGGGAGTTGATACGTCCAATTTGCATCATGATTTCCTACTAGTATTTATTATGTTTTTGATCATTATTTCACTTTATGGTACAACTCTTATGCCTTTTCTCTCTTATTTTGCAAGATTCACATGAAGAGGGAGAATGTCGGCAGCTGGAATTCTGAACCTGAAAGGGGTGAAACAGAGTAGCTATTCTGCACAACTCCAAATGACCTGAAAATTTATGGAGAATTGTTTTGGAATATACAAAAAATACTGGCAAAAGAATCAACAGAAGGGGGCCCACCAGGAAGCCACAAGCCTGGGGGGGCGCCCTACCCCCCTGGGTGCGCCCCCTGGCTTGTGGGGCCCCTGGTAGGCCTCTGGCCCCCTCCTTCTACTATATGAAGCCATTTGCCCTAGAAAAAATCATAAGAAGACTTTCGGGACGAAGCGTCGCCGTCTCGAGGCGGAACCTGGGCAGGAGCTATTTTGCTCTCTGGCAGAGCGATTCCGCCGGGGATACTTCCCTCCGGGAGGGGGAAATTGAAGCCATCGACATCACCAACGATCCTCTCATCGTGGGAGGACCAATCTTCATCAACATCTTCACCAGCACCATCTCATCTCAAACCCTAGTTCATCTCTTGTATTCAATCTTTGTCTCAAAACCTCAGATTGGTACCTGTGGGTTGCTAGTAGTGTTGATTACATCTTGTAGTTGATGCTAGTTGGTTTATCTGGTGGAAGATTATATGTTCAAATCCTTAATACTATTCAATACCCCTCTGATGTTGAACATGAATATGATTTGTGAGTAGTTACTTTTGTTCTTGAGGACATGGGAGAAGTCTTGTCATAAGTAATCATGTGAATTTGGTATTCGTTCGATATTTTGATGATATGTATGTTGTGCTTCCTTTAGTGGAGTCATGTGAACGTCGACTACATGACACTTCACCATCTTTGGGCCTAAGGGAAAGCATTGTGGAGTAGTAATTAGATGATGGGTAACTAGAGTGACAGAAGCTTAAACCCTAGTTTATGCGCTATTCCGTAAGGGGCTGATTTGGATCCATATGTTTCATGCTATGGTTAGAGTTATCTTAATTCTTCTTTCGTAGTTGTGGATGCTTGCGAGAGGGGGTAATCATAAGTGGGAGGCTTGTTCAAGTAAGAACAACACCCAAGCACCGGTCTGTAGGAGATATGCCCTAGAGGCAATAATAAATGTTATTGTTTATCTCCATGTGCATAATTATGTTTATGTTCCATGCTATAACTTCTATGGTTCTCGAGTCTGCAATAACCACGAGGCTCGGAGGAAGACTCATATGCACGTGTGGAATAATAAACGGTAAAATGTATTCCTAGTCTGGCCTCTAAGACTAGCTCAAGTGTTGCATGATGGTTCTGTTTTCCTGATCATGGGCATGACTATGCTGGCAACTTTGAGGGCACAATGTTAGGAGAACACTTGTGTTGAATCGACCCGAATTGACGTTATGTTATGAGATTCATTCGTCACAAGTTATTGGTTAATAACACAGAGAAAGTTAATGTTTGCATAATTCCTTAGACCATGAGAGTGTCGAGTTTCTTCATGCTTGCTTCATGAACTTTGGGGTTTGTTAAACGTCATCCGTAACTGGGTGGCTATTACGGCGGCTTACGGGTTCATGGGAAAGTATGACAAGGGACTTGATAGCTCAAGATTGGGATTTGCTCCTCCGACGATGGAGAGATATCTCTGGGCCCTCTCGGTGTTACGGTATCCATCATCGTCTGGCCAGACACATTGTGATTTGATCACAAGGATGCCGGAACACGGGAACGAGAAAAGAGAACAAAACCGACAACGAGGTAACTGGCATAGTGGACAAGTTGTTGATCCACGGGGATGCCAATAAATCTCACCTCGGGTTTTGTAACATATCGTGAAGCAACAGGAATAGCACACGGCAACTGAAGGTTCACTCGAATATTTATTCGTGTGGGTATAGGGGTCAATATGGGTGTCCACGGCTCCGATGTTGATCATTGATCGGAAAGTGTTCCGGCCATGTCTATGCTTCACCGAACCTATAGGGTCACACGCTTAAGGGTCATCTATGTGCTGAATACTAGACAGGGAGTCTGAGAGAAAGTCACCGGAAAAGTTTCGGAGACAGCGGAAAAGTTCCGGAGAGAGAGCACCGGAATAGTTTCGGTAAAACTGAAAAGTTGTTTCAGGGTGTACCATTGAGTCAAATTGGTTTCGGCACACGTCTGGAAATTATTGGAGGGTGCCAGAATTGTTCTGGAAACTTCTGGGATTTTTCCGGGATAAAAACCGGAAATGTTCCGGAGCTGCCGGAACCGGTTTGGTTGCTTTTCGCAGATGAAAATCACTAATCCGGAATTGTTTCGGAACGCATCCAAAATCATGTTAGTGGGTACTGGAATTATTCTAAGACCCACAGAAATATTTTCGGATTTAACGGTCGCGGAAAAATGTTTCCATGAATAGTGAAAGTGCTTTTTGGGTGGCTTCTTGGAGAAGCCACCTTGAGGGCCTTTTGGTATTTCCCCCCTTGGCTTCTTGGAGAAGCCACCCTTCGGCTTGGCCTATAAATAGGGGTGGAGGGGGCTGCCTAAAGACTCACTCTTTCTCAACATACACATGCCATGACATTTCTGGCTTCTCTCTCCCTCCCAGCGAAATAGTTTCGTAGAGCCGAAAGGCTGTCTGGGTTCCGGCAGGAACTAGTTCTGGACGGCGAAGCCCTGCCGGATAGATGACACCGTATGTGTGCAACCCCGTAGAGAGGTCGTAGGTTCGATCTTTTTGCACGAGGGGCTGTTCGAGAGTGCCTCCCGAAGGGCTGTCCGAGTGACCGTCCGACTTTTGAGGGTCCTCCCGAAGGGCTGTCCGTGACACCGTCCGAGGGACTGTCCGACCACCTCCCGGAGGGCTGTCTGTGGGGCAGACGAGGGAGTACATCCTCGCGGTTGGGAGGTTGTAAATCATAGCTGCGGGGATCTGCACCGCCGATCGTCATCGACTCTACTTCCGCTGCGCTACGAGTCGGTAACGAAAAGATCAAACCTTGTATGCAGTCTCCATAGTGGTCCTGGGCTGGTGCGTAGGTCGGAAATTTTTTGTTTTCTGCTGCGTTCCCCTACAGTGGCATCATGAGCCGTGCTATGTGTAGATGCAGGTTACGATCTAGAATACATAGAGAAGTATGGGTGTTGCACAATATAATTTGTAGTAGATGAGTTCTACTGCTGATAATTATTGTGCGGGTAGCAGATGAAATCTGTTACCCGATGTTCTTGTTGCCTCCCTGGAATTTGCATATTTCTGATATTGATAACAGCATGGTGGAGTTTCAAAGTTCTGGCAATCAGCGATCCTGATTGATCAACAAAGTGCTAACAGTTCTTTGAATTCCACCATAGTTAAAAAGAAAGATAAAATTTCGCAGACGAAAGGGCAATGCAGATATGATCTGCACGGGGGTCATGCGTATGATGAAGTTCAGTATGGGGCTCGAGATTTTATTATCTCGTGTTTCATACACCCCGTAAAGTTAATCTAGCGACTTGAATAATCATACTCGATGATGGACATAGGTAGCTTCGGTTTGCTTCGAAACCTTAGAAGCCACGTAAAATAAATTTTTGCATGAACCGATTAGAGGCGTCTAACTTGGTTTTGCAGGATGGTTTGCATGTGCATGTGATGTGGTATAACAGTACTCATATTAATTTGATTATGTATGAGATGACTATATGATGTAAATTAACATGACTTGCGTGTCATGATTCGGCATGATGGCTGGAGCCATATGATTGTCACTTTAATGACCTGCATGTCAACCTTTTGTAATGCACTTATTTTATTAGCTATAGAGACAACAATATTATCTGGTGCATCGACAAGGTGGTGGCAATCTTCGCAAAGGTGAACACCGACGCGAATGCCGAAGACGAAGAAATTAAAGACTTCTCCGTCAGAAAGGGCTATACCATATCATGCTATTATGAATTGACTGAGATGTTTATCCCTTATGATGCACCCTTCTTGATTGCGCGGTAGTCGCTTTTTATTAGGGTGATCTCTCACAAAAATATCAAGTAGTTAGTGTTCTCCCAAGTGTAGCACCGTCACGGCACCTATCTCTTCGGGGTATCACATGGATGCATGGGTACGAACGATTAGAGAAGTGTGAGGCGGGTGAGTTGAGACCTCGCAGCGAGATCACTTGGTTGTCTTGACGTTCTGGCTTGATCGTCCTTAGCTCGGAACACGCCCATCGAAAGATGAACAAGAGTCACATAGAGATGTGATTGGCAAGTTGGCCTACCGATTGCAATTCTCGTCACTTGAGATGGATGCATCCTTGGCATTCAATTGTAATATGGGTCTTGTATCACTCACAATCAATTATGAGAGATATTTATTTGAGTGGGAGCGCACTTTAGAATTAATTCTTTTAATTCTTAGTGCAATAAATTATGGACACTGTCTAAGTGTAATTTTGCATAATAGTTGTAGAATAATGGCTCGCGTTTCCACCTTCCCTGTTAAAATTGAATAAGCTGTTAAATATCTGGTTAAAACTTTATGGTTGGTAACGTAATGTGAGGATTGTCCTCAAGAGTGCCGAGTAGGACTTTGTCCTATCGCATGCTTTCAGTATTCTCCCGCTAATGCTATGGATAATGTGACTCTCGTCCTTCGATCCAAAAGCTAGAATTCCGTTACGGTCAAGTGCAATATGTTTGCTTCCATGAGACCCGAACTTCAAAAGTTTGGGATAGCTATGTGATATTCATGGAACTGAAAATCATTTTCAGACACAAACAAAGGCTAAAAGATATGGGATATCCAAAGCAATGTTTGTTTTGCAAACTGTTAGTAAAAATGTTTACTATGCATTTGACTAATAACAGAGGGATCCAGAAGAACGCCTATCATATAGGTGAATAAAACAACAACTTAAAGAGAAAGGAAATGTTCAAAGGGTGTTAGTGTGACTTACACACCTAGGAAGTCCGGGGCTAACGCCACTCTTAAGTTGAGTGCTTCTTCTGAGAGTAGGAGAAATACAGAAAGTTAAACTGTTAGAAGTATAAAGGCAAAAAGAGAGAAGACTGGATTGTCCAGCTCATGTATGAAAGTCATACAAGTTATTGATGTATAGAAGGCTGGTCAAAGAAATAGTTCTTGGGAATTGTGATTAAATTGTTAGTCACTAATTCTTGGGTATTGTGAGTTGATCACAAAGATACCCGCTCGATTGCATTCTGCTGCGTATCGATGCAAGAACTACTACGGCCTAAAAGACTTGCCGGAGTGAGGTTTAGATATGCGCTGAGAACATAGTAAAAGTTGCTATACTCGGTACGTTACCTATGTATTTATTTTCATAATTCATTTTAGAGTTTTACACACTCTAGCCCATTGCATAAAGTATCTTGCAAGAAGGTTGTTCATAAGAGAACTTTTGATGTTCGGTGTTATGAATAACATAAGGGCCATGCTTCCATCATGGATGGGATGTATGTTATGAATATTGATAATAATATATTACCTCCGTATTTACTTTCATAATTCATTTTAGAGTTTTACACACTCTAGCCCATTGCATAATGTTTGTTGCAAAAGGGTTGTTCATAAAAGAACAATTGTTGTTCAGTGTTATGAATAACATAAGGGCCATGCTTCCATCGTGGATGGGATGTATGTTATGAATATTGATGGTAATATGATACATCCATAACACTGACGCTAAATGTCGCAAGACTAAAAGAATACCACACATGTGTGGCACTGCATTTGGTCACATTGGAGAAACCCGCATGGAGAAATTCCATAATGATGGATTTTGAAGTCGTTTGATTATAAATCATGTGACACTTGCAACTTTCCTCCGAAAAGTGAAGTGACTGAAATACCATTCATAGGCCATAAGGAACGAGCAACAAACTTATTGGTGATCATACATTTTGATGTGTGTAGTCCAATAAATGTTGTTGCTGGCAGTGGATTTATCTATCTTCAGAAATGACTCAAGTGGATATATGGATATTTACTTGATGAGACGTAAGTCTGGATCTTTTGAAATCATTCATAAGGTTTTCAATATGAAGTAGAAATTATTGTAACAAGAAAATTATGTTTCTGCAATTTGATTGCGGAAAGGAATATTTGAGTTACAAGTTTAGCGAATGTCTGATGAGTTGTGAAAAAGGTTTCATAACTTACACCTCCCGGAACTCCACTGTGAGTGGTACGTCCGTGAAGATGTATTCAAACCATTTGTGACATGGTAAGATCAAATATGACATAAATCAATTTGCCATTATCCCTTTGAAAGGTAATGCTTTAGAGACTGCGGCTTTTACACTGAAAAGAGCGCCATCAGGTCTGTTGAAATGACGCCATGGTATGGTACGCCCAACCATGCTTTGTCTTTTCTTAACATTTGGAATATGGGGCTTGTGTAAAATATTTACAAACCTATTCCAAATCAGACAAGTACTACTTTGTAGGTTATCCCAAGTAATTGGGAATTCCTCCACCACTATACCGAGGCAAAAAGGTTTGCCACCAAGAACGGTATGCTTTTAAAGAGAATGGTTCTTGCAAAAAGGTGAGTGGGAGAACAGTACAACTCGACGAGATAACAGTATCTTCGTCATCAGATCAAAGGAAAGAAACCTTGAAAGTAATTCCAGAGTTTCCTACTACGACTGATACGGAAGCCTCTACATGAGATGTATGGACTTCGGTCGAACTTGCAACTGAACCATGTAGGCAAAACTCGTGCAAACCTCTCAGGTGCGCAAGCAAGATATTGTTGTTAGACAACAGTATACCTATGATACACAAGGAAGCGTTGATGGGCCCTGACTCCGAAATTGGCTAAATGCCAATATAATCCGAGATAGTTTCCATAAATGATTCAAGATTATATCTTGATAAACCCTTCGGAAGACTTAGAGTCTAACGAACATTAATGGAACTAAAAACTGATGTGGATAAAATGTTTTATCCATAAAGCTCGACTTGTTGCAATAACAAGTTCAAGGAGTTGACTACGATGAGGTTGTCTCACCATAGCGATGCTTAAAGTCAGATCGGGTTAAACTAGTAATTAATACATATTTCAATCTTGAGATATGATACATGGATGCCAAAAGGATTTCCATGTGATGGAAATGCAACCTAGGACTTGCATGTGGTACAGTCCAAGGTATTTTGTCAATCCAAAGGATGCTAGTAAGTATGCAAACTTCAGAGTTCCAGCAATGGATAGAAGAGAGCAAAATGGAGTTGGAATCTTCGTTTTTGATGAAATAGTCAAAAGAGTTTGTTTTCATCAATGGATAACGAAGATGCTTGTGGTTTCAAGTAAGTAAGTGGGAGCATAATAATATTTCTAAAAAATTTGTGTGCTTGACACATTGTTGATTGGAAATTTCTTGACACGAATTAGGACTTCATTAAAAATAGTTTTTCGATGAAGTGCTTGGGCTAAATAGCCTTGATATTAGGCATATTTATCTACGAGATAGAATTGCCTAATAGGCTAAGCCAAAAATACATATTGACAAGATGCTAAAACAGTTTAGCATTAAAACGCCAAGGAGTGATTCTTGCCGAAGTCACATGGAAAGGGTTTTTGCAAGACTCGGTGTCCCAAAACACTGATGAGCAAAATACATGATGGAGATTCCACACACTTTCGTGTTTGGATTAATCATGTATTCCATGGTATGTAAAACAACCAGATATGTCCAGTACTCCCAAGGAGTTGCGAGTATAGATACCAAAGTGATCAAAGTACTGATCATGGGACAACAGTGAAAAATGTCATTGAGTACTGGAGT
The DNA here is from genome assembly GCA_039707655.1 of Elymus sibiricus. NCBI lineage: Eukaryota > Viridiplantae > Streptophyta > Magnoliopsida > Poales > Poaceae > Elymus > Elymus sibiricus. The sequence goes on from CM077664.1 coordinate 293,785,179, forward strand.
AGCACTGATGACATGTTTTCTCGCAAGCAGAGATTATGAAGTGCTCGTTGTAAGTAATTGCATCGATACAGTCTTCATCAATACTCCATGCAATTTTCGATTTAAGTTAAGGGTTTTGTGTAATACACGATATGGTGGCACGGTGTTTGGAAATCGTTCCAAACAGGTTACTGTGGCGAATTCTATAACTAAGGCTAAGTATGTTGCCGCTTTCAAAGCGACATAGAAGATGTTGAATCGTACAGTTCGTTCATGAACTTAGTATGGTTCCAAGATGGCTTTGGTCAATGGAACACTATTGAAGATAGTTGCTCCATAGCTCAGTCTGAGGAATCAAGGTTTGACCAGTGATTCACTTATATACGAAGCCAAGTCCACACAAAATATGAATTTTATGAAAGCGTGAAAACATGAGGATATGCAAAGATACACACGGAAATGAAGTTGTCAGATCCGTTGGACATCAGGCTATACCACAAGCGAAGCATTTTTTTTACACCAGTATGCCATAGGTGTAAAGTGCATTAGCATTGACTAGATTATTGACTCTAGTGCAAGTGGGAGTCTGTAGGAGATATTCCCTAGAGGCAATAATAAATGTTATTGTTTATCTCCATGTTCATAATTATGTTTATGTTCCATTCTATAACTGCTATGGTTCTCGAGTATGCAATAACCACGAGGCTCGGAGGAAGACTCATATGCACGTGTGGAATAATAAACAGTAAAATGTATTCCTAGTCTGACCTCTAAGACTAGCTCAAGTGTTGCATGATGGTTCTGTTTTCCTGATCATGGGCATGACTATGCTGGCCACTTTGAGGGCACAATGTTAGGAGAACACTTGTGTTGAATCGACCCGAATTGATGTTATGCTATGAGATTCATTCGTCACAAGTTATTGGTTAATAACACAGAGAAAGTTAATGTTTGCATAATCCTTAGACCATGAGAGTGTCGAGTTTCTTCATGCTTGCTTCATGAACTTTGGGGTTTGTTAAACGTCATCCGTAACTGGGTGGCTATTACGGCGGCTTACGGGTTCATGGGAAAGTATGACAAGGGACTTGATAGCTCAAGATTGGGATTTGCTCCTCCGACGATGGAGAGATATCTCTGGGCCCTCTCGGTGTTACGGTATCCATCATCGTCTGGCCAGACACATTGTGATTTGATCACAGGGATGCCGGAACACGGGAACGAGAAAAGAGAGCAAAACCGGCAACGAGGTAACTGGCATAGTGGACAAGTTGTTGATCCACGGGGATGCCGATAAATCTCACCTCAGGTTTTGTAACATATCGCGAAGCAACAGGAATAGCACACGGCAACTGGAGGTTCACTCGAATATTTATTCGTGTGGGTATAGGGGTCAATATGGGTGTCCACGGCTCCGATGTTGATCATTGATCGGAAAGTGTTCCGACCATGTCTATGCTTCACCGAACCTATAGGGTCACACACTTAAGGGTCATCTATCTGCTGAATACTAGACAGGGAGTCTGAGAGAAAGTCACCGGAAAAATTTCGGAGACAGCGGAAAAGTTCCGGAGAGAGAGCACCGGAATAGTTTCGGTAAAACTGAAAAGTTGTTTCAGGGTGTACCATTGAGTCAAATTGGTTTCGGCACACGTCTAGAAATTCTTGGAGGGTGCCAGAATTGTTCTGGAAACTTCTGGGATTTTTCCGGGATAAAAACCGGAAATGTTCCGGAGCTGCCGGAACCAGTTTGGTTGCTTTTCGCAAATGAAAATCACTAATCCGGAATTGTTTCGGAACGCGTCCAAAATCATTTTAGTGGGTACTGGAATTATTCTAAGACGCACAGAAATATTTTCGGATTTAACGGTCGCGGAAAAATGTTTATGTGAATAGTGAAAGTGCTTTTTGGGTGGCTTCTTGGAGAAGCCACCTTGAGGGCCTTTTGGTATTTCCCCCCTTGGCTTCTTGGAGAAGCCACCCTTGGGCTTGGCTTATAAATAGGGGTGGAGGGGGCTGCCTAAAGACTTACTCTTTCTCAACATACACATGCCATGACATTTCTGGCTTCTCTCTCCCTCCCAGCGAAATAGTTTCGTAGAGCCGAAAGGTTGTCTGGGTTCCGGCAGGAACTAGTTCTGGACGGCGAAGCCCTGCCGGATAGATGACACCGTATGTGTGCAACCCCGTAGAGAGGTCATAGGTTCGATCTTTTTGCCTGAGGGGCTGTTCGAGAGTGCCTCCCGAAGGGCTGTCCGAGTGACCGTCCGAGTTTTGAGGGTCCTCCCGAAGGGCTGTCCGTGACACCGTCCGAGGGACTGTCCGACCGCCTCCCGGAGGACTGTCCATGGGGCAGACGAGGGAGTACATCCTCGCGGTTGGGAGGTTGTAAATCCTAGCTGCGGGGATCTGCACCGCCGATCGTCATCGACTCTACTTCCGCTGCGCTACGAGTCGATAACGAAAAGATCAAACCTTGTATGCAGTCTCCATAGTGGTCCTGGGCTGGTGCGTAGGTCGGAAATTTTTTGTTTTTTGCTGCGTTCCCCTACACGGTCCACCCACATATTAAATTATCAAAGTAGCGAACGCGAATAAAACAAACATGATGAAAGTGACTTGATGAAATTCTCATGTGTCCTCGAGAACGCTTTGCTTATTATACGAGTTCGTTCTAGCTTGTCCTTTGCTATAAAAAGGATTGAGCCACCTTGCTGCACTTTATTATACTTGTTACTTGTTACTTGTTACGAATTATCTTGCTATCAAAACTATCTGTTACCGCTACTTTCAGTACTTGCAGAGAATACCTTGCTGAAAACCGCTTGCCATTTCCTTCTGCTCCTCGTCGGGTTCGACACTCTTACTTATCGAAAAGACTACGATTGATCCCCTATACTTGTGGGTCATCAGCTAGGAAGATGGACCCAATTGTAATTTAGTGGACGTTTTTAGGGGGGTTTGTGCAATTTTGCTGGGACCATGAAATATTTTTACGGGATCTGTTCTGCCGGAACAAAAGTCATACCGAAAAAACCGTTTTGCTGTATCCTGTAAACCGATTTTTGCGGGATGGTGTATACCAAATCTGCTAGAGATGCTCTAAACGATAGTCGAAGCAGATAGTTGGTTCGGCTCCAACTTCTGGTTGAGCTCGCAAGAGCTATATCTCTCCCCTACTGCGAGACAGATATAGCTCTCGCCTTCAGTGCTGCCATAAGTGAACCGGCCCATCTAATGGGTTTTCTTTTTTTTTGCGGGAAAACTTTCAATCTATTCATCTCCAATCATGGCAGTACAGCGAACACCAGAAATAATAAAAATTACATCCAGATCCGTAGACCACCAAGCGACGACTACAAGCACTGAAGTGAGCCGAAGGCGCGCCGCCGTCATCGTCCGTCCCTCCCTCGCCGAAGACAGGCAAAACTTGTTGTGGTAGACAGTCGGGAAGTCGTCGTGCTAAGGCCCCATAGGACCAGCGCACCAGAACAACAACCGCCGCCGTTGAATAGTAGCGTAGATCGAAAGGATCCAACCTGAAGACAGCCGAACGTAGACGAACTATGACCAGATCCGAGCAAATCCACCAAGGACAGATCCGCCGGAGACACACCTCCACACGCCCACCAACGATGCTAGACGCACCACCGGGACGGGGGCTAGGCAGGGAGAACCTTATTCCATCTTCAAGGAGCCGTCAGCGTCTCGTCTTTCTGAGCAGGACACAAACCCTAACAGAACTCGAAGAAACATTTAAAAATGAAGCCCTCCCGCCGGCAACGGCCGGGATCCACCACGACGCCATGGCAATAAGGCCACTAGAGACGAGGCGGACCGGCAGCGGCGCTCGAGAGGCTCGTTCTTTAGCTAAAGCGGACACTACTTTAAACTTTGGTAGGCATATTTGGGACTGAGAAACCAAATATAATTTGTATCCCGGATAACATTTTGGGTTAATTAAAGTGTATCCAACCTCAAAAAAAAATGTGCTCGCTCGGCCGTTGTACGTTTCTTTTCTTGGCTGGACCGATCCGGTTTTCCATCAGCTTTTTTTTGTTTTCATTGGGTTTTTTTTTTCTTTTTTTTATTTTTTCTTTACGTTTTTTCTCCTATTTTCTTTGTTTTTTTATTCTTTTCCCCCCTTTTTTTAATACATGTCTACTTTTTTCAATACACGTTATACATTTTTTGTATACGCACAGAATTTTTTTTCTAATACAACTTGCACATTTTAAAAATACATGATGAATTTTTTTGCAAACACATGTTTTGAACAGTTTCTTTGAATACATGTTAAACATTTTTCAAATACACATTGAACATTTTTTTTGAATGGTAGGTAACATATTTTTAAAATTACGGAAACATTTCTTTAAATTATATAAACATTTTTTCAAATACTTGTTTGAACATTTTTTTGAATAAACGTTAAATATTTTCACATTGAACATTTCTTTGAATGTTATAAGACATTTTTCCGATTATGTGAACATTTTCTAAACGAACATATTTGTTAAAATGCGTGAACTTTTTTTAATGTCACGGAAATTTTTTTGAATGATATGAAACATTTTAAAAAAATGTTAGATTTTTTTATATTTTTTAAGCATTTTTTGAAAAATGCACGAACATATCTACTGACACGCGTAAACATTACTCCCTCCGATCCAAAATAAGTGTCGCAGTTTTGAACTGGGGTTAGTTCAAAATTGCGACACTAATTATGGATCGGAGCTAGTATTAAATTTCACAAACATTTTTTTGAATGGTACCAACAATTTTTTAACGTTACCTGAACATTGTTTTTATACTGCATGAACATTATTTAAATGTGTGATGAACGCTTTTCAAAATTTATGTATTTTTTTAAGCATATGTATTTAGAATATTTTTAAAATACCCCACAAAAATAGAATATTTTGAAATAAACAAAAAATCGAGTGAATAAACGTACAAACCTTCTACTGAGCCGGCCTGCTAGGGGCGTTCCTTGAGGCGAAGCGGCGGTAGCTCACGCAGCGAGCGATCTATAGCCGTGCCCGGTTGAGCTGGGTAGACAAACGGTTAATAAAGCTCAACTCCAAAGATCCATAAGTACCTTGAATGCTTTGTAACCAGGGTTTTGCATCAATTGGGGGTACATTGTTGACCCTTCACTACATGTGTTAACTTTACTAGGTAGTTGTCTATGGGGGGTAAATATTTTAGTAGGTTAGACTGTTATTTATTTGGACATGTTAGTGTGATTGTGTAAAAAAATACTCCTTCCCTTCCAAAATTTGAACTAAAACCACGACACTTATTTTGAAACAGAGGGAGTAAGATTTTATTTGGCACTTCCTTATTTGGTAAGCATTTACTGATTTACCAAAGAAAATGTTTTTTATTCGGTAAGTGAATAAAAGATGGGCCAGTTGATGCTGTTTTCAAGGAAACCCAGTGCAAAAAATCAGAGATGAGAGGAAAAAGATCAAAACAGAGAGGGGGAGGAGAAAACCTAGGTAAGGTTGGAGGAGGGATGCACCCATGTGACAGAACCTTATGTAGGAAGTACTCCCTCTGTCTTTAGTGATCTAAACACTCTTATATTTCTTTACAGAGGGAGTAGGAGATAATGACGTAGATATAATTAATACTACAATCACGGAGTCCTGAAAGTCGCACATTATTGCATTACCGCTGTACATCATCAATATATACATTACCAATGACGACACAGAAACAGGAAGTGAGTAAGTCAGATCAGAAACACAGCATGATCATGTCCACAAAACGCGCAAGGCGTGACACAGAACGTAAACGTGTCTTACAATATCAAGGGGCATTACAGGTTCGCAGACGCAAGGCCGGGTGGCTTCTCTACTCCATTACTCCATGCCCAGGCCAATGCTAGCCCATCAAGTCGACGGCACAATCAGCTCATCCAGGCCTTCTTCTTGAAGCCCTGCACAGATGATGTTATATACAGTTGTGAGCAGGTAAATTTGGAAGTTTAAACCAATACGAATTTGTGCTGGAGATCATAACATATAATTAGACTGGTCATGAAATATATTTTGTATAATGCACTACTATTTTTATGCGAGACAAAATGTTTGCGCAGAATTCGATGGTCAAAGTACCATCTCGAAGACCCTGTCAATGTACTAAAAGGCGCACATTTTGGACATTCTTATCTACTAAGATAAGAGAATTTATTAATACGTTCAAGTTTCTTATTACAGTCAGTAGAGAATCTAAATAAAACGTGAGCAAAAAAATCTATAGAAAAGAAAATTATGTCTCGTGCGTATATATTCAAGAAAAGTAAAGTACTAGAACATAATCCACATAAGCTTACCTTTTTGACATCTGAATATATATCTTCAACCCTCTTCTCTGTCTGCTTTGCATAAGACCACACTTTGTGCATATTAGACTCCATCTTTTTTGATATGTCAATTACAGTTTGAACCTATAATTATAATCCACTGATTAGAATTTCAACCTCTGATCAAAACAACTGTAAGATGGCCAGCTGAAAACAACTTTCAGAAAGGGCTGCACCTGCACCCACAATTAGTTGCAAATTCTAGTTCCCCATGGTAGCACAAAAGCAAGCATGAATACATAAGAGCGTGCAATAATCTACAGTCTAACCACATGCAGTGCCATGCACTGTATATTACCAATGAATAGTTCCAAATAAAACCTACAACCAAAATAACAATGTGGCAACTGCAAACAGGTACAAACAGAAATATAGGCATTTACATCCACATGTACTTTGTAATTGTCATTGCTTCTTGGTACATAATAAATAATATAAGAAAACTGGACATCTTTGATTGTACCAAAAGAAACATGTCAGATCAAAACTCTCAATACTGGGGTGATAGATATGAAATGCTACTGCACTCACTGCTGCTACTAGTAGTAACCAAATAACAGTTGTTGCATTCTGTGCTTATCCACTGATCCATTATCCAGCAAATCTAACAGCAGCCACAGCCAGCCAAAAGGGACTCAGCAAAACCAGCCAACCAAACATCCAAAGGGTGTATGTCTATGTTACCCAGATACGGTGAATTCCTACAAACCAAGTGACCCCTAAAATGAGCATCTCCGGGGAGGGTCCCAAACGGTGGCTGCTCACTGTTGCTGAATGCATGGTTGAGAAAGGAGTCAGGTCGCTGATCATCCTCGTAATCTGGCGTCTGTGAAAACTCAGGAATGCATGTTTCTTTGATGCGGCAACCCCGCAGGTTCGCTTGGTCGTTGGGGCCATTCCAAATGATGCTCCGATCTGGATGTTGGCTGGAACAGAGGCGCGCTACGTTGCTTATGGCTCACCTCTCCATGCGCAGTCTTTTTCGCAGTTTTGGCTCTCTGTTTTTTTGGCTTATAATTAGTTTTGCTTCTCTCTTGTGTCATCTGGTTGTGGTCTTGCTTTGCTTCAGCCACCTGCTACTATTCGTGGTTTCTATTCTGCGCATTCTTTGGTGTCCTAATACGTAAACTATGCACACTTAGATGCATGTTCAAGGAATGAACTCTTAAATTACCAATGTGAACTCATCACGCCTTCTTTGTGTTCTTCTTCTAATACACAATGAAGTGCATTTAGGTGCACATTCAAGAAAAAGAACTCTTAAATCCACAATGTGCGCACATCATGAGAAATGGTAAAGAGAAATAATGAGTAGGGGCTAGAACATTTGCAGTGGTGATACATTCTGTGTTGGAAGTTTCTTTTAGCTAAAGAAGATAAGACAATTTACTGAACTTTCTTGTCTACCAAGGTTCAAATGCAAAATTATTAGATTTTAAATTAGATATGAAACTTCAATCAAAATAACACATACACATAAATTAAGATAATCAAAACAGAATTAGCCATGACAATGATACCTTTGCAACATCTGCATACAGAGATTCGACCTTTTTTGCTGTATCCTTTGCCAATGACCATATCTGGTGAGCATTAGAGTTCATCTTCCTTGATTCATCCATTAGAATTTGAGCCTGTTATACCAATCAGATGACTAGCTCAAACAGCTTTCCGAAAGAACTCACAATAGCACAAAAAAAGTAAACATCAACAGAGGAGAACCTAAAACTAAAACAAAATTTACTTCCCAGCACAAGACAAGAGATATAAGTGGTCCAAAACTACGTCTGCAATGTGCTTCCATAAAGAATACCCACGAAAATAAGAAACCCCTTACTGTCCCATGATAATGCTCCTTCCAATCTAAATATAACCCTGACTACAAAATGCAACTTTGACTACTAATTTATATTGCGGTACATGTATATATATAACCCTGATCCAGCAATATTACATATTAACAAGACAAATTTACGCATATGCTCAAGTATCCAATCTAAATATTTTGGAAGATATCAGTATTCAAATTTTGTTAAGTTTGACTTTTGGTTGAATGAAGAAAACAGAAATCAGACTGAAACATATCAGTATTAAGTTTGACTTTGGTTGAATGAAGAAAACAAAATTCAGATTGAAATTTCAACACAGGCAATACATATCAATTACGACTGTTAAAATTGCTAAGATTTCAGCTCATGCAGGGGAATTTTGGGCACTGGTGTTTGAGGAATTTTAAGGCCAGTATTGCTGAGACACTTTCGAAGCAGCATTTCCCCGAGGTAATTTCTTCAAATCATTGCATGCTTGCGTTCTTAACTCTCAAGGTGCAACGTACATGGTGATCTATTAACCTCTATGACAGTTGTTTGTCCCAAGAAACATTTCAGGAAGGTATAGATTCTCAATAGATAAAAAGCATGAGGTTGAGATTAGCACATTCACAAACAATATTGTAAAATGTTGAACTACACTAAATAACATAGCACAATGCCTGAACCTTCTTATGCACTCATGCTTGAAAGACGGATCGTCAATTCTTTTATTTTTAACAGAAATCTATGTAAATTTCAAACCAGTATAAGATTTTAATAGACCATATACACATAATGAAGAATACAAAAAAGTGAATCGACTTGTGACTACCAAGTAAAGACTATCATAACTGAGATAACCTAGAGTACATACCTTTTGGGCATCTGAATGTAGAGCTTCAACCGTTTTCTCTGTATCGTTGGCCAATGACCACACATTGTAAATATCAGAGTTCATCTTTCTGGATTCTGCCGCCAGAATTTGAACCTATTATCACCATGCCCAGGAAATGAGCACCTCAAGAAAAGACACTCAAAATCACAGCATGAATACAGAAGAGCCTAAAAACTGAAGTCATATCTTCAACAACAACAGCAAAGCCTTTAGTCCCAAACAAGTTGGGGTAGGCTAGAGTTGAAACCCATAAGATCTCGAAACCAACACTAAAGTCATATCTTCGCCTGCATTTTTTGAAATCATGAAAACCAAAGAGACTCTTAAATTGTTGGGGATGGCAGTTCGCAGAGAGCAAGGCATCTGCTTTAACTGTGATTCATGTCTGGTCCCTAGTCATCCCTATAAAAAAATTGTTCATCGTGGAGGTCGATCCATTCTCGGACTATGAAGAGGATGCCAAGGCCGAGAAAGGGGAGGTGATGGTCATGTGCAGTGAGCATCGGCTGCACATACTAGGTCGTACTGCTCGACTCCCATGGTTATGTGCAAAGATTTGCAAACCCTGGTAATTTATGCAACTACTGTCGAATTAGACGGTAAAATACAACAAGAACACAGTTTAATCTAAATATATTGACACTACCACACAATAGGTCAACAATTAAGATACACCATTTAACTTGATTGTAATTTTCTTTATTGACCCAAACAAATCCTTCTGATGAGTGACAACAATATTTCTAGTGATGTACCCAAACATGAGAAAGAAACAGGGAGGAGGGCAGGGGAGGAAGGAACCTCATTTTCGACTGATTTGATAGTACTGCCAGAACTCCATAATGATTCCTACAAGATAGAATGGGACAAAAGTCAATGCATGATACTTGACTGTTAGATAATTTTAGAGAAAACTATGAAGTGTCCAATATAACATAACGAAGTTGTTTTAAGGTAACATGTATTGCACGATGTTGCTAGGCTCAGATTTAAGCCAAGGTTTAAATCAACTTCTCCCCTGTCAAATAACAATGCAGTAATGATTTGCATAAATACATATATGGGAAAATACATTCTACTGCCGGGTATAGTTACACCCGGGTAGGAAAATGATTTTATACCCCTGATATCATTTTGAACATATTTTTTATTTTGTGGCTAAGTGCCATCCTAATCAGATGACTTACTATTTTGCTCTACCAAGATAGACATGGTAATGCTCTGCTGCTCCTTGTTACCCAATGGTTCCTAAATTAAGCATCGTAGGTGCTAGTACGAGACCAATGACAGGTGGCTACATGCATGCAAAATACTGATTGGCAGAGTGCACTTATACAGTTCAGCTCTGGGATGTAAATGTCCAGTAAGAGTAAAACGAAAAGAGGACAGAAGTGCATCTGTAGCAAATATAAAGATTATTTTCAGGTTGAATCAAATGGTGCCAAAATAGTTCGAAAGTGGATATATCAGACTCAGGTTCCATGCTAGTTGAATTTGCAGTGGGGATCATGAATTACCAAACAAGATAATATTTTGTTTATGACAAGTCTCGCCACCAGTATATCAGCTGGCATAGCTATTCTTTTCACCAGCATGGGCTCGGGTTTCAGTGAGGAGATCCAACCAATTTTCGCACTAAAATTTCACATCCACTACTTCATTTATGGCGTGCTCTATGACTATCCAACTCATTGTGTTCGCCCTGATTTGGCTGCAGTGAGTAGAACAGTGTACTGAAGCGGCAGTGTTTCGTAATTTCTTGATGTTATAAAAAAATCATCCAATTAACGCACGCACAAACTCTACTTTGCTGTCACCTGATACGATGGATAATCAAATCATCCAAATGCTTTTATGTGTCTTAAACAAAGTTAATTGATGGTGGAAGCTATCTGTTGCCAAAGCATGAAAGCAATTCTTGCAATTGAATAAGAGAGCACTCTGAAGACTGAAAACTAAAGACCAACTAGTGGATGTGAAATTGATATGTTGTTATATACGGAACCCAATCACCAGAGGCATACCTTGATGTTTTCTTGTTCCTTGATCAGAGCCTGAATGTCCAGTCCCATCGCTTTCACAAACTCGGCATCTTCCTCTGAAGCATCATCTTTGTCATCTGGTGCTTTTGAATTGTTTTCCCATAATGATTCTGCATGCAGAATTGAACAATTGTCCTAAAAATATACAAGAGGAGGGCACAGGCAGAAGAGTTCATGGGTACCCAAAAAACACAAGAGAATAAGGCAATCCCCAAACCATGATTTCACAGCCACTTAACCACATACCCAAAAAACATAATATTAACCTAAACAAAAAGAACTCGATCGGTTAATTTCTGACATACCCAATCGGTTGAGCTGCAGCTTCAGCTGCTCGATTTCCAACCGAACCTCTCGGCCGGTACTCTCCTCCCAAGCGGAACCAACGGAGGCGGTGCACTGCCCCGTGCGACCGCCGTCGTAGCGGGGTAGGGCGAAGAAGGTGGCGAGGAGCGCCGCCGCGATGGCGAGGGCGGTGCAGGATCGGCGGAGGTCGCCTGCGCTACCGGAGGAGTTCAGGCGGGCGAAGAGGGAGAGCAGACGGAGGGGGAGGAGGAAGGCAACGACGACGGCGAGGATCGCCGAGTCGACCCTCATGGCCATGGATGGGAAGAATTTTTCCCCTGCTGCGAGTGGGCTATGGGCTCAAATTTGCCGGATGGGGACTGAGAGCATCCGCCTATAGAAGCTCTCTTAATAATCTTATAATAAACGATTCTCAAAAAAAAAAACTTATAATAAACGATTCTTGAAAAAAAAAACTTATAATAAACAAACCTCAAAAGAAAATCTTAATAAATTTAGGGCATCTCCACAGACCATCAAACCTCCCGCAACCGTCCGAACCGCGCGGCGTGTTTTGTCATCCAACGCGGTCATGTATCGGTCCCCTCGACGGTCCGAACGTCATTTTTCCCACAAACCGAAAGCAAATCGGGGGGCTTTGCAGGAGTCCGGGCCGCTGCCACGCCCGTTTCCGACAAACCTGGCCCAACCAAAACCCTCTCCCTCACCCACGCTCTTTCCCGCCAGAGCGTCAGCTCCGCATTCATGCCGGCTCAGAGTAGACGCGACCACTCACTAGAGTTGGCATTGAAGCGGCGTGCCGGTCAAGAGCGCCACCTGTTGCACGCCCGCTACGCACGCTTTCTCTCCGCATTGAAATGGCATCCGTCTGCCCGCCTACCTCCATTAAACCAGCGCGTGTGCCGAGGAACCTACTCCGGTGCCCCAAGCGCCACACGTCAGTCCCTGTGCCGACCGGCATCAAACACCTCTTCGGTTAGCTTCTCGCATCCGCCCGCTATTTAAACGTGGCCAGGAACCGGGCAAGAACCACACCACACCTCCGCTCTCCATCTCCTCCTTCTACCACACCCGTCATGGCCTCCAGCTCCAAAGTCTTGTGGGGCGGCCTCTCCGACGAGCAGAAGAAGGAGCTCTTCGGCATTGCAGCGGCCTGAGTTGCCCGGTGAGCCAGTCAGATACAGGCTGGCTTGTCGGCAAGCTCTCCGGAGCCGGCGCCATCGCCAGGCTGTCCTCGCTTGTCCAGGATGGTCAACACCGTCTCCCGCCAAATCCACCGCGAGCGATGGCGGCAACGCGCCCGACAGGCAGAGAAAGAAGACATGTTCGCGGAGGTTGACGCGGCGGCGGTGGACTTTTACTGGGGCACCGACGACGAAGTCGCCAACTCCGCGGCGGCAGTGAAATTTGACTGGGCCACGACGACGAAGTCGGCACGTCCGCGGTCGCTAACGACAGCAGGGAAAAGTAGACCATGGGAGGCCGCCGTCGCTTGGATCCCATGAAGGCCACCGCCTCGCCGGGTTACACAGCCAGTGACTTGCCCGCTTCGCGGGGGCGTAGGCCACGGTGACCGTCTTCCCCTTCCCCAAAAACCAACTCTAATCTGTGTTTCACGGAAGCGGAGGCTACTCTTCCCCTTCCGATGAAGCATATCCCTCCGGAGCTCACGACGGTCGATGAGCGGGTTGCCGGACATGAGGAAGACATGTCGTAGGAATGGGGCTCCGTCGCGACCAACGATAGACTAGGTTAGAATAGCCTAGCCTAGTCCGCTATAATTTAGTTAAAATATGCCCAAAATGTAAATGTTTTCGTCCGGTTTATATGAAAATCGCCCGGTTTGCATGTGATTCGTCCGGTTTGTTGAAATCCGGTTTGAAATGTATATGGCTACGGTGGATGGATGGCTCCCGCATCAGTGTCCGCGGACAGATGCGGTGTCCAGTTTGGGGGTCAGCGTTGGAGATGCCCTTGTTAGGTTTCACAGCTGATCTATTATAGTAGATTCCCTATACAACTTTCCATGTGCTTAGACTAACATATATGTGGATGGCATGGTCCTACGGCGAGCAATGGGCAGTGATGAGGCAGTGGTAGTGCGGCGGCGGCGCGACGATGGCAGGGTGTGGGCGCCTGACGGTCAGCGGCGACGGCATGCAGGAGACTGGCGGCGCCGTGCGATGGTCCGGCGGTAATTGGCGGTGACGCTGGCATGGCATGTGTTGGTAAAGATATAAGGGAGTGAAAATGGGGTGTTTTTTAGGTGACCACCTAAAGAAATTTGGGTATAGGTGAGCTACTGGAGCGTGTTTTTTGTGCCAACTTTCCCTGTGTGCGGAATCTGTTGGGAATAGGGAAGCTACTGGAGATGCTCTGAGGCAAATCTAACCGAACCTAAGGTTTTAACTCCTTATAGCATGTTTGGTTCAGGGAATAAATGGTTACGGAATGATAATTTAAAGGGTACAAGACATATAATACGTTGTTTGGTCGGGGCTAGGAAGTTGAGGTAGAAAGGAGAGAGGGAATTAAGGAGGTCAATTCATGCCCTCTCGTATTAATTCATGTGGGATGTTACTTTCTCTCAAATTCCCTCTACTAATTCTCATCACGCACCAAACATGCATTTGGGACCGAAAATCAACTTCCCATGCCTAATCTCCTACTAAAGTTCCTCTTGTAAACTCTCATCCCCTTTTCTCATTGTAGCCAAACAGGCTGTTAAGTTCATTCTCTTTTGAGAAGTGAAGTTTATTCTAGTCAAACCTTCAAAACCTTTAAACTTCTTAAGAAAAACAAGGAGAAGTGCCCCCTCCTCCTCAATTTTGAGCAGTCAAAACTCATTCTTAATAAAGAAATCCCTCCGGGAGATGTGTTCGTGCCTCCTCTCGGTTCCATTTGCAGTGTCACGCATCGACATTGCCTAGTGCCCCGATAGCTACCACAACTCCCCATCGCCTCGGGCTCCTCATGGTCGCACCCCGCTGACCGTTGGCCGAATTTTGATGAGGTTTTGCCAAAAAGAACCTTTGATTTCTCACCATCCTGACCACTGCCACGCTCCTCCCCGTCGTTCCCGTCACAGCTGTGCTCCTCCCCTCCATCCCCGGCCATGGGCAGAGCAACAAACGACCCACATCAACGCATACAAAGCAACCTAAAGAGAAGCACCTACACCAACAGAGGATCACCTACATAGCAGTCATTCGTCGTCGCCGATTCCGGCGAATCTTTGCGTCCCGGAAGAACTCATGTACATGAAAAAAACAAATCATGATCCGTGGATGACGAATTTCACCGACTTTCTCGTATCCTTCCTTACACACATACGTCGTGCTCGGTGAGCTTCTATCAAATTGCTTTTTCAGGTCATCCATCATATGCCCTAGCTAGCTCTTGGACATCATCTACCGCCTAGAAGTCGTTGCTGGCCATGTGGAAGGAAGAACAAGAGGGAGAGACACTTCCATGTGGGGACTAGTTCATTTGAGGAGTTGATTTTGAGTGTTAGGTTAGCTTCACACTCTTGTAACTCCTTGGGTTTAAGAGACGCTTTGGGAGTTAAAATTTAGGAGTTCGATTAGAGACGCCCTTAAAGCATCTCTAGCAGACCCTCCTAAAAGCTATATTGGGGGGAGGGCCCGGGTTGGGGAATTAAGCCTCGTCTAGCAGATGCCATCCTCTGAATGTTTCCACTCTTGCCTATTTTTTTCTTTTGAAAGACAACTCTCACTAAAAAATGGGGAGTTGCTCGCCTCCCGTAATAATGGCCTGGCAGCAGGAGCGTCGCCTGATGACTATCGCCGGCTATGAATCCTGATGCCCCCCCCCCCACACACACACACAATTTCCGCCGCCTCCACCCCGATCCGGACCTGCATCGACCCCGATTTTGGCCGCCGCCTCCTCCCCGAGCCTCATGTTGTCTTCTCTACCACTTTTGTGTCACCACGAGTTTTCTTCCCCAGGCTATCCCCGCAGCCTCCCTTGAGCTCCATGCCGCCTCCCCCGCCCACGTCCTTGTCGACACTGTGGTTCGTGAGAAGGTGATGACATACAAGATGCCCTTTGTCGCATGATGCACGGAACTCTATGTCAAAGAGTGTGCGTACCATCATGCTTGTCACGTGGCTCACATTGCCACCGGTGAGCCTCCGAGATCTCCAACCTGAGCTCGGAGAAGGACAAGGGATGGAGGTGGGCCCAGTCTCCAGATTCTCCACCGTCGGGTTCGAGGTGACCGACGTCGCAAGGGTAATGGCATTCGCCTCCTCTCGATGGAGGAGGCAAAGGAGTGATACTGGAGCATGTTTGCCGAAGAAATGGAGCACATCGCGAAGTATTGTATGAGTGTGGCGTGGAGTAGACATAAATGTTAGGTGATGTGACGCCCCTGCTCGACCGTGCACTAATCATACACGCAAACGTGCACGCTCGAGATCAGAGACTCACGGGAAGATATCACAACACAACTCTAAACTCAAAATAAACATAAATCTTCATATTACAAACCAGGGGGTCACGAGGACCCGAATACATAAGTCATACAAACAAATAATATCTAGGTACAGACATAGTTAGTCAAGTCTGCCTTAAGAAGGCTAGCACAAACAGCGACACTGATCGAAAAGGCGAAGGCCTCCTGCCTAGGGCCTCCGAACTACTCCTGGTCGGCGGGCTCAACGTAGTAGTAGTAGCCTCCTGGGATCTCCTGCTCCTGGGCTCCGTCGTCTGATCGCAGCAACCGGGTATGGGGAAAAAGAGATAGCAAAGCAACCGTGAGTACTCATCCAAAGTACTCGCAAGATTGACATCAGAACTATACTAATTATGCATCGGTATCAAGGGAATGGGGCTATATCTTTGGACTAAACTGCAAAAATGCCGGAACAGAGGGGGAGAGGCCTAGCCTATCGAAGACTAGCATCTTGAAGCAATCTTTCAGCATCAGAAGAGAGTAGAGTATAGTAACACATAATAGTAGTTATATTTTAGTAATGCCCTGAGATCCTTCCTCGTCTACCCCGCGAGAAAGTGATTCCGAGAGCAGTAGTAATAGTTTAATATTGTGACAGTATCCATTTGTAGTTGTAGCAGATCAAGATACAACTCTGAGCGTCCTGTTACCGTGGACACGGCTATTCGAATAGATAACTTCCCTGCAGGGGTGCACTACTATTACCCAACACGCTCGATCACATCTGGCCGGACACACTTGCTGGGTAATACCCGGCCTCGGGTGATCGACACGACGCAGTCCTACCTAGGCTCAGCAGAGAGGTCAGCACGCCAGTCTAAATCCTAAGTGCGAAGGGGTCTTGGGCCATCGCCCTTTGCACTCCTGCATGTTACGTGGCTGGTCGGGGACCAGGTGCGACACTGAATACACCAGTGACGTAACCAGCCCACCCCAATGATCAGCCCGCATCTCTGAGCTGTGACGTCTGAAGAGCTTTTGGCTGATACATACGACGTAGAGGGTCCCATAACCATTATCCCACGTGGTGGTAGTGCGTATAGGGCCAACGACCCACTCAGATCAAATACCCAAATCCGTTAGGCGTGTTTAGTAACTCGCAGAGACGAACAGGATTCCTGTCGCTCCAACTTGGTAATACATGACGCGCGGGTGCTCTTGGAACCGACCCATCTTTAAAGTTATTCTCTCACGGGCACCCTTGGGGCCAGCCCGACTTTAACAGTTTAAGTATTGCAATATGTAAACATTTCCGTGATCATCACCCAGAGTGATCACGGCCCGATATCAAGCATGGCAAACGGACAAGGGTGAAGGGCCACAGAAGAATCAATAGCATAGCTAACTAAGCATCATGGGACAACGGGTAGGTATAAACAACAGGCGACAAAATCAGGCTATGCATCAGAATAGGAGCTATGGGAATAACAACAGAAGCAATTCTAATGCAAGCATAAGGGAGAAAAAGGGGGCGATATCTGGATGATCAAGGGGGTTTTGCTTGCCTGGAAGCTCTGCTGAAGGGGTCTGGTCGTCGACGACGTGGTCGTACTCTGCAGTGTCGTCGGCTGTCTCGGGGTCTATCGGGAGAGAAGGAGGGGGAAGAAACAATAAATTCACGGCAACAATGCAACATCGATGCATGACATGCCTAAGTGATATGCAGAGGTGATATATTGCCTATCTAATGGTATTAGATGACTTAGGAATTTATCTGGATTTATTTTATCGAGGTTATGCACTATTCATCTATCGAATACGGGCAAAAAGTTTCATGTCCAGTATTTTAAAGGGGTGTGGCAGGTATGGAGGTGGCATATTTGGATTCTTCATATTTTTCTGATCATTTTTCATATATAAATTATTTTCATCCGAGTTACGGTTTATTTTATATGATTTTTCAAAGTTTTATTGAATTTCTGGAATTTCTGGAATTATTTAATTCGAATTATGCAAAACAGTGTTAGATGACGTCATCATGACGTCAACGGTCAAACCCGGATGGGCCAGGTCAAACCTGACCAGTGGGTCCCACTGGTCAGTGACACAGTAGTTAATTAGGGATTAACTAAACTAATTAAGATTAATTAGGCGGTGGGACCTATATGTCAGTGACTGTTTATTTAACTAATTAACTAACATATTAATTAGCATTTTTATTTATTTTAAAAACATTTAAACGGGGTGGGGCCGCATGTCAGTGGCCCACGCTGCCTAGTCAGCGGGGTTGACCGGGTCAACGGGTCAGCGGGACCCAGTGGCAGTGGCTCAGCGGTGGGGCCCAGAGGCGCCCACGTCAGCGCCACGTCGGCGACGGCCGGAACTGCGCCGGCGAGCACTACGCGCGGCGGCGCGCGGCGGACGGCGGTCGGATTTCGCGTACAGGGCACCAAATTGCGCGCGAGAGGTCGCGTTCGAACGAGGGGAGTGCGCCGCGTCGTTTGGCGGTGGTGCCGCAGGCTGGGGTGGCTTGTAACGACGGCGGTGAGCTGCGCGGCATTCGCCGGAGTTCGGGTGACGGCGGAATCGGCGATGTGGCGTGCAAACGGGCGAAGCGAAGAGCTAGCGAGGGCCTACGCGATGCGGCGAAGTCGTTGGACATGCGCGCGTGGTCATTTGGTCGCCGGAAAGACGCCGGCGACGAGCTCCGCGGCGGAGGGCTCGGGTACGAAGGGGGCGACGTCTACGGGTCGAACAAGAGAGAGCGATGAGAGGGGAGAGGTAGTGGCGCTCACGGGGAGCCTGCAGGTGTGCGTAATGGGCTCGGGGGAGGCTCGAGGTAGCCGGAGTTCGACGGGGAGCGGCGGCGATCCGAGGTTGACGACGACGGCGATCCCGCAACGTGGCACTCCCCGGCTCGCGCTGGTCGGTGTAGAGGAAGTAGCCGAGGACGACGGCTCGATCTGGCACGGTGAGGCGGCGAAATGGTGGCGGTGGCTACGCGGACGCGCGGTGGACGGCGAAGGCAGCGGCGACCATGGCAGGATGAGGAAGAAGGCGAGCGAGGGGAGGGGGAAAAATATCTCGGGGTGGCTAGGGTTGACGCGGTGGCCCTCTTATCCTCCCCGTCCTCCTGTAGCGACGCAGAGGCGAGCAGGCGCGGCTGCGACGGCGAGCCGGCTCGGGCACGGGCGCGCGCGCGTGAGCAGTAGGAGGAAGGAGGTGGCGAGGTGGGCTGGGCCGCGCGGCTGACTAGAGCCCAGTAATAACAGCCTTTTTCTATTTCTTTGTTTTTCTTTTCTGTTTTCTCTTTTCGTTTCTGTGTTGCAAAATGTTTGGCTACAATTTGGCTTTTGTAAAATAGGTGACTTAGCTCAACAATTACAATGCAATATTAACTACTACCAGAAATTGGTTTGGATACAATATGATTTCATTTGCAATTTTATTAAACAAAATGGTATTAAATATTGCTGTTTGGTACTGTTTTGATGATGTTAGAGTCATCTAGGTAATTTAGGTGATGTTTTTTTCTTAACATAATTAGTTATGGATTATTTGCTATTTAATGAACATTTTAGTTTTCAAATTGGAACAACTTTTATATTCACTTTAAATCATGGTGACTTGGCATTATCAGAGGGTGATCACTGTAGCTTAATACATGGGGTGTTACAGGTGATTTTCACGTGGCCGGCTTAGGGTATGGTTTATGACAAGATTGCCTTGAGATTACGAGAAAGACAAAGGTAACACTAGGTTCCCAACATAATACTGACATCGTTTCTAAACCTCACACGAGAACTATGGTTTGATGCATTGATTCACAAAAGACAATAATTGTTTGTCAATGTGTTTTGATGTTACTTGTTTGGTCTCAACCATAGACAATTGCATTGCATCGATTTGCTTTTGAGTTAAATTCTTAGAGATTATGTCATTTGATCATGTTCATGTCAAGGTAGCATTCACAAATCAAATATTATTTTGTTATCATGTACCTACTCGAAGACGAGCAGAGATTAAGCTTAATGATGCCGATGCGTCCTAAACGTATCTATAATTTTGGCTTCTTTCATTCTACAATTATATCATTTTGGCATAGTATTAGAACCATTTATTATTATTTTTCTGAACTAACCTACTAATTTAGTGCCCGATGCTAGTTGGTGGTTTCTGCGCTTTTTGGACTTTTCAAGAAAACCAATTTTACGAAGCTCAAAAAAATCAAGGAAAAAATATAAAAAGTTTCAGGTCGGGAAGCTTTCGGAGGCACCTGGCCCCTCCCGGGGGAGCCCTGTGGGCCCCATGAGGCCATGGGTTGCCCATGTGGTGTGGTCATGTGGGCCTCATTGGACTCCATTCCATCGCCTATCAGTGCCCCTGCCTTTGTATTGCTCCGAAAACCATGAAAAGATTTATCGAGGAATTTTTCCACCACCGCACCTCTCTGTTATGTTGCGATCCAATCGGGGGGGGGGTCATCACGGTGATCATAAACATTAACTTAATGCCACCATGATCGCCCGTGAGTAGTTTCCTTTGGACTATGAGTCCATAGCAGTATCTAGATGGAAATATTTTACTTGTTCTTCAATACAATGATCACATGAGCTTTCCTACATGATCGTGATCCATCTGATGTAATCTTTATGGTGTGTTTGTTGCGGCGTGATGAAATGTCACTTTATGATCAAATCTATATATGTTTTATTCATGTATTCATATGAGTTCTTTGTTGCATGCTTCATGGACATATATGCTCTCCGATCTATTGGTATTGCACTGTCCATGTTTAGATGAATGATTTCCAATAGGGAGTTGTGTATGTTAGTTGGGTTCAATATTGCAGGTAATCTGCCTCAGTGACGAAAAGTGGAAAAAGGCTTGTATTGTGTTGTTGCCACTAAGTATAAAAGCATAGTTGTGTAGTTGTCCTTTAAATGCAGGGTGAAGACAACCTATCTACATCATGTCATCATACTTAATGCAATACTCTATTTTACTAAATTCTTTGAGATGCATATTGGATATCGGTCTGGGGGTGGAGTATTAGCTATAGATGTTGTTGGATTAATGGTATATGGATGTCCAGGCATGATGCCTATGTGCAATTATGTCATGTATGTTCATACTCATAAAAACTTTAATTTAATAGATACACAACTGTAATTTATTCACTGTCCCATGTTATCTTTTATTGGAGAGATTCCGCTAGTGAAACTATGGATCCCCGTCCATTCAACCTATTGCTTTCAACCTTGATCAACGTACCTTTTGTTTCATCTATGATCTGAATTTTATTTACTTTCATTACGATCAATATTTCCAAACACAGGTTGCATTAATCCTTGTAACTAGCAAGGCTAGTAAGACTAGTAATCCTACTAGCTTCGTTGAGGGCCAAGGCAAAGTTCTGTATTTGTGTTTCTAGGTGATGATTATTGGTTGTAGTCCAAATACTCCTACCGGTTCGATAAACCTTAAGGTCATCCACTTGAGGGGAATTCCTGCTTGCTACAAACCTTTGCACTTGGGGGTCCAGCATCTTCCTATACTAGAGGAAGTTTTCCCTAATCATGAGAATTGTGGGGGGGGGTGTTGGGTGCGGATTGGTTATTTATGCACGTGAAATAATTGATTGGGGTGAACAAGACGCACGAGATACATCACGACTTATATTACTAGATTTTTCTATTTTTCATTAGTCGCCCTATGCATCTGGATGTAGGAAGCACATGAACCAACACCCTTTGCACAAGCTTCAATGTTGAATGAGAGAGCACCTTATTTATTATCTCACCTCCTATTGGGTGAACTAGATACAACCTATTGAAGTAGTTGTATGACAAGGTATTGGTTGATGACATGTCATATATTACCAACAAGCTAACAAACAAAAGGTTGCAGATGCCTTAATCTGACATACTATTGTTGCCCCACCCAACATCATTTGTTTGTTGTCCCACTGGAAAAGAGTGTAACTATGCCCCCAAACTTATCCATGTTTCATCTAGACCATGAGAAGTTGAAACAGAAACACCAGCAATATAAACCTAGCTAACACTAGTGGGAAAAGGGCTAGCCACAACTTTCATTGGTGGCGCGCCATTTTCCATCAACGCCAACACTATTTTTTTTAAATAGTGTTGGCGTCGGCATAATTAGCACGTTAGGTTTACACGGTTAGTGTCGGCGTTGCTTTTTTTGGACACGTCACAAATCTGTTGGCCCACCTGTACTCACCGTTTGGAATATAGTGGTGGCGTAGGATTTCTATGCACGCTGTAGTTAATTAATTAGTGTTGGCGTGCCAAGTTATGTTACACCAGAAATAATTTTTCTATTTTATCAAGTATTTTAAGTATTTAATGATTATACTTGTCAAAAAATAATGAACATTTTATATTATATTTTTGACATCATTATTATTAGTATTTTTATCATTTTGGGACTTTTATTTCTTTACTACCAGTTCAAATTTTGAGTCTTTAATTATGTTAAGTCTTTCATTAATCTTAGTCTTTTTTTATTTGGGTTGTTATTAGCTATGGCGTTGCATTTTAGGCCCACGCCAGCAATGGCCCACCTGAGTCAACTCCACGCCTTAGTAAAAGACCTAAGTCGCCGCCCTCTCATTTCACCCACTACCTACACTCCCCCTCGACCAGCCGCCGCCGCCCCTCACCGCCCCGCCGGCAGCAAGCAAGGTTCAATCCTCTCCTTCCCCTCCCATTGCATCTCCTTCCTCTCCACTCGCGCCTCCTCCGTCCACGCGGGATCCATGGGATTCATGTATAAGTTGATTTAGGATTGCTTTGTGTAGAAAATTTAGTACATATAATGGATTGCTTTGTGTGATGTAGAATCCAAAGTTAGTTCCATGGATTGCTTTGTGTAGAAATTTTAGTGATAATCCGATGTTAAATCCGATTTTAATAGTGCATTTTGAGTAGAATTTTTTTGAGTTTCTAGAATATTAATGATTCAAGTTCAACTTAATTTGGTAGTGTAGTCTGGAATGCGAGGAATAAATAAAATGAACTCCTATAAATTAGATTGGCGGTGTAGAATTTGTTTATTTGTGTCTCCCTCCGTGGATTTTGTTTATTTGTGTATACAATTACTAGTGTAGAATTATATTTAGCACCGTAGTATCCGATTATGTCTAGTAGAAATTGATTTACTAGTGTAGAAACCGATTATACTTAGTGTTGCTTCACTAGTCTAGAATCTGATTATATACTTAGTTTTCAATATGTTTTGTGTAGAATGGCGCAACCACCACCATGTCGAGTGTGCAAGTCAAGGTGCGCAATCAGCCTTGCAACTGGCACGTTGTTCGGCATCTACTTCCAGCCGTGTTTTGTTCCTGCAGCAGTAACAAATTATATGAACCTTCTAACAGTCTGTTTTTTTGTTTTTTTTTGCTATTTCCACTAATGCATTGTGTGTGTTTTTTGGTTTTTCTTACATAGATCGTCCCTTGCAATGTGAGATTGGAGTTCAATGAGCTCATTACCGGAGACACTGTGATCTTCGACGCTCCTGGGGGGGCTGTAACGTCCCGGACACACCCGTCGGCGGTCGTTACTCCTGGCAGGATCTAGACTGGCCCCACAGATCAATACTAGTCTTTTCTGCGCACTTTGTCCCCACTCATGCGCACCCAGGACCAACTTTCCGGTCGGTCACCCATCCTAAAATTACTCCAAGTTGAGCACGCTTAACGTGGGAGTTCTTTTGGAATGGGCTCCCGGAAAAGAAGGAATTCCTTATTTATATGAGTAGTCCATCATACCTATTAAGCCAGGCTATCACATACACCCCCACTCAAAGGAACCGACGTCCTCGTCGGGCACAGGAACGTTCCCTCTTGGCACATACGTCTGTGCATCCAGTCCGGCACATGTGCCATGCCGTGTGCCACGACGGGTCACAAACGTCATGCACAACATGACCGTGCACCTGTCCGCAAACATCCGTGTAACCGCGAGGGTCGGCTCTGATACCAACTTGTAACGCCCCGGACACACCCGCCGGCGGTCGTTACTCCTAGCGGGATCAAGACTGGCCCCACAGATCAATACTAGTCTTTTCTGCGCACTTTCTCCTCACTCGTGCGCACCCGGGACCAACTTCCCGGTCGGTCACCCATCCTGAAATTACTCCAAGCTGAGCACGCTTAACTTGGGAGTTCTTTTGGAATGGGCTCCCGGAAAAGAAGGAATTCCTTATTTATAGGAGTAGTCTATCATTCCTATTAAGCCAGGTGATACGTCTCCAACGTATCTATAATTTTTGATTATTCCATGCTATTATATTATCAATCTTGGATGTTTTATATACATTTACAAGCAATTATATATCATTTTTTGGGACTAACCTATTAACTTAGTGCCCAGTGCCAGATGCTGTTTTTTGCCTGTTTTTGGTGTTCCAGAATATCAGTACCAAACGAAGTCCAAATGCCACGAAACTTTTTGGAGATTTTTTTCTAGACATAAGAGACACTAGAAGCTTCGGGAGGAGACGAGAAGATGAAGCAGTGGCCCACGAGGCACCACAGCGCGCCCCAGGGGGGGCGCGCCCTGATGGCTCGTGGGGCCCACAAGGCTCCGTTTGATCTAACTCCACCTCTATAAATTCTCTAAAATCGGGAAACCAACAGAGGAGTCCACGAAATACTTTTTCCGCCGCCGCAAGTTCCTGTTCTCGATAGATCCAATCTGGAGGCCTTTTCCGGCACTCTGCCGAATGGGGATTCGATCACGGAGGGGCTCTCCATCAACCTTGCTGCCCTTCCAATGATGCTTGAGTAGTTTACCACAGACCTTCGGGTCCATAGTTAGTAGCTAGATGGCTTCTTCTCTCTTTTTGATCTTCAATACAATGTTCTCCTCGATGTTCTTGGAGTTCTATCCGATGTAATCACTTTTTGCGGTGTGTTTGTTGGGATCCGATGAATTGTGAGATTATGATCAGATTATCCATGAATATTATTTGAGTCTTCTCTGAACTCTTTTATGCATGATTATTATAGCATCGTATTTCTCTTCGATCTATTGATTTGGTTTGGCCAACTAGATTGATTTATCTTGCAATGGGAGAGGTGCTTTGTAATGGGTTCGATCTTGCGGTGCTCAATCCCAGTGACAGAAAAGGACATGACACGTATGTATCGTTGCTATTAAGGGTAAAAAGATGGGGTTTATTCATGCGTGAGTTTACTTTGTCTACATCATGTCATCTTGCTTAAGGCGTTACTCCGTTCTTTATGGACTTAATACACTAGATGCATGCTGGATAGCGGTCGATGTGTGGAGTAATAGTAGTAGATGCAGAATCGTTTCGGTCTACTTGTCTCGGACGTGATGCCTATATACATGATCATTGCCTTGCATATCGTCATGATTATTTGCTTTTCTATCAATTGCCCAACAGTAATTTGTTTACCCACCGTATGCTATTTTCAAGAGAGAAGCCTCTAGTGAAAACTATGGCCCCGGGGTCTATCTAAATCATATATTAAAGATCCTAAAAATACCTTGCTGCACTTTTACTTTATTTATTTTATTTTATATTTTAGTTCAATCTATCTATCACCATACAATTTAATCTTGCAATTAACCACCAAGGGATTGACAACCCCTTGTTTGCGTTGGGTGCAAGGATTTGTTATTGTGTGTGCAGGTGCTGTTAACGAGGTGTTGCGTGATTCTCCTACTGGATTGATAACCTTGGTTTCATAACTGAGGGAAATACTTATCTCTACTGTACTGCATCATCCCCTCCTCTTCGGGGAAAAACCAACATAGATCACAAGTAGCAGGAAGAATTTCTGGCGCCGTTGCCGGGGAGACATCATCAACATCTATCAAGTACCTACGCATAAACTTTCATCTCCTTGAATTTATTTTATTTGCCTTTGCCTCTCGTTTTCATCTCCCCCACTTCTAAAAAAGTTTTTACAAAAATACAAAAATATTGTCCGTTTGCCTTTTTCTTGTTTGCTTCCTTGCTTGCTTGTTACCTTGTTTGCTTAATCATGATGCCCCGATAAAATTATCATGATACCTCTTATTATAAAATTTTGTCCGAAATCGAGAAAAATACTAAAGATTACATGACTACGCAGTTTGAGCACAACAAATTTTTTACCGAGGAACTCAAAGAACACTCTATATTG
The DNA here is from genome assembly GCA_039707655.1 of Elymus sibiricus. Taxonomy (NCBI): domain Eukaryota; kingdom Viridiplantae; phylum Streptophyta; class Magnoliopsida; order Poales; family Poaceae; genus Elymus; species Elymus sibiricus. The sequence continues at coordinate 293,811,194 of CM077664.1, forward strand.
CAAAACAACTCGATGATGTTAGTAAAGAAGTTGCTAGTCTTAAATCTCAATTTGCTCTTACTGAAATTTGCTAGGAAAAATTTCTGATGCGCAAGCTACGCTAGTAAATCAAATGGCAGCTAAGCCGGAATCATTAGAACATAGTAATGATGAGGAAATTAAAATGATTGGTGTTTCACCTATTGATTCTTTGTTTAGCAATATAAAACTTGATGAAAAGGGGACTGAAGAAGAGTCAACTTTAGTTAGAAGGCGTTCCCATAATTCGGAGGGTGAAAATCTTGATAAATTTTTTGATAAAAGTGGGTTTGGAGAGGTAAAAACTTTAACTAACGATGTGCCCACTCTCTTGGATTACAAAGACTTTAATTATGATAATTGTTCCTTGATTGAATACATTTCTTTGTTACAATCCATGCTAAAATCACCCAACGCTTGTGAACAAAATAAGGCTTTTACTAAACACATCGTAGAAGCAATGATGAAAGCGTTAGAAGAAAAGCTAGAACTAGAAATTTCAATTCCTAGAAAATTATATGATGAGTGGGAACCCACCATTAAAGTTAATACTAAAAATTATGAGTGCAATGCTTTATGTGATTTGGGTGCTAGCGTTTCCACAATTCCAAAATCTCTATGTGATGTGCTAGGTTTTACCAATATAGATGAATGTTCTCTTAATTTGCATCTTGCGGATTCCATTATTGAAAAGCCATTGGGTAGAATTAATGATGTTCTTATTCTTGCAAATAGGAACTATGTGCCCGTTGATTTTATTGTACTTGACATTGAATGCAATCCTTCTTGCCCCATAATACTTGGTAGACCGTTCTTACGAACCATAGGTGTCGTTATTGACATGACAGAAGGGAATATAAAATTTCAGTTTCCGTCAAAGAAGGGTATGGAACATTTCACTAGGAAGAAAATTAAAGCACCATATGAATCCATTATGAGGTCCACTTATGGAATCAACTTGAAAGATGACAATACTTGAAACAATGCATCATGCCTAGCTAGGGGCATAAAACAACAGCGCTTGTTGGGAGGCAACCCAATGAATAAAATAATTTTCTTGCTTTTTGTTTCTGTTATTGTGTGTTTACACAATTATGCTACTGTTATGATTGAGTTTTTATGTTTTAATTAGTGTTTGTGCCAAGTAAAGCCTTTGGGATGATTTGGAAGATAGTATAATTGATGCTGTTTGGAAAACAGAAAGTTTTGCATCCAGTGCTGAAATTTTAGTTCTGTACTGGAGCTTCAGAAAAATCTTAAATTTTTACACAGTATTTGTATATGAATTTACCATGTTGTCCTAATTTTTCAGAATTTTTGGAGTTACAGAAGTATGGCATTTAAATAGATCTCTACAGACTGTTCTGTTTTTGACAGATTCTGTTTTTGATGCATTGCTTGCTTGTTTTGATGAAACTATGGATTGTATCGGGGGGTATAAGCCATGGAGAAGTTAGAATACAGTAGGTATAATGCAAAAATAAAATTTGAATGGGTTTGCAACAGTACTTAAAGTAGTGATTTATTTTGTTATACTAACGGATCTCACGAAGGTTTTGTTGAGTTTTGTGTGATTGAAGTTTTCAAGTTTTGGGTGAGATCACGATGGATGAAGGAATAAGGAGTGGCAAGAGCCTAAGCTTGGGGATGCCCAAGGCACCCCAAGGTAATATTCAAGGAAGACTCAAGCGTCTAAGCTTGGGGATGCCCCGGAAGGCATCCCCTCTTTCTTCTACCAACCATCGGTAATTTTACTTGGAGCTATATTTTTATTCGTCACATGATATGTGTTTTGCTTGGAGCGTCGTGTATTATATGAGTCTTTGCTTTGTTTGCTTGTTAGTTTATCACAATCATCTTTGTTGTACACCTATTTGAGAGAGCCACACATTTATCATGATTTGTTAGAATACTCTATGTGCTTCACTTAAATCTTTTGAGCTAGGCAGTTGCTCTAGTGCTTCACTTAAATCTTTTTGAGCACGGCGGTGGCTATATTTTGAAGAAATATTTGAACTCTCATGCTTCACTTATATCTTTTTGAGAGTTGATAATATTAATGGTAATTTGCACAAGATATGAATTTGGTCCCAAAGTGATGAATATTCAAGAGGGATATAATAAAAACTATCATATAGATCATTGGATATGATAAGTGTGATTCCTTGCAATAGTTTTGCGATATGGAGATGATGATATGTGAGTCATGTTAGTGAGTAATTGTGATTTAGTAAGAATATTGGTGTTAAGGTTTGTGATTCCCTATGCATGCACATAAAGTCAATAGTTATGTAAAGAAATTATATCCTACTTATGGTGCATTATTCGGTGTTAGTTATGTTCAATGCATGTTTATGACCATTTTCGCTTTTTGGTTGGTTGCTTCTCAATCTATTTGCTAGCCTTCATTTGTACTAAACGAGAATACTGCTTGTGCATCCAAACTCCTTAAACCTAAAGGTGTGCCAAATGAGTCCACCATACCTACCTATATGCGGTATTTCCATGCCGTTCCAAGTAAATTTGCATGTGCCAACTCTAAAATTTTCAAAATAATTTTCCGTTTTGTGTGCCCATACCGCTCATGAAGCGGCAGGGGGTGGCCAATATTTTCCATGCTAGGTGTGTTATTCTCACGATGAGTGTTTATTCACTTGTCATTGCACGAGAGAGTGGCAGGTAATAGGGATGCCCAGTCCCGAAATGAAATGAAATGAAAAAAAAATTATATGTTGATAATAATAAATTCCTTGGAAAGTGTTGGTATGGAGGGCACCCGTGGATACGGCTAGCCATGGATTGTAAAAGACTGGTGGAAAGGAAATAAACTTTATTTTCTGTTTGGGAACTGTCGTGGGTGCAAGTCTAACAATAGTGTGTAGGGGTACGGATGAGAGGGCAGAGCCTAGCTACGGCGCAGGTGTTACACTCGGATTTACGAGTTCAGGCCCCTCAGCGGTGGAGGTAACAACCCAACGTCTCGGTGCTCTGGAGCTTGATTGCTTGAGTGTATGAGTTACAAATGGATTGCGAACCCTTGGAATGGAGCTGGGGGTGGCTTATATAGTGTCTGCCAGCCCTCCCATGAATGCCGCCATTACCAGGGGTTAAGAGGGGGTTTAAGGGCGCCAGGTAACGGGCGCATTGATTACAATTAATACGAGCGAGCGCACGTCCTGACCGTTGCGCTCCTGGAGCCTCCTGGTCTTCTCTGGTCGAGTGACTGTCATTTACTCCGAGTGAAATAGCTGGTCGAGTTGACTCCCGCTTCCCGAGTGATTCATTGAACTCCGAGTGAATGTCAGTCTGCCGAACTCTTGGTTGCTGATCTGGCCCTGGAGCCCAGTATAAGGCACGTGGAGTCCTAGGGTAGGGTCTGTAGGACATGCCTGTTACCCTATCCCTAGTACATGCCCTCGTCATTAGCCCCCGAATCGGTCGAGGTTAGGCGGGTCGAGTCAAGGCGAATTCCCAGGCGAGTTGAGTGCTACGGAGGCGCTCAAGAACTCCTACTGGTCGTTAGACGCCCTTGTCTTCGTGCGGCACCTTGACGGATTCTGGACCATATGACGTCCGAGTGAAATGAGTAGTCTCCATCCGAATGAAATGAGTAGCCTCCATCCGAGTGAAATGAGCAGTCACACACCGTGTGTCGGAGCGGATCCGAGCGTACATGGCACGTCTTCAAAGTGAGAGCAATCGGGTTGCTGGGCTCCGGATTTCGCGGGATTTGAAACCATATTTGAGCGCGGGTGAACGGTTGCAGCGCAGCGAGTGGGGAAAGTGGGGCGTGACGCCTCGATTTTCGCCCCGGTTTCCGCCACGTACCGCCGGATCTTCGACGGCGCGATTTGAGGAGATCTGCGGGCCCACGATTCAGCGGCGCGGATTGGGGAGCGGAGCGGACGGCGATATAAGGGGGCCGCCGTGTCGGAGAGGGAGAGAGAGACTGATCCCCTTTTCCCCAACTTCTCCAGTCCGCCCAATCCCTTCTCCCGCGACCCACCCCGTGTGAATCCTCCTCGGTGCTGGGGAGCTCGGCGGCGATGGCGAAGGACAAGATGGCGAAGCTCGAGAAGGCGAAGAGGGCGGCGAAGGGCAAGAAGATATCAAGCTCTCGGGTCGTGCCTCCGCGTGGGTGGATCCAGGGGGACTGGCTCCCGCCAACCACCACGGTGGACGACATCGGTGGGCTCGTCACGGACGGGCTGGTGCGCGACGGGACGTGGAGGCTGCCGGAGGAAGGAGAGATCGAGCCTGCGCCGCGCCCCGAGGAGCGCGTGCTCCTCACCACCCACGTGGAGAGAGGTTTCTCCATGCCACCTCACCCCTTCTTCCGTAGTTTTTTGAACTTCTTCGGTGCTCAGCTCCATCATTTGCCTCCGAATGCCATAGTGTACCTCGCCGCGTTCGTTTCTTTGTGTGAGAATTTACTGGGTTGCCCGCCGCACTGGGGCTTATTCAAGCACATCTTCACATGCCGTTCTCAGTCGGTCAAAAAGGCCAACCCCGAGGGGGAGAGAACCCATGTGACCCAGTTGTGCGGCGGCTTGGGTATTCAGATGCGGGGTAGGAGCGCTTTTCCCGCTATGACTTTTCCCGACTCAGTTAGGGGTTGGCAGTCGACATGGTTTTACTGCAACGACGTCCCTTGTGCCGGCCCGTCGACTGGTCTCCCCCTTATACATCCGAGAGAGTCAATGTGCCTCCATCTCTGACGATGGACAAGGAGGAGAAGACCGACGTGGGAATCCTGGTCACCGCGGTAGTCAGCCTGGTCCAGGGTGGGCTGACAGGTCTGGATCTGCTGGAGGGCTTCCTCAGTCGACGAATCCAGCCGCTGCAGGAGCGAGCTCACCCGATGTGGCAGTATACTAGCACTGAGGACAAGACTCGAGTGCACCCGGAGGAGCTCGACGAGAAGACCATGAAGGAGTGGCTCAAGTGCATCACCGGTGCGCGCGACAATCCACGGGGGTCGAGACGGATCCCGCCCTACGACGCTAATAACTTGCCGCTGGAGGTACAACACGTATCTCCGAGTGAATTTATCTTCCTCAGATTATCCGAGTGAATCTAATAATCCGAGTGAACTGACTGGACTGGCTGTTTATGCTCTTCGTGTCTTGCAGGAGTTCCAGAAGATGGTTTCGTCCGTGCCGAATGGCGAACACCTCGCAGGGGGCGTGGAGAGTGAACATGGCAGCGCCGACGACAGTTACGCGGAAGATAGCTTGGATGAAAGCGACGAATCGGGAGGGAGTGATGAGGACGAGTCTTCCCTGTCTCCAGAGTTGGGCTCTGAGCGCCGCTCCAAACAGACCCATGATCCAAGTGTTGACTCGGGGAAGGCGGCGGCTCCGAGTATGAAGGCTCCAAAGCGCACTCGGACGCCGACACCGGACCCGGCGGAGAAGACTGCCAAGCAGCTCAAGATTGCTTCTCCCAAGCCTCGGAAGGCTCTACCGAGGATCAAGGTCACCATGCTCGTCGCCTCAACGTAAGCACCAAGCATTTCCTTTCTGTCTTTGTCGACTTTCGGGATTCTTCTGACCGACTGAATCTTATGAATCAGTGCCGCAACCTCGACGACGTCTCCCATGCAGATTGATGGGGACCGCACCGAAGCCGATTCAGCAGACGCGGCCACTTCTCGTAGAGGTAACAATGACTTCACCTTTATTTCGACCTGTCGTTCGACTGAAATGTCTTCACCCGATTGAATTATGTCCTGCGACTGATTGAGTCGAGTGAACGTAGTGCTTGCAGAGGTCATCCACGTCGGAGACGATGATGAAGAGCCGCCACGGAAGGACACTGAGAAGGGGACTCCAGTTCCGACTGCTCCTCAGGCTACCACACAGAAGACGCCGCCGAGCGAAGCGCCTCAAGTTCCTCCTGCACCTGCCGTGACCGTGCCTCCGGGGCAGGGTTCTTCTCAGGCTGGGGCTGGTTCTGCCGCGGCTCCGTCGACTGCCCTGGCTTCAGTTCCAACTCCTCCCGTCAATATCTTCAGTCTATACAAGGTGCCGGAGGACCAAACTGGGGCCAGCAAGGAGGCGATGATCCAGGCGGAACTGATGGCCCAAAGGCTCAAGGAGGTGTGCACAGCTAGCAAGTTGGCATACGATGTCAGTGCTGCCCTCCAGGAGAACGTTCGAGTAAGTACCCTTGTAAGTTGACTTCCAAGTCATTTTTTCTTTAGTAGGAATTTTAGTTGGAAAATATCCGGTACACCCACTGGGTGTTTTTTTTGTGTTTGGCCATCACTCGGATCGAGCGGACCGTTCCGAGTGGATACCGTTCCAGTGGGGGCACGCCGAGTGCACCCACTGGGTGTAGTCCCCGAGACTGCCGTCGACTGCGGGCAGTCGGTGGGAGTCTTAGAACTTAGACTTTGTTCTGTTGTTGCTTTTTTTTGCTTGGCCATCACTCGGATCGGTCGGACCGCTCCGAGTGGATGCCATTCCAGTGGGGGCACGCTGAGTGCACCCACTGGGTGTAGTCCCCGAGACTGCCGTTGGCCGCGGGCGGTCGGCGTGAGTCTTAGAACCTTTTGTCTCCTCTTTTTTTTTGTGTTCGGCCGTCACTCGGATCGGGCGGACCGGTCCGAGTGGATACCATTCCAATGGGGGCACGCTGAGTGCACCCACTGGGTGTAGTCCCCGAGACTATCGTCGACTGCGAGCAGTCGGTGGGAGTCTTAGAGCTTAGAATCTGATACTGGTCAAGATTGTTCCTCCCTGTCAAAGGGTACTTCAGGATCTGATACTGGTCAAGCTTGTTCCTTCCAGGAGCGTCGGTCTCTGGGCACTTGGAATATTTATCAACGTTAACTGATTTGCTCTTTCTTGTGTTTCAGAAAACTTGCGAGCTTGGGACTCAGTACGTGGCACTGGAGAAGGAGACGGCTCAGCTCCGACTGGATTTGGAGGTGGAGAGGAGGAACACAGCGCGCGCTCAAGTAGAGCTCAAGACCATGGGAGGTAAGCTTCAATTACTGAGCATTCCGCTTTCATCTCTCTCCGTTCTTTGAACCGAGTGACTTCACTCGAACAGATGTGCGTAGTGAAAACCATCGACTCCAAGTGTGGCTCAGAACCTCTGTTTCTTTAGAAACTATGAAGCAGGCACTCGAGAATAAGGACAACGAGCTGGCGGGAGCACAAAAAGTGGCGAAGGAAAAGACCAAGGCCGCCGAAGAGAAGCTGGCCTCACTCGAGAAGCTTGAAGCAGAGAACACGTCGCTGAAGGCCACCGTCAAGGAGGCGAAGAAGGAGGCGGCCGAGCTCAAGAAGCAGAAGGCCGAGTGGGACAGCAAGCTGAAGGCCCAGGTGGAAGTCTACGAGCAAGAGAAGAAGACTCTGAACGAGAAGATCACCCAGCTGACCGAGAAGAAGAACGCTCTGGAAAGGTACATAGAAGAGTTCACGGAGGAATTGTACACCAAGCTTGCAAGTAACCTGTAACACCCGAGTGAAATTTTATCCGAGTGAACTTTATGCATGCAGATCTTCAACTCTCCTCTTTTCTTGTTCGCAGAGTACTGCCGAGACTTCAAGCTGGAAACTCACAGAATTGAGAGGGATCTGGATCCTTCCAGGTCACTCGTTGGTGACAAGGCTGCTCTAGGTGTCTTGCGGGTCGAATCTCGCATTGAAGATGTTCAAGGGTACATCATCTGTCTGCGGGGTGCACTCGGAAGAATTGACAAGGAGCTGTGGCCAGAAGACACGCTCGACACCGATCTGGAGGCAATGATGACTCGCCTCAATGAGATTCCCAGCCGAGTGCAGGCGTGGAAGAAATCAGCTGCTCGCTGCGGAGCCGACGTGGCTCTCTCTCTGGTCCAAGTGCATTGCAAGGATGCCAAGGAGGAGAAACTGAAGACTCTCCAAGTTGCCAACATGAAGAAACTCAAGTTTGAGGACTTCATGGAGACATTCATCGAAGCGGCCACTCGGATCGCAGACGGCATCGACCTGGATTCCTTCGTTGAGCCGGCCAGCCCCACAGGGGCGTGAGAAAAAACTTTAAGTCCTACCCATTATCCTCGGTATGCCGAGTGAAACTGTATTCGCTAAACTCTTTCGGGCTTCGGGCCCGCGTACTCGTATTTGCTTTTGAACTTCCGAAGTTATTCGAATGCTTTCCTTCGAGTCTTTCGAGTCTTTGAAATGGGTTTTAACTTAGGCGAAGACTGGTTCGTAGCTAAGCCTTTGAATGAGAGGGATGCTCTACATTCGGAGTAGTGTTTTACCTTGGGAGAAAGCTGGATCGCAGCTAAGCCCCCAGGTGAGAGGGTCGCTCTTCACTCGGAGTAGGTTTTTAACTTGGGCGAAAGCTGGTTCGCAGCCAAGCCCCCGAGTGATAGGGATGCTCGTCACTCGGAGTAGGTTTTTAACTTGGGCGAAAGCTGGTTCGCAGCCAAGCCGCCGAGTGAGAGGGATGCTCGTCACTCGGAGTAGGTTTTTAACTTGGGCGAAAGCTGGTTCGCAGCCAAGCCCCCGAGTGAGAGGGATGCTCGTCACTCGGAGTAGGTTTTTAACTTGGGCGAAAGCTGGTTCGCAGCCAAGCCCCCGAGTGAGAGGGATGCTCGTCACTCGGAGTAGGTTTTTAACTTGGGCGAAAGCTGGTTCGCAGCCAAGCCCCCGAGTGAGAGGGATGCTCGTCACTCGGAGTAGGTTTTTAACTTGGGCGAAAGCTGGTTCGCAGCCAAGCCCCCGAGTGAGAGGGATGCTCGTCACTCGGAGTAGGTTTTTAACTTGGGCGAAAGCTGGTTCGCAGCCAAGCCCCCGAGTGAGAGGGATGCTCGTCACTCGGAGTAGGTTTTTAACTTGGGCGAAAGCTGGTTCGCAGCCAAGCCCCCGAGTGAGAGGGATGCTCGTCACTCGGAGTAGGTTTTTAACTTGGGCGAAAGCTGGTTCGCAGCCAAGCCCCCGAGTGAGAGGGATGCTCGTCACTCGGAGTAGGTTTTTAACTTGGGCGAAAGCTGGTTCGCAGCCAAGCCCCCGAGTGAGAGGGATGCTCGTCACTCGGAGTAGGTTTTTAACTTGGGCGAAAGCTGGTTCGCAGCCAAGCCCCCGAGTGAGAGGGATGCTCGTCACTCGGAGTAGGTTTTTAACTTGGGCGAAAGCTGGTTCGCAGCCAAGCCCCCGAGTGAGAGGGATGCTCGTCACTCGGAGTAGGTTTTTAACTTGGGCGAAAGCTGGTTCACAGCCAAGCCCCCGAGTGAGAGGGATGCTCGTCACTTGGAGTAGGTTTTTAACTTGGGCGAAAGCTGGTTCGCAGCCAAGCCCTCGAGTGAGAGGGATGCTCGTCACTCGGAGTAGGTTTTTAACTTGGGCGAAAGCTGGTTCGCAGCCAAGCCCCCGAGTGAGAGGGATGCTCGTCACTCGGAGTAGTTTTTTGACTTAGGCAAAAACTGGTTTGCAGCTAAGTTGCAAAGCATACACCCACTGGGGGTTGTAAGCTAGAGAATGCGTACGAGTGAACTCAATGTGGAACTGGAGAAGTCAAGCTTTTATTCATCAAATAACACCCGAGTACTTTTATTACATCTCATCATCAAGTATAAAAACGTCGAAGCAAGTCTGCATTCCAAGCGCGGGGCTCGTCTGCTTGCTTCAGAAGGTTGTACAGGTGATATGCTCCGTTGTGTAGAACCTTTGAAATGACAAAAGGACCTTCCCACGCAGGAGCAAGCTTGTGAGGTCGCTGTTGATCCACTCGGAGCACAAGATCTCCTTCGTGAAAGGTCCGACTTCTGACGTGCCTGCTGTGAAAACGTCTTAGATCTTGCTGATAAGTGGCCGAACGGATCAGAGCCATCTCCCTTTCCTCCTCCAAGAGATCAACGACGTCTTGCCGTGTTTGCTCTGCTTCAGCTTCAGAGTACAGTTCCACTCGGGGTGAATTGTGGAGCAGGTCACTCGGCAGGATGGCTTCAGCTCCGTACACCATGAAGAAGGGAGTGTGACTGGTAGACTGATTGGGGGTCGTCCTCAAGCCCCAAAGGATTGACGGTAACTCGGTGACCCAAGCTCCAGCTGCGTACTCCAAATCGCGCATGAGTCGTGGCTTTAACCCCTGAAGAATCAGTCCGTTTGCTCTCTCAGCTTGTCCTTCGACTGCGGGTGCGCCACAGACGCATAGTCGACTCGGGTGCCTTGGGCGGCACAGAACGCCCTGAACTCTTCCGAGTCGAAGTTTGAACCGTTGTCAGTGATAATGCTGTGGGGCACGCCGTATCTGAAGACTGTCTCCTTCATGAACTTGATCGCTGTACGAGAGTCTAGCTTCTTGATGGGTTTGGCTTCGATCCACTTAGTGAACTTGTCGACTGCAACCAACAAGTGGGTGAATCCACTCGCCCCTGTCCGGAGGGGTCCCACCATGTCGAGTCCCCAGACTGCAAACGGCCAGACGAGTGGAATCATCTTCAGAGCAGACGCAGGCTTGTGCGATAAGTTTGCATAGAACTGGCATCCGGCGCAATGTTGGACTATCTCCTGTGCAGCTTCATTGGCACGTGGCCAGAAAAAACCGGCTCGATAAGATTTAGCCACGATTGTTCCAGAGGACGCGTGGTGTCCACAAGTTCCCGAGTGAATCTCCTCCAGGATCAATCGACCTTCGTCCGGAGCGATGCAGCGCTGAGTCACACCGGTGACGCTCTTTCTGTATAACTGATCGCCCATCACTGTAAAGGCTTTGGACCTGCGAACAATCTGGCGGACTTTAGTTTCATCTTCTGGAAGTTCCTGCCTGAGCAGGTATGCAATGTAAGGCACTGTCCACTCGGGTGTGATTGCTAGTACCTCCATGACCAAATCAATGACTGTCGGGATCTTGACTTCAGTCGGATCAGAAGGACTGACCGCTTGCGGGGGCTCTTCCGTGAAGGGATCTTCTTTTACCGTCGGAGAACGTAAATGCTCGAGGTACACATTGCTGGGTATGGATTTCCGAGTGGACCCGATCTTTGCCTGATCGTCTGCCTCCTGATTCTTGGCTCGGGGAACGTGATGCAGCTCCAGACCTTCAAATTTCTTCTCCAACTTTCTCACTGCGTTGCAGTATCTTGTCATAGCGGGGCTTCTGATATCCCACTCCTTCATCACTTGGTTCACAACTAGATCCGAGTCTCTGTAGACCATCAGGCGTCGGACGCCGAGTGAGATGGCCATACGTAGACCATAAAGGAGCACCTCGTACTCGGCTTCATTGTTGGAGGAATCGAAGTGAATCTGCAGAACATATCTGAGACGATCGCCCTTCGGAGATACTAACACAACTCCAGCTCCTGAACCATTCAGCATCTTGGAACCGTCAAAGAACATGGTCCAGTGTTCCGGGTGGCTCTGAGTCGGTTGGTGCTGTTCAGTCCACTCGGCTAGGAAATCGGCTAATGCTTGGGACTTGATCGCCTTCTTCGCCTCGAACTTGATGTCCAGGGGCAGGAGCTCGATAGCCCACTTCGCCACTAGACCAGTCGCATCTCTATTGTTCATGATCTCAGACAGTGGGGCGTCGCTGACGACTGACACAGTGTGCTCTTGGAAGTAATGGGCTACTTTCTTTGCAGTCAGGTAGATGCCATAAATGAGCTTCTGATAATGAGGATGCCTCTGCTTGGAAGGAGTCAGAACTTCAGAGATGTAATAGACTAGGCGCTAAACTTTGTAAGCCTTGCCCTGTTCTTCTCGCTCGACTGTGAGGACAGTGCTGACAACTTGACCAGTGGCCGCAATGTACAAGAGCAACGGCTCGTTGCTGTTCGGAGCGGCAAGCACCGGCTGGGTGGAAAGCAGGGCTTTAAGCTCAACAAACGCTGCTTGTGCTTCAGCAGTCCACTCGAACGAATCAGATTTCTTCATTAATCGGTACAGGGGCAGTGCCTTCTCACCAAGACGGGAGATGAATCGGCTCAGAGCTGCGAGGCAACCCGTGAGCTTCTGTACATCATGAAGATGTTCTGGATGTTTCATTCGTACAATCGCCCCGATCTTCTCAGGATTGGCATCTATCCCTCGTTTGGAAACGAGGAAACCGAGCAACTTGCCCCCAGGAACTCCGAAAGTGCACTTTGCTGGATTCAGCTTGATATCATACTTCTGCAAATTTGCGAAAGTTTCAGCTAGATCAGCCAGTAGGTCGGAACCTTTTCTGGACTTGACCACTATGTCATCCATGTATGTCTCGATGTTCCGACCGATCTGTTTTTGCAAACACTTCTGCACCATGCGCATGAAAGTGGCACCCGCGTTTTTAAGACCAAAAGGCATGGTGATATAGCAGAAACACCCGAATGGGGTGATAAAGGCTGTTTTTATTTCATCTGGCCCATACAGTCGGATCTGGTGGTACTCAGAGTACGCATCCAGAAAAGACAGTCGCTCACAACCTGCGGTGGAATCTATGATTTGATCTATGCGGGGGAGCGGAAATGATCCTTGGGGCAGACCCGATTGATGTGCTTGAAATCAATGCACATTCGGAGAGACTTGTCTTTCTTAGGGACCATGACGACGTTGGCGAGCCACTCAGAGTGGTACACCTCACGGATGAACTCGGCTGCCAGGAGCCGAGCAACTTCTTCGCCAATGGCCTTCCTCTTCTGTGTAGCAGAGCGACGGAGATGCTCCTTCATAGGTTTCGCCTTTGGGTCGACTCGCAAACGGTGCTCAGCCAGCTCCCTGGGTACACCCGGCATGTCGGATGGTTTCCATGCGAAGATGTTCCAGTTCTCACGGAGGAACTAGATGAGCGCTTCTTCCTATTTGCTGTCGAGTGTTGTTGATGTGTTGGTGGGAGCAGCATTGGGATCTTCCGGGTGGATGTGCACAGGCTTCGTGTCGCTGGCTGACTGAAACGCAGATTCTGCAGCCGGCTTCTTGGAGCGTAGTAGATCACTCGGATCAGCATTTTTTCTTGTACTCCTCCAGTTCCACCATGGCCATCTGCTCATCAGCTATCTTGGACCCTTGCTGCAAACACTCCTCCACGCGCTGTCGACTGCCAGTGACTGTGATCACACCTTTGGGGCCGGGCATCTTCAGCTTGAGATACACATAACATGGACGGGCCATGAAACGTGCGTAAGCTGGTCGACCAAGGATGGCATGGTAGGCGCTGCGGAAGTCGACCACTTCGAAGGTCAGCCTTTCCTTCCGGAAGTTCTTGTCGTCTCCAAAGACCACGTCCAGGCCGATCAGCCCGAGTGACTTTGCTTTCTTGCCGGGGATCACTCCGTGGAACTGCATGCTGCTCTCGCTGAGTCGGGACATCGGAATGCCCATCGCTTGCAGAGTATCAGCATACAGTATGTTCAGTCCGCTTCCACCGTCCATGAGGACCTTGCGCAATTGGACGCCTCCCACGACTGGATCGACCACCAGCGCCTGCCGCCCAGGGGTGGCTATGTAGGCTGGGTGGTCCGACTGATCAAAGGTGATCGGAGTCTTCGACCAGTTCAGAAACTTTGTCGTCGCCGGCATGGCCATGTTCACTTCTCGATTGATAACCTTCAACCGGCTCCTGCTCTCTACATCTGCAAAGATCATCAGGGTTGCGTTGACACTGGGAAAAGGTTCATCTTTGTCTCCATCATCAGCATCTTCTGGGCTCTTCTCACTCAACGGGCCCTCTCGGAACTACTGAATCAACAGTCTGCACTGTCGAGTGGTATACTTGGGCAATATAAGATTGCCCTCTTCATCCTTTCTGGTGTGGATGTGAAACGGCAAATCGAGGACATCTTGGCCCGACTGATCTCTCTTTTTCTTCGGGATCCATTTTTCCTTAGCCTTCCCCTTGTTCTTGGCTTGACCGGCCAGAGCGGCAGCCTCGGCCTGAGTCGAACCATTAGCCTTGCCCTTCGGCTTCCGATTGGGATTACTGTTTCTGGGGTTGGGCTCGCTGGTTTTCCCTTTGCCGTTACGGAGACGGTCTTCCTCTTCTCCGTTTGCGTACCGAGTGGCAATCTCCATCATTCGGCTCATGGTCAAAGATCCTGACCGACCAAATTTCAGGATGAGCTCCCGATATCTGACTCCTTCCTTGAAGGCGCAGACGGCTTGATGCTCTGTGACGTTCTCCACCACGTGATGCAAGGTTGTCCACCGCTGGATGTACTCCCTCAATGTTTCATTCGGTTTCTGCACGCAGTGCTGCAACTCAGTCAATCCAGCCGGTCGTTTGCACGTGCCCTCAAATATTCCCAGCAGTATATGCTGGCTGGAGTGAGCTGGTTGAGCCAGGCACGGGCGGACCCTTCCAGCATCAAAGGCAAATGCTTCATAGCCACATAGTCATTTCCTCCACCAATCTGCACAGCCACTCGGTAATCCTCTAACCAAGTTTCTGGCTTGGACTCACCAGTGAACTTGCTTACTCCAGCTGCCAATCTGAAGTTAGGCGGGATCTCAGCGGCCCGGATGGACCTGCTGAAACACTCGGGCCCGGAGATGAATGCTCCACTTCCACTCGGACGATCTCTGTCCAAGTTCTCTCTCAGAGCCCTGCCTCTGTCGACCAGGTTCTGAGCGAGAACGGATCTCGCGTTGAACTGTGGGTCACGGTAGTCGACTGGCTCTCTCTGGCGGTAACCGTCACCATGACGGGGAGGGCTGGCCCTCCGATCATTGCCGTAAGGACGCCTGGCGTCGTACGGCCGGGGCGCGTATGAGCCATCCCGCGGAGGGGGCGACTGCATGCGGCGACGATCATCCTGACGCCGCGGAGGCGTATTCTGACTGCGACCCTACCCCGAGTACTGGTATCGGTGGCGGTCTTGGTCGTTTCGCCGCGGAGGCGAGTGTCTGTTTCTCCTTGGGGACACTGGACTGTGGGCCGACTGAACGGTGTCAGCCCTAACGGATCTGCTGTGAATCCGGTTGCGCGACTGGGATACTGCCGAATTTTGCTCCTCTGCCGCCTTGAGCAGGGCCCGGATCTGCCGAAGACCCTCCCCAACCTCGGATCGGGACGGCTCAATGGAATCTGCTATCCGAGTGGCCGCCGCCAGATTCTGGACGGGAGTGCGGAATACCTGGAAACTCTGCTGCTGGTCATTCGAGAACAACTGCCACTGCCGCCGACTGGAACTGGGCTGATGCTGCCTGCGGGCGCGATCGTCGAGTGACTTCTGGAGCGCTTGCAGACGATTGCGCTCAGCCAAGTTGGCCTGGCGCACGGCCTCCAAAGCCTGAGCCTCGGGGGTCGTCCCAACGATGGGCGTCTGGAGGGCCTGCTCGGTCCTGCGCTGCTGTTCCTCCCTCTGCTGCCGAATGAGAGGTCGGGGGACGTACTCGTCGTCATGTCGGTCCCTGCCGCCGCCAAGATCAGGGCGCGACGGATCACCGTTCTCCACGCCGCCGCGGCCGTACCCAGGCGGACTGGGCGGGGAATCGGCCATCAGCACCTCCGCAGCGGGATCGCTGCTCTCGCACTCGGATAAGCTTTCTGAGTGCTCATGCACGGAGGCGAAAAGATCAAAGATAGGTTCATCGGGCTCGATTGCCGCAATCTGCGGGGCTGCAGCCTGAAGGGCCACCGCGTGCTTGATCCACCGCTGAAGCCGCGAGCGTCCGGAGCGCTTGCGACGACGGCTGGTGGAGAGCGAAGAGGTCGACTGATAAGGAGTCGATGGTTGCCGAAGAAGGACGCCGAAGGTACTCGCGCGGAAGTGCGCCGCGCCGCGGACGAGCAACTCCTCGACATCCAGCGGGGCTTCCTGGAGCCACTCCGAATCGTCAGCGATGAAGCTGAGGACGCCGAAACGGATCTCGCCGCCTAGAGTCAGCCCGCCGCCGGAAACCATGGTGATGGTGGAAAAAATGCAACTACGCCGGAAGTCGCTAGACGCCTGCCCCACGGTGGGCGCCAACTGTCGTGGGTGCAAGTCTGACAGTAGTGTGTAGGGGTACGGATGAGAGGGCAGAGCCTAGCTACGGCGTAGGTGTTACACTCGGATTTACAAGTTCAGGCCCCACAGCGGTGGAGGTAACAGCCCTACGTCTCGGTGCTCTGGAGCTTGATTGCTTGAGTGTATGAGTTACAAATGGATTGCGAACCCTTGGAATGGAGCTGGGGGTGACTTATATAGTGTCTGCCAGCCCTCCCATGAATGCCGCCATTACCAGGGGTTAAGAGGGGGTTTAAGGGCGCCAGGTAACGGGCGCATTGATTACAATTAATACGAGCGAGCGCACGTCCTGACCGTTGCGCTCCTGGAGCCTCCTGGTCTTCTCTGGTCAAGTGACTGTCATTTACTCCGAGTGAAATAGCTGGTCGAGTGGACTCCCGCTTCTTGAGTGATTCATTGAACTGCGAGTGAATGTCAGTCTGCCGAACTCTTGGTTGCTGATCTGGCCCTGGAGCCCAGTATAAGGCGCGTGGAGTCCTAGGGTAGGGTCTGTAGGACAGGCCTGTTACCCTATCCCTAGTACATGCCCTCGTTAGGAACCGCCTATAATGTGTCTAGCATGGAAGATATTGGGAATTCTCGGTCGTTTTCGTTGACAGGAAAAGCAGGCCTCTCAAAATAATTTTATCTCTCTAATTTAAGCTTTGAGCTCTGGCACATTTGCAAATCTCTGCTTCCCTCTGCGAAGGGCCTATCTATTTACTTTTATGCAATTTTTATTTTTATTTTGAGTCTCCATCTTCTCTTATAAAGCACCAACTAGAGAGCACTATTGTCATACTTGTGCATTGGATGTAGCAAATATTGAGTGTGTTTCATGAATGGATCAATGATTGAGCATAATGGGCTAGGGATAGATTTCTTTAGCATTGATATTTTGAAAGGCATGGTTGCTTGTTAGTATGCTTGAGTATTTATGTCTTCATGTCAAACTATATACTATTGCTTTGAATCATTCAAGTCCAAATGTCCATGTTATAAAAGAAAAGAATATATGATGAATATGATAGGTAGCATTCCACATCAAAAATTCTGTTTTTATCATTTACCTACTCGAGGACGAGCAGGAATTAAGCTTGGGGATGCTTGATACGTCTCCAACGTATTTATAATTTTTTATTGTTCCATGCTATTATATTATCAATCTTGGATGTTTTATATACATTTACAAGCAATTATATATCATTTTTTGGGACTAACCTATTAACTTAGTGCCGAGTGCCAGTTGCTGTTTTTTTCCTGTTTTTGGTTTTCCAGAATATCGGCACCAAACGAAGTCCAAATGCCACGGAACTTTTTGGAGATTTTTTTCTGGACATAAGAGACACTAGAAGCTTCGGGAGGAGACGAGAAGATGAAGCAGTGGCCCACGAGGCACCACGGCACGCCCTGGTGGCTCGTGGGGCCCACAAGGCTCCGTTTGACCTAACTCCACCTCTATAAATTCTCTAAAATCGGGAAACCAACAGAGGAGTCCACGAAATACTTTTTCCGCCGCCGCAAGTTCCTGTTCTCGAGAGATCCCATCTGGAGGCCTTTTCTGGCACTCTGCCGGTGGGGGATTCGATCACGGAGGGGCTCTCCATCAACCTTGTTGCCCTTCCGATGATGCGTGAGTAGTTTACTACAGACCTTCGGGTCCATAGTTAGTAGCTAGATGGCTTCTTCTCTCTTTTTGATCTTTAATACAATGTTCTCCTCGATGTTCTTGGAGTTCTATCCGATGTAATCACTTTTTGCGGTGTGTTTGTTAGGATCCGATGAATTGTGAGTTTATGATCAGATTATCCATGAATATTATTTGAGTCTTCTCTGAACTCTTTTATGCATGATTATTATAGCATCGTATTTCTCTTCGATCTATTGATTTGGTTTGGCCAACTAGATTGATTTATCTTGCAATGGGAGAGGTGCTTTGTAATGGGTTCGATCTTGCGGTGCTCAATCCCAGTGACAGAAAGGGACATGACACGTATGTATCGTTGCTATTAAGGGTAAAAAGATGGGGTTTATTCATGCGTGAGTTTACTTTGTCTACATCATGTCATCTTGCTTAAGGCGTTACTCCGTCTTTATGGACTTAATACACTAAATGCATGCTGGATAGCGGTCGATGTGTGGAGTAATAGTAGTAGATGCAGAATCATTTCGGTCTACTTGTCTCGGACGTGATGCCTATATACATGATCATTGCCTTGGATATCGTCATGATTATTTGCTTTTCTATCAATTGCCCAACAGTAATTTGTTTACCCACCGTATGCTATTTTCAAGAGAGAAGCCTCTAGTGAAAACTATGGCCCCCGGGTCTATCTAAATCATATATTAAAAATCCTAAAAATACCTTGCTGCACTTTTACTTTATTTATTTTATTTTATATTTTAGTTCAATCTATCTATCTATCACCATACAATTTAATCTTGCAATTAACCACCAAGGGATTGACAACCCCTTGTTTGCGTTGGGTGCAAGGATTTGTTATTTTGTGTGCAGGTGTTGTTAACGAGGTGTTGCGTGATTCTTCTACTGGATTGATAACCTTGGTTTCATAACTGAGGGAAATACTTATCTCTACTGTACTGCATCATCCCCTCCTCTTCGGGGAAAAACCAACGCAAATCACAAGTAGCACCAGGCTATCACAAGGGCCCTACACTATGGAGGTCGAGAAGGGACGGAAGATAAGCCAGATTGGAGGAGATGAATGGGATCGTTTCATCGCCCGCATGCATCTCACTGGGGGTGAATTGATCAGCTTCTCCTTCAGAAGACAAACTCCAAGGCTGGCTGTTATCTATCTCAACGCAAAGGAAGAAGATGAGGACCCACTTGATGAAGCCCTCTATGCCCAAAGAATGAGGCTGAGCGAGGAGGAATCGGGCAACCTCTGGTACATACTTCCGCCACGTGATGCCTACGTCGGGATGCCATTCGTGACTCGCCTGACACGGACGAATGTTAACCGCCATGTCATGGTATGTTACTTAGTGTAGTAATTTGATGATACTATATTAGTTCCATGGATTGCTTTGTGTAGTATGTTGTGATGTACTTAGTGTATTAATGTGATATGCTTTAGTAATGTGATATGCTTATAGTGTAGTAATGTGATGATATGCTTAGTGTAGTAATTAATGTGATGATATGCTTATAGTGTAGTAATGTGATATGCTTAGTGTGTTAATGTGATGATATGCTTATAGTGTAGTAATGTGACATGCTCATTTATCATATTTGTTTTTTTTCAAAAATTACCTAAGAGGCTATGTGTGAGTTGTGGCATCGAGCCGGATGAAGCAGGCATTGCTGGGCTATGTGTGAGTTTTTATGACACACATCGTCATTGTCATATTGCTTTGCATGATCATATAACTCACATAGTATTTGTGGCTCAGCCACCATTCATCACTTTCATACATGTTACGTTAGTATCATTGCACATCCTGGTACACCGCCAGAGGCATTCATATAGAGTCATATTTTTGTTCTAGTTTCAAGTTGTAATTTTCTTTTGAGTTGTAAGTAAACAGAAGTATGATGATCATCATTATTAGAGCATTATCCCAGCGAGGAAATAAAAAAAAAGAGGCCAAAAAAGAGCCCACGAAAAAAAAGAAAAAAATAAATGAGAGAAAAAGAGAGAAGGGGCAGTGTTACTATCCTTTTCCATACTTGTGCTTCAAATTAGTACCATGTTTTTGATATAGAGAGTCTCATGTTTAGTCACTTTCATATACTAGTGGGAATTTTTCATTATAGAACTTGGCTTGTATATTCCGATGATGGGCTTCCTCAAATGCCCGAGGTCTTCATGAGCAAGCAAGTTGGATGCACACCCACTTAGTTTTCATGTTGAGCTTTCATACACTTATAGCTCTTAGTGCATCCGTTGCATGGCAATCCCTACTCCTCGCATTGACATCAATTGATGGGCATCTCCATAGCCCGTTGATTAGCCGCGTCGATGTGAGACTATCTTCTTATTTTCGATTTCCCATTATTAATCTCTACCACCACACTCTATTCCACCCATAGTGCTATATCCATGGCTTGCGCTCATGTATTGCGTCGGGGTTGAAAAAGCTGAAGCGCGTTAAAAAGTATGAACCAATTGCTTGCCTTGTCATCGGGGTAGTGCATGATAAATATTTTGTGTTAAGAAGATGGAGCATGACAGGATGATATGATTTTGTAGGGATAACTTTCTTTAGCATTTTTATTTTGAAAGACATGATTGTTTATTAGTATGCCTGTTTATTACTATTGCTTTGAATCATTCAGATCTTATTATTCATACCGTAAGAGAAAGATTACATGATGAAACATGTTAGGTAGCATTCCACATCAAAAAATCTATTTTTATCATTTACCTACTCAAGGACGAGCAGGAATTAAGCTTGGGGATGCTTTATATGTCTCCAGCGTATCTATAATTTTTGATTGTTCCATGCTATTATAGTATCATTCTTGGATGTTTTTATATGCAATTATATATCATTTTTTGGGACTAACCTATTAACCTAGTGCCCAGTGCCAGTTGCTGTTTTCTGCTTGTTTTTGGTTTTTCAGGAAATCAATACCAAACGAAGTCCAAATGCCACGAAACTTTTTGGAGATTTTTTTCTGAACAAAAGAGACCCTGGAGACTTGGAGAGGAGGCCAAAAGCTTCACGAAGCCTCCACAAGGTAACAAGGCGTGGCCCCGGGGAGGGGGCGCCCTGATGCCTTGTGGGGCCCTCGTGGCTCCTTTTGACCTAATTCCACTTCTATAAATTCTCAAATATTCAGAAACCAACAAAGAGCCACCCCGAATAACTTTTACGCTATCGCAAGCCTCTGTTCTTTCGCGATCCCATCTAGAGGCCTTTTCCGGTACTCTGCCGGAGGGGGAATCGATCACGAAGGGCTTCTACATCAACCTTGTTGCCCTTCCGATGATGTGTGAGTAGTTTACCAAGACCTACGGGTCCATAGCTAGATGGCTTCTTCTCTCTCTTTGATCTTCAATACCATGTTCTACTCGATGTTCTTGGAGTTCTATCCGATGTAATCTTCTTTTGCAGTGTGTTTGTTGGGATCCGATGAATTATGAGTTTATGATCAGATTATTCATGAGAAATATTTGAGTCTTCTCTGAAATCTTTTATGCATGATTTTTACAGCTTTGTATTTCTCTCCGATCTATCGATTTGGTTTGGCCAACTAGATTGACTTATCTTGCAATGGGAGAGGTGCTTTATGATGGGTTCAATCTTGCGGTGCTCAATCCCAATGACAGAAAGGGACATGACACGTATTTGTATTGTTGCCATTAAGGATAAAAAGATGGGGTTTAATCATATTGCTTGATTTTACTTTGTCTACATCATGTCATCTTGCTTAAGGCGTTACTCTGTTTCATACTTAATACCCTAGATGCATGCTGGATAGCTGTCGATGGGTGGAGTAATAGTAGTAGATGCAGGCAGGAGTCGGTCTACTTGTCTCGGACGTGATGCCTATATACATGATCATTGCCATGAATCCGTCATAATTATTTGCTTCTATCAATTGCCCAACAGTAATTTGTTTACCCATCGTATGTTTTGCGCTCAAGAGAGAAGCCTCTAGTGAAAACTATGGCCCCCGGGTCTACTTTTATCATATATTAACATCCAAAAATACCTTGCTGCAATTTATTTTATTTAGTATTTTAGTTTATGTATTTATCACTATCAGAATTAATCCTTGCAAATAACCGCTAGGAGGATTGACAACCCTCTTATTTGCGTTGGGTGTAAGTGTTTGCTTTTGTGTGTGCAGGTGCTGCTAAAGGGATTTTGTGTGGTTCTCCTACTGTATTGATAACTGATACCTCTCCAACGTATCTATAATTTATGAAGTATTCATGCCATGTTTATTATAGTTTTATATAATTTTGGTACGCTTTTATATGGATTTTATATGATTTTTATGGACTAACATATTGACCTAGTGCCCAGTGCCAGTTGTTGTTTTCTGCTTGTTTTTGGTTTTCCAGAAAATCCATATCAAATGAAGTCCAAATGCAGCGAAACTTTTTGACAATTTTTTCTGGAAGGAAACAAACCCAGGAAGCTTCGGGGGAGCAGCAGAAGAGCCACAGGGGCCCCACAAGCCACCTGGTGCCTCGTGGGCCCCCTGTGACCCCTCTTCGCGTGATTCCAATGCCAAAAATTCTTATAAATACCAAAACCCCCAGAAATAACCCTAGAACTTCGACTCCGCCGCCGCAAGCCTCTGTACTAAGGAGATCCCATCTGGAGCCCTTTTCCGGCACCTTGCCGGAGGGGGAAATCATCACCGGAGGCCATCTTCATCATCCCGGCGGTCTCCATGACGAGGAGGGAGTAGTTCACCCTCGGGGCTGAGGGTATGTACCAGTAGCTATGTGTTTGATCTCTCTCTCTCTCGTGTTCTTGATTTGGCATGATCTTGATGTACCGCGAGCTTTGTTAATATAGTTGGATCATATGGTGTTTCTCCCTCTCTATCTTGTTGTGATGAATTGAGTTTTTACCTTTGAGGTTTCACTATTATCGAATTGAATACTTTTATGGATTTGAGAACACTTGATGTATGTCTTGCATATGAATACTCGTGGTGACAATGGGGTATTATATTGATTCACTTGATGTATGTTTTGGCACTCAACTCGCGGATTCCCGAGGTGACATTGGGGTAATCTATGCATAGGGGTTGATGCACGTTTTCGTCCTACTTTCTCCGGTAGAAATCTCGGGGCACTCTTTGAAGTTCTTTGTGTGGATTGAATATTATGATCTGAAGTTGTTTGATGCATATCGAATAATCAACTCACGGATACTTGTGGTGACAATGGAGTATCTAGGTGACATTAGAGTTGGTTGATGCGTATCATATGGTGTTATTTTAGTACGAACTCTAGGGCTGTTCGTGGCACTTATAGGGATGGTGATACGTCTCCAACGTATCTATAATTTTTGATTGTTCCATGATGTTATATTATCAATCTTGGATGTTTTTATATGCATTTACAGCAATTATATATCATTTTTGAAGACTAACCTATTAACTTAGTGCCCAGTGCCAGTTGCTGATTTCTGCCCTGTTTTTGTTTTACAGAAAATCAATACCAAACGAAGTCCAAATGCCACGAAACTTTTTGGAGATTTTTTCTGGACAAGATAAACACTAGAAGCTTCGGGAGGAGGCCAGAAGCCCCAGGGGGTGCCCACGAGGCACCAGGGCGCGCCTGGGGGGGCAGGCGCGCCCTGGTACCTCGTGGGGCCCATAGAGCTCCGTTTGACCTAATTCCTCCACTATAAATTCCCAAAAAATCAGAAACCCTCAGGGGAGTCCACGAAATACTTTTTCTGCCGCCGCAAGTTTCTGTTCTCGAGAGATCCCATCTGGAGGCCTTCTTCGGTACTCCGCCGGAGGGGGAATCGATCACGGAGGGGCTCTACATCAACCTTGCTACCCTTCCGATGATGCGTGAGTAGTTTACCACAGACCTTCGGGTCCATAGTTAGTAGCTAGATGGCTTCTTCTCTCTTTTTGATCTTCAATACAATGTTCTCCTCGATGTTCTTGGAGTTATATTCGGTGTAATCACTTTTTGCGGTGTGTTTGTTGGGATCCGATGAATTGTGAGTTTATGATCAGATTATCCATGAATATTATTTGAGTCTTCTCTGATCTCTTTTATGCATGATTATTTTAGCTCCGTATTTCTTCTCCGATCTATTGATTTGGTTTGGCCAACTAAATTGATTTATCTTGCCATGGGAAGAGGTGCTTTGTAATGGGTTCGATCTTGCGGTGCTCAATCCCAGTGACAGAAAGGGACATGACACATATGTATCGTTGCTATTAAGGTTAAAAATATGGGGTTTATTCATGCGTGAGTTTATCTTGTCTACATCATGTCATCGTTCTTAAGGCGTTACTCCGTTCTTTATGGACTTAATACACTAGATGCATGCTGGATAGCGGTCGATGTGTGGAGTAATAGTAGTAGATGCAGGCAGGAGTCGGTCTACTTGTCTCGGACATGATGCCTATATACATGATCATTGCCTTGGATATCGTCATGATTATTTGCTTTTCTATCAATTGCCCAACAGTAATTTGTCTACCCACCGTATGCTATTTTCTCGAGAGAAGCCTCTAGTGAAAACTATGGCCCCCGGGTCTATCTAAATCAAATTACTAAAACCCTAAAAATATTGCTGCACTTTTCTTTTATTTATTTTATTTTGTATTTTTGTTTCTATCTATCTATCTATCACATACAATTTAATCTTGCAATTAACCGCCGAGGGATTGACAACCCCTCATTTGCGTTGGGTGCAAGGATTTGTTATTTGTGTGCAGGTGCTGCTAACGAGGTGTTGCGTGATTCTCCTACTGGTTCGATAACCTTGGTTTCGTAACCGAGGGAAATACTTATCTCTACTATGCTGCATCATCCCTTCCTCTTCGGGGATAATACCAACGCAAGCTACAAGTAGCAGATGGCTCAATAGATTGATCGGAAAAGATAACTTTGAGGTGGTTTCGTACCCTACAACAATTTCATCTTATGTTCTCCGCTAGATAAGAACTTTGGAGTGATTCTTTGTCGCACATTGAGGGATTGTTATATGATTCAATTATGTTAGCACGGTTGAGAGATTGCACTAGTGAAAGTATGAACCCTAGGCCTTGTTTCTAAGCATTGCAATACCGTTTGTGCTCCGTTTTATCACTTGCTACCTTGCTGTTTTTTTTATTTTCAGATTACAAAAACCTATATCTACTATCCATACTACACTTGTATCACCATCTCTTCGCCGAACTAGTGCACCTATACAATTTACCATTGTATTGGGTGTGTTGGGGACACAAGAGATTTCTTGTATTTGATTGCAGGGTTGTTTGAGAGAGACTATCTTCATCCTACGCCTCCCACGGATTGATAAATCTTAGGTCATCCACTTGAGGGAAAATTGCCGTTGTCCTACAAAACTCTGCGCTTGGAGGCCCAACACGAGTCTACAAGAATAAAGTTGCGTAGTAGACATCAAGCTCTTTTCTGGCGCCGTTGTCGGGGAGGTGAGTGCTTGAAGGTATATCTTTAGATCTTGCAATTGAATCTTTTAGTTTCTTGTTTTATCACTAGTTTGGTTTATAAAAGAAAACTACAAAAAATGGAATTAAGGTTGCCTCATATTATTCGTCTTTATAATGTTTTTCTTGAAAATGATGGAGCGAAAAATTGTGCTCAATTGATAGAAGAAGAATTCAATAAAATGTTTGGCATAAAATCTTTGAATGATGAGCATGATTGCAATGTTGTTAGTATGAATTCTATGAATATCCAAAATACTAAAGATGATTGCACTAGTCATGACAAAAATGTTTCTTATAAGCATGTCAATTTTTGTGGAGTGCATAAAGTTTGTGAAGACATGCCTTATAGGGATGCTAGATTTTGTAAGAAGCATAAACTTGATAGAACCAATTTTTTGCTCAAAGTGATAGATGAATTTGCTACAAAATTATGTTCTCTTTATCCTATTACTTGTGAACTTTGCAATAAAGTTGGTCACCTTAATTTCCAATGCATGCTTTTTCATGATCAAATCGTGTCCAAATATTGCAATAATTTGATCACCCGTGAACTTTATAATGAATTTTGTTTATTTTTGGGGTGTGGAGAATTGACATATAAAAATAGTTGGTTTGAAGTATTCATTCTCACAAAAGACATTGAAAATAATTTAGAGGAAATCTATATGTTTTGTATGGTAAATTGCAATGAGAATGCTTATATAGCCAACTATAGAAAAACGGGAAAACAAATAGAATATAAAAGAAATACTAATGGAAGGGTAAAGATCCCCCCTTTCCCTCCTATTTTCTCTCATGATGAAATAGGTAACGAGGAGGAGCTTCCTATCCAACCAATCTCTTCAATAAGAAGATCGGAAGAATTAAATAAACCCACACATAATGTGGTAAAGAAAAAGAAAAGAAGGAAAAGTAGAGGTAAAGAGGTATCTCTCCCAAATAATGTTGCTCCTATTATTGTTGTACCTCATGAGAATGAATCAAAAATAATTGTGGAAGATGATACACTTGATGATGATTTTGTTATGCCTATTGCTTGTTGTGATGATTATGATTGGGAAGATAATGATACTTCTTATGATCTTGAAAATCTTTATGGCACCAACTTGGAGGAATATGATAATAATTGTTATACTATTGGTGCTATTCATACTATTGATGATAATAGTGATAATGCTAATGATATGCAAACCAACAAGCTTGGGGATGCTATGTTTGATTGGAATGATATGTTTGAGAATTTATTTGCTGCAAATAACGTTTACCCTAAGCTTGGGGATGTTATGCTTAATGAAAATGATCTTTTTATTCCCCCTACTTTTGATGAGCAAATTTATCATGATGATGACATGCCTCCTATCTATGATGATTATTCTGATGATACTTATGTTATGAAAAATAGTGATTATTATTATTATTATAATACTTGTTATAATTATGAAAATCCTTTTACTGAACATCACTCTTTTAATGTGGAAACAATTTATAGTATTCGAGTTTCATACGATACTCCCACTATTATGAATGAGAAGAAAATTGCTTATGTGGAGAGTAGTAAAAATTCTATGCTTATGTATCATGACAAGGATGCTTTGTGTGATGGATATATTGTTGAATTTCTTCATGATGCTACTGAAAATTATTATGAGAGAGGATCATATGCTTGTAGGTGTTGCAATAATATCAAGTTTCCTCTCTATGTGTTGAAAGTTTTGAAGTTATGCTTGTTTTGCCTTCCTATGCTAGTTGATTCTTACTCCCATAAACTATTTGCTCACAAAATCCCTATGCATAGGAAGTGGGTTAGGCTTAAATGTGCTTGTCATATGATTCATGATGCTCTCTTTGTGTTTCAATTCTTTACTTTCATGCGAGCATCATTAAAATCATCATGCCTAGTTAAAAGGCATTAAAGAAAAGCGCTTGTTGGGAGACAACCCAATATTTATACCTACTGTTTTTGTGTGTTCACATGATTAAGCTACTGTAGTAATCATGTTTTATATGTTTTACATCTATGCCCCTAACTCGATCCCACTACTCAGATTTGCCCCTAAATTTCAGGTATGCTCAAATTTGCCCCTCTGCCGTCAGTTTCACTTATAGAAATGCCCCTCCGAGCCGTTTCCGTCCAGTCAAGGCTGTTTGACCGCTAACTCGCCGTCAGTTTGACATATTTGCCCCTCCATCCTTACATGTGGGCCCAAACATACCGGTTCGCTGCTCATTCTCTCTCTCGACCCGCACGCTCGCACTCTCTCCCCAAATCGCTGCCTAACCCTAACCCTAGCGCCTTCGATCCACAGCAAGCAAAGCTCCAGATCAATGGCGGCAGCGGTGGAGATTCGGTGGATCTGACTCCGTTTTTGGTTAGGACACAACCGCTGCGGATGGAGGGCGACGGTCGCTGCGGCGACGGCGGCGGCCAACAAGGGAGCACAACTCTGGTGGGGTAAGTGCCCTACTTTCAGAGCTGAAGCATGTTTTTTGTTCTATTTAGTTCTTGTAGTTCGATTTGTTGGTTGCTGCGTTTGTAGTGCTCATTTGGTTCGATTTTTTTTCTGTTTTCCATGGTTATTCGTAGGGTGGAACATATTTGTCTGGACTGTAGAATGCAAACAACACTTGTAGTTCCTGCTGGTACAAAAGCAGGGGAAACAGGCTTCTCATTTCCTTTGGTTGTGGAGAGTACATTGAAGTTTGACCAGTTTAGATCTCTCATTTGTGCTAAATACCCCTAGGGAATACATGATGCAGTAGAATTCAGGTATTGGGACATTGATACTGCACATTGGGTCCCAATCCAATGTGATGATGAGCTAGAAAAAATGTTTATATCTCATGTTTCTGTCCCAGTGAAATTAGAAATCAATGTCATACAAAGAAAAAGAGGACAGACAGAGAGCAGTGGAAGAAGATCACAATGTACTAGTTCTAGAGGTAGAAGCAATCTATCCAGGGGGAGAAAAAGAAGTGTTAATAATTCACAGCCTGACTGCAGTCAGAACAGAGCTGCAGATGCAGGAGAGAGCTCTATGCAGGCACCAGGAACACCAACAGAGCAAGTGCCTAGTCATGCAGGTCCTACTAATAGCAGAGATTCTGCTGATCCAAATATTGAAGAGGGACTTCCTGATGATTGGCCTATAGATGATGAGGATGAAAGGCTTTTCCCCCAGTTTGTTATAAGACAAAAGCCCAAGCAGAAAGATGATGGGGATGAAGATTATATTCCACCACCAGAAGGCATGTTTGATGAGGCAGGTGAAGATGAGTTGGAGGAGGACCTGGACATGGGATACAGTGAGGATTCAGATGATGGAAGGCCAGATGTGCAATACAACAGAGATGATCCTTCTTTGAAAGAAGGAACTATATTTTCCAGTGCTTTAGACTGTAGGAATGCACTTGCTACTTTCTCAATAAAAACTCAAAGTGAGTTTGTAGTAGACAAGAGTGATCCTACCAGGTTGACTGTTCATTGTGCTTATAAGAGGTGTAGGTGGAGGATGCATGCCTCTTTAATAAGAAATAGCTCATTATTTCAGGTATTAACTTGAGTTACTAACAGTAGATGCACAGTTAGTTACATTGTAAAAAAAATCAGTGATTTGTTGCAGCACATATGTCTGACATGTAATTGAATTTTCATAATTGCAGGTCAAAGTGAACCAGTATGCTCATACTTGTCCAAGTGTGAACAGAAGGCAAAGACTAAAGTCAGCTAAGAGCAGATGGGTTGCTGATGCAGTGAAGAACTGGGTTTTAGAGGATTCAGAGGTTGGAGTTACACAGTTGCAGAAGAACCTGAAGAAAAAGTATGGCCTGAAGCTCCCATACATGAGAGTGTTCTATGGAAAGCAAATGGCACTTGACAACATATATGGTAAGTGGACTGACTCATTCCAATTGTTGTATACTTACAAGGCAGAAGTTGAGAAAGCATCTCCTGGCAGTGTAGTAAACATTGATAAGCACACTATAGAGTACAAAATAAATGGAAAAACTAGACAGAAAGAGTGCTTTAGGAGAGTGTTTGTTTCTTTCAAAGCATGCTGGCAGGGTTTTTTGGATGGATGTAGGCCTTACCTTGCAGTAGATGGCACATCATTGAATGGCAGATATAAAGGACAACTTGTCAGTGCATGTGCAGTGGATGCTTGCAACTGGATCTTCCTAGTAGCATTTGGAGTTTTTGAGTCTGAAAATATAGAAAGCTGGACATGGTTTTTCCAGAATTTAAAAAACCTTATAGGGCATCCAGCAGGTCTTGTTATCCACACAGATGCATGCAAAGGACTAGAGACTGCTGTAGAAGATGTATTCCCAGGAGTGGAATACAGAGAATGCATGAGGCATTTGGCAGCAAATTTCTCAAAAAAATTAGAGGTAAATTTTTTGATGAGAATTTATGGCCCTGTTCATTGACATATAGCATCAAAAAACACAACTACCATCTTAGACAGTTGTACAACAAACGTGGTGTGAAAGAGTACCTAGAGGAGCATCACACCAAACTATGGGCCAGGGCCCTCTTCAATGAAATTTGCAAAATTTATTATGTTAACAACAATCTAGCTGAGTCCTTCAATTCCAAAAGTAAGAAGTGGAAGGGGATACACATTGTGGAGTTGCTTGACAAAATAAGGCAGTTCATAATGGAAAAGTTTGACTTGAGACAGCAGATTGCAGCTGCCACATACATTGGGCACATTATAATCCCCAAAATCATGATAATGCTTCATGCAAAATCAAAAGACCTTGATATGTCCATAGTGAAAATAAGCACATTTGAGGCAGAGATTACTGCAATTGACAAGGAAAAAAGAGAGTGGAGATATCCTGTTAATTTGTAAACCAGGAGTTGTAGTTGTAGAAAGTGGCAAATAACTGGACAACCATGCATACATGCTCTGTACTTTATCACTTCAATGAGAGGTCCAGTCAGTGAGATTGATCAGTATGTACATGGGTATTTCTCTGTGGCAAAATTCAATGCTACTTATGTTGATAATTTGCCACTTCTGGAGGGCAAGCACCAGTGGGATGTGGTAGATCCATGATTTATATTGTCTGCTCCAGTGCAAAATAGGCCCCCTGGTAGACCTAGGAAGACAAGAATTAGGGCAAAATCAGAGGGAAAAGGACTTGGAGGAAGAAAGAACAAGTGTTCAAGATGTGGAAGGCTTGGGCACAAAGGCAGCCACTGCAAAGAGCCCATTGACCCTGCTTTTGGAGAAGAAGAACATTGGGGTGCTGATAATGCTACCGATGAACCTCTGGCTACAAATGATGAAGCTACAGATGTTGAAAATGCAATAGATGTTGCATATGCAGTAGAGGATGGAGATGTTGCATATGCAGTAGAGGATGGAGATGTTGCATATGCAGAAGAGGATGGAGATGCAACTGATGCTACAGATTTTCATACAACTGCTGCTACAGATGTTCCTGCACTAGATCCAACAGTTGGGCATGTGGCAAGTGAGGATGCAACAACAGTTGGTAGTGCAGTGAGGTACATTTTTCCCTTTTTTGTTTATTTCTTAAATTCTTTGATAGATTATTCACATTATTCAATGTTTGCTAACTGACTTCTGTCATTTATTTGTGACTATGCAGCCCAAGAAAAAACTTCAAAAGACCAGCTGAGAGGGGACAATCACCACATAAGAAGAAGATGAAAACTGTAGAAGAGCAGACTGTAGATTCTGTCACTGGAAGCAACAATCTAGCCTCTCTTCTAACCCAGAGCACAAAAGTTCTGAGCAAAAATGTGAGCACCAGGAGGAGTTCTAGGCTCTCTTCTAACCCAGCTTGCAACACCAGGAGCAAGAAGAAGAAGTAGCTATGAACTAGTAGTTGTGAACTGTTTAATTATCAGTTCTGTTGCTTGTGTTTTTCATTTCAAAACTGTATGGTGATGTACCAGATTTGTGGCAGTATGCTCTGAACTATTTGTGGGTTTTGAGAACTGCTCGCTTATGTTCCAAATGTGATCATCTACTATGTTTGGTCCAGCTGCTGATGAGCTCAAAATTTAATTGCTGTTTAAATGTGATTGATGTTCCAAATGTGATCATCTACTATGTTTGGTCCAGCTGCTGATGTGCTCAAAATTTAATTGCTGTTTAAATGTGATTGATGTTCCAAATGTGATCATCTACTATGTTTGGTCCAGCTGCTGATGTGCTCAAAATTTAATTGCTGTTTAACTGTCAAATTTGGTCCTGAGAAACATTGGACCAAACATAGTGTATGTACCAAACAAAAACTTATCTTTCTGCATGCCTAAAGTACCGTCACATTGCTACCAAATGAAACAGGATATACTCAAAAGAGCTTGATCATTTCCAGATGAAACATGTCACATTACACCACCAGTTCTGTTTTGGTCCAAACACAAATCCTAGAGATAGTTCACAGCTCACAGCACTACATTTCATTACATACCATCATCCACTTAGTATGGATTCTTAGACCACTCAGAAAATAATGTTGCCAAAATGCTAATGCCAAGAACTATGAGAAATCCCCATGTTTGCATAAGCTCATTTCTCTTCTTCATCTTCAACTTCAGTTTCTTGTTCTTCTCTGTTAGATACATCACCCTCCGCTCTAAATCGTGAGCTTTTAGCCAGCTTTTCTCTAATCCTGCATGAAGTTCCTCAAATGCACGAGCAACACGATATGTTGGAGGCGAGTCAATCCAAGCAACCCAGTCACATTCATCAGGAAGCTGCAAAATTATAACTCCGATTATACAAAAATATTTTTTTGCAAATAATCAAAGAAATTGAGGCACAATCGAGAAAATTACAACAAGGGGGTAGCCCAGGAACCTTCTTCCTGAGCTTGCTCCTCCCCAGGCGACGCGACAAGCAAGAATGAGCCCGTGCCCCGGGCACCGCCGCGTCGTACGCATCTCGAGCCCACAGAATGTCGGATCAGGGATGTAGAACTCGGATTCAAACTAAACAATCCCAACACCATCGACCTAAACGCAAGAAATCCCCCAAATTGATGAACCCTAATTGTCCGAAAGGGCCAAAAAAATCCCCCAGATCGATATCGAACACTTACCTCGTCGGCCACCGACGAGCTCGAAGAACACATGCCCTACTACGTGCACATCCACAGCCTACTGCCGTCGGCCTCCAAATCGACCTGCCGCCGCCCTCCAAATCGACCCTAGCCCGTCAAGAGGTTGAAGAAAGAGACGAGAGAGAGAATGAGCAGCGAACCGGCTCGGAGGGGCAAATATGTCAAACTGGCGGCGAGTTAGCGGTCAAACAACCTTGACTGGACGGAAACGGCTCGGAGGGGCATTTCTATAAGTGAAACTGACGGCAGAGGGGCAAATTTGAGCATACCTAAAATTTAGGGGTAAATCTGAGTAGTGGATTCAAGTTAGGGGCAGAAATGTAAATGGCCCTTCTTTCAATAAAGTGCCAAGTAAGACCTTTGGGATAGTGTGGATGCATGTTGATTTGATTCAGTGCAAAAACAGAAACTTTTGCGTCCAGTGCTGGAATTTCTATTCTGTACTGGAGCGTGAGAAAATTCTGAAATTTTTACAGAGCGTTGGGTTACAAATTGTTTACATTGTCCTAATTTTTCAGATTTTTTTGAGGTACATAAGTATAGTTTTTAAATCTCTCACTACATGTTGTTCTGTTTTTGACAGATTCTGTTTTCGATGCATAGTTTGCTTGTTTTAGTGTTTTCATAGCTTATATTGAGCAATATAAATTGTGGAAATCATATACTACAGTAGGAATTATGTGAGAACAATTATGAATCTTGTCTTGACAGTACCTAAGTGGATGATTTATTTTTATCATACTAACCTATCTCACAAGTTCCGTTAAGTTTTGTGTGATTGAAGTTTTCAAGTTTTGGGTGAGATATCGATATGAGGAGAATAAGGAGTGGCAAGACCCTAAGATTGGGGATGCCCAAGGCACCCCAAGTTAATATTCAAGGAAGACTCAAGCGTCTAAGCTTGGGGATGCCCCGGAAAGCATCCCCTCTTTCGTCTTCAACACTATCGGTAACCTCACTCGGAGCTATATTTTTATTCGTCACATAATATGAGTTTTGCTTGGAGCATCATTTTATTTTGTTGAGATTTTCTTGCTGTTATCAATAATCATGTTTTGTATCTTTTAGTTCAATAAAATGCCAATTATAGCCTTTACCATGCTCAGTTTGCAAGTTCATGTGTTGCTGTTTGAAAACAGAAAGATTTCTTTTATGTCCAGAATATTCCTGAATAGTCAGAACACAATAAAAATCTGAAATTTTTACACAATAAGAATGCATGAGTTATCTATCACGTGGTAATTTTTCAGAATTTTTGGAGTTAGGGAATTATGAATTCTTATTCACCCTTTACAGACTGTTCTGTTTAGACAGATTTCTTATAGTTGCATTGTTTGCATATGTTGCTTGTTTAATGTTTCTATTTGTGGATAGGAGTATTAAATATGCAGAGGCATTTAGTATGCAATTTTTAATTATAATTTTAGTGATTTGCTACAGTAGAGAATGTTAAGGTTTTGAGTTGATTTATACTAACTTATCTCACGAGTTCTTGTTGAGTTTTGTGTGGATGAAGTTTTTAAGATTTAGGAGAAGCCGTGATATGAGAGGAATTAAGGAGACACAAGAGCTCAAGCTTGGGGATGCCCAAGGCACCCTAAGAGAGCATTCCAAGAAGTCTCAAGCAACTAAGCTTGGGGATGCCCCGATAGGCATCCCACCTTTCTTCATCAACACCTATCGGTTAGCCTAAGTTTTTACTTGTTCACATGATATGTGCTATTCTTGGAGTGTCCTTTTATTTTCATTTTTTTGCTGTTTGAATAAAATACTTAAGATCTTAAATTTTTAAATGAGAGAGAGTCCTCACATCGCTACTTAATTACTTAACTACTCATTTGATCTTCACTTATATCTTTTTGGAGTAGTTGTCATTTACTCTTGTTCTTCACTTATATCCTACGAGTGAATTGTTGAAATGAATTGAATATCATAAAGTTGAAATTTATATGCTTCATATGCTTGTCCCATGGGGAGTAGTGACTTCACAAACAAGAAGTATAAGTGGTAAAATTTATTGAAAGTTAACAAACATAGCATTGGTCACTTGAACAATTCATGAAAGAATTTTGAAGGAAGAGAAATTTCACATATAAACATACTATCTTGGACATCTTCTATGATTGTGAGCCCCCATTAATTATTTTCAAGCTTGATCAAGTAGTTGACGTTGGACAAGAAAGACAACGTAATGAGTTATGTTTGTTTATATTCACATAGAAGTTATATTGTCATGGATCCTCTAACATGTGGTGCTTGCTTAGGATCTTTTGCTGTCCAAAAATTCGTACTAAGTAGAGATACTACTTGTGCATCCAAAAACCCCTAAACCCAGTTTCTTGCCATGAGTGTCCACCATATCTACCTATGGATTGAATAAGATCCTTCAAGTAAGTTGTCATCGGTGCAAAAAGCAATAAAAATTGCTCCTAAAATATGTATGATCTTTTATTGCAAGGGAAAATAAGCGTTGTACGAACTTGTGATGGTAAAGAAATAAAAGCGACGGACTGCATAATAAAGGTTGCTATCACAAGGGGCAATATAACGTGACGTTCCTTTGCATTAAGGGCTTGCACATCCAAAAATAAAAAGCACATGACAACCTCTGCTTCCCTCTGCGAAGGGCCTATCTTTTAATTTTCTGTATTTACTTTTATGCAAGAGTCAATAATGTTCATCCCTATTCCGCTCTATTTATTCTCTAGTGGGCAAGCATCATGTGGTAGGGAATGATCCAGGCACATATATCCAGTTGAATATAGGTGATCATGAGTTATTATTGTTGACATTATCCATGAGATAAATAAGTTGGGAGGCAAAACATTAAGCCCCTATCTTCCTATGTGTTTGACTGAAACACTTTGTTCTAAAAATATGCTTTGAGTGTCAGCAATCATGGAAGACTAAATGATAGTTGAGTATGTGGAATTTGCTAAATCAAAGCTCTTACATAGACCCTTCCTGAAAATAAGATTAATTGCAATTGTTTGATGACTGAAAACATAGTTTGTTAGTTTTCAAGAAAGTTTATGATCTATACTTTAACATGTGAATAGCTTGCTACTTGATCATAAGAAGTTTTATGAAATGAGCTACTGATTATGATATATAATGATGCTAGAAAAAGTGATTGAAATTATCATTGATCAAACTTATGCACTATGCTAGCATTCACACTTCGTAAATTATTTCTTTTATCATTTACCTACTCGAGGACGAGCAGGAATTAAGCTTGGGGATGCTGATACGTCTCCAACGTATCTATAATTTATGAAGTATTCATGCCATGTTTATTATAATTTTGTATGATTTTGGTGCACTTTTATATGGATTTTATATGATTTTTATGGACTAACATATTGACCTAGTGCCCAGTGGCAGTTGCTGTTTTCTGCTTGTTTTTGGTTTTCCAGAAAATCCATATCAAACGAAGTCCAAATGCAGCGAAACTTTTTGACGATTTTTCCTAGAAGGAAACAGACCCACGAAGCTTCGGGGGAGCAGCAAAAGAGCCACAGGGGCCCCACAAGCCACCTGGGCGCGCCACCCCCCCAGGCGCGCCCTGGTGCCTCGTGGGCCCCCTGTGACCCCTCTTCGCGTGATTCCAATGCCAAAAATTCTTATAAATACCAAAAACCCCAGAAATAACCCTAGAACTTCGACTCCACCGCCGCAAGCCTCTATACCAAGGAGATCCCATCTGGAGCCCTTTTCCGGCACCCTGTCGGAGGGGGAAATCATCACCGGAGGCCAACTTCATCATCCCGGCGGTCTCCATGATGAGGAGGGAGTAGTTCACCCTCGGGGCTGAGGGTATGTACCAGTAGCTATGTGTTTGATCTCTCTCTCTCTCTCGTGTTCTTGATTTGGCACGATCTTGATGTACCGCGAGCTTTGTTAATATAGTTGGATCATATCGTGTTTCTCCCTCTCTATCTTGTTGTGATGAATTGAGTTTTTACCTTTGAGGTTTCACTATTATCGAATTGAATACTTTTATGAATTTGAGAACACTTGATGTATGTCTTGCATATGAATACTCGTGGTGACAATGGGGTATTATATTGATTCACTTGATGTATGTTTTGGCACTCAACTCGCGGATTCCCGAGGTGACATTGGGGTAATCTATGCATAGGGGTTGATGCATGTTTTCGTCCTACTTTCTCCGGTAGAAATCTTGGGGCACTCTTTGAAGTTCTTTGTGTGGATTGAATATTATGATCTGAAGTTGTTTGATGCATATCGAATAATCAACTCACGGATACTTGTGGTGACATTGGAGTATCTAGGTGACATTAGAGTTGGTTGATGCGTATCATATGGTGTTATTTTAGTATGAACTCTAGGGTTGTTCATGACACTTATAGGGATGGCTCAATAGATTGATCGGAAAAGATAACTTTGAAGTGGTTTCGTACCCTACAACAATTTCATCTTATGTTCTCCGTTAGATAAGAACT
This sequence comes from Elymus sibiricus, assembly GCA_039707655.1. Classification (NCBI taxonomy): domain Eukaryota; kingdom Viridiplantae; phylum Streptophyta; class Magnoliopsida; order Poales; family Poaceae; genus Elymus; species Elymus sibiricus. Next base: position 293,847,825 of record CM077664.1, read on the forward strand.
TTGGAGTGATTCTTTGTCGCACGTTGAGGGATTGTTATATGATTCAATTATTTTAGCACGGTTGAGAGATTGCACTAGTGAAAGTATGAACCCTAGGCCTTGTTTCTAAGCATTGCAATACCGTTTGTGCTCCGTTTTATCACTTGCTACCTTGCTGTTTTTTTTTATTTTCAGATTACAAAAACCTATATCTACTATCCATACTACACTTGTATCACCATCTCTTCGCCGAACTAGTGCACCTATACAATTTACCATTGTATTGGGTGTGTTGGGGACACAAGAGATTTCTTGTATTTGATTGCAGGGTTGTTTGAGAGAGACCATCTTCATCCTACGCCTCCCACGGATTGATAAGCCTTAGGTCATCCACTTGAGGGAAAATTGCCGCTGTCGTACAAAACTCTGCGCTTGGAGGCCCAACACGAGTCTACAAGAATAAAGCTGCGTAGTAGACATCAATAACCTTGGTTCTTAACCGAGGGAAATACTTATCTCTACTATACTGCATCATCCTCTCCTCTTTGGGGAAATACCAACGTAGTCTACAAGTAGTAGCGACCTCATTCCTTCAGTTCGCCGCTGGCCAGACCGGTGGTTCCCTCCCTCACCATCTGCTGCTCCGGTGGCGGGAGAGCGAGGGAAGCCCAAATCTGGGCCCCCGACGTGTAGATAGTAGGATTAGTGGTCTTGGCGGCACCATTGAGCTGGGGTTAACGATGTCCGTTTGGAATAAGTGTGTCGACGCTCAATTCCCTTCCCAGCAAAGCTTTGGGCGGAGTTGGCGAGTGGCTGGAGTTGTGTGTTCTCGAATTTGTCGATCCGGCGAGTCTTGGTGCTCGGGGCATGGTTGGTGCGGCGACGACGACGACTTGCTTGGTGAGTTATTGTTCCCTGTCTTCTTCTTCGTCGCAACGAGTGGGCTCTGGCTTTGCTGTGGAGGTTCTGGGGCGGTTCACCAATCATTGATGGCTCGAGAAACCGCTAAACCTACATTACATGCAATAATACCTAGAATTACTACTCGGAAAATATATAAAAGATCGTGGTGCGGCGGTGCTACGGCGGTCGGCGTCGGCGTCGGCTGGTGCGGCTGCGTGTATAGGAGTTTCGGGCGTCAGATCTAATCGAGGCTTGGCCGGTAACGGCTGGTTCGTCAGGGTGTTGGTCCTTTGGGCCTAAGATCGTTGACTTCCGGTCTGCCATGGAGGATCGCTGGCGAATATGCAGAGCGGCGACGGTGGCAGCGCGCCAGCGACTCATTCCGGCGAGATTGGTTGTGTGGCTCCCTAGGGTCTTGGTTGTAATTTTTCTTCTTTGTGGGGCGCTGATTGTAGGGTGTGTTTGTTTCAGCTCCTAGAAACGGCTTCTACAGCTTCTGGGCCGAAAAAGTCGGAGCCCAAACAAACACCCCGTTTTTGAGCCAGCTCCACGAAGCGCTCCGAAAAATACCCCCGAAAGCCGCAGCCCGCAATTCGGGCTTCTCGCAGCCGCAGCTGGCTCCAAAGTGACGAATGCCGGTTTTACCCTCCCACCAATTTACATACTACAGCGAAATTGCCATCGTACCGGTTCGATCTGTTTCTCCTCTCCTTCCTCACCATGACATCGCCCGAGCTCCATCGTGATCAATCGCCGCCGCCACCGCGCCATCTCCGGTCGCTGGTGTTCCTTGCCTCCTCCGACCGGTGGGGGATCCCGTTGTTGACTCCATTCACCTGACTCGGCCGATCCCTCCCTCCACCAACGGCCGGGCCCAACGAAGCCAGCATGGAACTCTCCTGCACGCGAACTGAGCAAGGAACCTTCAATCTCGTCACTCGGGGACGCGGTCCTCCCGTCTGACCCCCTCGTTGCGGTTGCAGGGAGCGCCATCGGTGGCGACCTGGTTGCAGCAATCACGGATCCTGAGTGCGGTGCGGCTGTGCGTGATGTGTATGCTGGAGGCGGGCGGCACCGAGGAGGCCATGTGTGTGATGTGTGTGCTGCGACTGCTGAACCATATGTGTGGAAATTTGGATTTCCATATTTTAATTTGTTGCTAAAATTTTGTCCAAATATCGTTCATACTTGGTTTTCAATTTCAATTTTTATCTGAAAATTTATTCTGAATTCAGACTAAAATTTCCTAAATTTTGCTACTTCATTGTGGTCTGAAATGAAAATCAAAATAATTTTGTAAAGCAATTTCAATTTACAAACTTATATAGGGCATAATAGTCTTTTCAGCATGTTTCGACATCAGCCGCAGCTGCTACAGCACAACTACCAAACGACTGCATCTTAGCTCCAACCTTTCAGCCGCAGCTAGCAGCTACAGCCGCTCCTTCCAGCTGGAGCCGAAGAAGTTGCAGCCCAAACAAACACACCCGTAGTAGATCTTAGGGTTTGTTCGCAAAGAAAAAAAAACGCAGAACCCTGCGACCAGCCACCGAACACCCTAAAAATTTCGAGCCGGCGCCTCAATTTCAGACGCGCCCCGCCACTCCAGCAATCGGCGCCTCCCGCCAGATCATCGATCCGCGGCATCTCTCCCCCGGATCGCGATCTCAACCGTGCACTCCATCTGCATCGAAGGGCAGGAGCACGCCTCCTCCCACCTCTCGTCCCCGTTAAATTCCCCACCCCCCCTTCCGGCAAATCAGCACAGCAATCACCAACGCTCCTCGATCTCCATCCGCTCGCAGCTCGAACCAAGGACAGATCGTCAGCCATGTCCGGGCGCGGCAAGGGAGGCAAGGGTCTCGGCAAGGGCGGCGCCAAGAGGCACAGGAAGGTGCTGCGCGACAACATCCAGGGCATCACCAAGCCGGCCATCCGGCGCCTGGCAAGGAGGGGCGGCGTGAAGCGCATCTCCGGCCTCATCTACGAGGAGACCCGCGGCGTGCTCAAGATCTTCCTTGAGAACGTTATCCGCGACGCCGTCACCTACACGGAGCACGCCCGCCGCAAGACCGTCACCGCCATGGACGTCGTCTATGCGCTCAAGCGCCAGGGCCGCACCCTCTACGGCTTCGGCGGCTAGGCTCTTCATCGCCCCCTGCAGAATCCGATGTGGTTGCCTGGCTGTGCGCAGGAGTCTCGCTGTCGAGAAAACTTAGATGAAATGAATTCCCCATGTTTATCTCCGCTGTTTCCTAAGTAGGATTAGTTGTATCGTGAAACAAAGCTGTTCGCATCTGAAGTTTGAGTCCAATCTCGTGTCCACGCAAATGTTGTGGTTGTGGTTTTGTTGTGATTTTTACTGCTGCGCTGTTGCAATTGTGGTGTGTCGGTTGTTCCTTGTAGTGCAAGATTTGGTTGCTAGTACTGAAGTACAGAACGAAATTTCCAGAGTTCAGTCTGCATTTCAGACATTGTAGATTTGCCATTCTTGAACGGGTCTGCGACGTGAACTATCTATAGTGACTGAATCATGTGGTTCGTGTCAGTAACCAGGAAAGGCCATTTGCTCTATTTCTTCTAATTTTTTGTTACTGCAGAAATGCTTTCACTGGTTGAAACATTAGCGGCAATAATATTTCTTACTAGCTTATCAGCATACCACTAGAATAGGAGAGTTTACTTCATCTTCAAACCTGGGAACATCAGTTGCTCGCTTGATGCCCTTACAGCAGTGTGTTAGAGCCAGATCCTGCAAAAGCCTGTATTAGCAGGTTTATTTCCGTGTATAAATGATTTTTCAAATTTCAGTCATGAGGGGAGGTGTCAAGGAGACAGTGAATAACCTGTAGCGAGCAATGACCTGTGAATCGTATAGAATCCTAAAGAAGTTAACTCCAGTAAGGCAGTAAGCAATGGAAATGGGAGGACTAGTGATGCGTTGGGTCAAGTGTCTTCTGAATTATCTTCAGATATCCAAAACGGTTCAGATGAAGAATACTCCCTCCGATCTAGTCTGTGCTTAGAAGACACGATACATATTACTACAAAGCAATCATTCTGCAGAACAGCAATGCAGCAAGTATAGGAAGTTGGATTGATATCCACAGCGAATTAGTGGACGCTCTTGTCCAGTAGACATATTACAACATTTCAATACATTCTTTCTCGAAGCAGCGAGGCAAATGCCGGGCAGTGTGTGAGGGCGACAATAACACGCAGTTCTTCCACGCCAGTGCCTCGCACCGCCGGCGCTGCAACGCCGTTTGCGTCCTGGACGTTGGCGCCTTGGCCGCGGCGCTCCTGGGCTTCTACGTGAGCTGCTAGGCCGGCCCAGCCAGCCGGAGCGGCATTTCGATTTGGTTGGGAGCTCTATACAGCGCGCGGCGCGCTGAGGGGAGACGCAGCTGGGAGCTCCTTTTTTTTTTTTTTGAGTGGCAGCGGGGAGCTCCTAAGTGGCGCCTTTAGCGCCACTTGGAGAACGGGCGCACACTACACCTCCGTGCTGGGCCGGCCCATCTAAGGCGAGCGCTCGATTCCCCATCTCTGGTCGCTCGAGCGCAGTTTGACCGGTCGCGGTCAACTGTTGACATTTTTAAAAAATAAGGAAAAAGAAAAATCGCAAGAAATCAAAATAATCATGAATTCAAAAATGTTCACGGAATTTGAAACAAAAATCACAAACTTTTTAAAAACTTCATGAATTTTAAAAAAAGTTTATCAAACTTGAAGAATAGTTAATCGAATTTGAAAAAAAATCATTGATATTGAAAAAAGTTCATCGAATTAGAAAAAAGTTCAATGATTTTGAAACAAGCGGTTTTCAGTAAGGTATTTTCTGCAAGCACTGAAATTATTGATAACGAGTAGTTTGATAGCAAGATAATTTGTAACAAGTGACAAGTAGCAATAGTAACAAAGAGTGCAGGAAGATGGCCCAATCCTTTTTGTAGCAAAGGACAAGCCGGAACGATCTCTTATAATAAGTAAAGCGTTCTCGAGGACACATGGAAATTTCATCTAGTCACTTTCATCATGTTTGTTTGATTCGCGTTCGCTACTTTGATAATTTGATATGTGGGTGGACCGGTATTTGGGTGCTGTTTTTACTTGAACAAGCCTCCCACTTATGATTACCCCTTCTCGCAAGCATCCGCAACTATGAAAGAAGAATTAAGACAACTCTAACCATAGCATTAAACATATGGATCCAAATCAGTCCCTTACGGAATAGCGCATAAAGTAGGGTTTAAGCTTCTGTCACTCTAGTAACCTATCATCTAATTACTACTCCACAATGCATTCCCTTAGGCCCAAAGATGGTGAAGTGTCATGTATTCGACGTTCACACGACACCACTAAGGGAATCAACAACATACATATCATCAAAATATCGAACGAATACCAAATTCACATGATTACTTATGACAAGATTTCTCCCATGTCCTCAAGAACAAAAGTAACTACTCACAAATCATATTCATGTCCAAGATCAGAGGTATATTGAATAGCATTAAGGATCTGAACATATAATCTTCCACCAAATAAACCAACTAGCATCAACTACAAGATGTAATCAACACTAGTAGCAACCCACAGGTACCAATCTGAGGTTTTGAGACAAAGATTGAATACAAGAGATGAACTAGGGTTTGAGATGAGATGGTGCTGGTGAAGATGTTGATGAAGATTAGTCCTCCCACGTTGAGAGGATCGCTGGTGATGTTGATGGCGACGATTTCCCCCTCCCGGAGGGAAGTATCCCCGGCAGAATCTCTCCGCCGGAGAGCAAAAGTGCTTCTGCCCAAGTTCCGCCTCGAGACGGCGGCGCACCGTCCCGAAAGTCTCCTCTATATATTTTCTAGGGCAAATGCACTTATATACCAGAAAATGGGGGCCAGAGGATGGCCAGGGGCCCCACGAGGTACCAGGGCGCGCCTGGGGGGGGGGGGGGTGGCGCGCCCTGGTGCCTCGTGGGCTCTTGGGTGGCCCCCTCTGGTACTTCTTGATTCCAATATTTTTTATTTATTCCAAAATAATTTTCCGTGAAATTTTAGCTCATTTGGAGATGTGCAGAATAGGTATCTCTGACATAGCTTTTTCAGGTCCAGAATTCCAGCTGCCGGCATTCTCCCTCCTTGTGTAGATCTTGCATATTAAGAGAGAAAAGGCATTAGAATTGCTTCAAAAAGTGTTATATTGATTAAAAACACTATAAATAACAGTAACAAAACATGATGCAAAATGGACGTATCAACTCCCCCAAGCTTAGACCTCGCTTGTCCTCAAGCGAAGGCCGATATCGATAATCATGTCCACATGTTTAGAGAGAGAGGTGTCGATAAAAATAAAATAAGGACATTGTAGCATCATGATCATTATTATAACATCAATATTTATTATCATAAACTTCTCATGAGCAAGTAACAATTCATCACAACAATGGAGTATAAGACATAAACTTTCTTAAAAACTAACAAACTATGTTCTTAGTCAACAATGCAATTGCAATTCATCATATTTTCAGGAAGGGTCTCATGTAGGAGCTTTTCAGCAAGTCCACATACTCAACCATCATTTAGTCGTCTATGATTGCTAACACTCACAACATATATATGGAGCAAAAAGTTTCAGCCAGACACATAGAAAGATAAGGGCTTATGAGTTCGCCTCCCAACTTATTCACCTCAAGGGTGATGTCAACAATAATAACTCATGATCACTCATATCCAATTGGATATATATGCTTAGATCTTTCCCCACCACATGATGCTTACAAAAGAGAAAAATAAAAAGGAAGTAGAGGAGAACACTATTGACTCTTAAATAAAAAGTAAATGCATAAAAGTAAAGGATAGGCCCTTCGCAGAGGGAAGCATAGGTTGTCATGCGCTTTTTGTTGTTGGATGCAAGAGCTCTTAATGCAAAGGAACGTCACTTTATATTGCCCCTTGTGATAGCAACCTTTATTATGCAGTCTGTCGCTTTTATTTCTTTACCATCACAAGTTCGTACAAAGCTTATTTCCCTTACAATAAAAGTTCAGACATATTTAGAGGCAATTTTTATTGCTTTTTGCACCGATGACAACTTACTTGAAGGATCTTATTCAATCCATAGGTAGATATAGTGGACTCTCATGACATGAAACTGGGTTTAAAGGTTTTGGATGCACAAGTAGTATCTCTACTTGGTGCGGATTTTTGGCTAGCAAAGATATTGGGCAAGCACCACATGTTGGAGGATATATAACAATATAACTTCTATGTGAATATGAACAAACATAATTCATTACATTGTCTTCCTTGTCCAACGTCAACAATTTGACATAAAATACTTAATGGGGGCTCACAATCATAAAAGATGTCCAAGATAGTATATTTGCATGTGAATCTTCTCTTCCCTTATTAATTCTTTCATGAATTGCATCATTGACTAATGCTATGTTTGTTAACTTCCAATAAATTTTACCACTTATACTTTTCTTTATGCAATGTCATTACTTTCCATAAGATTAGCATATGATCTTTTTCATTATTTTCATTGCTAGAATTGGAACATGAAAGTAAAGAAGCAAAAACTCAAACTACTCTTTATTATATAACTCTCAACTCGATTACATAGATAGATAGATCACAAAGCTAACACTCGAAAATAGATCATACTAAACTTTTATTCAACTAGCTCACGAAATAACTAAGGATCGAACTAAAAATTGGTAAAGATAATAAAAGTGATGGTGATACAATACCGGGGCACCTCCCCCAAGCTTGGCACAAGCCAAGGGGAGTGCCCATACCCATGTGCTCAAGTCTCCTTCTTCGGTGATGGTGGTGATGAAGTGGCGAGCTTGTCCAGCTTACGTTTGAGGATGCAATTTTCCTCCCTCAAATCATCGACTTCTTGCTCAAGCTTCAATACCTTTTTACATAATGCCTCCTTGCTTCCCTGCAGAAAACGGGACGGTATAAATTGGATCTTAGACTTGTTTACTGTGTTTGGGAGGCTCGACTTCTTGAACTCCACATGCATATCTCCAGGTTGAGGTACAGGGGCATCCTCTTCATCCGAACTCGCGTCTTCCGTCCCCTTTATGTTGGCATCTTGCTCCTCCTTCTCGGACGATCCATAGGGGTCTATATCCCCATAGATCTTTGGATTTGCAACATAGTGTGATACGAAGCTCTCCCCATCTGAGTCTTGAGACGACATACTTTCGGATCAGCCAGGAAAACAACACGAAACAAGAACAAAGGAGATTTCTGCGATGCGGTGGTCAAAACGTCTGGGAGTATATATAAATTTTTTTATCTTGCAAAACAAGTAACCTAGGAGAAAACGGGGTCGGGAAGGCTCACGTGGGGCCCACGAGCCACCAGGGCGTGCCGGGGGGGGGGGGGGGGGTGGCGCGCCCTGGTGCCTCGTGGGCACCAGGTGGGTCCCCTCGGCTGTTTATTATTTTTGTATTTTTTCTAATATTCCAAAACTGACAGAAAATATTTTTATGGAATTTTTGGAGTCGGTTTACTTACCGTATCACATACCTCTTCCTTTTCAGGGTTCTGGAGTGTTCCGGAAGGTCTCTCTTATGTATTCCTCCGGTGTAATTGTTTTAATAATATTAGTTTCAACATTGATGGGAGTACCTGAAATATAGTGCTTAATTCTTTGCCCATTCACCACTCTCGGATTAGTGCCTTTGGAGTTATTTATTTTGATGGCTCCGGAGCGATAAACTTCTTCAATGATATACGGTCCTTCCCATTTAGAGAGAAGTTTTCCTGCAAAGAATCTCAAACGAGAATTGTATAATAGAACTTGCTCACCTACTTTAAATTCCCGTTTTTGAATTCTTCTATCATGCCATCTTTTAACTTTTTCGTTAAATAATTTGGCATTTTCATAAGCTTGGGTTCTCCATTCATCTAATGAGCCAATATCAAATAACCTCTTTTCACCAATTCTTTCTAGATCTATTGACGGTTTTTTGCAAAATTAATTTTATTTCTCTATTGCTCAATTCAACTTGACCACTAGTTTGAGGGTTATAGGGAGATGCAATTCTATGGTTAACATCATATTTAGCAAGCAACTTACGGAATGCACCATGAATAAAATGTGAACCACCATCAGTCATTAAATATCTAGGGACTCCAAACCTTGGGAAAATAACTTCTTTAAGCATTTTAATAGAAGTGTTATGATCAGCACTACTAGTTGGAATAGCTTCTACCCACTTAGTAACATAATCAACAACAACTAAAATATGAGTATACCCATTGGATTTAGGAAAAGGTCCCATAAAATTGAATCCCCAAACATCAAATGGTTCAATAGCAAGTGAATAATTCATAGGCATTTCATGACGTCTACCAACATTACCAATTCTTTGACATTCATCACAAGATAGGACAAACTTACGAGCATCCTTGAAAAGAGTAGGCCAATAAAAACCAGATTGCAATACCTCATGTGCAGTTCTGTCTCCCGTGTGCTGTCCTCCGTAAGCCTCGGAATGACACTTCCGTAGGATTTGTTCCTGTTCATGCTCATGTATGCAACGTCTAATAATACCATCTACTCCTTCTTTATAAAGATGTGGGTCATCCCAAAAGTAATGTCTTAAATCAAAGAAGAACTTTTTCTTTTGTTATGAGATAGGCACATGATAATCCGAATGACTTGGCATGAGAAAATATAATGATGAAGATCCCTTAATTCTTCATGAGGTAGCCAAGTCTCCAATGCCCTCCAACAACACCTATTGATCAAGTTTGAACTTGTTGGTCCCCAACCAAGTTGGGTCCTAAGAGGTTAGTCACAATAGGCTTGGCTACCCAAATGGTTCTTTTCTTGACAGCGCTTTGAGTACCAACAAATTTGGCAAACACATTGCCAACCTTATCCTTCCCAAGAGAATAGATATCATCAAGTAGAATAGGGTTGGATAAGGTACCATTCGTGCATGAAGAAGCGACATGACCTTTCTCACGACATAAGTAGCAACGTCTACTCTTCATTTTCTTCTCACTTGATTTCTCAACTTGAGAGGCATTAACTTGAGTCTTCTTGGGAAGTGGCCTTTCTTCAACTTGTGGTTGAGCATGAGATTGAACTTGTGGCCGCTTCCCTTGTTGCTTGTCACTATGAGGCTTCTTCTTCAATGGGCAAGATCTAACATGATGCCCTTCAATCTTGCACTTGAAGCAAACAATCTTGGCCGAATTCTTGACTTGTTCTTGGCCCTTTTTCTTGTTGATCTTGGACTTCTTCTTCTTATTGGAGTTGAATCCAAGTCCACCTTTGTCATTGGGGGATTTTTGCACACTCAAAATATTGTTGAGTGTGGACTTCCCTTCATGACACTTTTGCAAGTCAATCTTCAAGGAAGTGACTTGGGCCTTGAGCTCTTTGATTTCCTCTACATGGTTAGTATCAACACAAGTACTAGAGGAAGTATAAGCTTCATCGTTAGGGCAACAAGGCAAGGAAAGTAATTCATCACAAGATGTATCAACATTATGAGTAGATGAATTACAAGGACTAGCACAAGGCAATATATCATTTTGAGTAGAGGTATTGCTTATGTCCACATGAGGCTCACTAGATGTTACCTTAGAGATACTAGCCTCATGAGCTAACAATAGACCATTATGGGAGACTAGAAGATCATCATGAGAGCTTGAGAGATTTTCATGATTTTCTTCCAATTTCCCATAATTGCTAGATAGCAACTCAAGTTGAGCCCTTAGCTCAACATTCTCCTTCAATGTGGATGCTTCATAAGAAATAGAGTTAGTAGCATAAGCATCATCATTAACAACAAGAGGAGAAGGCAACTTGGCAAGCTCTTTCGAATAAGAAGCTTTAAGTTGAGCATGTGACTCGGTGAGTTCGATGAGCTCACTCTTAATGACCCTTGAGCCATTTTCGAGGTGCTCAAAGTCCTCAAGGAGTTTAGCATGTGCAACTTCAAGCTTAGCATTTTTAGTTTTCAAATCATTGGCCACCTCGAGAGCTCTATCACGGGATTCCTTCACTCTAGATAATTCTAGAGCAAAAGTTTCCTCAAGAGAGTTCTTGGTGGTTTGTTCTAGTTCAAGAGCTTGAGATAGCTCCGCAATCTCATTAGCGTAATCACGCTCATGACCTTCCATTTTCTCAATGGTGACCTCATGCTCCTCGAGATGAGATTCCAACACCTCAATGTATTTCTTGCCCTCAATGGCAATAGACATAATTTCTATGAAGTTGGAACGAGCAATTTTATTCTTATGAAGAGCTTTAAAAATAATTTCCCCCTTAATTTTTAAGGAAGTAACATTATCATTCTCTTCATCATTATCCTCATCATCATTAGCATCAACATCATCATCAAGAGACATATTGGGGTTCAAAGTAGGAGATACCTTTGAAGCCTTAGCCATAAGGCAAAAAGCAATAGATGATGATGTAGGATCCCTTGAGGCACCATTCAATACCATATCTTGTTCCATAGAGTGTTGGGTTTCCTCTACATTGTTAGCACAACAACTAGAGGAAATACATGCATTTTTATCATGGCAACAAGACATAGCAATCATATCATCATGACATTTAGTCAAGCAATTTCTACATGATATGCAAGGACTATCAACACAAGCATGTGAAGCATTTAGAGTGCTCGAAGTGTTAAAGTCCAAAGATGGAGCATTGCAATAAGATAGTGATGAAGGATCATCAATAATAAGCCCAATATCATCATTGCAATGACCAACACTACTCACCATATCATTACCTTGTGGCAAACCACATGTAGGTGAAGTAGAGAAGTTGAGAAGACAACACGATCGGAGGTGGAGGGAGAACAATCATCCCCACAAATCTTGGACACACCATATTTGTCTTGAAGCTTTGTCCACAACTCATGAGCATCCCGGAACGGCATGAGTTGAAATATAACTACATTGCTCAAAGCATCGAAAAGCACATTAGAAGCTTGAGCATTGAGATAAGAGTTTTTCTCATCCTCTATAGATAATCTTTGAGGATCCTTTGGAGGAGAAAAACCCATATCTACAATTCGCTCTAAACACGGGTCAATGGCCCGAAAATGATTAAGCATGCGAATTACCCAAACATCATAATTTGTGCCATCGAAACTAAGAGTGTCAAAGAATCCTAATCCCCTAGTCGACATCTTTACTCTCTAGGCGGTGAAGCCTAATAATGAGAGACGAGGCTCTGATACCAATTGAAAGATCGTGGATGTCGCCTAGAGGGGGCGCTTTAAAATAATTACGGTTAAGGCTTGAACAAATGCGGAATAAAACTAGCGTTTAATTTGTCAAGCACGAAACCTAAAACGACTAGGCTCACCTATGTGCACCAACAACTTATGCTAAGCAAGATAAACAACTAAGTGATAGCAAGATATATAACAAGAAACACTATGGCTATCACAAAGTAAAGTGCATAAGTAAAGGGCTCGGGTAAGAGATAACCGAGGCACGCGGAGACGACGATGTATCCCGAAGTTCACACCCTTGCGGATGCTAATCTCTGTTTGGAGCGGTGTGGAGGCACAATGCTCCCCAAGAAGCCACTAGGGCCACTGTAATCTCCTCACGCCCTCGCACAATGCAAGATGCCGTGATTCCACTAAGGGACCCTTGAGGGCGGTCACCGAACCCATACAAATGGTAACCCTTGGGGGCGGTCACCGAACCCGTACACTTTGGCAACCCTTGGGGGCGGTCACCGGTACCCGTCAAATTGTTCGGGGCAATCTCCACAACCTAATTGGAGACCCCGACGCTTTCCCGGAGCTTTACACCACAATGATTGAGCTCCGACAACACCAACCGTCTAGGGCACCAAGGCACCCAAGAGGAACAAGCTCTAGGGTGCCCAAACACCCAAGAGTAACAAGCTTCTGAACTTTCACTTCCACGTATCACCGTGGAGAACTCAAACCGATGCACCAAATGCAATGGCAAGGGCACACGGAGTGCCCAAGTCCTTCTCTCCCAAATCCCACCAAAACAACTAATGCTAGGGAGGAAAATGAGAGGAAGAACGAAGAAGAGAACACGAAGAACTCCAAGATCTAGATCCAAGGGGTTCCCCTCACATAGAGGAGAAAGTGATTGGTGGAAACGTAGATCTAGATCTCCTCTCTCTTTTCCCTCAAGAACTAGCAAGAATCATTGGAGGGATTGAGAGATAGCAAGCTCGAAGAAGGTCAACAATAGGGAAGAACACGAGCTAAAAGGATAAGGTCCAATGGGGAAGAAGACCCCCTTTTATAGGAGCCCTCGGTACTACCGCTTAGGCGGTACTACCTCGCACAAGCCTGAAATACACTGAGTGTACAACGGTAGTGCCGCCGGAGCGGTACTACCGCTGCCCCTGGCGATACTATAGCTTAGGGGGTTTTAGACCAGGAGAGGCAGCAGTAGTAGATGCAGCCAGGGCGGCAGTACCGTGCGAAGCGGTACTACCGTCCTAGTGCCGCACTACTACCGCAAAGGGTAAAATGGAAACAGAAGCGCGCACGGAGGAAACCCCGCAAGCGGTAGTGGCGGCGGTAGTACGGGCGGTAGTACCGCGAGAGCGGTACTACCGTGCTACTACCGCGCTACTACCGTGAATTGTAGACTGGCAACAAAGAGTTGCGCGCTCGGGGAAACCCCAAGCGGCAGTGCCACGGAAGTACCCAGCGGTACTACCGCATAAGCGGTACTACCGTGGGCACCAGCGGTACTACCGCTTGCATGTCACTGAATATCCACAGAAAACAGAGGATACAAATAAAAATAGAACTGCCATAACTTCTGCAAATGAGCTCCAAATAGAGCAAACTCAAGCTTGTTGGATAGAGGACGACAAGTACTATCCAAACAGCATAGAAGAATCGGCACTCCCAATGATATAGAGATGTGAAACCTCTATGAAAGAAGAACCGGCAAAAACTCCAACATCGAAAACATCATAGAAGATGCATATGAGCTCCGTTTTCGATGAACTCGAGCTTGTCATGAGGATGACCATAAGCTCTAAAACTCACAAAGAGAAACACCAAATAAGAACCAAGAAAGATGATGCAAGGATGCAATGGTTTGAGCTCTCTACGAACGATATGATCAAGCTACTAACTTGAGAGCCCCCCTTGATAGTATGGCAATCGATCCTATAACCCGGTCTCCCAACTACCACCATGAGACCGGTAAAATAGAAAACCTATCAAGGGCAAACCTTTGCCTTGCACATAGTCCACTTGAGCTAGATGATGACGATCTTGACTTCCTCAAGTTGGACCACCTTTCTTGATTGCGCCGGCTCGATGAAGACTAGTAGATTGCTCCCCCATACTCTACTTTGGGTGAGCCACTCTTCGGCACATCTTCACAAGTCCATTGTCACCACAATGGACGGCAAGCTTCAAGCATGATCTCTTTGTGATGCTCCACTTGAACTTGCACACCGCAATCTTGATGACGATCACCACTTGATGTCATCCTCCATGGGTTGTATGATATCTTCCTTTTGATGCACGCCCATGGAAACAAACCTAACCCCACAAAGAACTCTCGCATAGAACATGGGTTAGTACACAAAGCGTAATGGACAATGCTTACCATACCATGAGATCACTTGATCCCACTCGGTACATCTTCTACGCTTTGTGTGTTGATCAACTTGAATCACTCTTCATATTTAGTCTTGATCAACCTTGAATCTTTCTAATTCTCTTCATTAAGATGATGTCTTGAAGGTAAACATGAATGTCCACACAATCTTCTTCTTCAAGACATGCTTGCAATAGGCTCATCTCTTACATGACCAATCTTTGGATAACTCCATGAATAACCACCTTGGTCATCTAAAAATCTCCTTGAAATCAACCATTGCATCCTTCAAATATAACTCAAGGCAACCATTAGTCCATAGGGATTGTCATCAATTACCAAAACCAAACATGGGGGCAGCGCATGTTCTTTCAATCTCCCCCATATTGGTAATTGATGACAATCACTTTCAAGAGAGTTTATATAAGGAATTAAGCAGCATCACCATGCAAAGCAACAACTAATAATGCAAGAGCATGAGATGCAAATGCTTAGGAACAAAACCAAAGCATGAAACGAAGAAGCAACTCACTTCTCCTATAAACTCTCTAAACTTCTCCCCCATTGGCATCGATTGCCAAAATGGGCTCCAAGCTTAGAAGGCCAATATAATATGTGTTCCTCCATAAAGAGTGTATTTCTCAAAATATGAGTGGAATACAATACACATATCCAAGGATACGCAAAAGGAGGAAGACAAACTATATTGAGGATCCAAAGATTACAAAAGTATGATATGACACAAAGACATACCAAATGAAGCAAGCAATCAAAAGATACCGATTGAACCAATCAATCAAATGAACCGACGAGCCACACGATTAAAAGATATTATGATATGGGCATAGGAGTGTTCTAAAGAACATAGAGAAGCTCCCCATGATTTGTGCATTATTTAGTTTTGTATTTGGATACAACGTGCACAAAATAGGATCATCACTCCCCCAAAATCAGTAGAAACTCACAACAAGTGCAAGTGAGTATATAGGAAACTAAGCCTAGCACTTGCAACAAACACATGGTTGAGCAACATGAAAGAGAGGCAACTTAGGAATAGGCTCAACCAAAACGATGTGTGTGAGTCATGGCAAAGCACTTGAGAAGACTAATATAAGGATGAGCATTAAGCATCAACATAGTCTTGAATAAATGAGATACAAGGTGCAAGACACATCCTTCCCACACACAACAAGCAAATGGGTTCACAGGCTCACTAAAATGCGAAATAACAACAAAGCTTGTGACAACCCATGGCGAAGATAGAGAAAGATAGCCTCATCAAGAGGAGGGATACCAATAGAAAGCCTCGTCAAGACAAGCATGAGGAAAACAATCTTCACCACAAAAGAGTGCAACAAGATGCAAGGATATAAGATCCACACTCAAGACAAATCCTTTCACGGAACCACCAAGGAAATAAACGGAGAATGAAAAGGTGGACGTGAAAGAATTAGGATATCCACTAAAGATGTAACTTCTCTCAAGTGTATAAGATTCTAGGTAGATGAAAATCATGATGATATCAATCCACAAAGAAGGATATACACACGAAATGGTTACACAAGAAAATAATAGGATATCCAAAAGGAAGTCATAAAATATACCAATAAGATCTTTGCTTGAACACTAACGGGTTTCTCAATCTTTTCTTTAACAGGGGGGGTGATATTTAAACCACTTCTCCTTAGGGATATCAACATGAGTAGCAAATGATTCACAAAAGGAAGCTACTATCTCAGAGTCAAGTCTATATTTAGTGCTAAACTTATGAAAAGCATCGGTGGCCATAAAAGATTTAACACAATCGAACTCAAGTATTATACCTGACTCATTACCTTTGTCGAGTTCCCAATCTTCAGAGTTGCATTTAATTCTTTCCAGAAGATCCCATCCGAATTCAATAGTTTTCTTCATAAAGGAGCCAGTCGAAGAAGAATCGAGCGTAGTTTGATTATCATGAGAAAGCCAAGCATAAAAATTCTGTAAGATAATTTCTTTTGAGAGCTCATGATTGGGGCATGTGTACATCATGTACTTAAGCCTCCCCCAAGCTTGAGCGATGCTTTCTCCTTCATGAGGCCAAAAATTATATATATAATTCCGATCACGATGAACCAAATGCATAGGATAAAATTTCTGATGGAATTCTAGTTTCAATCGGTTCCAGTCCCATGTATCAGTATCATCACATAGCCTATACCACATCAATGCCTTTCCCTCCAAAGATAAAGGGAATACTTTCTTCTTAACTCCATCTCCGGATAAACCTGCAAGCTTAAACAATCCACAAATTTCATCCACATAGATCAAGTGCATATCAGGATGTACCGTTCCATCTCCTGCATAAGGATTGGCTAGCAGTTTCTCTATCATACCCGGAGGAATCTCATAATAAATATTTTCAGTAGGTGCAGTAGGTTGAGGAGCAACTATTTGTGTTTCCGGTCGAGGTGAAGATACCCCGAACAAACCCCTCAAAGGATTACTTTCCATAGTGACAAGTGACAGTAAATTTCAGCACGTAATATAAATGTTTCCTTACCAAATTCCACTCACCAAAGGCGCTTCACTCCCCGGCAACGGCGCCAGAAAAGAGTCTTGATGACCCACAAGTATAGGGGATCAATCGTAGTCCTTTTGATAAGTAAGAGTGTCGAACCCAACGAGGAGCAGAAGGAAATGACAAGCGGTTTTCAGCAAGGTATTTTCTGCAAGCACTGAAATTATCGGTAATGAGTAGTTTGATAGCAAGATAATTTGTAACAAGTGACAAGTAGCAATAGTAACAAAGAGTGCAGAAAGATGGCCCAATCCTTTTTGTAGCAAAGGACAAGCCGGAACGATCTCTTATAGTAAGTAAAGCGTTCTCGAGGACACGTGGGAATTTCATCTAGTCACTTTCATCATGTTTGTTTGATTCGCGTTCGCTACTTTGATAATTTAATATGTGGGTGGATCGGTGCTTGGGTGCTGTTCTTACTTAAACAAGCCTCCCACTTATGATTACCCCCTCTCGAAGCATCCACAACTACGAAATAAGAATTAAGATAACTCTAACCATAGCATTAAACATATGGATCCAAATCAGCCCCTTACGGAATAGCGCATAAACTAGGGTTTAAGCTTCTGTCACTCTAGCAACCCATCATCTAATTACTACTCCACAATGCATTCCCTTAGGCCCAAAGATGGTGAAGTGTCATGTAGTCGACGTTCACACGACACCACTAAGGGAATCAACAACATACATATCATCAAAATATCGAACGAATACCAAATTCACATGATTACTTATGACAAGACTTCTCCCATGTCCTCAAGAACAAAAGTAACTACTCACAAATCATATTCATGTCCAAGATCAGAGGGATATTGAATAGCATTAAGGATTTGAACATATAATCTTCCACCAAATAAACCAACTAGCGTCAACTACAAGATGTAATCAACACTACTAGCAACCCACAGGTACCAATCTGAGGTTTTGAGACAAAGATTGAATACAAGAGATGAACTAGGGTTTGAGATGAGATGGTGCTGGTGAAGATGTTGATGAAGATTAGTCCTCCCATGATGAGAGGATCGTTGGTGATGTCGATGGCGATGATTTCCCCCTCCCGGAGGGAAGTATCCCTGGTAGAATCTCTCCGCCGAAGAGCAAAAGTGCTCCTGCCCAAGTTCCGCCTCGAGACGGCGGCGCACCATCCCGAAAGTCTTCTCTATATATTTTCTAGGGAAAATTCACTTATATACCAGAAAATGGGGGGCCAGAGGATGGCCAGGGGCCCCACGAGGTACCAGGGCGCGCCTGGGGGGGGGGGGGGTGGCGCGCCCTGGTGCCTCGTGGGCTCCTGGGTGGCCCCCTCTGGTACTTCTTGATTCCAATATTTTTTATTTATTCCAAAATAATTCTCCATGAAATTTCATCTCATTTGGAGATGTGCAGAATAGGTATCTCTGACATAGCTTTTTCAGGTCCAGAATTCTAGCTGCCGGCATTCTCCCTCCTTGTGTAGATCTTGCATATTAAGAGAGAAAAGGCATTAGAATTGCTCCAAAAAGTGTTATATTGATTAAAAACACTATAAATAACAGTAACAAAACATGATGCAAAATGGACGTATCAGTTAGTCCCAAAAAATGATATATAATGGCATATAATTGCGTATAAAACATCCAAGATTGATACTATAATAGCATGAAACAATCAAAAATTATAGATACGTTGGAGACGTATCAACGCACCAGCTACGCCGTATCCTACACCAATTCACGATAGCCACCATCCTCATGGTCAACTTCTAGAAGAGCACAGTCATGCCCATGCATGTCGACACTGTCGTGCTTGAGGGGGTTGAGGGGCGCCTGCTACTTGTAGACTGCGTTGGTATTTCCCCGAAGAGGAGAGGAGGATGCAGTATAGTAGCGATAAGTATTTCCCTCAGTTAAGAACCAAGGTTATCAATCCAGTAGGAGAACCAAGCAAAATTCCGTTAAGCACACCTGCACACACAAAAGCAAACACTTGCACCCAATGCAAATAAGAGGGTTGTCAATCCTCTTAGCGGTTATTTGCAAGGATTAAATCTTATAGATATAAATAGATAAACTAAAATACTAAATAAAATAAAAGTAAATAAATTGCAGCAAGGTATTTTTAGGTTTTTTATATATGATAAAGTAGACCCGGGGGCCATAGTTTTCATTAGAGGCTTCTCTCTCGAACACATAGCATACGGTGGGTAGACAAATTACTATTGGGCAATTGATAGAAAAGCAAATAATTATGACGGATTCATGGCAATGATCAAGTATATAGGCATCACGTCCGAAACTAGTAGACCGACTCCTGCCTGCATCTACTACTATTACTCCACCCATCGACCGCTATCCAGCATGCATCTAGGGTATTAAGTATGAAACAGAGTAACGCCTTCAGCAAGATGACATGATGTAGACAAAGTAAACTCAAGCAATATGATTAAACCCCATATTTTATCCTTAATGGCAACAATATAAATATGTGTCATGTCCTCTTTTGTCACTGGGATTGAGCACCGCAAGATTGAACCCATCACAAAGCACCTCTCCCATTGCAAGACAAATCAATCTAGTAGGCCAAACCAAATCGATAGATCGGAGAGAAATACAAGGCTATAATAATCATGCATAAAAGAGTACAGAGAAGACTCAAATATTTCTCATGAATAATCTGATCATAAACTCACAATTCATTGGATCACAACAAACACACCGCAAAAGAAGATTACTGTTGGAAATATGCCCTAGAGGCAATAATAAAATGGTTATTATTATATTTCCTTGTTCATGATAATCGTTTATTATCCATGCTATAATTGTATTGGTTGGAAACACAAATACATGTGTGGATACGTAGACAACAACATGTCCCTAGTGAGCCTCTACCGGACTAGCTCGTTGATCAAAGATGGCCATGGTTTCCTGGTCATAGACATGAGTTGTCATTTGATAACGGGATCATATCATTAGGAGAATGATGTGATGGACAAGACCCAAACTATGAATGTAGCATATATGATCGTGTCAAGTTTATTGCTATCGTTTTCGCATGTCAAGTATCTGTTCCTATGACCATGAGATCATGCAACTCACTGACACCGGAGGAGTACCTTGTGTGTATCAAACGTCGCAACGTAACTGAGTGACTATAAAGATGCTCTATAGGTATCTCCGAAGGTGTCTGTTGAGTTGGCATGGATCAAGACTGGGAATTTGTCAGTCCGTATGACCGAGAGGTATCTCAGGGCCCACTCGGTAATACAGCATCACAATGAGCTTGCAAGCAATGCGACTAAAGAGTTAGCCACGGGATCTTGTATTACGGAACGAGTAAAGAGACTTGCCGGTAACGAGATTGAACTAGGTATGGAGATACCGATGATCGAATCTCGGGCAAGTAACATATCGCCGGACAAAGGGAATTGCATACGGGATTGACTGAATCCTTGACATCGTGGTTCAACCAATAAAGATCTTCGTTGAATATGTAGGAACCAATATGGGCATCCAGGTCCCGCTATTGGTTATTGACCGGAGAGGAGTCTCGGTCATGTCTGCATATTCCCGAACCCGTAGGGTCGCACGCTTAACGTTCGGTAGCGCTAGGGTAGTATTGAGATATTAATAGTGGAAAGTCCGAAGGTTGTTCGGAGTCCTGGATGGGATCCGGGACATCACGAGGAGCTCCGGAATAGTCCGGAGGTAAAGATTCATATATGGAAAGTTGTTATCGGGGTTCCGGAAAAAAGTTCGAGTTTTTTTGGTATTGTACCGGGAAGGTTCTAGAAGGTTCCGGAGTAGGGCCCACCTGCATGGGGGACCCACATGAACGTGGGTAGTGGGGAAAGTCCCCACAACCCTGGTGTAGGCGCACCAAGATCCTCCCTTAAAAGGAATTGTATCATATCCCAAAGGGATAAGATCAGGATCCCTAAAAAGGGGGGATAGTGATCGGTGGGGAAGGAAAGGAGGGATTTCCTTCCTCCCCCTTTGGCCAATGACCCTAGGGCCTTGGAGGGCAAGCCACCAGCCCCCTCCACGCCTATATAAAGGTGGGGAGGCGTTGGGGGCAGCCACCCCTTGGACCCTTGCCCGTTACCTCTCCCAACTCCTCCCACGTTTCACCGGTACGCGCTTGGCGAAGCCCTGTCGGAATTCCGCTGCCACCACCACCACCATACCATCGTATTGGTCCCAATCTCATCTACCCCTCTCTCTTGCTTGCTGGATCAAGAAGGAGAGGATGCCGCCGAGCCGCACGTGTGCTAAACTCGGAGGTGTCGTCCGTTCGGCACTTGATCGGGAGTTCGTGGACGGATCGTGATTGGATCGCGAAGACGTTCGACTACATCAACCGCGTTTCTTAACGCTTCCGCTTAGCGATCTACAAGGGTATGTAGATGCAATCTCTCCTCTCGTAGATGTTCATCTCCTAGATCGATCTTGGTGAGCGTAGGAAAATTTTTGTTTCCCATGCAACGTTCCCCAACAGTGGTATCAGAGCTAGGTCTTTGCGTAGATGACATCACGAGTAGAACACAAAGGATTTTGTGGGCGTTGATATTCAGATTGCTTCCTTCCTTGGTCTTTTCTTGATTCAGCGGTATTGTGGGATGAAGCGGCCCGGACCAACTTTACATGTCCACGTACATGAGACCGGTTCCATCGACTGACATGCGACTTTGTTGCATAAGATGGCTGGCGGGTGTCTGTCTCTCCCACCTTAGTTGAATCGGATTCGACGAAGGCGGTCCTTGTAGAAGGTTAAATAGCAACTTGCATATCACTGTTGTGGTGTTGCGTAGGTAAGAATCGTTCTTGCTAGATACCCATAGCAGCCACGTAAAACATGCAACAACAAATTAGAGGACGTCTAACTTGTTTTTGCAGGGTATGTTGTGATATGATATGGCCAAAGACATGATGAAATATATTTGATGTATGAGATGATCATATTTTGTAATAGTTTATCTCGGCTTGCATGTCGATGAATACGACAACCGGCAGGAGCCATAGGGTTGTCTCTAATTATTGTATGACCTGCGTGTCAATCATTAAGCACTATGTAATGCTTTACTTTATCGCTAAACGGTAGCAATAGTAGTAGAAGCATGGTTGGCGTGACAACCCCGATGGCGACGCGATGATGGAGATCATGGTGTCATGCCGGTGACGATGGAAATCATGCCGGTGCTTTGGAGATGGAGATCAAAAGCACAAGTTCATGGCCATATCATGTCACTTATGATTTGCATGTGATGTTAATCTTTTTATGCATCTTATTTTGCTTAGGACGACGGTAGCTTTATAAGGTGATCCTTCTCTAAAATTTCAAGATAAAATTGTGTTCTCCCCAAGTGTGCACCGTTGCGAAAGTTCGTCGTTTCGAAGCACCACGTGATGATCGGGTGTGATAGACTCTACGTTCACATACAACGGGTGCAAGCCAGTTTTGCACATGCGGAACGCTTGGGTTAAACTTGACAAGCCTAGCATGTACAGATATGGCCTCGGAACACAAGAGACCGAAAGGTCAAACATGAGTCATATAGTAGATATGATCAACATGGAGATGTTCACCATTGAAACCACCTCATCTCACGTGATGATTGGACTTGGGTTGGTGAATTTGGATCATGTTTCACTCGAACGACCGGAGGGATGTCGATTTGAGTGGGAGTTTTTAAGTAAACTAAACTCATTATCTTGAACAATAGTCTAAGTTGTCTTTGCAAATTTATGTTGTAGATCAATGGCTCGCGCAGTAGCTTCCCTGAATTTCAATGCGTTCCTAGAGAAAGCCAAGCTGAAAGATGAAGGAAGTAACTTTGTAGACTGGGCCGTAATCTGAGGATTATCCTCACGGCTGCCCAAAAGGCTTATGTCCTTGATGCACCGCTTGGTGAGCAACCCCCTCCAGCGTCTGTGGACATTATGAACGCCTGGCAGGCGCGTGTTGATGACTACTCAATAGTTCAGTGCGCCATGTTGTATGGCTTAGAACCGGGACTTCAAATGCGTTTTGAACGTCATGGAGCATATGAGATGTTCCAGGAGTTGAAGTTTATTTTTGAGAAGAATGCCCGGATCGAGAGGTATGAGACCTCCGATAAGTTCTATGCTTGCAAGATGGAGGAGAACGGGTCTGTCAGTGAACACATACTCAAAATGTCTGGGTATTACAACCGTCTGGCTGAGTTGGGAGTTGTGCTCCCGCCAGAGGCGATCACTGATAGAGTTCTTCAGTCGCTACCACCTAGCTACAAGAGCTTTGTGTTGAACTATAACATGCAAGGGATGAACAAGTCAGTCGCCGAGCTGTTTACGATGCTGAAAGTCGCTGAGTCAGACATCCAGAAGGAGCATCAAGTGTTGATGGTCAATAAAACCACTAGTTTCAAGAAGAATGGCAAGGGCAAGAAGGGAAACTCCAAGAAGAGTGGCAAAGTAGTTGCCCCTCCCGTGAAGAAACCCAAGGCTGGGCCCAAGCCGGAAACTGAGTGCTTCTATTGCAAGGGAGCTGGCCACTGGAAGCAGAATTGCACCAAGTATCTGGCCGACAAGAAGGGGGCCAATGCCAAACAAGGTATATATGATATACATGTTATTGATGTGTACCTTACCAACTCTCGTTGTAGTGCCTGGGTATTTGATACCGGTGCAGTTGCTCACATGTGCAACTCAAAGCAGGAACTGCGGAATAGATGGAGGCTAGCGAAGGACGAAGTGACGATGCGCGTGGGAAATGGTTCCAAGGTTGATGTGATCGCCGTCGGCACGCTCGCTCTTCGATTACCATCGGGATTAGTGATGAACCTGAATAATTGTTATTTAGTGCCTGCGTTGAGCATGAACATTATATCTGGATCTTGTTTAATTCGAGATGGTTACTCATTTAAATCAGAGAATAATGGTTGTTCTATTTATATGGGTAATATCTTTTATGGTCATGCACCCATTGTGAGGGGTTTATTCTTATTGAATCTCGATAGTGATGATACACATGTTCATAACATTGATGCCAAAAGATGTAGAGTTGATAATGATAGTACCACTTTCTTGTGGCACTGCCGCTTAGGTCATATTGGTGTAAAACGCATGAAGAAACTCCATGCTGATGGACTTTTGGAGTCACTTGATTTTGAATCACTTGACACATGCGAACCATGCCTCATGGGCAAGATGACTAAGACCCCGTTCTCCGAAACAATGGAACGGGCAAGTGACTTGTTGGAAATCATACATACTGATGTGTGCAGTCCGATGAGCATTGAGGCGCGTGGTGGATATCGTTACTTTCTCACCTTCACTGACGATTTGAGTAGATATGGGTATGTTTACTTAATGAAACACAAGTCTGAAACATTTGAAAAGTTCAAGCAATTTCAGAGTGAAGTTGAGAATCATCGTAGCAAGAAGATCAAATTCCTACGATCTGATCGAGGGGGAGAATATCTGAGTTATGAGTTTGGCAGTCACTTAAGACAATGTGGAATTGTTTCACAGTTGACGCCACCTGGAACACCACAGCGTAATGGTGTGTCCGAACGTCGTAATCGAACCTTATTGGATATGGTGCGTTCTATGATGTCTCTTGTCGATCTGCCACTATCATTTTGGGGTTATGCGTTAGAGACAGTTGCATTCACTTTAAATAGGGCACCATCTAAGTCCGTTGAGACGACACCGTATGAACTGTGGTTTGGCAAGAAACCAAAGTTGTCGTTTCTTAAAGTTTGGGGATGCGATGCTTATCTCAAAAGGCTTCAGCCAGATAAGCTTGAACCCAAAGCGGACAAATGCGTCTTCATAGGATATCCAAAAGAGACGGTTGGGTATACCTTCTATCTCAGATCCGAAGGCAAAGTGTTTGTCGCTAAGAACGGGTCCTTTCTCGAGAAAGAGTTTCTCTCGAAAGAATTGAGTGGGAGGAAGATAGAACTTGATGAGGTTGTTGAACCTTTACCTCAACCAGGGAGTAGCACTGCGCAGAAAGATGTTTCTATGGAACCTACGTCAGTTGAAGAGGAAGCTGATGATGGTGATCATGAAGCTTCGGATCAAGTTACTATCGAACCTCGTAGTTCGACAAGGATACGTACTGCTCCTGAGTGGTACGGTAACCCTGTCTTAAAGGTCATGTTGTTGGACAACAATAAACCTACGCGCTATGGAGAAGCGATGGTGGGCCCGGATTTTGACAAATGGTTAGAGGCCATGAAATCCGAGATGGGATCCATGTATGAAAACAAAGTATGGACTTTGGAAGTATTACCTGAAGGGCGAAAGGCCATTCAGAATAAATGGATCTTCAAGAAGAAGACGGACGCAGACGGTAATGTCACCGTCTATAAAGCTCGACTTGTGGCAAAGGGTTTTTCACAAGTTCAAGGAGTTGACTACGATGAGACTTTCTCACCCGTAGCGATGCTTAAGTCCGTCAGAATCATGTTAGCAATAGTTGCATTTTTCGATTATGAAATTTGGCAGATGGATGTCAAAACAACGTTCCTTAACAGTTTTCTTAAGGAAGAGTTGTATATGATGCAACCAGAAAGTTTTGTCGATCCAGAGAATGCTGACAAAGTTTGCAAACTCCAGCGATCCATTTATGGACTGGTGCAAGCGTCTCGGAGTTGGAATCTTCGCTTTGATGAGGTGATCAAAGCGTTTGGGTTTATACAAGTTTACGAAGAAGCTTGTATTTACAAGAAAGTGAGTGGGAGCTCTATAGCGTTTCTAATATTATATGTGGATGACATATTGCTGATTGGAAACAATATAGAACTTTTGGGAAGCGTGAAGGAGTATTTGAACAAGAGTTTTTCAATGAAGGACCTAGGAGAAGCTGCTTTCATATTAGGCATCAAGATCTATAGAGATAGATCAAGACGCTTAATAGGACTTTCACAGAGCACATACCTTGATAAAGTTTTGAAGAAGTTCAAAATGGATCAGTCCAAGAAGGGGTTCTTGCCTGTTTTGCAAGGTGTGAAGTTGAGTAAGACTCAATGCCCAGTGACTACAGAGGGTAGAGAAAAGATGAGTGTCATCCCCTATGCTTCTGCCATAGGCTCTATCATGTATGCGATGCTGTGCACAAGACCAGATGTCAGCCTTGCCATAAGTATGGCCGGAAGGTTTCAAAGTGATCTAGGAGTGGTACACTGGACAGCGGTCAAGAATATCCTTAAGTACCTGAAAAGGACTAAGGAAATGTTTCTCGTTTATGGAGGTGATCAAGAGCTCGTCGTAAAGGGTTACATCGATGCAAGCTTTGACACTGATCCGGATGACTCTAAGTCTCAAACCGGATACGTATATATTCTAAATGGGGGAGCGGTAAGCTGGTGCAGTTCCAAGCAAAGCGTGGTAGCTGATTCTACATGCGAAGCGGAGTACATAGCTGCCTCGTAGGCGGCAAAGGAAGGTGTCTGGATGAAGCAGTTCATGACAGATCTTGGAGTTGTGCCCGGTGCACTGGACCCGATGACTCTGTTCTGTGACAACACTGGTGCCATTGCTCTAGCCAAGGAACCAAGGTTTCACAAGAGGACCAGACACATAAAGCGACGCTTCAATTCCATCCGCGATGCGATCAAGGAGGAGGACATAAACATTTGTAAAGTGCACACGGATCTGAATGTTGCATATCCGTTGACTAAACCTCTTCCAGGGGAAAAACATGATCAACAAAAGAACTCTATGGGTGTTAGATTCATAACCATGTAATGCTAGATTATTGACTCTAGTGCAAGTGGGAGACTATTGGAAATATACCCTAGAGGCAATAATAAAATGGTTATTATTATATTTCCTTGTTCATGATAATCGTTTATTATCCATGCTATAATTGTATTGGTTGGAAACACAAATACATGTGTGGATACGTAGACAACAACATGTCCCTAGTGGGCCTCTACCGGACTAGCTCATTGATCAAAGATGGCCATGGTTTCCTGGTCATAGACATGAGTTGTCATTTGATAACGGGATCACATCATTAGGAGAATGATGTGATGGACAAGACCCAAACTATGAACGTAGCATATATGATCGTGTCAAGTTTATTGCTATCGTTTTCGCATGTCAAGTATCTGTTCCTATGACCATGAGATCATGCAACTCACTGACACCGGAGGAGTACCTTGTGTGTATCAAACGTCGCAACGTAACTGGGTGACTATAAAGATGCTCTACAGGTATCTCCGAAGGTGTCTGTTGAGTTGGCATGGATCAAGACTGGGAATTTGTCAGTCCGTATGATGGAGAGGTATCTCAGGGCCCACTCGGTAATACAGCATCACAATGAGCTTGCAAGCAATGCGACTAAAGAGTTAGCCATGGGATCTTGTATTACGGAACGAGTAAAGAGACTTGCCGGTAACGAGATTGAACTAGGTATGGAGATACCGACGATCGAATCTCGGGCAAGTAACATATCGCCGGACAAAGGGAATTGCATACGGGATTGACTGAATCCTTGACATCGTGGTTCAACCGATAAAGATCTTCGTTGAATATGTAGGAACCAATATGGGCATCCAGGTCCCGCTATTGGTTATTGACCGGAGAGGAGTCTCGGTCATGTCTGTATATTCCCGAACCCGTAGGGTCGCACGCTTAACGTTCGGTAGCGCTAGGGTAGTATTGAGATATTAATAGTGGAAAGTCCGAAGGTTGTTCGGAGTCCCATATGGGATCCGGGACATCACGAGGAGCTCCCGAATAGTTCGGAGGTAAAGATTCATATATGGAAAGTTGTTATCGGGGTTCCGGAAAAAGTTTGAGTTTTTTCGGTATTGTACCGGGAAGGTTCTAGAAGGTTCCGGAGTGGGGCCCACCTGCATGGGGGACCCACATGAACGTGGGTAGTGGGGAAAGTCCCCACAACCCTGGTCTAGGCGCACCAAGATCCTCCCTTAAAAGGAATAGTATCATATCCCAAAGGGATAAGATCAGGATCCCTAAAAAGGGGGGATGGTGATCGGTGGGGAAGGAAAGGAGGGATTTCCTTCCTCCCCCTTTGGCCAACGACCCTAGGGCCTTGGAGGGCAAGCCACCAGCCCCCTCCACGCCTATATAAAGGTGGGGAGGCATTGGGGGCAGCCACCCCTTGGACCCTTGCCCGTTACCTCTCCCAACTCCTCCCACGTTTCACCGGTACGCGCTTGGCGAAGCCCTGCCGGAATTCCGCTGCCACCACCACCACCATACCGTCGTGTTGGTCCCGATCTCATCTACCCCCTCTCTCTCGCTTGCTGTATCAAGAAGGAGAGGACGCCGCCGAGCCGCACGTGTGCTAAACTCGGAGGTGCCGTCCGTTCGGCACTTGATCGGGAGTTCGTGGACGGATCGTGATTGGATCGCGAAGACGTTCGACTACATCAACCGCATTTATTAACGCTTACTCTTAGCGATCTACAAGGGTATGTAGATGCAATCTCTCCTTTCGTAGATCTTCATCTCCTAGATCGATCTTGGTGAGCGTAGGAAATTTTTTGTTTCCCATGCAACGTTCCCCAACAATTACATCGGATAGAACTCCAAGAACATCGAGGAGAACATGGTATTGAAGATCAAAGAGAGAGAAGAAGCCATCTAGCTACTAGCTATGGACCCGTAGTTCTTGGTAAACTACTCACACATCATCAGAAGGGCAGCAAGGTTGATGTAGAAGCCCTCCGTGATCGATTCCCCCTCCAGCAGAGTACCGGAAAAGGCCTCCAGATGGGATCGCGGAAGAACAGAGGCTTGCGGCGGCGGAAAGGTTTTCTGTTCTATCTCTCTAGTATATTGGGAATATTTGGGAATTTATAGCGCTGGAATTAGGCCAGGAGGGGCAACGAGGGGCCCACAAGCCTGGGGGACGCGCCCTCCAGGCTTGCCGCCTCCTCGTGGCTCTTCTGGTCTTCTCCCGAAGCTTCGTGGGTCTCTTCTGGTCCAGAAAAAATTAACCCAAAGTTTTTTTCTCGTTTGGACACTTTTTGATAATCATTTTCTCAAAAGGCAAAAACAAGCAGAAAACAGCAACTGGCACTGGGTACTAGGTTAATAGGTTAGTCCCAAAAAATGATATATAATGGCATATAATTGCATATAAAACATCCAAGATTGATACTATAATAGCATGGAACAATCAAAAATTATAGATACGTTGAAGACGTATCAAGCATCCCCAAACTTAATTTCTGCTCGTCCTCGAGTAGGTAAATGATAAAAACATAATTTTTGATGTGGAATGCTACCTATCATGTTTCATCATGTAATCTCTCTCTTACGGTATGAATAATAAGATCTGAATGATCCAAAGCAATAGTCTATAATTTGATATAAAGACATCAATACTCAGGCATACTAATAAAAAATCATGTCTTTCCAAATAAAAATGCTAAAGAACGTTATCCCTACAAAATCATATAATCCTGTCATGCTCCATCTTCTTAACACAAAATATTTATCATGCACTACCCCGATGACAAGCCGAGCAATTGGTTCATACTTTTTAACGTGCTTCAGCTTTTTCAACCCCCACGCAATACATGAGCGCAAGCCATGGATATAGCACTTTGGGTGGAATAGAGTGTGGTGGTAGAGATAAATAAGGAGAAGTCAAAAATAAGAAGATAATCTCACATCAACGAGGCTAATCAACGGACTATGGAGATGCCCATCAATTGATGTCAATGCGAGGAGTAGGGATTGCCATGCAACGGATGCACTAAGAGCTATAAGTGTATGAAAGCTCAACATGAAAACTAAGTGGGTGTGCATCCAACTTGCTTGCGCATGAAGACCTCGGGCATTTGAGGAAGCCCATCATTAGAATGAGGAAGCCCATCAATAGGGGACTCTCTATATGAAAAACATGGTGCTACTCTGAAGCACAAGTGTGGAAAAAGGATAGTAACATTGCCCCTTCTCTCTTTTTCTCTCATTTTTTTTCGTGGCTCTTTTTGGACTCTTTTTTTCCAGAGTCTCATCCCGACTTGTGGGGGAATCATGGTCTCCATCATCCTTTCCTCACTGGGACAATGCTCTAATAATGATGATCATCACACTTTTATTTACTTACAACTCAATATTATAACTCGATACTAGAACAAAAATATGACTCTATATGAATGCCTCTGGCAGTGTACCAGGATGTGCAATGATGCTAGCGTAACATGTATAAAAATGATGAACGGTGGCTGAGCCACAAATACTATGTCAACTATATGATCATGCAAAGCAATATGACAATGACGATGTGTGTCATAAAAATGGAACGGTGGAAGTTGCATGGCAATATATCTCGGAATGGCTATGGAAATGCCATGATAGATAGGTATGCTAGATGTTTTGAGGAAGATATAAGGAGGCTTATGTGTGATAGAGTGTATCATATCATGGGGTTTGGATGCACCGGCGAAGTTTGCACCAACTCTCGATGTGAGAAAGGGCAATGCACGGTACCGAAGAGGCTAGCAAATTGTGAAAAGGTGAGAGTACGTATAATCCATGGACTCACATTAGTCATAAAGAACTCACATACTTATTGCGAAAGTTTATTAGCCCTTGAAGCAAGGTACTACTACGCATGCCCCTAGGGGGATAGATTGGTAGGACAAGTCCATCGCTCGTCCCTGAGCACCACTCATAAGGTAGACAATCAACAATAAATCATGCTCCAACTTCTTAGCATAACGACAGATCATACGTGCATGCTTCGGGAATCACAAACCTTAACACCAATATTCTTACTAAACCACAATTATCTACTAGCACATCCCACATATTACCATCTTAATATCGCAAAACTATTGCAAGGAATCAAACTTATCATATTCAATGATCTACATGAAAGTTTTTATTATATCCCTCTTGAATACCTATCATATCAGGACCAAATTCATAACCCGTGCATATTACCATTGCTATTCATTAGACTCTCAAAAAGATATAAGTGAAGCATGAGAGTGCAACTATTTCTTTAAAATATAACCTCCGCCGTGCTCTAAAAGATATAAGTGAAGCACTAGAGCAACTGCCTAGCTCAAAAGATATAAGTGAAGCACATAGAGTATTCTAACAAATCACGGATAATGTGTGTCCCCCTCAAAGAGGTGTGTTCAGCAAAGATGATTGTGACAAACTAAAAAGCAAACAAAAGCAAACAAACTATATCACAAGACGCTCCAAGTAAAACACATATCATGTGATGAATAAAAATATAGCTCCAAGTGAGTTACCGATAGATTGTAGACGAAAGAGGGGATGCCTTCCGGGGCATCCCCAAGCTTAGACGCTTGAGTCTTCCTTGAAAATTACCTTGGGGTGCCTTGGTAATCCCCAAGCTTAGGCTCTTGCTGCTCCTTATTCCTTTATCCATCGTAGTCTCACCCAAAACTTGAAAACTTCAGCACACAAAACTCAACAGAAACCTCGTGAGATCCGTTAGTATAACAAACAAATCTTAAACTTTAGGTACTGTTGTAAATTGATTCATAATTAATATTGGCATAATGCTACTGTACTCCAACTTCTCCATGACTCATACCCCCTGATACGATCCATAAATTTCAGATTTTTCTGAAGCTCCAGTACAGAAATAAATTCCATCATTGGATGCAAAACTTTCTGTTTTCCAAACAGCATCAATTATAATATCATCAACATCATCCCAAAGGCATTACTTGGCACAAACACTAATTTAAACATAAAAATACAATCATAACAGAGGCTATAATTGTGTAAACACTCAAGAACAAAAAGTAAAAGCAAAAATTTATTTTATTCATTGGGTTGCCTCCCAACAAGCGCTATTGTTTTATGCCCTAGCTAGGCATAATGCATAGTTTCAAGTGTTGTCATCCTTCATGTTAATTCCATAAGTGGACCTCATAATAGATTCATAAGGTGCTTTAATTCTCTTTCTAGGGAAGTGTTCCATCCCTTTCTTTAATGGAAATTGAAATCTTATATTACCTTCTTTCATATCGATAATAGCACCTATTGTTCGTAGAAAAGGCCTACCAAGTATTATGGGGCAAGAGGGATTGCATTTAATATCAAGAACAATAAAGTCCACGGGCACATAATTTCTATTTGCAAGAATAAGCACATCATTTATTCTACCCAATGGCTTTTTAATAGTGGAATCCGCAAGACGCAAATTAAGGGAACAAGGATCCATGTCGGTGAGACCTAGCACATCACACAAGGACTTTGGTATAGTGGAAACGCTAGCACCAAGATCACAAAGGGCATTACATTCATAATCTTTAATTTTGACTTTAATAGTAGGTTCCTATTCATCTTGTAATTTTCTAGGAATTGATACTTCCAACTCAAGTTTTTCTTCATGCGCTTTCATCATGGCTTCTACAATATGTTTAGTGAAAGCTTTATTTTGTTCATATGCATTTGGTGAATTAATCATGAATTACAACAAGGAAATACACTCAATTAAAGAACAACTACCATAATTAAAGTCCTTGTAATCCAAAGTAGTGGGTGCATTACTATTTAATGTTTTGACCTCTCCAAACCCACTTTTTTCATTTTTTTTCATTAAGATTATCACCCTCCAAGCAATTGGGACTCCTTCTATCTAAAGTTGACTCTTCTTCAGTCCCTTTTTCATCAAGTTTTATGTTACTAAATAATGATTCAATAGGAGTGACACCAATTATTTTAATATCCTCATCATTACTACGATAGAAACTGAGTGGAATAGCTTTTTCTAGAAATTCTCGCTTAGTTCTCAACCTAGCGGTCCTTTCTTTGCTTTCATTAATGGAGACATAGATAGCTTTAATAGACTCATTTATATCATGCTTGGGTGGCAAAATTTTAGTTTTGAGATTTTCCACATCATGAGCAATTCTATCCATGTTCCTAGCCAATTCATCAACTCTATTCAATTTTTTTTCTATCATAGCATTGAAATTCTTTTGCAAATTAATAAATTCTTTAATATTACTTTCAAGATCAGCAGGTATCCTATTATTATTATTGTAAGAATTACCATAAGGATTGCCATAATTATTAGAGGAATTTCCACGAAACAGTCTAGGATTGAAATTACCCCTATAAGCATTGTTGTTGAAATTATTTCTAGAGACAAAATTCACATCAATAGCATCATTATTTTGCTCAATCAAGGTAGACAATGGAACATCATTAGGATCAATATGAGCATTTTTACTAGCAACCAATTTCAATAAAGCATCCATCTTATCACTCAAAGTATTAATTTCTTCAACAGAATTTACCTTTTTACCAGTTGGAGTTCGTTTGTGTGCCATTGAGAATAATTTGTCATGATATTATCAAGAAGTTTTGTAGCTTCTCCCAATGTAATTTCCATAAAAGTACCACCTGCGGGAGAGTCTAGCAAATTTCTAGAGACAAAGTTTAGTCCCGCATAATTTTTTTGTATGATCATCCATAAATTTAAGCCATGAGTTGGGCAATTTCTAAAAGAAATAATCTTAGCGGGAGAAAAATACTTGGTAATAAAAGCATCCTTACACTTATCCCAAGAATCAATACTATTTCTAGGCAAGGATGAAAACCAAGTTTTAGCACGGTCTCGTAGTGAGAACGGAAATAATTTTAATTTGGCAATATCATTATCCACATCTTTTTTCTTTTGCATATCACAAAGCTCAACGAAAGTATTTAGATGGGATGCAACATCTT
Organism: Elymus sibiricus; assembly: GCA_039707655.1. Lineage (NCBI taxonomy): Eukaryota > Viridiplantae > Streptophyta > Magnoliopsida > Poales > Poaceae > Elymus > Elymus sibiricus. The sequence goes on from CM077664.1 coordinate 293,881,547, forward strand.
CATTAGGACTACCAGAAAATTGTTCTTTCATAACAAGATTAAGCAAAGCAGCATTAATATCACACGACTCCGCACTAGTGGAGGGAGGAGCAATTGGAGTACTAATAAAATCATTATTATTAGTATTGGAAAAGTCACACAATTTTGTGTTTTCTTGAGACATCGCGACAAAGTAAGCAAACTAGCAAACAAAAATATTTTTGTGTTTTTGTAAAATTATTTTAGAAGTGGGGGAGATGAAAACGAGAGGCAAATGCAAATAAAAGGCAAATGAAAATAAATGCAAGTGGATGATAGTTTATGCGAAGGTACTTGATAGGTTTTGGTGATGTCTCCCCGGCAACGGCGCCAGAAATTCTTCCTGCTACTTGTGAACTGCGTTGGGATTTCCCCGAAGAGGAGAGGATGATACAATACAGTAGAGATAAGTATTCCCCTCAGTTAAGAACCAAGGTTATCAATCCAGTAGGAGAACCACACAGAACCTCGTTAGCAGCACCTACACACACAAAAGCAAACACTTGCACCCAACGCAAATAAGAGGGTTGTCAATCCCCTTAGCGGTTACTTGCAAGGATTAATTCTGATAGTGATAGATAGAAAAGTAAATTGCAAAATAAAATAAAAGTAAATAAATTGCAGCAAGGTATTTTTGGATTTAATATATGATAAAAGTAGACCCGGGGGCCATAGTTTTCACTAGAGGCTTCTCTCTCGAACACATAGCATACGGTGGGTAAACAAATTACTGTTGGGCAATTGATAGAAAAGCGCATAGTTATGACGGATTCATGGCAATGATCATGTATATAGGCATCACGTCCGAGACAAGTAGACCGACTCCTGCCTGCATCTACTACTATTACTCCACCCATCGACCGCTATCCAACATGCATCTAGGGTATTAAGCTAATGAAAACAGAGTAACGCCTTAAGCAAGATGACATGATGTAGACAAAGTAAACTCAAGCAATATGATTAAACCCCATCTCTTTATCCTTAATGGCAACAATGCAAATACATGTCATGTCCCTTTCTGTCACTGGGATTGAGCACCGCAAGATTGAACCCATCACAAAGCACCTCTCCCATTGCAAGATAAATCAATCTAGTTGGCCAAACCAAACGGATAGATCGGAGAGAAATACAAAGCTATAGCAATCATGCATAAAAGAGTTCAGAGAAGACTCAAATATTTCTCATGAATAATCTGATCATAAACCCACAATTCATCGGATCCCAACAAACACACCGCAAAAGAAGATTACATCGGATAGAACTCCAAGAACATCGAGGAGAACATGGTATTGAAGATCAAAGAGAGATAAGAAGCCATCTAGCTACTAGCTATGGACCCATAGGTGTGATAGCCTGGCTTATTAGGGATGATAGACTACTCATATAAATAAGGAATTCCTTCTTTTCCGGGAGCCCATTCGGAAAGAACTCCAAAGTTAAGCGTGCTCAGCTTGGAGTAATTTCAGGATGGGTGATCGACTGGGAAGTTGCTCCAGGGTGCGCACGAGTGAGGACAAAGTGCGCAGGAAAGACTAGTATTGATCTGTGGGGCCAGTCTAGATCCCGCTAGGAGTAACGACCGCCCGCGGGTGTGTCCGGGGCGTTACAAGTTGGTATCAGAGCCGACCCTCGCGGTTACATGGATGTTTGCGGACAGGTGCGCGGTCATGTTGTTCATGACGTTTGTGACCCGTCGTGGCACACGGCATGACACATGTGCCGGACTGGATGCACAGACGTATGTGCCAAGAGGGAACGTTCCTGTGGCCCGACGAGGACGTCAGTTCCTCTGAGTGGGGGTGTATGTGATAGCCTGGCTTATTAGGGATGATAGACTACTCATATAAATAAGGAATTCCTTCTTTTCCGGGAGCCCATTCGGAAAGAACTCCAAAGTTAAGCGTGCTCAACTTGGAGTAATTTCAGGATGGGTGATCGACCGGGAAGTTTCTCCCGGGTGCGCACGAGTGAGGACAAAGTGCGCAGGAAAGACTAGTATTGATCTGTGGGGCCAGTCTAGATCCCGCTAGGAGTAACGACCGCCCGCGGGTGTGTCCGGGGCGTTACAATAGGTCTGTAGTAAACTACTCACACATCATCGGAAGGGCAGCAAGGTTGATGAAGAAGCCCTCCGTGATCGATTCCCCCTCCGACAGAGTACCGAAAAAGGCCTCCAGATGGGATCGCGGAAGAACAGAGGCTTGCAGCGGCGGAAAGGTTTTTCTCTTCTGTCTTTCTGGTATACGGGGAATATTTTGGAATTTATAGCGCTGGAATTAGGTCAAGAGGTGCCACGAGGGGCCCACAAGCCTGGGGGCGTGCCTACCCCCTTCGGCGCGCCCTCGTGACTCTTCTGGTCTTCTCCTGAAGCTTCTAGGGTCCCTTCTGGTCCAGAAAAAATTAATCCAAAGTTTTTTCTTCGTTTGGCCTCCGTTTGATAATGATTTTCTGAAAAGGCAAAAACCGGCAAAAAACAGCAACTGGCACTGGGCACTAGGTTAATAGGTTAGTCCCAAAAATGATATATAATTGCATATAAAACATCCAATATTGATAATATAATTGCATGGAACAATCAAAAATTATAGATACGTTGGAGACGTATCAGTGGACACCATCACCTGGAAGTGAACCGCCAACGGCATCTAATCCTCCACTTCAGCGTACACAACTCAATTTCGGGGCTCCTTCCCCAAGTTCTCCTCAGCCAAGATTTGGGAGGCACCCGCGGAGCTGAAGTGCAAGTTATTCTCATGACTCATGCTCCATGGGAAAATCCTTACTACCTACATGCTCACCGTTAGGGGTTGGCTGCAAGACACACGATGTCCACTCTGCATGGGGCTGTAAACGACGACCCACTTCGGCAAGGACTGCCCTTTCATTGTCGCAGTTTGCTCCCACATCCATACCTAGACTAGCTGGGGAGGCTCTAGTGACCAACCTCACGCCCCTCCCCCCAACCATGGGGTCTCGAACTAGTGGGACATGTTCATCACTTCTTTATCTAAGGATGATAGTCACCGCCGCCGAAGTGGCCGCTTCCAATATACGATCCTGAACATCTGGACAGAACACAACCATCGTATTTTTAGCAGGACCCATCTAACCTACATCGAGGTGGCTGCTCTAGCCTTTGAATACATAAAGCAGAGGGACCTGATCCCTGGCGGGCCTAGATCATAGTGGGTATTGGTACAACTGTCATCTAGTGTCGGCCCCATTGTGGGTTTCGCTAAGTTCACCTTCAAAACTTGGCACCTGTTTACATAAACCCTCTATTTCGTATAAATGGAAAAGCAGTGCTTCTGTCGATTCCTCAAAATAAAAAAACTAGCTCCCACCACATCATAGCGCGCGTTTGCTTGCTACCGCGCTAGTATTGGGTAATGCAATAAAAACAAAAAAAATCAATACTACATAAATGCCCAGACCACTATGAAGATGCATACAAGGTTTGATCTAATCATTACCAACTCATAGTAGCGGAAGGAGAGTCGGCGAAGATCGTTGGTGCATTAATGTCACACGACTCCGCACTAGTGGCGGGAGGAGCAATAGGAGTACTAATAAAATCATTATTATTAGTATTGGAAAAGTCACACAATTTTTTATTTTCTTGAGACATCGCGACGAAGCAAGCAAACTAGCAAATAAAAATATTTTTGTGTTTTAAAAAAAACTTAGAAGTGGGGGAGATGAAAACGAGAGGCAAATGCAAATAAAAAGGCAAATAAAATAAATGCAAGTGGATGATAGTTTGTGCGAAGGTACTTGGTAATTTTGATGATGTCTCCCCGGCAACGGCACCAGAAATTCTTCCTGCTACTTGTAGACTGTGTTGGTATTTCCCCGAAGAGGAGAGGATGATGCAGTATAGTAGCGATAAGTATTTCCCTCAGTTAAGAACCAAGGTTATCAATCCAGTAGGAGAACCAAGCAAAATTCCGTTAAGCGCACCTGCACACACAAAAGCAAACACTTGCACCCAACACAAATAAGAGGGTTGTCAATCCTCTTAGCGGTTATTTGCATGGATTAAATCTTATAGAGATAAATAGATAAACTAAAATACTAAATAAAATAAAATTAAATAAATTGTAGCAAGGTATTTTTAGGTTATATATATATGATAAAGTAGACCCGAGGGCCATAGTTTTCACTAGAGGCTTCTCTCTCGAACACATAGCATACGGTGGGTAGACAAATTACTGTTGGGCAAGTGATAGAAAAGCAAATAATTATGATAGATTCATGGCAATGATCATGTATATAGGCATCACGTCCGAAACAAGTAGACCGACTCCTGGCTGCATCTACTACTATTACTCCACCCATCGACCGCTATCCAGCATGCATCTAGGGTATTAAGTATGAAACAGAGTAACGCCTTAAGCAAGATGACATGATGTAGACAAAGTAAACTCAAGCAATATGATTAAACCCATCTTTTTATCCTTAATGGCAACAATACAAATACGTGTCATGTCCCCTTCTGTCACTGGGATTGAGCACCGCAGGATTGAACCCATCACAAAGCACCTCTCCCATTGCAAGACAAATCAATCTAGTAGGCCAAACCAAATTGATAGATCGGAGAGAAATACAAAGCTATAATAATCATGCATAAAAGTGTTTAGAGAAGACTCAAATATTTCTCATGAATAATCTGATCATAAACTCACAATTCATCGGTTCCCACTAAACACACCGCAAAAGAAGATTACATCGGATAGAACTCCAAGAACATCGAGGAGAACATGGAGTGAAGATCAAAGAGAGAGAAGAAGCCATCTAGCTACTAGCTATGGACTCGTAGGTCTATGGTAAACTACTCACACATCATCAGAAGGGCAGCAAGGTTGATGAAGAAGCCCTCCGTGATCGATTCCCCCTCCGGCAGATTACCGGAAAAGGCCTCCAGATGGGATCACGAAAGAACAGAGGCTTGTGGTGGTGGAAAGGTTTTCTCTTCTGTCTCTCTGGTATATTGGGAATATTTGGGAATTTATAGCGCTGGAATTAGGTCAGGAGGGGCAACGAGGGGCCCACAAGCCTGGGGGGCATGCCCTACCCCCCTGGGCGCGCCCTCCAGGCTTGCCGCCTCCTCGTGGCTCTTCTGGTCTTCTCCCGAAGCTTCGTGGGTCTCTTATGGTCCAGAAAAAATTAATCCAAAGTTTTTCTCTCGTTTGGACACTTCTTGATAATGATTTTCTGAAAAGGCAAAAACAAGCAGAAAACAACAACTGGCACTGGGCACTGGGTTAATAGGTTAGTCCCAAAAAATGATATATAATGGCATATAATTGCATATAAAACATCCAATATTGATACTATAATTGCATGGAACAATAAAAAAATCATAGATACGTTGGAGACGTATCAGCGCCCAGTTGCACACATTACCGATCCGCGACATCTCTCCCATGGATCCCATCTGAACCGTCCACTCCATCCGCATTGAACGGCAGGCAGACTTCTCCTCCCACCTCTCATTCCATTTAAAATCCCCTTCTCCCATTTTTGGAATCACCACAGCTCACGAATCACCACCTCTCCTCCAATCGCACATCGAGCGGCAAGCATACCCGTTCACCGGCGCGGGGCTAAGAAACCCTAACGGAGTAAGGGTTGCCTTCCCCGATAACCAAGGCAGAGTGGGTCGGAGCGTGCTCTCCACTGTTGGCAGGTATCTGACCTCGGAAAGCTAGCCAAGCTGCTCTTGAGTCACCATGGTGGTTATCCACCGCCCCATCGTCTGGGAAGCCGTCGAGGCCTCTCCAGCCGCCTTCTTGCCAACCTTGGGGGGCTTCACCGCCTGGGTCTGGCTGTTCTCTTCGACCATGTTCAAAGGAGGGTGGAGAAGGAACAGACGAAGTTCTTTGGGCTTATGCGCAAGGGATGCTTGGGCGTAGGAACTCGAAGAGGAATACGAGGATTATGAGGAATGAGAGCATAAGCCTAGCTCTTCTCGCCTGTAGCCTTTTACCGGCAGGGTAAAACACGAAGCGACGGTAGGGTAACCATGCTGCACGGCAGTAATTCCCACATTTTCCCATGCGGCGTGTGTTAATAACGCACGAGAATCAAGGGAGTGGTTGATTAATGACCATATGCATGATCCTTTTCTGATAAGACGTGACAATGGTGGGGCCCCTACCCACTTCCACACGTTATTATGTTAACCGACGAGCCAGCGAAGCCTCGTAGCCACGTGGGCTGGCGGATGGGATTGGCCTGTGTTGTCATGGCTAGGACAGGCTATCATCACAAGCCACGCGGGAATACTTCATTGCTAAGAATAAACTGCGTGGGAAGATTTCTGACGTCCGGAGCAATGCATAAATAATGAAGAGACTGGTGGAAACTGAGGCAGCATGAACACCTTGGATATAATTGGACCACCCATAAGTCGGACGCGGGCAGATTCATTGAACTAATTTTCAAGACCGACTATCAAAGACGAAGAACAACTCGGAAGATCCGAGGAGTGTCTCCGACTTGAAGACCAGTTCAGGGACTACTAACGGTTTTCCAGATTGGGGGTCACTCACCACGTCATCTCCTGGCCAGGTGGGTCGGGCCGAGGACCCCCATGTCGGTTTACTAGTGGGCCACGTTGAGGCTGCCCGTGGCGTATAAAAGGAAGGCTCCTGAAGACTTGACGCATACTTCAAGACATTAGAACTACAACACGTTCTCCGTGTGCGTAACTAACTAGGTTGTAACCCTAGGTACCCCGGTACAAACCGAGGGGTATGGCTTGTAGACGACACACAACGATCTCATGGTAGATCACACGTACTTTGTACTCCATCCCAAATCAAGACAATACAATTAGTACGTAGGGTTTTATCTCTAAGGAGAGCCCGAACCTGGGAAAAACTCGTGCCCTGCAACTATCGTGTCAAGAGTACTAGCTCGGGACCCTCTACCCGAGATCTGCCATATTCGACCCTGACATCATATCTATGCCAATGACTTGTGAAATATAGTCATCAGTTGAATCGTACATTTGTCCAAGGATATGTGTCCACATAACCTTATAAATTAGGGAATATTAGAACAAACATCATACAACATGTAGTCTCACAAACAAGTCACGTACTTATTGATACATATCTACGATTATGTTCTAGGACAATACAAATAACTCATGAATACATAAGGAAATAACATCACACATGATCGCCTTTAAAGCATATTTCCAACAGGTCTCGCGTCCGTCGAGCCTGCCACACCAAGCATGCGGCTGGGGCTGGATCCAGTCGTCGTGCCCCGAGTCTGACGAGTAGCCATTGGTCCATGGCATACCACGGCTTCCTTGACCGGCAAGGAGAGGGACATCACTGTCGCAAGAATCGCAAAGCACCGCAGGAGGCATTGAAGCGGCTTGCGGTAGAGCAAGCCACACCGCCCCATGCCTCGTCTAGCTCCCCTCCTCCTTCTACTCCACCAGCGACTTCGACGTCCATCCAGACGACAACTCCTGCGCCTTCTTCGTGATGACAAGGGGATGATGTCGGTGTAAAAACCGGCAGACCTCGGGGGGTCCCGAGCTGTGGATCTCGGATCGGTGGTAACAGAGACGATGGAGACGATGTTTACCTAGGTTCGGGCCCTCTTGATGGAGGTAAAACCCTACGTCCTGCTTCTGTTTATATTGATGGAGATGTATCGAGTACAGAGTTGATCTACCTCGAGATCGTAATGTGTGTCTAACTTCTAGGGCTAGGTGAGCAATATTGCGTTGTTCTCTATGGGATAAACCCTATGGCTTATATACACGCCAGGGAGGGTACCTAGGGTTACAAGGTCGGTATCTAGGAGTAAGGCGGCTGGACAAATCTTGAAGTGTACTACAAGTCTTCGGTAGAGATAGCCTTGATCACGTCTCCCATGTGTGGCCTCTGGAGCCCATCTTGATCACGTACGGGGGCATATCAGCCCAACCGAGGAGATGGGCCGGCTAGGTTAGCACCCCCTAATCCAGGACACCATCAGTAGCCCCCGAACTGGTCTTCTACGCCGAGGATGACATTCAACAATCATCTCCTCAGATCCGGAGTCCTCGGCTTGACAGACGAGTTCCACTCCACATTTCGGATTCTCTTAATGGAGCATCAATATCCGTGGTCCAACCGGGCTCGTACCCTGCCCGAAGTGGATAGATATCTTAGCCTTGAAGGCTTGTTGTTCAGGTATGAACGATCCAATCCAGCCTGACAACTTTATCGGGGAGGCTTGTCCTACGACAGGTTGAGCAGTTACTGCTTCCCCCTCAAATCGTGGTTCGAGGCAGCCTTTTTACTGGCACGTCCCTTTGAGGCAGAGATCGTGCGCACTTTCTTAGGGATATCATCAAGATTTTGTTTCCCCCCATATGCTTTAACGGCATTTTTGATAGCAACCACGAATTTATCGGCGCTGCGGGCGGGGGACTCTTGGCCTTTCATAGGCCTATAAGAGCAAAGGGGAGAACAACGCAATAGCACACGCTCCCATTCTTCCCCACTGTTGCCTCGTCTAGCTCCAGCGCCCAGATCCAACCAGCGCACCTTTCCCTTTCGCGAGTCCAACTCCTCAACCAGCCATGGCCGTGTTGGAAATATGCCCTAGGGGCAATAATAAATTGGTTATTATTATATTTCCTTGTTCATGATAATCGTTTATTATCCATGCTATAATTGTATTGATTGGAAACTCAAATACATGTGTGGGTACATAGACAACACTGTGTCCCTAGTAAGCCTCTAGTTAACTAGCTCGTTGATCAAAAGATGGTGAAAGGTTTCCTAGACATGGACATGAGATGTCATTTGATAACGGGATCACATCATTAGGAGAATGATGTGATGGACAAGACCCAAACTACGAACGTAGCATATGATCGTGTCAGTTTATTGCTATTGTTTTCTGCATGTCAAGTATCTGTTCCTATGACCATGAGATCATACAACTCCCTGACATCGGAGGAGTACCTTGTGTGTATCAAACGTCGCAACGTAACTGGGTGACTATAAAGGTGCTCTACAGGTATCTCCGAGGGTGTCTGTTGGGTTGGCACGGATCAAGACTGGGATTTGTTACTCCGTGTGACGGAGAGGTATCTCAGGGCCCACTCGGTAATACAACATCACAATGAGCCTTGCAAGCAATGTGACTAAAGTGTTAGCCACGAGATCTTGTATTACGGAATGAGTAAAGAGACTTGCCAGTAACGATATTGAACTAGGTATAGAGATACCGACGATCGAATCTCGGGCAAGTAACATACCGAAGAACAAAGGGAACAGTATACGGGATTAACTGAATCCTTGACATAGAGGTTCGACCGATAAAGATCTTCGTAGAATATGTAGGAACCAATATGGGCATCCAGGTCCCACTATTGGTTATTGGCCGTAGAGGTGTCTCGGTCATGTCTGCATAGTTCTCGAACCCGCAGGGTCTACACACTTAACGTTTGGTGACGATTAGTATAGTTGAGTTATTGTGTTGGTGACCGAAGGTTGTTCGGAGTCCCGGATAAGATCCCGGACATGACGAGGATCTCCGGAAGAGTCCGGAGGAAAAGATTGATATATGTGATAATAGTGTTTTGATCTCCGGAAGGGTTCCGGAATTCACCGGAAGGGGTTTCGGATGTTTACTGAAGTGTTCGGGTGCAGCAACACTTTATATGAGCCAAAGGGGTAAAGCCCACGAGGTATTGGAAAGTGCAAAAGGAAGTTTTGCTGCTGCCTTAAGCGGTACTACCGCTCGTAAGGCAGTACTACCGCGTAAGCGGTACTACCGCTTGTGTGAAGCGGTACTACCGCTCAAGCGGTACTACCGCTCGTGAGCGGTACTACCGCTTGTGCACGGTACTGCAGGGATCCGAGTTGGACTCTTTCCCTGCGGGCCAAACCGACCTTGTGCGGGCAAAACTGACCTGGAGGAGCCTTTTACTCCAAGTTTAGACCCCAAGGCTCAACATATAAATAGAGGGGCAGGGCTAGCACACGGGAGACATCAAGATTTCCCAAGCTGTGTGTCGGCAACCCTAACCCTCTAGTTCTCCCATCATAATCTCCGCAGTGCTTGGCGAAGCCCTGCAGAGATTGTTCCTCACCACCATCACCACGCCGTCGTGCTGCCGGAACTCATCTACTACTTCATCATCGCTCGCTGGATCGAGGAGGTGAAGGCGTCATCAAGCCGTACGTGTGTTGAACGCGGAGGTGCCGTCCGTTCGGCACTAGTTCGTGATCGGATTGAGGGACGACTTGCGATTTGGATCGCGGAGACGTTCGACTACATCAACCGCGTTTCTTAACGCTTCCGCTTAGCGATCTACAAGGGTATGTAGATTCACTCTCCCTCTCGTAGATGCTCATCACCATGGATAGATCTTGTGTGTGCGTAGGAAAATTTTTGTTTCCCATGCAACGTTCCCCAACAGTGGCATCAGAGCTAGGTCTATGCATAGATGAGATCTCGAGTAGAACACAAACGAGTTGTGGGCGTGGGTGTATACATATTGCTTGCCGTTACTAGTTGATACTTGATTCGGCGGTATTGTGAGATGAAGCGGCCCGGACCGACATTACGCGTACGCTTACGCGAGACAGGTTCCTTCAACTGACATGTAACTTCGTTGCATAAAGATGGCTAGCGGGTGTCTGTCTCTCTCACTTTAGTTGAATCAATTTCAATGAAGAGGGTTCTTTTAGAAGATCAAAAAGCAATCACTACACCACGTTGTGGTTTTGCGTAGGTAAGAACGGTTCTTGCAAACTCGTAGCAGCCACGTAAAATTTGCAACAACAATTAGAGGACGTCTAACTTGTTTTTGCAGGGTATGTTGTGATGTGATATGGCCAATTACATGATGAGATATATGTGATGTATGAGATGATCATGTGTTGTATAGAATATCACGACTTGCATGTCGATGAGTACGGCAACTGGCAGGAGCCATAGAGTTGTCTTTAATTATTTTCGCCGTTTTGCTTTACTTTATCGCTATGAGTTAGCAATAGTCGTGGAAGCAACAGTCGGCGCGACAACCTCATGGCGACACGTTGATGGAGATCAAGATGATGGAGATCATGGTGTCATGCCGGTGACGATGGAGATCATGCCGGTGCTTTGAAGATGGAGATCAAAAGCACAAGTTCATGGCCATATCATGTCACTTATGATTTGCATGTGATGTTAATCCTTTTATGCATCTTATTTTGCTTAGGACGACGGTAGCATTATAAGGTGATCCCTCACTTAAATTTCAAGATAAAATTGTGTTCTCCCCGAGTGTGCACCGTTGCGAAAGTTCGTCGTTTCGAGACACGCCGTGATGATCGGGTGTGATAGACTCTACGTTCACATACAACGGGTGTAAGCCATGTTGCACGTGCGGAACACTCGGGTTAAACTTGACGAGCCTAGCATGTACAGACATGGCCTCGGAACACAAGAGACCGAAAGGTCGAACATGAGTCATATAGTAGATATGATCAACATGAAGATGTTCACCATTGAAACCACCTCAACTCACGTGATGATCGGACTTGAGTTGGTGGATTTGGATCATGTTACACTCAAATGACCGGAGGGATGTCAATTTGAGTGGGAGTTTTTAAGTAATATGATTAACTAAACTCATTATCTTGAACAATAGTCTAAGTTGTCTTTGCTATATTTATGTTGTAGATCATGGCTCGCGCAGTAGCACCCCTGAATTTTAATGCGTTCCTAGAGAAAGCTAAGTTGAAAGATGATGGAAGTAACTTTGTGGACTGGGCCCGTAATCTAAGGATTATCCTTACGGCTTCCCAGAAGGCTTATGTCCTTGATGCACCGCTTGGTGATCCACCCGCTCCAGTTGAGTCTCTAGACGTTGTGAACGCCTGGCAGGCTCGTTCTGAAGATTACTCAATAGTTCAATGTGCAATATTGTATGGCTTAGAACCGGGACTTCAAAGACGTTTTGAACGTCATGGAGCATATGAGATGTTCCAGGAGTTGAAGTTTATCTTTCAGAAGAATGCCCGAATCGAGAGATATGAGATCTCCGATAAGTTCTATGCTTGCAAGATGGAGGAGAACGGGTCTATCAGTGATCACGTACTCAGAATGTCTGGGTACTCCACCCGTCTGGCTGAATTGGGGATGCCCCTTCCGCCAGAGGCTATCACTGACAGAGTTCTTCAATCATTGCCACCTAGCTACAAGAGCTTCGTGTTGAACTATAACATGCACGGGATGAACAAGTCAGTCGCCGAGCTGTTTGCGATGCTGAAAGCCGCTGAGTCTGAAATTCAGAAGGAGCATCAAGTGTTGATGGTCAATAAAACCACTAGTTTCAAGAAAAATGGCAAGGGTAAGAAGGGTAACTCCAAGAAGAGTGGCAAAGCAGTTGCTCCTCTCGTGAAGAAACCCAAGGCTGGACCCAAACCAGAAACTGTGTGCTTTCATTGCAAGGGAACTGGACACTGGAAGCGGAACTGCCCCAAGTATTTGGCTGACAAGAAGGCGGCCAACAACAAACAAGGTATATATGATATACATGTTATTGATGTGTACCTTACCAACTCTCGTTGTAGTGCCTGGGTATTTGATACCGGTGCGGTTGCTCATATTTGCAACTCAAAACAGGAACTGCGGAATAGACGGAGGCTGGCAAAGGACGAAGTGACGATGCGCGTGGGAAATGGTTCCAAGGTTGATGTGATCGCCGTCGGCACGCTCGCTCTTCGATTACCATCGGGATTAATGATGAACCTGAATAATTGTTATTTAGTGCCTGCATTAAGCATGAACATTATATCTGGATCTTGTTTATTGCGAGACGGTTACTCATTTAAATCAGAGAATAATGGTTGTTCTATTTATATGAGTAATATCTTTTATGGTCATGCACCCGATGTGAGGGGTTTATTCTTATTGAATCTCGATAGTAATGATACACATGTTCATAACATTGATGCCAAAAGATGTAGAATTGATAATGATAATACCACTTTCTTGTGGCACTGCCGTTTAGGTCATATTGGAGTAAAACGCATGAGGAAGCTCCATGCTGATGGACTTTTGGAGTCACTTGATTTTGAATCACTTGACACATGTGAGCCATGCCTCATGGGCAAGATGACTAAAATGCCGTTCTCTGGAACAACGGAACGGGCAAGTGACTTATTGGAAAACATACATACTGATGTGTGCGGTCCGATGAGCATTGAGGCGCGCGGTGGTTATCGTTGCTTTCTCACCTTCACTGATGACTTAAGTAGATATGGGTATATTTACTTAACACAAGTCTGAAACATTTGAAAAGTTCAAACAATTTCAGAGTGAAGTTGAGAATCATCGTAACAAGAAGATTAAATTCCTACGATCTGATCGAGGAGGAGAATATCTGAGTTATGAGTTTGGCAGTCACTTAAGACAATGTGGAATTGTTTCACAACTAACACCGCCTGGAACACCACAGCGTAATGGTGTGTCCGAACGTCGTAATCGAACCTTATTGGATATGGTGCGATCTATGATGTCTCTTGCCGATTTGCCACTATCGTTTTGGGGTTATGCATTAGAGACAGCTGCATTCACTTTAAATAGGGCACCATCGAAATCCGTTGAGACGACGCCATATGAACTTTGGTTTGGCAAGAAGCCAAAGCTGTTGTTTCTTAAAGTTTGGGGATGTGATGCTTATGTCAAAAAGCTTCAGCCTGAAAAGCTGGAACCCAAAGCGGAGAAATGCGTCTTCATAGGATACCCAAAAGAGACAGTTGGGTATACCTTCTACCTCAGATCCGAAGGCAAAGTGTTTGTCGCTAAAAACGGAACATTTCTTGAGAAAGAGTTTCTCTCTAAAGAATTGAGTGGGAGGAAGATAGAACTTGATGAGGTTGTTGAACCTTTACTTCAACCTAAAAGTAGCGCAGCGCAGAAAGATGTTTCTGTAGAGCCTACATCAGCTGAAGAGGAAGTTAATGATGATGATCATGAAGCTTTGGATCAAGTTGCTATCGAACCTCGTAGGTCGACAAGGACGCGTACTGCTCCTGAGTGGTACGGCAACCCTGTCTTAGAGGTCATGTTGTTGGACAACGATGAACCTACGAGCTATGGAGAAGCGATGATGGGCCCGGATTCCAAGAAGTGGTTAGAGGCCATGAAATCCGAGATGGGATCCATGTATGAAAACAAAGTGTGGACTTTGGAAGTATTACCTGAAGGGCGTAAGGCCATTCAGAACAAATGGATCTTTAAGAGAAAGACGGACGCGGACGGTAATGTCACCGTCTATAAAGCTCGACTTGTGGCAAAGGGTTTTTCACAAGTTCAAGGAGTTGACTACGATGAGACCTTCTCACCCGTAGCGATGCTTAAGTCCGTCAGAATCATGTTAGCAATAGCTGCCTTTTTCGATTATGAAATTTGGCAGATGGATGTCAAAACAGCGTTCCTTAACGGTTTCATTAAGGAAGAGTTGTATATGATGCAACCAGAAGGTTTTGTCGATCCAGAGAATGCTGACAAAGTTTGCAAACTCCAGCGATCCATTTATGGACTGGTGCAAGCATCTCGGAGTTGGAATCTTCGCTTTGATGAGGTGATCAAAGCGTTCGAGTTTATACAAGTTTACGGAGAAGCTTGTATTTACAAGAAAGTGAGTGGGAGCGCTATAGCGTTTCTAATATTATATGTGGATGACATATTACTGATTGGAAACAATATAGAAATGTTGGAAAGCGTGAAGGAATATTTGAACAAGAGTTTTTCAATGAAGGACCTAGGAGAAGCTGCTTTCATATTACGCATCAAGATCTATAGAGATAGATCAAGACGTTTAATAGGACTTTCACAAAGCACATACCTTGATAAGATTTTGAAGAAGTTCAAAATGGATCAGTCCAAGAAGGGGTTCTTGCCTGTATTGCAAGGTGTGAAGTTGAGTAAGACTCAATGCCCAGTGACTGCAGAAGATAGAGAAAAGATGAGTGTCATACCCTATGCTTCAGCCATAGGCTCTATCATGTATGCAATGCTGTGCACAAGACCCGATGTCAGCCTTGCCATGAGGATGGTCGGAAGGTTTCAAAGTGATCTAGGAATGGAACATTGGACGGCGGTCAAGAATATCCTGAAGTACCTGAAAAGGACTAAGGACATGTTTCTCGTTTATGGAGGTGATCAAGAGCTCGTCGTAAAGGGTTACGTCGATGCAAGCTTTGACACTGATCCGGATGACTCTAAGTCGCAAACCGGATACGTATTTATTCTTAATGGGGGTGCGGTTAGCTGGTGCAGTTCCAAGCAAAGCGTGGTAGCTGATTCTACATGCGAAGCGGAGTACATCACTGCCTCGGAGGCGGCGAAGGAAGGTGTCTGGATGAAGGAGTTCATGACAGATCTTGGAGTAGTGCCTAGTGCGCTTAACCCAATGACTCTGTTTTGTGATAATACTGGTGCCATTGCTCTAGCCAAGGAACCAAGATTTCACAAGAGGACCAGACACATAAAGCGACGTTTCAATTCCATCCGCGATTACATCAAGGAGGACGACATAAATATTTGCAAAGTACACACAGATCTGAATGTTGCAGATCCGATGACTAAACCTCTTCCAAGGGCTAAACATGAACAACACCAGAACTCCATGGGTGTTCGATTCATTACAATGTAAATCACATAGTGATGTGAGCTAGATTATTGACTCTAGTGCAAGTGGGAGACTGTTGGAAATATGCCCTAGAGGCAATAATAAATTGGTTATTATTAAATTTCCTTGTTCATGATAATCGTTTATTATCCATGCTATAATTGTATTGATTGGAAACTCAAATACATGTGTGGGTACATAGACAACACTGTGTCCCTAGTAAGCCTCTAGTTAACTAGCTCGTTGATCAAAAGATGGTGAAAGGTTTCCTAGCCATGGACATGAGATGTCATTTGATAACGGGATCACATCATTAGGAGAATGATGTGATGGACAAGACCCAAACTACGAACGTAGCATATGATCGTGTCAGTTTATTGCTATTGTTTTCTGCATGTCAAGTATCTGTTCCTATGACCATGAGATCATACAACTCCCTGACATCGGAGGAGTACCTTGTGTGTATCAAACGTCGCAACGTAACTGGGTGACTATAAAGGTGCTCTACAGGTATCTCCGAGGGTGTCTGTTGGGTTGGCACGGATCAAGACTGGGATTTGTTACTCCGTGTGACGGAGAGGTATCTCAGGGCCCACTCGGTAATACAACATCACAATGAGCCTTGCAAGCAATGTGACTAAAGTGTTAGCCACAAGATCTTGTATTACGGAACGAGTAAAGAGACTTGCCAGTAACGATATTGAACTAGGTATAGAGATACCGACGATCGAATCTCGGGCAAGTAACATACCGAAGAACAAAGGGAACAGTATACGGGATTAACTGAATCCTTGACATAGAGGTTCGACCGATAAAGATCTTCGTAGAATATGTAGGAACCAATATGGGCATCCAGGTCCCACTATTGGTTATTGGCCGTAGAGGTGCCTCGGTCATGTCTGCATAGTTCTCGAACCCGCAGGGTCTACACACTTAACGTTTGGTGACAATTAGTATAGTTGAGTTATTGTGTTGGTGACCGAAGGTTGTTCGGAGTCCCGGATAAGATCCCGGACATGACGAGGATCTCCGGAAGAGTCCGGAGGAAAAGATTGATATATGTGATAATAGTGTTTTGATCTCCGGAAGGGTTCCGGAATTCACCGGAAGGGGTTCCGGATGTTTACCGAAGTGTTCGGGTGCAGCAACACTTTATATGAGCCAAAGGGGTAAAGCCCACGAGGTATTGGAAAGTGCAAAAGGAAGTTTTGCTGCTGCCTTAAGCGGTACTACCGCTGGTAAGGCAGTACTACCGCGTAAGCGGTACTACCGCTTGTGTGAAGCGGTACTACCGCTCAAGCGGTACTACCGCTCGTGAGCGGTACTACCGCTTGTGCACGGTATTGCAGGGATCCGAGTTGGACTCTTTCCCTGCGGGCCAAACCGACCTTGTGCGGGCAAAACCGACCTGGAGGAGCCTTTTACTCCAAGTTTAGACCCCAAGGCTCAACATATAAATAGAGGGGCAGGGCTAGCACACGGGAGACATCAAGATTTCCCAAGCCGTGTGTCGGCAACCCTAACCCTCTAGTTCTCCCGTCATAATCTCCGCAGTGCTTGGCGAAGCCCTGCAGAGATTGTTCCTCACCACCATCACCACGCCGTCGTGCTGCCGGAACTCATCTACTACTTCATCATCGCTCGCTAGATCGAGGAGGTGAAGGCGTCATCAAGCCGTACGTGTGTTGAACGCGGAGGTGCCGTCCGTTCGGCACTAGTTCGTGATCGGATCGAGGGACGACTTGCGATTTGGATCGCGGAGACGTTCGACTACATCAACCGCGTTTCTTAACGCTTCCGCTTAGCGATCTACAAGGGTATGTAGATTCACTCTCCCTCTCGTAGATGCTCATCACCATGGATAGATCTTGTGTGTGCGTAGGAAAATTTTTGTTTCCCATGCAACGTTCCCCAACAGGCCGACACCCTCAAGGGACACTAGGGAGGCTCCATCGTGACAGCTGCGACCATCGCCGAGCTGCGCGACGCGGGGTATCTGGCCCCCGCCATCGCCGCCCGCACTCCAGCGGCCGACCAGCTGGTGCCCGCTCCCAACGCCGGGGAGCGGGTGGTCTTCGTCCCCCACCTCATCCGAGGCCTGGGGTTCCCGCTGCACCCCTTCGTGCGTGGGGTAATTTACTATTACGGGTTAGATTTCCACCATCTGGCCCCTAACTCCGTTCTCCACCTCGCCGCTTTCATCACGGTCTGCGAGGCCTTCCTCCGCTGTGAGCCGCACTTCGGCTTGTGGCTGAAGCTCTTCGGGATCAAACCGAAGTCGAGCGGTTCCGATCTCACGGAGTGCGGAGGAGCCATGATCAGCAAGAACCAGGGGGCCACCTGGTTCAAAGGCACCTTCATCGAAACGGTGAAGGAGTGTCAAAGAGAGTGGTTCTACATCACCGAGCCGCTCGCCCCTGGCCAAACCGAGGTCCCGGCCTTCTCAGCCCCCCCCCCCCCCCCCAAGAAGCTCAAGTCCTGGAAGGAGAAGGGCGTCGCTTGGGGGAAGCCAGAAGAGGTGGAGACCTTGATCGACAGGATTCTGTGGTGGTCCACAACGGGAAAGGTTGAGCTGGTCAACGTCATCAATGTCATGCTCAACCGCCGCATACATCCTCTCCAACTTCGGGCTACCCCGATGTGGGCACAAAAGCCCGAGGACATGGCAACCATCACCTCCTTCCTCCGCTCCACCTTGGCAGCCATGTGGTCAAGGCTCATGAAGCTGGCCAAGGACAGGATCCCCAAGGAAGGGGAGGACCGCGGCCTCGAACACGGCTATGAGGCCCCCCCGGTGAGTGGTTCCGCCCTTCAATCTTTGTTTTCTGCTCATTGCACTAAGGAGCAAAGTTCTTACTTGAATCGTCATGTTTTGACATTTTGCAGAAGTGGTTGGCCTGGGTACAAGGGGTACGATGCCCGGCCCCACTGCCAGAGCAGTCCCCAACTCCCCTGCTCTCAGCGCTTCTGACCGAGGAGCCGCATGTGGTGGCCTCCAAAGGGACGAAGTCTCAGATGGGGAGGTCAAGTGCTCGGACCCGGGGGACTTCGGTCACCCGGTCAGAAGAGACCCACACCTCCGCCGCTCAAGGCGGTGGCACCGAGGAGGGTGAGGAGGAGGAGGTTCCCCCTCCGAAGGGGAAGAGGTCGGCATTGGAAGATGCCGACGAAGGGCCCAAAGAGGCCGAGGCGAGCCTCATCCGAGGCCGCCAACAAGTCGTCGGAGAGAGCCGAGCTCTCCGGTGACTCAGCGGAAGACCTCCTCGCTATGGGGAGGAAGAAACGACACCCCGAGGGTAAGCGCTTGTCCTTGTCTTCCTTACTTGAGTCATTTTTTCAGCAAGGGAAATCTTACAGAAGCAATTTTTCACATGTAGCCCGCCGAGGGTAATTCCCAGCGGTTCTTCGAGTGGGCTGCCGTCTGCCAGCGGGACTCCAGAGCCCGCCGCTTCTCCCCCGGAGCATGACGGACCAGGGGAGGCAACATCCAACCTGGTCCCCGACGTCAACTTGACGGGGGCCGACGAGGTGGCGATAATGGCCGAGGTCAATACCTCGGCCCACCAAGACCTGGGGACGGAGTGCCCCGAGGTCTTCGAAGAAGGGCTGGGCCAGCCATTGGCCCAGTCGGCGTCTACCTCAGCTCCGCTATGTTGGGGAACGGAGCATGAATTTCAAAAATTTCCTACGCTCACGCAAGATCTATCCATGGAGATGCATCGCTATGAGAGGGGAGAGTGTGTCTACGTACCCTCGTAGACCGTTAGCGGAAGCGTCTCACAACGCGGTTGATGTAGTCGAACAATCCTTCGAGCTCCACCGATCGAGTACCGAACGTACGGCACCTCCGAGTTCTACACACGTGCAGCTCGGTGACGTTCCTCGCCTTCTTGATCCAGCAAGACGTCAAGGTAGTAGATGAGTTCCGTCAGCACGACGGCGTGGCGACGGTGACGGTGAAGTGATTCCGGCAGGGCTTCGCCTAAGTTCTCCGAAAATATGACCGAGGTGGAAAACAGAGATCGGGGCACCGCACACGGCTATGGGACAATTGTTGTACTTTGGGGTGCCCCCTTGCCCCCGTATATAAAGGATGAGAGGGAGGAGGCCGGCCCCCTAGGGGGTGCGCCAAGTGTGGGGAGTCCTACTAGGACTCCTTAGTCCTAGTAGGATTCCACCTCCCATACGGAGTAGGAAAGGGGGAAGGGAGAGGGAAAGGAAAGAGGGGGCTGCGCCCCCTCCCCTAGTCCAATTCGGTTTGGGCAAGTGGGGGCGCGCGCCTCCTCACGTGGCCTGCCTCTCCTTTTCCCGTATGGCCCAATAAGGCCCATTACTTCTCCCGGTGAATTCCCGTAACTCCCCGGTACTCCAAAAAATACCCGAATCACTCGGAACCTTTCCGACGTCCGAATATAGCCTTCCAATATATGAATCTTTACCTCTCAACCATTTAGAGACTCCTCGTCATGTCCGTGATCTCATCCGGGACTCCGAACAAACTTCGGCCACCAATCACATAACTCATATAATACTAAATCGTCATCGAACCTTAAGTGTGCGGACCCTACGGGTTCGGGAATGATGTAGACATGATCGAGACGACTCTCCGGTCAATAACCAACAGCGGAACCTGGATGCTCATATTGGTTCCTACATATTCCACGAAGATCTTTATCGGTGAACCTCATATGTCAACATACGTTGTTCCCTTTGTCTGGCGGTATGTTACTTGCCCGAGATTCGATCGTCGGTATCCAATACCTAGTTCAATCTCGTTACCAGCAAGTCTCTTTACTCGTTCCGTAATACATCATCTTGCAACTAACTCTTTAGTCACGGTGCTTGCAAGGCTTCTGTGATGCTGTATTACCGAGAGGGCCCAGAGATACCTCTCCGATAGTCGGGGTGACAAATCCCAATCTCGATCCATGCCAACTCAACAAACACTTTCGGAGATACCTGTAGTGCACCTTTATAATCACCCAGTAACGTTGTGACGTTTGATACACCCAAAGTATTCCTACGGTATCCGGGAGTTGCATGATCTCATGGTCAGAGGAACGTGTATTTGACATAGTGAAAGCAATAGCAATAAACTGAACGATCATTTGCTATGCTAACGGTTGGGTCATGTCCATCACATCATTCTCCTAATGATGTGATCCCGTTATCAAATGACAACTCATGTCCATGGTCAGGAAACCTTGACCATCTTTTGATCAACGAGCTAGTCTAGTAGAGGCATACTAGGGACATAGTATTTGTCTATTATCCACACATGTATTTAGTTTCCGGTCAATACAATTCTAGCATGAATAATAAACCATTATCATGAACGGAGAAATATGATAATAATAAACACTTTATTAATTGCCTCTAGGGCATATTTCCAATAGTCTCCCACTTGCACTAGAGTCAATTACATTGTAATGAATCTAACACCCATCGCATTCTGGTGTTG
This sequence comes from Elymus sibiricus, assembly GCA_039707655.1. Lineage (NCBI taxonomy): Eukaryota > Viridiplantae > Streptophyta > Magnoliopsida > Poales > Poaceae > Elymus > Elymus sibiricus. The sequence goes on from CM077664.1 coordinate 293,902,678, forward strand.
ATCATGTTTTGCTCGTGGAAGAGGTTTAGTCAACGGGTCTGCCACATTCAGTTCCGTGTGTACTTTGCAAATCTCTATGTCTCCATCCTTAATCAAATTCCGAATGGAGTTGAAGCGACGCTTTATATGCTTGGTTCTCTTGTGAAACATGGGCTCCTTTGCTATAGCAATTGCTCCAGTGTTGTCATATAAGATAGTCATTGGACCCGATGCACTAGGTATGACACCTAGATCGGATATGAACTCCTTCATCCAGACTCCTTCATGTGCTGCTTCGGAAGCAGCTATGTATTCCGCCTCACATGTAGATCCCGCCACGACGCTCTGCTTGGAACTGCACCAACTGACCGCTCCACCATTAAGAATAAATACGTATCCAGATTGTGACTTAGAGTCATCTAGATCTGTGTCAAAGCTAGCATCGACGTAACCCTTTACGACGAGCTCTTTGTCACCTCCATAAACGAGAAACATGTCCTTGGTCCTTTTCAGGTACTTCAGGATATTCTTGACCGCTGTCCAGTGATCTACTCCTGGATCACTTTGGTACCTTCCCACCAAGCTAATAGCGAGGCACACATCAGGTCTGGTACACAACATGGCATACATAATAGAGCCTATGGCTGAGGCATAGGGGATGACACTCATCTTCTCTTTGTCTTCTGCCGTGGTCGGGCTTTGAGTCTTACTCAATCTCACACCTTGCAATACAGGCAAGAACCCTTTCTTTGACTGATCCATTTTGAACTTCTTCAAAATCTTGTCAAGGTATGTGCTTTGTGAAAGTCCAATGAGGCGTCTTGATCTATCTCTATAGATCTTGATGCCTAATATGTAAGCAGCTTCTCCGAGATCCTTCATTGAAAAACTTTTGTTCAAATAACCCTTTATGCTTTCCAGAAATTCTATGTCATTTCCCATCAATAATATGTCATCCACATATAATATGAGAAATGCCACAGAGCTCCCACTCACTTTCTTGTAAATACAAGCTTCTCCATAAGTTTGTATAAACCCAAACGCTTTGATCACTTCATCAAAGCGAGTATTCCGGCTCCGAGATGCTTGCACCAGTCCATAGATGGATCGCTGGAGCTTGCATACTTTGTTAGCACCTTTAGGATCGACAAAACCTTCCGGTTGCATCATATACAATTATTCCTTAAGGAATCCATTAAGGAATGCCGTTTTGATGTCCATTTGCCAGATTTCATAATCATAAAACGCGGCAATTGCTAACATAATTCTGACAGACTTTAGCATCGCTACAGGTGAGAAAGTCTCATCGTAGTCAACTCCTTGAACTTGTCGATAACCTTTAGCAACAAGTCGTGCTTTATAGACGGTGACATTACCATCAGCGTCCGTCTTCTTCTTAAAGATCCATTTATTTTCAATAGCTCGCCGTTCATCGGGCAAGTCTACCAAAGTCCATACTTTGTTCTCATACATGGATCCAATCTCGGATTTCATGGCCTCAAGCCATTTGTCGGAATCCGGGCTTGCCATCGCTTCTTCATAGTTCGAAGGTTCATCGTTGTCTAGCAACATGACCTCCAAGACTGGATTTCCGTACCACTCTGGTGCGGAACGTGTCCTGGTTGACCTTCGAAGTTCAGTAACAACTTGATCCGAAGTTTCATGATCATCATCATCAACTTCTTCTCTGGTCTGTGTCGATGTCACAGAAATTTCTTTCTGTGGCGTACTACTATCCAGAGGAGGTACAATTACCTCATCAAGTTCTACTTTCCTCCCACTCATTTCTTTCGAGAGAAACTCCTTCTCTAGAAAGGATCCATTCTTAGCAACGAATACTTTGCCTTCGGATCTGTGGTAGAAGGTGTACCCAACGGTCTCCTTTGGGTATCCTATGAAGACGCACTTATCCGCTTTGGGTTCGAGCTTATCTGGCTGAAGCCTTTTCACATAAGCATCGCATCCCCAAACTTTCAGAAACGACAGCTTAGGTTTCTTACCAAACCACAGTTCATACGGTGTCTCAACGGATTTAGACGGTGCCCTGTTTAAAGTGAATGCAGCTGTCTCTAATGCATAACCCCAAAATGATAGTGGCAAATCGGTAAGAGACATCATAGAACGCACCATATCTAATAGAGTACGATTACGACGTTCGGACACACCATTACGCTGTGGTGTTCCAGGTGGCGTGAGCTGTGAAACAATTCCACATTGTTTTAAGTGATTGCCAAACTCGTAACTCAAATATTCTCCTCCACGATCAGATCATAAGAACTTTATTTTCTTGTTACGATGGTTCTCTACTTCACTCTGAAATTCTTTGAACTTTTCAAATGTTTCAGATTTATGCTTCATCAAGTAGACATAGCCATATCTACTCAAATCATCTGTGAACGTGAGAACATAACGATATCCACCGCGCGCCTCTACACTCATCGGACCGCATACATCGGTATGTATTATTTCCAACAAGTCTGTTGCTCGCTCCATTGTTGCGGAGAACGGAGTCTTAGTCATCTTGCCCATGAGGCATGGTTCGCACGTCTCAAATGATTCATAATCAAGTGATTCCAAAAGTCCATCTGTATGGAGTTTCTTCATGCGTTTTACACCAATATGACCTAAGCGGCAGTGCCACAAATATGTGGTACTATCATTATCAATTTTGCGTCTTTTGGCATCAATATTATGGATGTGTGTATCACCACGATCGAGATTCAACAAGAATAAACCATTCACAAGCGGTGCATGACCATAAAAGATATTATTCATCAAAATAGAACAACTTTTATTCTCTGATTTAAATGAATAACCGTCTCGCAATAAACAAGATCCAGATATAATGTTCATGCTCAACGCAGGCACCAAATAACAATTATTTAGGTTCATCACTAATCCCGAGGGTAGATGTAGAGGTAGCGTGCCGACGGCGATAACTTCAACTCTTGAACCGTTCCCGACGCGCATCGTCACCTCGTCCTTAGCCAATCTTCGTTTATTCCGTAGCTCCTGATTCGAGTTACAAATATGAGCAACCGAACCAGTATCAAATACCCAGGTGCTACTACGAGTATTGGTAAGGTACACATCAATAACATGTATATCAAATATACCTTTGTTGATGTTGCCAACCTTCTTATCCGCCGGGTACTTGGGGCAGTTCCGCTTCCAGTGACCAGTCCCCTTGCAGTAGAAACACTCAGTCTTGGGTTCGGGTACAGACTTGGGTTTCTTCGTGGGAGCAGCAACTGATTTGCCGTTCTTCTTGAAGTTCCCCTTCTTTCCCTTGCCCTTCTTGAAACTAGTGCTCTTCTTTACCATCAACACTTGATGCTCCTTCTTGACTTCTACCTCCGCAGCTTTGAGCATAGCGAAGAGCTCGGAAATAGACTTTTCCATTCCTTGCATATTATAGTTCATCACAAAGCCCTTATAGCTTGGTGGCAGTGATTGGAGAATTCTGTCAATAACCGAATCATCTGGAAGATTAACTCCCAACTGAGTCAAGCGGTTATGCAACCCAGACATCTTGAGTATATGCTCACTGACAGAACTATTCTCCTCCATCTTACAGCTAAAGAACTTGTCGGAGACATCATATCTCTCGACCCGGGCATGAGCTTGAAATACAAGTTTCAGCTCTTGGAACATCTCATATGCTCTGTGATGCTCAAAACGTCTTTGGAGCCCCGGTTCTAAGCCGTAAAGCATGGCACACTGAACTATCGAGTAGTCATCAACACGTGTCTGCCAGGCGTTCATAACGTCGACAGACGAGGGAGGGGGTGCGACACCTAGCGGTGCATCAAGGACATAAGCCTTCTGTGCAGCAATGAGGGTGATCCTCAGATTACGGACCCAGTCCGCATAGTTGCTTCCATCATCTTTCAACTTAGCTTTCTCTAGGAACGCATTAAAATTCAGTGGAACTACAGCGCGGGCCATTGATCTACAACATACAATTGCAAAGATTATTTAGAGTATGTTCATGATAATTGAAGTTCAATTAATCAAATTATTTAAGAACTCCCACTTAGATTAACATCCCTCAAGTTGTCTAAGTGTAACATGATCCACATCAACTAAGCCACGTCCGATCATCACGTGAGGTGGATTAGTTATCAATGGTGAACATCTTTCATGTTGATCATATCTACTATATGACTCATGTTCGACCTTTCGGTCTCTTGTGTTCCGAGGCCATATCTGTATATGCTAGGCTCGTCAAGTTTAACCCAAGTATTCTGCGTGTGTAAAACTGGCTTACACCCGTTGTATGCGAACGAAAGAATCCATCACACCCGATCATCACGTGGTGCTTAGAAGCGTCGAACCTTCGCAACGGTGCATACTAGGGGAGAACACTTATCTTGAAATTTAGTGAAGGGATCATCTTATAATGCTACCGTCGTCCTAAGCAAAATAAGATGCATAAAAGGATTAACATCACATGCAATTCAATATATGTGACATTATATGGCCATCATCGTCTTGTGCTTTTGATCTCCATCAGCCAAGCACCGTCATGATCTCCATTGTCACCGGATTGACACCATGATCTCCATCGTAGCGTCGTGACACCTTGATCTCCATCGCAGCGTCGTGGTCGTCTCGCCGGCTATTGCTACTACTACTACTGCTAACTCATAGCGGTAAAGAAAAGCAATTACATAGCGTTGGCATTGCATACAATAAAGAGACAACCATAAGGCTCCTGCCGGTTGCCTGATAACTTACAAAACATGATCATCTCATACAACAACTTATATCACATCATGTCTTGACCATATCACATCACCAGCATACCCTGCAAAAACAAGTTAGACGTCCTCTACTTTGTTGTTGCAAGTTTTACGTGGCTGCTACGGGTTTGCAAGAACCGTTCTTACCTACGCAAAACCACAACGTGGTGTAGTGATTGCTTTTTGATCTTCTAAAAGAACCCTCTTCATTGAAACCGATTCAACTAAAGTGAGAGAGACAGACACCCGCCAGTCACCTTTATGCAACGAGTGCACTTAGCGGTGAAACCTGTCTCGCGTAAGCGTACGCGTAATGTCGGTCCGGGCCGCTTCATCTCACAATACCGCCGAATCAAGTATCAACTAGTAACGACAAGCAATATGTATACACCCACGCCCACAACTCACTTGTGTTCTACTCGTGCAAATCACATCTATGCATAGACCTGGCTCGGATGCCACTGTTGGGGAACGGAGCATGAATTTCAAAAATTTCCTACGCTCACGCAAGATCTATCCATGGAGATGCATCGCTACAAGAGGGGAGAGTGTGTCTACGTACCCTCGTAGACCGTTAGCGGAAGCGTCTCACAACGCGGTTGATGTAGTCGAACAATCCTTCGAGCTCCACCGATCGAGTACCGAACGTACGGCACCTCCGAGTTCTACACACGTGCAGCTCGGTGACGTTCCTCGCCTTCTTGATCCAGCAAGACGTCGAGGTAGTAGATGAGTTCCGTCAGCACGACGGCGTGGCGACGGTGACGGTGAAGTGATTCCGACAGGGCTTCGCCTAAGTTCTCCGAAAATATGACCGAGGTGGAAAACAGAGATCGGGGCACCGCACACGGCTATGGGACAATTGTTGTACTTTGGGGTGCCCCCTTGCCCCCGTATATAAAGGATGAGAGGGAGGAGGCCGGCCCCCTAGGGGTGCGCCAAGTGTGGGGAGTCCTACTAGGACTCCTTAGTCCTAGTAGGATTCCACCTCCCATACGGAGTAGGAAAGGGGGAAGGGAGAGGGGAAGGAAAGAGGGGGCTGCGCCCCCTCCCCTAGTCCAATTCGGTTTGGGCAAGTGGGGGCGCGCGCCTCCTCACGTGGCCTGCCTCTCCTTTTCCCGTATGGCCCAATAAGGCCCATTACTTCTCCCGGTGAATTCCCGTAACTCCCCGGTACTCCAAAAAATACCCGAATCACTCGGAACCTTTCCGACGTCCGAATATAGCCTTCCAATATATGAATCTTTACCTCTCAACCATTTAGAGACTCCTCGTCATGTCCGTGATCTCATCCGGGACTCCGAACAAACTTCGGCCACCAATCACATAACTCATATAATACTAAATCGTCATCGAACCTTAAGTGTGCGGACCCTACGGGTTCGGGAATGATGTAGACATGATCGAGACGACTCTCCGGTCAATAACCAACAGCGGAACCTGGATGCTCATATTGGTTCCTACATATTCCACGAAGATCTTTATCGGTGAACCTCATATGTCAACATACGTTGTTCCCTTTGTCTGGCGGTATGTTACTTGCCCGAGATTCGATCGTCGGTATCCAATACCTAGTTCAATCTCGTTACCGGCAAGTCTCTTTACTCGTTCTGTAATACATCATCTTGCAACTAACTCTTTAGTCACGGTGCTTGCAAGGCTTCTGTGATGCTGTATTACCGAGAGGGCCCAGAGATACCTCTCCGATAGTCGGGGTGACAAATCCCAATCTCGATCCATGCCAACTCAACAAACACTTTCGGAGATACCTGTAGTGCACCTTTATAATCACCCAGTAACGTTGTGACGTTTGATACACCCAAAGTATTCCTACGGTATCCGGGAGTTGCATGATCTCATGGTCAGAGGAACGTGTATTTGACATAGTGAAAGCAATAGCAATAAACTGAACGATCATTTGCTATGCTAACGGTTGGGTCATGTCCATCACATCATTCTCCTAATGATGTGATCCCGTTATCAAATGACAACTCATGTCCATGGTCAGGAAACCTTGACCATCTTTTGATCAACGAGCTAGTCTAGTAGAGGCATACTAGGGACATAGTATTTGTCTATTATCCACACATGTATTTAGTTTCCGGTCAATACAATTCTAGCATGAATAATAAACCATTATCATGAACGGAGAAATATGATAATAATAAACACTTTATTAATTGCCTCTAGGGCATATTTCCAACACGCTATCCCAGGCGGAGGCTGCTCGGGTGGATGCACCCGAGGTCATCCTTCCACCCCAAACCACTGCCCAAGGGTGGGCCGGCGCCAGGTGGACCGAGGAGATGGAGGACACCCTAAAGGGCTCTTCCATCAAGGAGGAGCACCGTGCCTTGATAGGCACGGCGCTGCAAGGCTACCGGTCCGCAGGGGCTGGCCTGCACGAGGTTTTTAAGAACCTCGTAGCAGGTTTCGAGGTACGCCTTCTGCGCTTTCAATTTGTTTATTTAAGCTGTTTGGTTTATGAATTTTCTCCGAGGACGTAAAAGTACAACCTGCTAAACGTCTTAGTGGGTGAGTAGCCCCCGGGCCCGAAGTCGGTTTCAAGAAACCGGCATCGGGATCGCTTGATTAAGTAGGAGCTCGTTGAGTAGCCCCCAGGACGCTTCTCGAGGCAGCCGTCCTGGAGCCTGTTTAATTATTCCCTTTATAATGAGGATATGTTTTGTTCCAGGTTTCAACCTCGGTTCCGGACTCCGTCTCCGAAGAGATGGCGGAGATGAACCGGAAACTTGAGCAATCTCAAGGTAAGCAAGTTTAGACTTGCCTTGTACTTTGGATAAAGAGGTATAATGTATGTTAAAGAAAACAACTAAGGCCGAACTGTGTTGACAGCGGAGCTGGAGACGCTCAAGGCCGAGCTCGAAAGGGCTCGGAAGGAGGTGCAGCAGCAGGAGGCTGTTGCCGCCGCGGCCGAGAAGGCCCGGGCCGCCGAGATTGCAGCCGGGGAGAAGCACCAGGCACGGATGCTAGAGGTCGAGGAGACCCTGAAGGGCGTGTTCGAAGCACGCGACAAACTTCAGGAGGAGGGGTAACAAACGAAAAAGGAGCTTGAGAAGCTTCAACATGCCCACTCCGAGCTCAAGACCTCGGCCCGAGCTGACCGCGAAGTGCTCCAGCAACTGGAGCAAATCGCCTCGGGTAAGATATATTTGCTGCAGTGTTCATTTGGCAGCAAAGGGTGTGCCGAGCTCACCCAGTTATGGCATTCCGCAGAGGTCTTTGCTGATCTCCCACAGAGCGCGGCGGACGCGGTGGCCTACTTCGGCCAGCTGGCGGGCCACGAGGCGGAGAAGGCCTTCTGGGGGCAATTTCCAAGGTCGCCGTCCGCGCAGCTGCTGAATCGCCGAGTGAAGCAGCTGGTAGAGCTGTTTTGCATGACGAGACCGGCGCTCCAAGACCTCTGCATCGCGCTGTGGCCTGGTGAAGCTATGCTGAAGAGTCTCTTCGGCCTTACGGCCTGTCTCCGGGATGCCGTGCCCTGCGTGGATCGCTGGAAAAGGTCCGCGTGCTTCGAAGGGGCGCGGAGGGCGTATGCTTGCGTGAAGACTCACTTCCGCAAGGTGGATGCGGAGACGTGTGCTGCGGGCCCTCCCGCCGACAAGCCGCGGACCGCCGAGCAGTTCTTCCCCGAAGTGGAGGCGGGAGCTCGGACCACAGAAGCCATGTGTCCCAAAGACACTCTGTATTTTTCGGTAGTACTTCGGAATGCCGAAGTTTATGTTGTACAAAACTTGATCTGTTGGATGAAATTAAGATGGTTTTAGATTCCATGTGTGTTGTGTTTACAATTAATTTTTCCTCCGATATGACTGTTTAAAATGAAAGTGGCCAGTCGTCGGCTTCAGCCCCCGTGTAGGTTATACAAAGTTTGTTCCTTAAGGCACATTTGACCCTTAGCCGACGTCTCGGTGCCCGGGGGTGGTCGGTGCTTTTATAGGAACTAGGTAATCGGACTATAGGGGCTTTATATCTTTCATTTAGTCATAGGAGTTTGACTGTGGGGGCTGATAACCGGCCCCCGGTGTATGAAGTGTTCGGCCGAGTCGGCCGAGGTCAATACAATGACACACTTCGGCTAGTAATAGAAGCCCTTCGTTTAACACGGGTGATCTCTATCATCACATCGCTTGACGCGGTCTATGGATGGCGGACCAGTTTGCGCATACCTAGATAGTCAGTTTTCGGCTTTCTCCACTGAGGCGCAATGCCAATTGACCTGGCGGCGCAATCGCAGTGGTTCTCCCGTTACGCCCTTAGCCGAATTTATCGGAAACGTAAGGGGTACACATAGGAGCAGGGCAACCCAACTATTGATCGAAATCCAGGTTTGAAACTGATGCATATAAGGCCAAAAATCCGAGACGCCGAATACTTCGGACTTGTTTATACAATTGCATCTTTTTTTAAAGAACTTCTTCGTCCCAGAGAAGCTATGCTGATAAAGAAATACAATAGAGGCCTTAAAGGGGCATAGTTTCTTTATTTCATGATATCAATCGTGTACATGCCCAGTTGTGACGAGAGTAATTGAAAGAGTACAATGTAAATGGTAAAGAAGGAAGATGAAGAAACAGGGCAAGTAATTGCTAACGGATTTTAAAGAACCCGGGCCGCGGCCTACCGCACGTTTGCGTTTCCAAACTGTTAACCAGATGTTTCACCATTAATGGTGAGGCACTTGTGAAGGTTGATGTCATTCCGGCCCTTTATACACTTTAGGTGTTTTATTGACCGAGCTCCTTTAAGGGAGGTGTTGCCGAAGTCACCCTGTGGTTAAAACCACGTAGACGTAGGCGTGTTTGGCCTTTTCTTTTACAGATACTTGCCTGTACAGGGGCTCTAAGCCACGTCTTTGCTTGGTTGATCCGCACCGACGTTTGAGTATGTTTTCGGCTCCTAGACGGCCCAGGGAATCTTTAATGCGAAATTATGCTCCCTTGGGACGTAGTGCCCACTCCAGAGAGGGCACACGAGGAGCCCGCATCCCTATTTCGGGTGCAGGGGTACCTGGCCGAGGTCGATCTGTGCAGCCCGGGCGCGCTTTACAGCGCGGGCGGCGCGTTTATCGCTGCGGGCTGCCTCCTCGGACGCATGTGCCTCAGCCGCGAAAGCCGCAGTTTGTTCCTCTGTCCAAAGTGATCGTTCGGTGTTACCATTAACTGTGATCACCCCGTTAGGTCCCGGCATCTTAAGCTTGAGATAGGCATAATGCGGGACTGTGTTAAAGCGTGCAAAGGCCGTGCGCCCTAGGAGCGCGTGGTATCCACTTCGGAATGGGACAATATCAAAGATTAACTCCTCACTTCTGAAGTTCTCTGGCGAGCCGAAGACTACCTCGAGGGTAACCGCTCCGGTACAGCGGGCTTCGACGCCTGGAATGACACCTTTAAAGGTGGTAGAGCTCGGCTTGATCCGAGATGAGTCGATGCCCATCTTTCGAACTGTGTCCTCGTAGATGAGGTTAAGGTTGCTTCCCCCGTCCATGAGGATGCGTGTGAGATGATAACCATCCACGATAGGGTCCAGGACGAGTGCCGCTGATCCGCCGTGCCTGATTCTGGTCGGATGATCGTGCTTGTCGAAAGTGATCGGGTAAGCCGACCATGGATTATACTTCGGGGCGACTGGCTCCAGCGCGTATACGTCCCGAAGTACACGCTTCCTCTCCCTTTTAGGGATGTGGGTGGCATAGATCATATTGACCTCTGTTACCTCGTTAGGAAATTTCTTTTGGCCTCCATTATTGGGCTGCCGAGGTTCATCCCCGTCGTCGCTGCGGTGTTGGGTTTTACTCTGACCCTCTGCCGCTATCTTGCCGGCTTGTTTAAAGACCCAGCAATTCCTAGTAGTGTGGGTTGCTGGTTTTTCCTGAGTATCGTGAATCCCACATGGGTGGTCCAGGAACCTATCAAGCTGGCTAGGTCCGTCTTTGTTCCCTTTAAAGGGTTTTCTTTTCTGCCCGGATTTAGGTCCGGTGAATCCTGCGTTGACCGCGGCGTCTTCAGTGTCGCTTCCGCCATTTTTATACCTGCGCTTATTTTTGTTGCGCTTTGGTTTTCCATTGGCGTCGCGAGTTTCTGAGGTACCTGCCTCGCCGTTATGAGTGCTTCGGGCGAGCCAGCTATCTTCTCCCGCGCAAAAGCGGGTCATCAGTGAGGTCAGGGCAGCCATAGTTCTCGGCTTATCCTGGCCGAGTTGTCGGGCCAACCATTCATCTCGAATATTGTTTTTAAATGCGGCAATGGCCTCGGCTTCAGAGCAGTCTATGATCTAGTTTTTCTTGGTGAGGAACCTATTCCAGAATTTCCAGGCTGATTCGCCTGGCTGCTGGGGGACACGGCTGAGGTCATCAGCGTCCAGAGGTCGGACATATGTGCCCTGGAAGTTTGCTCGAAAAGTGTCTTCTAGGGCCTCCCAGCTGCCGATAGAGTGAGGAGGGAGGCTGTTAAGCCAATGCCTCGCCGGTCCCTTTAGCTTGAGCGGCAAGTATTTAATGGCATGGAAATCAACTCCATTTGCCATGTGTATATGCAGGAGGAAATCCTCGATCCAAACTGCTGGGTCCGTGGTACCATCATATGATTCTATGTTGATGGGTTTAAACCCTTCCGGGAATTGATGTTCCATCACCCTGTGTGTAAAGCAGATTGGGTGAGCCGGACCCCGGGACCGAGGAGGATCTCGTCGGATCTCGGGAGAAAGCCGTGAGTAGGCTTGATCTCGGGCATGGCCGTTCCTGTCCATCCAGGCATTGTAGCCATCGGGCCCATCGGGCGCACGTCCCCTTGATCCGTAGATGGGCCGAGGGGGAGCCCTGTTTTCCTCAATACGACGTCTAGCATCGCGAGGATCCAGGTAGTCCACGGGGTCTTTGCCATGACGGCGTGGAGGTGGCCGTTCACCGTGGTCTTCTCGTCTTGGCCTGTCCCGGCCTCTAGGGGGCCGATCGAGGTCGTCAGCGAGCTCTTCGTCGAACTCCGGTAAAAGGCGCCTGCGTGGGTATGATTTCGGCGTATTATGGCGTCGGTTCTCCATATCTTGCTCGACAGAGAGCACTTCAACCCACTTTTCATTTAGCGCATCGGTATTTTCCTGCAGCAGCTGCTGCTGCTTGCGCTTTAAGCTCTGGGCCGTCTCTATGTGGCCATCAGCGTCTTCCTCCATGTCTGAGGGTTCGCCATAATCCAACACGTTGATTAAATCATCGATCGTGGCGACTAGGTGGGTGGTGGGTGGGATGTAATTTTCCCTATCGTCGGCTTTAAGTCCGATCTGATTGTAAACCGAAGTCTTGCCGTCCGAGATGGACATGCTCCGGATGCGGTCAAGCATCTCATCAAGGTGAGATAACTCTTCGGAATTCATGGATGCGCCAAAGGCAGGGCTGATTCGAAGTACACCCGGCGTGTAACCAGATGTGTCTTCGGAATGAAAGGAATCTGAATATAATTCCGGGTTCTGATTCGAAATCAATTCCGGCACCGGCGCAGTTTCGGGAGCGGGAGCCGGATCTATCTCCGGACTGTTGATCGGGGAGAGACTGGCCGGAGTGGCGGCATCAGGGGTCTCAAGAGACGCCGTGACAAAGTTCGGTTCCGGAGTCGAGCCTCCAGAACCGGCCGAGCTCTCGATCCGGCCGGGAGTCCATCCCGATAGGATGAGTTCACCACGGGAATCCGCAGTGTACTCAAGGCCACCGAAAGTCACGATCTGACCTGCGGCATAGTTTTCGACAGAGGTCAGGTGACCCATCGAGTCGGCGCAAAATACCATGCTGCCGAAGACAAAAAGCTGGCCGGGGGCATAAACGTCCCCGTGGCCGTTGGCGCAGTTGATCTGCAGGTGAGCCATCAATCCTTCTGGTGATCGCGCAGCGGAACTCTCAATGAAAGCAGCAGTGTCGGTGTAAAAACCGACAGACCTCGGGGTAGGGGGTCCCAAGCTATGGATCTTGGATCGGTGGTAGCAGAGACGATGGAGACGATGTTTACCCAGGTTCGGGCCCTCTTGATGGAGGTAAAACCCTACGTCTTGCTTCTATTTATATTGATGGAGATGTATCGAGTACAGAGTTGATCTACCTCGAGATCGTAATGTGTGTCTAACTTCCAGGGCTAGGTGAGCAATATTGCGTTGTTCTCTACGGGCTAAACCCTATGGCTTATATACACGCTAGGGAGGGTACCTAGGGTTATAAGGTCGGTATCTAGGAGTAAGGCGGCTGGACAAATCTTGAAGTGTACTACAAGTCTTCGGTAGAGATAGCCTTGATCACGTCTCCCATGTGTGGCCTCCGGAGCCCATCTTGATCACGTACGGGGGCATATTGGCCCAACCTAGGAGATGGGCCGGCTAGGTTAGCACCCCCTAATCCAGGACACCGTCAGATGGGCGGGGCAAAGGCGAAACGGTGAATATCTCCCCCGTTTGCTTAGTAAAATTCGTAGTGCAATATAGTTTAGTTACTTTAGTATGATCCGAGTCTTATGAACTGCTATGTCCTTTTGCTCTCGGACTATGTATGAAAAATCATATATTGTATGTGTTATGTGATGATCGACTTATGTGCTATGTGTTGATTGGTGTTGCATGTATGTGTATGAATTTTAGGGTTGGACAATGGGAAGCGCAGCTATGCGGGGAGAGAAATGAAGGTCAAGCCCCTGCTGTCCGCAGACACGTCTAAACATGTCCGCAAACATATGGAGAGCCAAAATTAGAAGTTTCTGAACTAATATGTTTTTTTCATAGAAGTATACTCTTTAGGTAAGAGCGAGACCGTGTCACACCTGTAGCATTCCTCCATTGTTCGTACACGACAGAGCGATACACATGCGCACAAAAGGTAACAGACAAACACCGCGCCCACAACCCAAATATTTCGAGCTACGCCACATCTCTGAACCAACCTACCATTTCACCGGTCCAAACTCGTCGCCACGTCATCGATCCGCGACATCTCTCCCTCGGATTGCGATCTCAACCGTGCACTCCATCTGCATCGAACGACAGGAACACGCCTCCTCCCACCTCTCGCCCCCCTTAAAATCCCCTTCCTCCTCCGGCAAATCACAACACGAATCAACGCCGCGCCTCGACCTCCATACGTTCGTAGCTCGAAGCAAGGAGAGAGCGTCAACCATGTCTGGGCGCGGCACGGGAGGCAAGGGGATAGGCAAGGGCGGCGCCAAGCGCCACAGGAAGGTGCTGCGCGATAATATCCAGGGCATCACCAAGCTGACCATCCGGCGCCTGGCGAGGAGAGGCGGCGTGAAGCGCATCTCCAGGAGCATTTACGAGGAGACCCGCAGTGTGCTCAAGATCTTCCTTGAGAACGTCATCCATGACGCCGTCACCTACACCGAGCGCGCCCACCGAAACACCGTCACCGCCATGGACATCGTCTGTGCCCTCAAGCGCCAGGGCCGCACCCTACACGGCTTTGGCCGCTAGGCTCTTCCTCGTCTCCCCTGCAGATTCCAAAAGCTTGATGTTCATGTTTCATTTGCTTTTCAAATTACTAGTCAGAACTTTTGGTCTGCTGGAACGCAGAACGCTGGCGCCTCAGTTTGAGAATCGGCCTGCCACCCCAGCAATCGGCTCCTCTCGCCACGTCAGCGATCCGCGGCATCTCTCTCGCGGATCCCCATCTCAACCGTCCAGTGCATCTGCATCGAACGGCATGCACACGCCTCCTCCAACCTCTCTCCCCTTTAAAGCACCCCTCGCCCCTTCCCGCAAATCACCGCACCAACCACCACCGCCACATTCGCTCATCAGCAGCTCGAAGAGGATCGTCAGCGACCATGTCTGGACGCGGCAAGGGAGGCAAGGGGCTCGGCAAGGGCGGCGCCAAGCGCCACCGGAAGGTGCTGCGCGACAACATCCAGGGCATCACCAAGCCGGCCATCCGGAGGCTCGCTCGGAGGGGCGGCGTGAAGCGCATCTCGGGGCTCATCTACGAGGAGACCCGCGGCGTGCTCAAGATCTTCCTCGAGAACGTCATCCGCGACGCCGTCACCTACACCGAGCACGCCCGCCGCAAGACCGTCACCGCCATGGACGTCGTCTACGCGCTCAAGCGCCAGGGCCGCACCCTCTACGGCTTCGGCGGCTAGGCCCCTCGTGGTCGTCAATCTTCGTCGCCCCCCTGCAGATTTCTAAAGCTCGATGAAAACCTTACTTGTTTAGTTCGCTATTTCCCCTGTAGTTCGAAGTGAATCATGAAACAAAGTTATTTACATCTGGGCTTGGAAATCAAACTTGTCTCTGCAAATAACGTGTTTGTTTTTTTGTCTTGCTGTCTGGTTTGCTGTATCTCTGTTATGTACGATTGCTTTTTCTTATGTGATGTAAAATTTTGTCCGCTTGGAGTAAGATTGATTTGCCATTCTTTTACACGGATCAGAAACATCTTTTGCTCTCTATCTGCTATTTGTTCTGATGCATTTGTACTGGGAACCATTTATAATCCTTCCATGTTGCAACGATGTGTGTAATTGAGATTGGGATTAGTCTGCATTTCATACATCGATTTCTAGATTGATTTGCTATGTCACTTGCTCTGCAAATCATCATGCGGTTCTTGTTAATCAGAAATGTCACTTGCTCTATTTCTGTTTTTTTGTCTCTGCAAATACCGTGTTTGTTATTTTGGCAGTGGCAGCAACAACTTAATCCTTCAGTTTTTTTACTAGCTTATCAGCATAATTCTCCTTATTCATTTTGCTAATCTCATATGATGCACCAGAGTAGGGAAGTCTGGTGCATTACTTCTTGATGTGCTTACACCAGTGCCTTACAGGCTTAGAGACAAAATAATTCTGCAGTTCTTACTTGAGGCCTGCAAAAGTCTGTATTAACAGGTTTAAAAACAGTAGAGAACAATGACCTGTGAATCCTTGAATCCTAAAAAAGTGAACTCCAGTAGCGATGAAAAATGAGAATAACAGTATTGCATTGCATTCGAGCAAGTTTCCGGTAGACTATCTTCATATCTCAAGAACAGTTCGGATGAAGGAATAATAATTTGTCATTGGAGGACATGCTACCGCAAGTTGAATTGATATTCACAGTGAATTAATGACTTACCTTGTTTTTAGGGATTGAAACATATACCCATATAAAAGAAGTCTGTTCCTTGCAGAATAACTGAAGACAACCATTGTCATTTTGATAGACAAAATTCCATAGGCACATTACAATATTTCAATACATTCTTCCTTTGATACATTCCCAGGTTTGGACACCCTCCCACATGAACAATCTCAGGAACACCTTTTATGAAACCGAACACTTGATACAAGGAGATGACACAATAAAAACTGAAGGCAAGGTACACACACAAATGCTGAAGTGCACAATAAAAAGACCCTCTAATTTTGTAAAATAAATATAATCAGAATTTGACACTCCTGCTAAAATTATGAACAATCGTACTGGTGGAGAGAAGTAAAAAAATCACTATCAAGTATGGGCAACAAGATGACTGAAATTTTATAGGTGGAGAAAAGGATGAAACAACAAAGGTGAACAAGGTTCCATGCGCACCCACATGGATAATAAATTCGAAAACAATACTAGGAAAATTTAAAAAGATTTGAAATTTTGGGGTATCAAACTTGGTTGACCATTCTACTCACATGTATATTTTTGTGAAATATTGACACCGTGGTACTCTTAATGAAGAAAATACAATTGCGACTTTACTATTCATCAAAGAGTGTTGTCGGACATGGGGGCGATGTCGTCGACCGACACCAAGCAAGAACCTCATGCCAGATTTGGCGTGAGAAAGGACATCCGACCATGAGGTGGTGCATGGTTTCCGGCACCTGATCGCAGAAGGAGTACAACTGCTCGTGGGAGGCCACGCCGGGATAGGCGGTCCGCCATTCAGAAACGATCGAGAACGGATAGCCAAGAGAACACCTTCACCCGCAGGGGAGCCCATGTTTTCCAGTGAAGGCGCCAATTTCGGGTCCGGGATGGAACCATGGAAGAGAGCTAGGTAGCGGGACTTGGCGGAGTACTGACCGGAGTTAGTCCATCGCCATCTCATCTCGTCGGGCTGGTCCAAGAGTTGTACATGACTGAGACGCCGCCATAGCCCCACATACCGGGCCAAGGCAGTTGGGCCAAGGGCGCATGAATATCGCAGACCTATGCCCTCCCAAGAAGCCCCTGGCACACGGAACGATCTTGTCGACATCGCTTCGAGATCCTATCGAAGATCTGGGGGGCATATTCCGCAATAGACTTCCCATCGAGCCATGGGTCTGTCCAGAAGCGGCAAGAGTTGTCGTCGCCTAGCAACTAGGAAGTGGAGGCGCGGAAGATCTGCGATGCCTCCGGATCGGAGGGGAGGTGAAGATGACTCGAGCTCTAGTATTTCTAGCAACCAGCAACCAGGAACTTCATCTTCTCGATCGAGGGACTCGAGCTCTAGTATTTCTCACATACCATGATCTCTTGCAACAAACAGAGGGCTGATGGACCTATAGGAGCTCGTATCATGCGCCAAGCGCGGTAGCGAGCAAACGCACGATATGCTGTGGTGGGAGCTAGTTTTTTTTTGGGGGGAACAGATAGAAGCATTGCCTTTCCATTTAGACGACATAGAGGGTTTATGTACACAGGTGCCAAATTTTGAAGGGAACTTGGCGAAACCCACAATGGGGCCGACACTAGATTACAACTCAACAAATACCCACTGCGATCTGGGCCCGCCCATAGGACAGGTCCTCCCGCTTGATCTCTTGGAAGGCTAGAGCAGCCACCTCGATATAGGTTAGACGGGTCCCACTGAAAATATGATGGTTGTGTTCCTTCTAGATGTTCCGGATCATATATAGGAAGTGGCCCTGCTGTTGCGGCGGCTATCGTCCTTAGATAAAGAAGTGATGAACATGTCCCACTAGTCCAAGACCCCCATGGCTAGGGAGCGTGGGGTTGGTCACCAGAGCCTCCCTAGTCTAGGTCTGGACGTGGGAGCAGACTGCGACAATGAAAGGGCAGTCCTTGCAGAAGTGGGTCGCCATTTACGGCCCCCCGTGCAGAGTGGGCATCGGGGGTCTTGCGGCCAACCCCTAACGGTGAGCATGTATGCAGTAAGGATCCTCCTGTGGAGCACCAGCCATGAGAAGAACTTGCACTTTGGCTCCGCGTGCGCCTCCCAAATCTTGACTGAGGATAGTTTGGGAAGGAGACCTAAAACTGAGCAGTGTATGCCAAAGCGGAGAATTAGATTACGCTAGTGGTCCAGTTCTAGGTGATGGTGTCCTCTTGTTTCGGACTCAGCGTAATTTGGGAGAGCAACGTCCAAAGGGCGTTGAACTCGAGTAACTGGGCCGGAGAGTGCAACCGGGCCACTGATACGTCCAATTTGCATCATGATTTCCTACTGTTATTTATAATGTATTTGGTCATTATTTCACTTTATGATGCAATTCTTATGCCTTTTCTCTCTTAATTTGAAAGATTTATATGAAGAGGGAGAATACCGGCAGCTGGAATTCTGGACCTGAAATAGCTACAGCAGAGATACCTATTCTACAGAGATCCAAATGACCTAAAATTTTACGGAGATTTTTTATTGAATATATAAAAAATACTAGAGAAAAGAAATACCAGAGGGGACCCACCAGTTGTCCACAAGGCAACAGGGCGCGGTCCCCCCTAGTGCGCGCACTGATGCCTTGTGGGGCCCACAGCTGGCCTCCGACCCCTCCTTCTGCTATATAAGCTCATTTGCCCTAAAAAAATTATAGAGAAGACTTTCGGGACGAAGCGCCGCCGTCTCGAGGCGGAACCTGGGCAGGAGCACTTTTGCTCTCCGGCGGAGCGATTCCACCGGGGATACTTCCCTCCGTGAGGGGGAAATCGAAGCCATCGACATCACCAACGATCCTCTCATCGTGGGAGGGTCAATCTTCATCAACATCCTCACCAACACCATCTCATCTCAAACCCTAGTTCATCTCTTGTATTCAATCTTTGTCTCAAAACCTCATATTGGTACCTGTAGGTTGCTAGTAGTGTTGATTACATCTTGTAGTGGATGCTAGTTGGTTTATTTGGTGGAAGATTATATGTTCAGATCCTTAATGATATTCAATACCCCTCTGATCTTGAGCATGAATATGATTTATGAGTAGTTACTTTTGTTCTTGAGGACATGGGAGAAGTCTTGTCATAAGTAATCATGTGAATTTGGTATTCGTTCGATATTTTGATGATATGTATGTTGTTGCTTCCTTTAGTGGTGTCATGTGAACGTCCACTACATGACACTTCACCATACTTGGGCCTAAGGGAAGACATTGTGGAGTAATAAGTAGATGATGGGTTGCTAGAGTGACAGAAGCTTAAACCCTAGTTTATGCGTTATTCCGTAAGGGGCTGATTTGGATCCATATGTTTCATCCTATGGTTAAATTTATCTTAACTCTTGTTTCGTAGTTGCGGATGCTTGCGAGAGGGGGTAATCATAAGAGGGTTGCTTGTTCAAGTAAGAATAGCACCCTAGCACCGGTCCACCCACTATCAAATTATCAAAGTAGCGAACGCGAATCAAATAAACATGATGAAAGTGACTAGATGATAATTCCCGTGTGTCCTCGAGAACGCTTTGCTTTATATAAGAGACCGTTCTGGCTTGTCCTTTGCTATAAAAAGGATTGGGTCACCTTGCTGCACTTTTATTACACTTGTTACTTGCTACTCGTTATGAATTATCTTGCTACAAAACTATCAGTTACTGCTACTTTCAGTGCTTGCAGAAAATACCTTGCTGAAAACCGCTTATCATTTCCTTCTGCTCCTCGTTGGATTCGACACTCTTACTTATCGAAAGGACTACAATTGATACCCTATACTTGTGGGTCATCAAGACTCTTTTCTGGCGCCGTTGCCGGGGAGTGAAGCGCCTTTGGTAAGTGGAATTTGGTAAGGAAACATTTTTTATTACGTGCTGAAATTTACTGTCACTTGTCACTATGGAAAGTAATCCTTTGAGGGATTTGTTCGGGGTATCTTCACCTCGACCGGAAGCATTACGAGTTACCCCTCAACCTATTGAACCAACTGAATTTTTTTATTATGAGATTCCTTCGGGTATGTTAGAGAAACTGCTAGCTAATCCTTACGCAGGAGATGGAACAATACATCCTGATATGCACTTGATCTATGTGGATGAAATTTGTGGATTATTTAAGCTTGCAGGTTTATCCGAGGATGGAGTTAAGAGGAAGGTATTCCCATTATCTTTGGAGGGAAAGGCATTGACATGGTATAGGCTATTGGATGATACTGGAACATGGGATTGGAACCGGTTGAAGCTGGAATTTCACCAGAATTTTATCCTATGCATTTGGTTCATCGTGATCGGAATTATATATCCTTAATGGCAACAATACAAATACATGTCATGTCCCCTTCTATCAGTGGGATTGAGCACCGCAAGATTGAACCCATCACAAAGCACCTCTCCCATTGCAAGATAAACCAATCTAGTTGGCCAAACCAAATCGATAGATCGGAGAGAAATACAAAGCTATATTTAATGATGCATAAAAGAGTTCAGAGAAGACTCAAATATTTCTCATGAATAATCTGATCATAAACTCACAATTCATCGGATCCCAACAAACGCACCGCAAAAGAAGATTACATCGGATAGAACTCCAAGAACATCGAGGAGAACATGGTATTGAAGATCAAAGAGAGAGAAGAAGCCATCTAGCTACTAGTTATGGACCCGCAGGTCTGTGGTAAACTACTCACACATCATCGGAAGGGCAGCAAGGTTGATGTAGAAGCCCTCCGTGATCGATTCCCCCTCCAGCAGAGTACCGGAAAAGGCCTCTAGATGGGATCACGGAAGAACAGAGGCTTGCGGCGGCGGAAAGGTTATTTCTTCTGGCTCTCCGATGGTTTTCCAATATTTGAGAATTTATAGAAGTGGAATTAGGTCAAACGGAGTCATGTGGGCCCCACAAGGCAACATGGCGCGCCCCCTGGGGCCGTGCCCTGTTGCCTTGTGAAGCCTCCGTGAGGCTTCTGGCCTCCTCCCGAAGCTTCCAAGGTCTGTTTTGTCCAGAAAAAAATCTCCAAAAAGTTTCGTGGCATTTGGACTTCGTTTGGTACTGTTTCTCTGAAAAGCCAAAAACAAGCAGAAAACAGCAACTGCACTGGGCACTAGGTTAATAGGTTAGTCCCAAAAAATGATATATAATTGCATATAAAAACATCCAAGATTGATACTATAATAGCATGAAACAATCAAAAATTATAGATATGTTGGAGACGTATCAAAGATCTGCGATGCCTCCGGATCGGAGGGGAGGTAAAGATGACTCAAGCTCTAGTATTTCTAGCAACCAGCAACCAGGAAGTTCATCTTCTCGATCGAGGTAGTCGATCTCTAGTATTTCTCACATACCATGATTTCTTGCAACAAACTGAGGTCTTGAAAGCGCAGGTTTACTCCCAGAGGGGGGGTGAATGGGAGATTTTTAGAAATTCGTCAAACACTGATGAATTTGACAAAGATTAGAGTGAAGAATTAGAAACACGAACGAAACTAAGTCATCACAGAGACAGAAAGCATGCATATGAGATACATACAAGTGAAGAACATGTAATCATACAAGCATTCAAGCATGAGGAAGATGAACTGAAGAAATGAAAAACATCATGATGAAAGTCTTCAGTACAAATTCTTCAGAATGTAGATCACAGATACTTCAGCAGTGGAATAACTTAAAGGTAAGGGGTGAGGAATTTGAAACCGGATAGGCTCGGTGAAGACACGGTGATTTGGTAGACCAGTTTCAGTTGCTGTATCAACTGTATGTCTGGTTGAGGCGGCTGAGTTTGACCTCAGAGGACACTTAGTCCTCACCGTATTCCTCTTGAGCTAAGGTCACTTAGACCTCGCCCAATCACTCGTGGTATGTCTTCAAGGTAGACTTCCAAAACCTTCACAGACTTGTTCACTGGCACGCCACAATTACTCTTGGGTGCTTAGAACATGATGCCTAACCGCCTGGAAGAATGACAGTCTTCAAAGGTAACAGGCGTCAGATCACACAGATCAATTTCTTCAGTGATGCTCAGTCACTTTGGCTGTGGTTGGGTTTTTCCTCACTTGGGTTGGTTGTAGGGGGGGCTATTTATAGCCAGGGCAACCCGACATGAATTGTCATAAATACCCCTTCAGACATGACCGTTGTCAGGATAAGGAGCCACTCGACAGCTGGCACGCGGCGCAGCAACGGTCAAAAAATTGAACTCTCAATTTCGTCGGCGCACTCAATTTCCTCACGATAGGCAGATCGCACTGGTGAAATCCTAACTCCTCAGTCTGACCGAATTCGTCAGTGACCAGATGAACTGGGTCACTGTCACTAGCAAATTCGTCAGCACAACCGGAGATTTCCAAAGGCTTCACTCGAAGTGGCAAGAGTGTGTATAGGGTATGAGCATCACTTTGGAAATGTGATATGTAAATCACCTAGACCCCCTTTAACAGTACGGGTTTTTCGTATGACTCAAATAAGAAGAAAAGAAACTACGACAACAAAGTCTTTAAGCTTCCAAGTCTTCACATCAATTTCTTCAAAGGCCGCACCAAATTCTTCACTTGAAGAAATACATTTTTAGGGGTCGTCTTTCGTCGGTTAAACCAAATCTTTAGGGCCTATAACACCTGTGTATACTCACAAACACATTAGTCCCTTAACCTGTTTGTCTTCAATACTCCAAAACCACTAAGGGGGCACTTGATGCACTTACATGTCTGATGGTTATTTGCTTCACTTAACTTGCTCGGAGCCGACACCCTCTCTATGTGACCTATAGGAGCTCCTATCATGCACCTAATTGTAGGAGATATGCCCTAGAGGCAATAATAATAGTTATTATTTATCTCCAAGTTGGTAATTGATGTTTATGTTCTATGCTATAACTGCAATGATTCTCGAGTCTGCAATAACCACGAGGCTCTGAGGGAAACTCATGTGCACGTGTGGAATAATAAACGGATAAATAGATTCCTACTCTCGCCTCTAAGACTAGCTGAAGTGTTTCATGATGATTTTGTTTTCCTGATCATGGGCATTACTATGCTGGAAACTTTGAGGACACAATGTTAGAAGAACACTTGTGTTGAAATGACCCAATTAATGTTATGCTATGAGATACATTTGTCATAAGTTAATGGTTTATAACACAAAGAAAGTTAAACGTTTTCATAATTCCTTAGACCATGAGAGTATCGAGTTCCTTCATACTTACTTCATGAACTTTGGGGTTTGTTAAATGTCATCTGTAACAGGGTGGCTATTACGGCGGCTTACGGGTTCACGAAAAAGTATGAAAATGGACTAGATAGCTCAAGATTGGGATTTGCTCCTCCGACGATGAAGAGATATTCTTGGGGCCCTTTCCGTGTTACGGTATCCATCATCGTCTGGCCAAACACAGTGTGATTTGATCAAAGGATTGCCGGAACGCGTGAACGAGAAAAGAGAACAAAACCGGTAACGAGGAAACTGGCATAGTGAAAAAGTTGTTGATTCACGGGGATGCCGATAAATCTCATCTCGAGTATTTGTAATATATCGTGAAGCAACAGGAACAATATACGGTAACTAGAGGTTCACTCGAATATTCATTCATGTGGGTATAGGGTCAATATTTATGTCCACGGTTCCGCTATTGATCATTGATCGGAAGGTGTTCTGGTCATGTCTATACTTCACCGAACCTACATGGTCACACACTTAAGGGTCATCTATCTGCTGAGTAATAGAAGAGGAGTCTAAGAGAAAGTCACCGGAAAAGTTTTGGAGACACCCAAACTGTTTTGGAGAGATAACCAAAAGTGTTTCAGAGAAACCGAAAATTGTTCGGAGTATGCCATCATACCGGAAATGTTTCTCACGGCGTCTGGAATTTCTTGGAGGGTTCCAGAAAAGTTTTGGCTCCTAAAATTTCTCAGAGGGGACGCTTGCGGAAAAACATCTTGTCCCAACATAAGGGGACAAGATCTCACAAATCCTGGGGCTGGTTTGTGGGGGCGCCACCTTTAGGGGGTAGCCCCCTTTTGGTGGGTGGATGTTGGGGGGGGGGCTCTCATGGGGGGAAGCCCCCACATTAGTGGGCCTTGTTGGAAGGAGGTGGGGCCCCGTTGAGGGAGCCCTTAATGGGCCGACCAAAGTGGTGAGCCCCCCTTTGGGGCAACCTCCCACCCTTGGTGGGAGCATGTTTGTGAGGGAGAGGGGGGCTTTTGGGCAACCATCCTCAAGCCCACCCCCTCACCCCTTCCTCCCACTATAAATAGAGGTGGAGAGTGCTCTCCACTTCATCCAAGTTTCTCACCACAAAGGCATTTAATGATCTGCCTCTCTTTTTCTCCCTCCGCGAAACAGTTTTGTTCTACCGCAAGGTTGTCTAGTCTCCGATAGGGATTAATTCTGGATGGCGAAGCCTTGTTGGATAGGTCACACCAAATATGTGCAACCCGGTAGAGAGATCGTACATTCGATCTTCTGTTCGAGGGACTGTTTGAGGGAGAAAATCCTCGCAATTGGAAGGTTGTAAATTCCCAGCTGCGGGGATCTGCACCAACGATCTTCGCCGACTCTCCTTCCGCTACTATGAGTTGGTAATGATTAGATCAAACCTTGTATGCATCTTCATAGTGGTCTGGGCATTTATGTAGTATTGATTTTTTTTGTTTTTATTGCATTACCCAATACTAGCGCGGTAGCAAGCAAACGCGCGCTATGATGTGGTGGGAGCTAGTTTTTTTATTTTGAGGAATCGACAGAAGCACTGCTTTTCCATTTATACGAAATAGAGGGTTTATGTAAACAGGTGCCAAGTTTTGAAGGTGAACTTAGCGAAACCCACAATGGGGCCGACACTAGATGACAGTTGTACCAATACCCACTATGATCTAGGCCCGCCAGGGATCAGGTCCCTCTGCTTTATGTATTCAAAGGCTAGAGCAGCCACCTCGATGTAGGTTAGATGGGTCCTGCTAAAAATACGATGGTTGTGTTCTGTCCAGATGTTCAGGATCGTATATTGGAAGCGGCCACTTCGGCGGCGGCGACTATCATCCTTAGATAAAGAAGTGATGAACATGTCCCACTAGTTCGAGACCCCATGGTTGGGGGGAGGGGCGTGAGGTTGGTCACTAGAGCCTCCCCAGCTAGTCTAGGTATGGATGTGGGAGCAAACTGCGACAATGAAAGGGCAGTCCTTGCCGAAGTGGGTCGTCGTTTACAGCCCCATGCAGAGTGGACATCGTGTGTCTTGCAGCCAACCCCTAACGGTGAGCATGTAGGTAGTAAGGATTTTCCCATGGAGCATGAGTCATGAGAATAACTTGCACTTCAGCTCCGCGGGTGCCTCCCAAATCTTGGCTGAGGAGAACTTGGGGAAGGAGCCCCGAAATTGAGTTGTGTACGCTGAAGTGGAGGATTAGATGCCGTTGGCGGTTCACTTCCAGGTGATGGTGTCCACTGATACGTCTCCAACGTATCTATAATTTTTGATTGTTCCATGCAATTATATTATCAATATTGGATGTTTTATATGCAATTATATATCATTTTTGGGACTAACCTATTAACCTAGTGCCCAGTGCCAGTTGCTGTTTTTTGCCGGTTTTTGCCTTTTCAGAAAATCATTATCAAACGGAGGCCAAACGAAGAAAAAACTTTGGATTAATTTTTTCTGGACCAGAAGGGACCCTAGAAGCTTCAGGAGAAGACCAGAAGAGTCACGAGGGAGCGACAAGCCCGGAGGGCGCGCCGAAGGGGGTAGGCACGCCCCCAGGCTTGTGGGCCCCTCGTGGCACCTCTTGACCTAATTCCAGCGCTATAAATTCCAAAATATTCCCCGTATACCAGAAAGACAGAAGAGAAAAACCTTTCCGCCGCTGCAAGCCTCTGTTCTTCCGCGATCCCATCTGGAGGCCTTTTTCGGTACTCTGTCGGAGGGGGAATCGATCACGGAGGGCTTCTTCATCAACCTTGCTGCCCTTCCGATGATGTGTGAGTAGTTTACTACAGACCTATTGTAACGCCCCGGACACACCCGCGGGCGGTCGTTACTCCTAGCGGGATCTAGACTGGCCCCACAGATCAATACTAGTCTTTCCTGCGCACTTTGTCCTCACTCGTGCGCACCCGGGAGAAACTTCCCGGTCGATCACCCATCCTGAAATTACTCCAAGCTGAGCACGCTTAACTTTGGAGTTCTTTCCGAATGGGCTCCCGGAAAAGAAGGAATTCCTTATTTATATGAGTAGTCTATCATCCCTAATAAGCCAGGCTATCACATACACCCCCACTCAGAGGAACCGACGTCCTCGTCGGGCCACAGGAACGTTCCCTCTTGGCACATACGTCTGTGCATCCAGTCCGGCACATGTGTCATGCCGTGTGCCACGACGGGTCACAAACGTCATGAACAACATGACCGCGCACCTGTCCGCAAACATCCATGTAACCGCGAGGGTCGGCTCTGATACCAACTTGTAACGCCCCGGACACACCCGCGGGCGGTCGTTACTCCTAGCGGGATCTAGACTGGCCCCACAGATCAATACTAGTCTTTCCTGCGCACTTTGTCCTCACTCGTGCGCACCCTGGAGCAACTTCCCAGTCGATCACCCATCCTGAAATTACTCCAAGCTGAGCACGCTTAACTTTGGAGTTCTTTCCGAATGGGCTCCCGGAAAAGAAGGAATTCCTTATTTATATGAGTAGTCTATCATCCCTAATAAGCCAGGCTATCACACCTATGGGTCCATAGCTAGTAGCTAGATGGCTTCTTATCTCTCTTTGATCTTCAATACCATGTTCTCCTCGATGTTCTTGGAGTTCTATCCGATGTAATCTTCTTTTGCGGTGTGTTTGTTGGGATCCGATGAATTGTGGGTTTATGATCAGATTATTCATGAGAAATATTTGAGTCTTCTCTGAACTCTTTTATGCATGATTGCTATAGCTTTGTATTTCTCTCCGATCTATCCGTTTGGTTTGGCCAACTAGATTGATTTATCTTGCAATGGGAGAGGTGCTTTGTGATGGGTTCAATCTTGCGGTGCTCAATCCCAGTGACAGAAAGGGACATGACATGTATTTGCATTGTTGCCATTAAGGATAAAGAGATGGGGTTTAATCATATTGCTTGAGTTTACTTTGTCTACATCATGTCATCTTGCTTAAGGCGTTACTCTGTTTTCATTAGCTTAATACCCTAGATGCATGTTGGATAGCGGTCGATGGGTGGAGTAATAGTAGTAGATGCAGGCAGGAGTCGGTCTACTTGTCTCGGACGTGATGCCTATATACATGATCATTGCCATGAATCCGTCATAACTATGCGCTTTTCTATCAATTGCCCAACAGTAATTTGTTTACCCACCGTATGCTATGTGTTCGAGAGAGAAGCCTCTAGTGAAAACTATGGCCCCCGGGTCTACTTTTATCATATATTAAATCCAAAAATACCTTGCTGCAATTTATTTACTTTTATTTTATTTTGCAATTTACTTTTCTATCTATCACTATCAGAATTAATCCTTGCAAGTAACCGCTAAGGGGATTGACAACCCTCTTATTTGCGTTGGGTGCAAGTGTTTGCTTTTGTGTGTGTAGGTGCTGCTAACGAGGTTCTGTGTGGTTCTCCTACTGGATTGATAACCTTGGTTCTTAACTGAGGGGAATACTTATCTCTACTGTATTGTATCATCCTCTCCTCTTCGGGGAAATCCCAACGCAGTTCACAAGTAGCAGGAAGAATTTCTGGCGCCGTTGCCGGGGAGACATCACCAAAACCTATCAAGTACCTTCGCATAAACTATCATCCACTTGCATTTATTTTCATTTGCCTTTTATTTGCATTTGCCTCTCGTTTTCATCTCCCCCACTTCTAAAATAATTTTACAAAAACACAAAAATATTTTTGTTTGCTAGTTTGCTTACTTTGTCGCGATGTCTCAAGAAAACACAAAATTGTGTGACTTTTCCAATACTAATAATAATGATTTTATTAGTACTCCAATTGCTCCTCCCTCCACTAGTGCGGAGTCGTGTGATATTAATGCTGCTTTGCTTAATCTTGTTATGAAAGAACAATTTTCTGGTAGTCCTAATGAAGATGCTGCATTCCATCTTAATACTTTCGTTGAACTTTGTGGTATGCAAAAGAAGAAAGATGTGGATAATGACATTGTTAAATTGAAATTATTTCCGTTCTCACTACGAGATCGTGCTAAAACTTGGTTTTCATCCTTGCCTAGAAATAGTATTGATTCTTGGGATAGGTGTAAGGATGCTTTTATTGCCAAGTATTTTCCTCCCGCTAAGATTATTTTTTTAAGAAATTAAATTATGAATTTCAAACAACTTGAGCATGAACACGTTGCACAATCTTGGGAGAGAATGAAATTAATGATAAGAAATTGCCCTACTCATGGTTTAAGCTTATGGATGATCATACAAAAAATTTATGCGGGACTAAACTTTGTTTCTAGAAATCTTCTAGGCTCTGCCGTAGGTGGTACTTTTTTGGAAATTACATTGGGGGAAGCTACAAAACTCCTTGATAATATTATGACAAATTATTCTCAATGGCACACTGAAAGAACTCCTACTGGTAAGAAGGTAAATTATGTCGAAGAAATTAATACTTTGAGTGATAAGATGGATGCTCTTATGAAATTGGTTGCTAGTAAAAGTGCTCATATTGATCCTAATGATGTGCCATTGTATACTTTGATTGAGCAAAATAATGATGCTATTGATGTGAATTTCGTTTCTAGAAATAATTTCAACAACAATGCTTATAGGGGTAATTTCAATCCTAGACCGTTTCCTGGAAATTCCTCTAATAATTATGGTAATTCCTATGGTAATTCATATTATAATAATAATAGGATACCCTCTGATCTTGAAAGTAATATTAAAGAGTTTATTAATTCCCAAAATATTTTCAATGCTATGGTAGAAGAAAAATTGAATAAAGTTGATGACATGGCTAGGAACATGGATAGAATTGCTCATGATGTGGATACTCTCAAAATTAAAATTTTGCCACCCAAGCATGATATAAATGAGTCTATTAAAGCTATCTATGTCTCCATTAATGAAAGTAAAGAAAGAACCGCTAGGTTGAGAGCTAAGCGAGAATTCCTAGAAAGAGCTATTCCGCGCGGTTTCAATCGTAATAATGATGAAGATATTAAAATGATTGGCGTCTCACCTATTGAATCTCTATTTAGTAATATAAAACTTGATGAAAAAGGGACTGAAGATGAGTCAACTTTAGCTAGAAGGCGTCCCAATTATTTGGAGGGTGATGATCTTAATGATAAAAATGACAAAGGTGGGTTTGGAGAGGTCAAAACTTTAAATAGTGATGTACCCACTTTGGATTACAAGGACTTTAATTATGATAATTGTTATTTAGTTGAATGTATTTCCTTGTTACAATCCATGATTAATCTTACATTCTTAAGAAGTTGGTCCCAATTCTCTCTACATGCAGAATGTCCACGTCATCT
Source organism: Elymus sibiricus (assembly GCA_039707655.1). Taxonomy (NCBI): domain Eukaryota; kingdom Viridiplantae; phylum Streptophyta; class Magnoliopsida; order Poales; family Poaceae; genus Elymus; species Elymus sibiricus. The sequence continues at coordinate 293,932,012 of CM077664.1, forward strand.
TGCATGCCACATCATTCAGAATGTCCACGTCATGATGCATGCGCCACATCTATATCTAAATCCTACATCTCCAATTCTTTTTTTCTGAGCGCAGTCCATTTCAATTCTCTGCGTTCAGTTTCCTTCGCAGGTTAAATAGGAAGCACTGCAGCCCATTATTAATGCTTCACCCAATAATTCATGACAGACAATACAGAAAACTGATGAATCAATGCAATCATTTTAGTGCCAACCATTACCGGTGTTTAGTGGAGTCCTTTTCCCTTCCATTGCAAGCATGTCTTCTCCTTTTCCCATCATATATCTCCTTGAGACAACATTGGATCAACCTGGTCGAGCAAGCGCCGGCTGCGGCCATGGCCGTCGAGCTCTTTGCCTCCGTCATCATGGGAAGCTCCTGGGCACCGATGCAAGATTATGGAAGCCCTTCGCTCCTACCTGACGACCGGGGCTTGCTCGCATGCAGACCAACATCAAACTCACGGTCATCTCTGTTCTTCCCGGTCACAGCTAAGTACTACCACAATTTATCTGGTTATTAGGCGTTGGCCCTCGCACATTTTCCTTTTTGTGTTCCGCTGACACTGCTACCTTCTTGCCGAGGTCCGGCCAGCGTCGGCCACAGCCCACAGGCACGCGCATGCTCAGTGGAAGAAGTAGTCACGGCGTAGTAGAAGGAGCATGTTGCACGCGCTACAGAGTAGGTTGCAAAAGGTGAGGCGGTCGACGCTGGGCTCCGCCGTCGAAGCGTACGAGGATGACGCTGTGGTGCTACGCGAGCGGCCCGACACGGTCTTCGAAGAGGCCAGCGGTGCCCAGGACGAAGGAGCCGAGCAGGAGACAACCGCTGCGCGCAGATGAAACCTGAGACCGGTGGACTTTCCTCGCCGTGGCACCGCTCTTGGCCACGGAAGCCGGCGAGGGAGTAGCAGTGGCACGCTCCCCAGCCAGCGGCGGTTCAGTGACGAGGGGCGCCAGCTCTTGCGCGCGGCGGCGCATCGAAAGAGGTCTGTGGCGCCGAACATAGGCGCCAGGATCTACGGGTCTCGAGCACAATGTCCTCCGGCAGCCTCACCAGCGAGGACGCTTCTGGGTCCCTCATCTCATCTCCCCCGCAACGCGATGTGGCTCTGGCAGACCGGCAGCCTCACGAGCGAGAACGCCCCCGAGGCGTGCATACCGCTGCTGTTACACGTGTGTGCATGCAATCGTTGGTACTGTACTTGCATGTGCACCACTACATGCAGGCAAGTGTTATTATTATTTTGCTAATTACCCTAACTATGTGGCTAATGGATCCTTGCTCCTCTAACGAGGACATGTTTGAATTTCCTTTGTCAGGATTTCTCCATGGACGATCGGTTTATTTCCATTTGTTAATACTTAACTTCATTTGTACTACTACTAATATTGAAAAGTATAATCACATGATTTTGTCGAATTTAATTTTTACTTCTGCGTGCCTGCAGCAACGCGCGGGGTATCATCTAGTTCACCTAATGCCTATGAACAAAATAAAAATTTCACTAAACATATCGTAGAAGCTATGATAAAAGCTCATGAAGAAAAGCTTGAGTTGGAAGTTTCAATTCCTAGAAAATTACATGATGAATGGGAACCTACTATTAAAGTTAAAATTAAAGATTATGAATGTAATGCTTTATGTGATCTAGGTGCTAGAGTCTCTACTATACCAAAATCTTTGTGTGATGTGCTAGGTCTCACCGATATGGATCCTTGTTCCCTTAATTTAGATCTAGCGGATTCCACTATTAAAAACCATTGGGTAGAATAAATGATGTGCTTATTCTTGCTAATAGGAATTATGTACCCGTAGATTTTATTATGCTTGATATTGAATGCAATCCGTCTTGTCCTATAATACTTGGTAGGCCCTTCCTACGAACCATAGGTGCTATTATTGATATGAAAGAAGGTAACATAAGATTTCAATTCCCATTAAAGAAAGGGATGGAACACTTCCCTAGAAAGAGAATTAAGCCATCATATGAATCTATTATGAGGGCCACCTATGGAATTAATTTGAAGGATGACAACACTTGAAACTATGCATTATGCCTAGCTAGGGGCATAAAACAATAGCGCTTGTTGGGAGGCAACCCAATATTTAATTTTCTTGCAAATTTTTATTTTCTTGTGTGTTTACACAATTTTAGCTTCTGTTATGATAGTGTTTTTATCTTTTAATTAGTGTTTGTGCCAAGTAATACCTTTGGGATGATTTGGATGATAGTATAATTGATGCTGTTTGAAAACAGAAACTTTTGCATCCAGTGCTAGAATTTTTATTTTTTTCTGGAGCATCAGAACCTTCTAATTTTTTTTACACATTATTGATATATGAATTGCCCATGTTTTACTAATTTTTCAGAATGTTTTAAGTTACATAAGTATGACTTTAATTCAGATCTTTACAGACTATTCTGTTTTAAACAGATTCTGTTTTTGTTGCATAGTTTGCTTATTTTGATGAATCTATGGATCGTATCGGGGGGTATGAGCCATGGGGACGTTGGAGTACAGTAGCATTATGCCAATATTAAATATGAATCAATTTACAACAGTACCTGAAGTTTAAGATTTGTTTGTTATACTAGCGGATCTCACGAGGTTTCTATTGAGTTTTGTGTGCTGAAGTTTTCAAGTTTTGGGTGAGACTACGATGGATAAAGGAATAAGAAGCGGCAAGAGCCTAAGCTTGGGGATTACCAAGGCACCCCAAGGTAATATTCAAGGAAGACTCAAGCATCTAATCTTGGGGATGCCCCGGATGGCATCCCCTCTTTCGTCTACAATCTATCGGTAACTCACTTGGAGCTATATTTTTATTCATTACATGATATGTGTTTTACTTGGAGCGTCTTGTGCTATAGTTTTCTTGATTTTGTTTCCTTTTTAGTTTGCCACAATCATTTTTTCTGAACACACCTTTTTGAGAGGGACACGCATTATTCGTGATTTGTTAGAATACTCTATGTGCTTCACTTATATTTTTTTGAGCTAGGCAGTTGCTCTAGTGCTTCACTTATATCTTTTAGAGCACGGTGGTGGTTATATTTTAAAGAAATAGTTGCACTCTCATGCTTCACTTATATCTTTTTGAGAGTCTAATAAATAGCAATGGTAATATGCACTGGTTATGAATTTGGTCCTAATATGATAGGTATTCAAGAGGGATATAATAAAAACTTTCATGTAGATCACTGAATATGATAAGTTTGATTCCTTGCAATAGTTTTGTGATATTAAGATGGTAATATGTGGGAGGTGACAGTAGATAATTGTGGTTTAGTAAGAATATTGGTGTTAAGGTTTGTGATTCCCGAAGCATGCACGTATGATCTGTCGTTATGCTAAGAAGTTGGAGCATGATTTATTCTTGATTGTCTACCTTATGAGTGGCGGTCGGGGATGAGCGATGGTCTTTTCCTACCAATCTATCACCCTAGGGGCATGCATAGTAGTACTTTCCTTTGAGGGCTAATAAACTTTCGCAATAAGTATGTGAGTTCTTCATGACTAATGTGAGTCCATCATTATACACACTCTCACCTGTCCGCAATTTGCTAGCCTTTTCGGTACCGTGCATTGCCCTTTCTCACCTCGAGAGTCGGTGCAAACTTCGCCGCTGCATCCAAACCCCGTGATATGATACGCTCTATCACACATAAGCCTCCTTATATCTTCCTCAAAACAGCCACCATACCTACCTATTATAGCATTTCCATAGCCATTCCGAGATATATTGCCATGCAGCTTCCACTGTTCTTTTTATATGACACACGTCATCATTGTCATATTGCTTTGCATAATCATATAGCTGACATAATATTTGTGGCTCAGCCACCGTTCATCATTTTTTATACATGTTGCGCTAGTATCATTGCACATCCTGGTACACTGCTAGAGGCATTCATATAGAGTCATATTTGTTCTAGTATCGAGTTGTAATTTTTGAGTTGTAAGTAAATAGAAGTATGATGATTATCATTACTAGAGCATTGTCCCAGTGAGGAAAAGAAAAAAAAAGAAAAAAAAGAGGGGCCAAAAAGAGCCCACGAGAAAAAAAAAGAGAGAAAAAAAGAAAAAAGAGAAAAAAAAGAAAAGAAAAATGAGAGAAAAAGAGAGAAGGGGCAGTGTTACTATCTTTTTCCATACTTGTGCTTCAAAGTAGCACCATGTTTTTCATATAGAGAGTCTCCTATTTTGTCACTTTCATATACTAGTGGGAATTTTTTCATTATATAACTTGACTTGTATATTCCGATGATGGGCTTCCTCAAATGCCCGAGGTCTTCATGAGCAAGCAAGTTGGATGCACACCCACTTAGTTTTTATTTTGAGCTTTCATACACTTATAGCTCTTAGTGCATGTGTTGCATGGCAATCCCTGCTCCTCGCATTGACATCAATTGATGGGCATCTCCATAGCCCGTTGATTAGCCGCGTCGATGTGAGACTATCTTCTTCTTTTTTACTTCCCCTTATTAATCTCTACCACCATATTATATTCCACCCACAGTGCTATATCCATGGCTTGCACTCATGTATTGCGTGGGGGTTGAAGAAGCTGAAGCGCGTTAAAAAGTATGAACCAATTGCTCGGCTTGTCATCGGGGTAGTGCATGATAAATACTTTGTGTTAAGAAGATGGAGCATGACAAGATTATATGATTTTGTAGGGATAATGTTCTTTAGTATTTTTATTTCAAAAGACATGATTGTTTGTTAGTATGCCTGAGTATTGATGTCTTTATATCAAATTATAGACTATTGCTTTGAATCATTCGGATCTTAATATTCATACTGTAAAAGAGAATTACATGATGAAACATATTAGGTAGCATTCCACATCAAAAATTCTGTTTTTATCATTTACCTACTCGAGGACGAGCAGGAATTAAGCCAAGCTTGATACGTCTCCAACGTATCTATAATTTTTGATTGTTCCATGCTATTATAGTATCAATCTTGGATGTTTTATATGCAATTATATATCATTTTTTGGGACTAACCTATTAAGCTAGTGCCCACTGCCAGTTGCTGTTTTTGCCTTTTCAGAAAATCATTATCAAATGGAGGCCAAACGAAGAAAAAACTTTGGATTAATTTTTTCTGGACCAGAAGGGACCCTAGAAGCTTCGGGAGAAGACCAAAAGAGTCACGAGGGAGCGACAAGACTGGAGGGCGCGCCCAGGGGGTAGGCTCGCCTCCCAGGCTCGTGGGCCCCTCGTGGCACCTCTTGACCTAATTCCAGCGCTATAAATTCCAAAATATTCCCCGTATACCAGAAAGACAGAAGAGAAAAACCTTTACGCCGCCGCAAGCCTCTGTTCTTCTGCGATCCCATCTGGAGGCCTTTTCCGGTACTCTGCCGGAGGGGGAATCGATCACAAAGGGCTTCTTCATCAACCTTGCTGCCCTTCCGATGATGTGTGAGTAGTTTACTACAGACCTACGGGTCCATAGCTAGTAGCTAGATGGCTTCTTCTCTCTCTTTGATCTTCAATACCATGTTCTCCTCGATGTTCTTGGAGTTCTATCCGATGTAATCTTCTTTTGCAGTGTGTTTGTTGGGATCCGTGAATTGTGGGTTTATGATCAGATTATTCATGAGAAACATTTGAGTCTTCTCTAAACTCTTTTATGCATGATTGTTATATCTTTGTATTTCTCTCCGATCTATCCATTTGGTTTGGCCAACTAGATTGATTTATCTTGCAATGGGAGAGGTGCTTTGTGATGGGTTCAATCTTGCGGTGCTCAATCCCAGTGAATTGTGGGGACATGACACGTATTTGTATTGTTGCCATTAAGGATAAAAAGATGGGGTTTAATCATATTGCTTGAGTTTACTTTGTCTACATCATGTCATCTTGCTTAAGCCGTTACTCTGTTTTCATTAGCTTAATACCCTAGATGCTGCTACTTGTAGCATGCGCTGGTATTTTCCCGAAGAGGAAGGGATGATGCAGCACAATAGAGATAAGTATTTCCCTCAGTTATGAAACCAAGGTTATCGAACCAGTAGGAGAATCACGCAACACCTCAGTTATGAAACCAAGGTTATCAAACCAAAATTCCAGCACTGGACGCAAAACTTTCTGTTTTTAAACAGCATCAATTATACTATCTTCCAAATCATCCCAAAGGCTTTACTTGGCACAAACACTAATTTAAAACACAAAAACACAATCATACCAGTAGCATGACAGTGAAAACACACAATAACAGAAAAATTTATTTTATTTATTGGGTTGTCTCCCAACAAGCGCTATTGTTTTATGCCCCTATCTAGGCATAATGCATAATTTCAAGTATTGTCATCTTTCAAGTTGATTCCATAAGTGGCCCTCATAATTGATTCATATGGTGCTTTAATTCTTTTCCTAGGGAAATGCTCCATACCCTTCTTTAATGGAAATTGAAATTTTATATTCCCTTCTTTCATATCAATAACGGCACCTATAGTTCGTAAGAACGGTCTACCAAGTATTATGGGGCAAGAAGAATTGCATTCAATTTCAAGAACAATAAAATCAATGGGCACATAATTTCTATTTGCAAGAATAAGAACATCATTAATTGTACCCATTGGCTTTTTAATAGTAGAATCCGCAAGATGCAAATTATCATTTCCTTGGAACGGCATTGAAATACCGCATATAGGTAGATATAGTGGACTCATTTGGCACAACTTGGGTTTTACGGAGTTTGGATGCACAAGCAGTATTTCCGCTTAGTACAAATGAAGGCTAGCAAATAGATTGAGAAGCAACCAACCAAAAAACGAAAACGGTCATAAACATGCATTGAACACAACTAACACCGAATAATGCACCATAAGTAGGATATAATTTCATTGCATAACTATTGACTTAACATGCATGCATAGGGAATCACAAACCTTAACACTAATATTCTTACTAAATCATAATTACTCACTAACATGACTCACATATTATCATTTCCATATCGTAAAACTATTGCAAGGAATCACACTTATCATATCCAATGATCTATATGAAAGTTTTTATTTATATCCCTCTTGAATATTCATCACTTTGGGACCAACTTCATATCATGTGCAAATTACCGTTTCTATCATCAACTCTCAAAAAGATTTAAGTGAAGCATGACAGTGCAAATATTTCTTCAAAATTTCAATCTTATCAATTCTCAAAATAATATAAGTGAAGCATGAGAATTCATTTCTTCAAAATTTTAATCAACTCTCAAAATAATATAAGTGAATCATGAGAGTTTATTTCTTCAAAATATAGCCACCACCGTGCTCAAAAAGATTTAAGTGAAGCACTAGAGCAACTGCCTAACTCAAAAAATTTAAGTGAAGCACATAGAGTATTCTAACAAATGATGATAAACGTGTGGCTCTCTCAAGATAGGTGTGTTCAGCAAAGATGATTGTGACAAACTAAAAATCAAACTAAGCAAATACTCATATAATACAAGACGCTCCAAGCAAAACTCATATCATGTGACGAATAAAAATATAGCTCCAAGTAAAATTACCGATGGTTGGTAGAAGAAAGAGGGGATGCCTTCCGGGGCATCCCCAAGCTTAGATGCTTGAGTCTTCCTTGAATATTACCTTGGGGTGCCTCGGGCATCCCCAAGCTTAGGCTTTGACTACTCCTTATTCCTTCATCCATCGTGATCTCACCCAAAACTTGAAAACTTCAATCACACAAAACTCAACAAAACCTTCGTGAGATCCGTTAGTATAACAAAATAAATCACTACTTTAAGTACTGTTGCAAACCCATTCATATTGTATTTTTGCATTATACCTACTGTACTCTAACTTCACTATGGCTTATACCCCCCGATACAATCCATAGATTCATCAAAACAAGCAAGTAGTGCATCAAAAACAGAATCTGTCAAAAACAAAACAGTCTGTAGCAATCTGAATTATGGTCATACTTCTGTAACTCTAAAAATTCTGAAAAATTAGGACGACATGGGAAATTCATATATAAATATTTTGTAAAACATTCAGAAGGTTTTGACGTTCCAGACAAAAACCAAAATTCCAGCACTGGACGCAAAACTTTCTGTTTTCAAACAACATCAATTATACTATCTTCCAAATCATCCCAAAGGCTTTACTTGGCACAAACACTAATTTAAAACACAAAAACATAATCATACCAGTAGCATGACAGTGAAAACACACAATAACAGAAAAATTTATTTTATTTATTGGGTTGTCTCCCAACAAGCGCTATTGTTTTATGCCCCTATCTAGGCATAATGCATAATTTCAAGTATTGTCATCTTTCAAGTTGATTCCATAAGTGGCCCTCATAATTGATTCATATGGTGCTTTAATTCTTTTCCTAGGGAAATGCTCCATACCCTTCTTTAATGGAAATTGAAATTTTATATTCCCTTCTTTCATATCAATAACGGCACCTATAGTTCGTAAGAACGGTCTACCAAGTATTATGGGGCAAGAAGAATTGCATTCAATATCAAGAACAATAAAATCAATGGGCACATAATTTATATTTGCAAGAATAAGAACATCATTAATTGTACCCATTGGCTTTTTAATAGTAGAATCCGCAAGATGCAAATTAAGAGAACATTCATCTATATTGGTGAGACCTAGCACATCACATAGAGATTTTGGAATTGTGGAAACGCTAGCACCCAAATCACATAAAGCATTACACTCATAATTTTTTATTTTAACTTTAATGGTGGGTTACCATTCATCATATAATTTTCTAGGAATTGAAACTTCCAGTTTTAGCTTTTCTTCTAACGCTTTCATCATTGCTTCTACGATGTGTTTAGTAAAAGCCTTGTTTTGCTCATAAGCGTTGGGTGAATTTAACATGGATTGTAACAAAGAAATGCACACAATCAAAGAACAATTATCATAATTAAAATCTTTGTAATGCAAGAGAGTGGGCACATCGCTATTTAAAGTTTTTACCTCTCCAAACCCACTTTTAGCAATTTTCTTATCAAGATTTTCACCCTCCGAATTATGGGGACGCTCTTTAGCTAAAGTTAACTATTCTTCAGTCCCCTTTTCATCAAGTTTTATATTGCTAATTAAAGAATCAATAGATGAAACACCAATCATTTTAATATCCTCATCATTACTACGATAAAAACCGGGAGGAATCGCTTTTTCTAAAAATTCTCGTTTAGCTTTTAGCATGGTGGTTCTTTTCTTACTCTCATCCATGGAGACATATAAAGCTTTAATTGATTCACTAATATCAATTTTGGGTGGCAAAATTTTAGTCTTAAGATTTTCCACATCATGAATAATTCTATCAATGCTCCTAGACATATCATCAAGTTTACTCAATTTTTTTTCTATCGTAGTGTTGAAAACTTTTTGAGCATTAATAAATTCTTTAATATTACTTTCAAGATCAGAGGGCATCCTATTATTATTGTAAGAATTACCATAAGGATTGCCATAATTATTAGAGGAATTTCCAGGAAACGGTCTAGCATTGAAATTACCTCTATAAGCATTATTATTAAAATTGTTTCGCGAGACAAAATTCACATCTACGGGATCATTATTTTCCTCAATCAAAGTGGATAATGGCACATCATTAGGATCAATATTGGCATTTTTGCTAGCAACCAATTTCATAAGCGCATCAACTTTATCACTCAAAGTATTAATTTCTTCAATAGAATTCACCTTTTTACTAGTAGGAGTTCTTTCAGTATGCCATTGCGAATAATTTGCCATAATATTATCAAGCAATTTAGTAGCTTCACCCAAAGTAATTTCCATAAAAGTACCACCCGCGGCGGAATCTAAAAGATTTCTAGAGACAAAATTCAATCCCGCATAAAATTTCTGTATGATCATCCATAAATTTAAACCATGAGTAGGGAAATTTCTTATCATTAATTTCATCCTCTCCCAAGATTGGGCAACATGTTCATAATCAAGTTGCTTAAAATTCATAATTTGATTTCTAAGAGAAATAATTTTCGCGGGAGGAAAGTACTTAGTAATAAAAGCATCTTTACACCTATCCCAAGAATCAATACTATTTCATGGTAAAGATGAAAACCAAATTTTTGCACGATCCCACAATGAGAATGGGAATAATTTTAATTTCACAATATCATTATCCACATCTTTTTTCTTTTGCATGTCACACAATTCTACGAAAGTGTGAAGATGGGATGCAGCATCTTCAATAGGACTACCAGAAAATTGTTCTTTCATAACAAGATTTAGCAAAACGGCATTAATATCACAAGTCTCCGCACTAGCGGTGAGAGGAGCAATCGGAGTACTAATAAAATCATTATTATTAGTATTGGAAAAATCACACAATTTTGTATTTTCTTGAGACATCGTGACTACGCAACCAAGATAACAAGCAAGAAAACAAGCTAACAAGAAAAAGGCAAACGGAAAATATTTTTGTATTTTTGTAAAAATGTTTTAGAAGTGGGGGAGATGAAAATGAGAGGCAAATGGCAAATAAAGTAAATGCAAGGAGATGAGAGTTTATGCAAAGGTACTTGATAGATGTTGATGATGTTTCCCTGGCAACGGCGCCAGAAATTCTTCCTGCTACTTGTAGCTTGCGTTGGTATTTCCCCGAAGAGGAAGGGATGATGCAGCACAGTAGAGATAAGTATTTCCCTCAGTTATGAAACCAAGGTTATCGAACCAGTAGGAGAATCACGCAACACCTCGTTAGCAGCACCTGCACAGAAACAACAAATCCTTGCACCCAACACAAACGAGGGGTTGTCAATCCCTCGGCGGTCAATTGCAAGATCAAATTGTATGTGATAGATAGATAGATTGAAACAAAAATACAAAATAAAATAAATAAAAGAAAATGGCAGCAATATTTTTAGGGTTTTAGTAATATGATTTAGATAGACCCGGGGGCCACAGGTTTCACTAGAGGCTTCTCTCGAGAAAATAGCATACGGTGGGTAGACAAATTACTGTTGGGCAATTGACAGAAAAACAAATAATCATGACGATATCCAAGGCAATGATCATGTATATAGGCATCACGTCCAATACAAGTAGACCGACTCCTGCCTGCATCTACTACTATTACTCCACACATCGACCGCTATCCAGCATGCATCTAGTGTATTAAGTCCATAAGAACGGAGTAATGCCTTAAGAACGATGATATGATGTAGACAAGATAAACTCACGTATGAATAAACCCCATCTTTTTACCCTTAGTAGCAACGATACATATGTGTCATGTCCCTTTCTGTCACTGGGATTGAGCATCTCAAGATCGAACCCACTACAAAGCACCTCTTCCCATGGCAAGATAAATCAATCTAGTTGGCCAAACCAAATCAATAGATCGGAGAAGAAATACGAGGCTATAATAATCATGCATAAAAGAGTGCAGCAAAGACTCAAATAATTTCATGGATAATATGATCATAAACTCACAATTCATCGGATCCCAACAAACACACCGCAAAAAGAGATTACATCGGATAGAACTCCAAGAACATCGAGGAGAACATTGTATTGAAGATCAAAAAGAGAGAAGAAGCCATCTAGCTACTAACTATGGACCCGAAGGTCTGTGGTAAACTACTCACGCATCATCGGAAGGGCAGCAAGGTTGATGTAGAGCCCCTCCGTGATCGATTCCCCCTCCGGCGGAGTACCGGAGAAGGACCCCAGATGGGATCTCTCTGGAATAGAAACTTGCGGCGGCGGAAAAAGTATTTCATGGACTCCCCTGAGGGTTTCTGATTTTTTCTGAATTTATAGTGGAAGAATTAGGTCAAACGGAGCTGGGTGGGCCCCACGAGGTACCAGGGCGTGCCACCCCCCCTGGGGCGCGCCCTGGTGCCTCGTGGCCCACTCCTTCATCTTCTGGCCCTCTCCCGAAGCTTCCAGTGTTTATCTTGTCCAATAAAAAATCTCCAAACAGTTTCGTGGCATTTGGACTTCGTTTGGTATTGATTTTCTGTAAAACAAAAACAGGGCAGAAAACAGCAACTGGCACTGGGCACTAGGTTAATAGGTTAGTCTCCAAAAATGATATATAATTGCTGTAAATGATTATAAAAACATCCAAGATTGATATTATAACAGCATGGAACAATCAAAAATTATAGATACGTTGGAGACATATCAGATGCATGCTGGATAGCGGTCGATGGGTGGAGTAATAGTAGTAGATGCAGGCAGGAGTTGGTCTACTTGTCTTGGATGTGATGCCTATATACATGATCATTGCCATGAATCCGTCATAACTATGCGCTTTTCTATCAATTGCCCAACAGTAATTTGTTTACCCACAGTATGCTATGTGTTCGAGAGAGAAGCCTCTAGTGAAAACTATGGCCACCGGGTCTACTTTTATCATATATTAAATCCAAAAATACCTTGCTGCAATTTATTTACTTTTATTTTATTTTGCAATTTACTATTCTATCTATCACTATCAGAATTAAACCTTGCAAGTAACCGCTAAGGGGATTGACAATCCTCTTATTTGCGTTGGGTGCAAGTGTTTGCTTTTGTGTGTGTAGGTGCTGCTAACGAGGTTCTATGTGGTTCTCCTACTGGATTGATAACCTTGGTTCTTAACTGAGGGAAATACTTATCTCTACTGTACTGCATCATCCTCTCCTCTTCGGGGAAATCACAATGCAGTTCACAAGTAGCATCCTCTTATTTCAGACTCAGCGTAATATGGGGGAGCAATGTCTGAAGGGAAATTGAACTCGAGTAACTGAGCCGGAGAGTGCAACCTGTCCACCTACCTGATCTGGTTCTCCTCCTATAACTCGTCCACCGTCCTGTGCTTCATGGTGGCGATCTTGTAAAGCCCGAGAGCCATGATACGTAGCGGCCTTTTTCTCACCAGTCGTCATGCCAAGATGTAGACTTCCCGCTATCACCTAGCGAAAATGGTGGTACCGACCATTATTAGAGCCATGTCTGCATCATCGCAAGGCAACATAGAACCCACCCATGGCCGATTAGGGTCGATCCACTGGAGCTAAGGCCAGCACAACTTCAGAGCTCGGCCGATCAGGGTCGGTCCACTGGAGCCAAGGCCAGCACAACCTGTGAGCTCGGTTGAACCTCTCAAGGTCCATGACTCCGAGCCCCCCAGAGCCTTAGGCCAACAGACTGACCCCTAGTTGACTAGAGAGTGGCCGCCAGACGCATTCTCAGAGTCATCACCACACCAGATGAAGTTGCGAGCTTGTGATTTTCCTAGGTAAGCAGAGGGAGTGCCGTGAGGTGATATGCTACAACTGCGGACAATACTATTTTAAGGGCTAGGCAAGCTGCCCGCGGCCTTGTTCAGGAGCGGTTGGAGGTCAGTCCTCCTAAGCCGCCTCGTGTGGAGAGGGAGGCCCATGTACGCCCTAGAGGCAATAATAGATGTTATTATTTATCCCCATGTTCCTAATTAAGTTTATGTTCCGTGCTATAACTGCCATGGTTCCCAAGCCCGTACATCCATAAAGGCTCTGAGGAAAACCCATGTGCACGTGTGGAATAATAAACGGTAAAAAGTATTCCTAGTCAAGCCTCTAAGACTGGCTCAAGTGTTGCATGATGATCACGTTTTCCTGATCATGGGCATGTCTATGCCGGCAACTTTGAGGGCACAATGTCAGAAGAACATTTGTGTTGAATCGATCCGAATTGATGTTATGCTATGAGATACATTCGTCACAAGTTAATGGTTTATAACACAGAGAAAGTTAACGTTTGCATAATTCCTTAGACCATGAGAGTATCGAGTTTCTTCATGCTTGCTTCATGAACTTTGGGGTTTGTTAAACGTCATCCGTAACTGGGTGGCTATTACGGCGGCTTATGGGTTCATGGGAAAGTATGACAAGGGACTTGATAGCTCAAGATTGGGATTTGCTCCTCCGACGGTGGAGAGATATTCTCTGGGCCCTCTCGGTGTTACGGTATCCATCATCGTCTGGCCAGACACCATGTGATTTGATCACAGGGATGCCAGAACACGGGAACGAGAAAAGAGAACAAAACCGGTAACGAAGTAACTGGCATAGTGGACAAAAGTTGTTGATCCACGGGGATGCCGATAAATCTCACCTCGGGTGTTTGTAACATATCGTGAAGCAACATGAATAGCACACGGCAAACTGGAGGTTCACTCGAATATTTATTCGTGTGGGTATAGGGATCAATATGGGTGTCCACGGTTCCGCTATTGATCATTGATCGGAAAGTGTTCCGGTCATGTCTATACTTTACCGAACCTATAGGGTCACACGCTTAAGGGTCATCTATCTGCTGAATTCTAGACAGGGAGTCTGAGAGAAAGTCACCGAAAAAGTTTCGGAGACAACGGAAGAGTTCCGGAGAGAACACCGGAATAGTTTCGGTAAAACTGAAAAGTTGTTTCGGAGAACACCATTAAGTCAAAATGGATTCGTCACACGCTTGGAACTTTTTGGAGGGTGCCAGAATTGTTTTGGGAACTTCTAAAAATTTTCTGGAGAAAAAACCCGGAAATGTTCCCGAGCTGCCGGAACCGCTTTGGTTGCTTTTCGCCGATGAAAATCACTGATCCGGAATTGTTTCGGAACGCGTCCAAAATTATTTTAGTGGGTACTGAAAATGTTCTAAGACCTACAAAAATATTTTCGGATTTAACGGTCGTGGAAAAATGTTTCATGAATAGTGGGAACACTATTTTGAATAGTGGAAACACTATATGTAAATAGTGGAAACACTATATGTAAAATAGTGGAAACACTATTAGGGGATAATGCAGGCATGGTGATGCAGTCATGGTGATGCAGGCAACACTATTTGGAAGCCTCCCCATCTTGCTCTTTATGTGGGACATAAAGCATGGGCATTTTGGGTTTTTCAAGTGCCACCCTACCCCTTGGTTTTCCTATAAATAGAGGTGGAGATGAGCTCTCCACACTCACTCTTCTCTCACATACAAATGCCATGCATGAGCTGGCCTTCTCTCTCCCTCCCCGCGAAATAGTTTCGTAGACCCGAAAGGCTGTCTGGGTTTCGGTGGGAACTAGTTCTGGACGGCGAAGCCCTGCCGGATAGCTGACACCGTATGTGTGCAACCCCGTAGAGAGGTCGTAGGTTCGATATTTTTGCCCGAGGGGCTGTTCGAGAGTGCCTCCCGAAGGGCTGTCCGAGTGACCGTCCGAGATTCTGTGTGTGCCTCCCAAAGGGCTGTCCGTGACACCGTCTGGGGGACTGTCCGACCGCCTCCTGAAGGGCTGTCCGAGTGGCTGGCAAGGGAGTTCATCCTCGCGGTTGGAAGGTTGTAAATCCTAGCTGCGGGGATCTGCACCGAGGATCTTCATCGACTCTACTTCCGCTGCGCTACGAGTCGGTAACGATCAGATCAAAAACCTTGTATGCATCTCCATAGTGATCCTGGGCGTGCTCGCTGTACCGATTTTTTTTGTTTTCTGTCGCGTTTCCCTACAATCGCCACACCAGATGAAGTTGCGAGCTTGTGATTTTCCTAGGTAAGCAGAGGGAGTGCTGTGAGGTGATATGCTGCAACTGCGGACAATACTATTTTAAGGGCTAGGCAAGCTGCCCGCGGCCTTGTTCAGGAGCGGTTGGAGGTCAGTCCTCCTAAGCCGCCTCGTGTGGAGAGGGAGGCCCATACTTATGAAAAGTTCAGGAGTTTTAAAAAATGTTCATAAAAATAAATTTTGTTCATGATTTATCACAAATCTTCATATTTTTTTTAAAATATTTGCAATTTTTTAAAATGTTCATGCATTAGGAAATGTTTTCACGTCTTAAAATTATTCGTGAATTTAAAGTATGTTTGTCAATTTTTTTTAAAAAATTTTATTCACGGAAATAAAACTATTCATGAATTTCAAAAGGTGTTCATGTTTTAAAAATGGTCATGCATTAAGAAACGCTTTCACATCTAATTTTATTTTATTTTATAAATTTTGGAAATGTAATTTAACAAGGAAACACACGAAAAGAGAAGAGAAAACAGTCTTGAAAAAATGGCAACATAAATAAAAAAGAGGTTTGGATCGCCATCATACTCATCAACAATGGATGAGTGTATGCGCGTATGTATGAGCGCTTGCGTTTGTACTGTGTTCAAAAAAAACAATCACGGTCCATTGTGCATCGCGTTGCTCCAATCTGCCAAGCAGTGAAACTTTACCAAAAAGAGGTTTGGATTGATTCTCCTGCATACCACGTCTCGCGCTGAATTTCAGCCGACCTTCACATCTGCAATCAAAGCACTGCGTCTAAATCCAGAAAGTTGGTTTGCAACTTAAAATCAGGAGAGTTCTCAGAAAAGGAAGGAAAGCCACAGCCCACAGGCACCCCGCCTCACTGCCCAAAAATTCGAGCTGCCGCCCCACCTCTGACCCGGCCCGCCAAGCCACAGGTCCAAGCTTCCCGCCACGTCACCGATCCGCGGCATCTCTCTCGCGGATCCCCATCTCGACCGTCCACTGCATCCGCATCGAACGGCAGGCACACGTCTCGTCCCACCTCTCGTCCCCTTTAAAACACCGCCCGCCCCTTCCCGCAAATCACAACACCAACCACCACCTCTCCTCCAACCCCACATTCGCTCATCAGCAGCTCGAAGAGGATCGTCAGCGACCATGTCTGGGCGCGGCAAGGGAGGCAAGGGTCTCGGCAAGGGCGGCGCCAAGAGGCACAGGAAGGTGCTCCGCGACAACATCCAAGGCATCACCAAGCCGGCCATCCGGCGCCTGGCCAGGAGGGGCGGCGTGAAGCGCATCTCGGGGCTCATCTACGAGGAGACCCGCGGCGTGCTCAAGATCTTCCTCGAGAACGTCATCCGCGACGCCGTCACCTACACCGAGCACGCCCGCCGCAAGACCGTCACCGCCATGGACGTCGTCTACGCCCTCAAGCGCCAGGGCCGCACCCTCTACGGCTTCGGCGGCTAGGCTCTTTCTCGCCCCCCTGCAGATCCCAAAAGCTTGATAGAACCGCGACTTGTTTAGTTCAGTACTTCCTCTGTAGTTCGAAGAGAATCGTGAAACAAAGCTATTCGCATCTGGAGTTGGAAATCAAACCCGTGTCTGTGCAAGTACCGTGTTTCTGAATTTTGTGTCGCTGGTTGGCCTGCTACTTCTCTGTTTGTGTGCAATTGCTGTTTCTTCTGTGATGCAAAATTGTGTGCGCTTCGGAGTTACTAGTAGATTTTACAGTAGACCCTGACGAATCGTACTTGGCAGAATTGATGTTCCTTCTGTTGTGCAACGCTGTAATTGAGATTGATTTTATCTGCATTCCATACATCCAGTCTTAGATTGATTTGTTATGCTCACCAGAGTTCCAGCTGTGCAAATTAGTCTGAAACTCTCATAGCTACCAATTCATGATGTGGTTACTGTTAACTGCTACTGTAAGTTGATCAGAATCATCATTTCTTCTTTATCTCTGTCGATTTCAATTGCTTGCTTGAACAGTGATTCCATGTGCAGAATTTGCTAATATACATACGTGAAACCCCCTTCTGCAGTGGCAGCAACAACTACATCCTTCAGAGGAATTGGTCGTCTTCGTTTTGCTATCTCAAAGGAGGATGTGGATGAGTTTACAGTGACAATGATTCACTGCAAATCCTGATGTGTTCAAGGCCAGTGCTTTAGTAGGTCTCATTCACTGTATTCAAACGATTTTCCATTTGTGAGGTGTCAACAAAAAGTGAAAAACTGAACAATGAAAACAAAGGAACGGGTGCAATGATGCCTTAGATCTCTTATGAATTAGTACATTCAGATATCCAAAGCAGCTCAAATAACGGAGTAATAATCTGTCCTGAGAAGACATGATGCAGATTACAAAACCATCATCCGGTCAGAACGGCGATGTAACAGGCATACCAAGTTAGATTGATATTGGTATTCACACGAATTAGTGGTCCTTCTTGTTGTTTGGCTTTGAAGTATATTTGTGTATAAAAGAAGTCTTTCTATTAGACAATAAACTGAAGATACATCATTTTGATAGATAATAATATCTAATAGACAGGTTACAGTATCTAAATACATTTTTCTCTTCGACGCCAACAGCTCCGGCCCCCTCCCACATGAACAACTTCAGGAACGCCTTTATGATACTGAACGCCTGATACAGGGAGGCGACTGAATATGGCAAACATGTTGCAAACACGCTGAAGAGATATAGACACACAAGTACCGACGTAGACAACAAAAAGACCCTCCCATTTTGTACTATCAACACAACCAAAATTTGGCACTTATGTTTAAAGTATACATGTACACCGGTAACAGAAAAGAAATGAAAAATTACTATCAAGTATGGGCAGTGAGATGACTGAAGCAGCACATAGATGGCAATTTCCCTTGAAAATCTCCGATTCACAGCATCCCAGTCCGGCACAGAGTAGAGCAACCACACTTTTTCAAGGCACACAATACAGCATTTCAGATCGTTGTCATTGAGCGAAGGGAACACCGGAGTCGTCGGATGAGGGCTGTAGCGCATTGATCTTGATAACATATTTCTTTCGACTAGATATGCTGCTGACCTCTGAGCTCGCGAGTGTGTCATCTAAGGTATCATGCAAGGCGGAGTCCTCGTCGTCATAAGCGTTACCGATATGGCCACTGCATTTGCGGCAGAGCAATCGTGTTCTCCTTCTGAAGAAACCCCATGAAGACCTTGAGCTGAAGTATGGCGTGCAGCTCACCTCGTCGGTTTGCGTGAACCGGCTCTCGTCGACTGCGAAGAACGAGATGACACCTTTCCTGATCTGCTTTCCATACTTTGATCCAATGTTGGCCGTGTTCCGTGTCGAGGAGCTCAAGTTCAATGCGTAGCCACAGTATCCACAGCTGTCATGAAGAAACAAAGAACACACATCATCAAACTGAACATAGAAACCTGAAACTACCATCCTACTGCTTTGACAAATGACAATTCTGTGTTTTTCTGTATGCCTTCACAAGTTCAAATTATGTCCTACAGAATTTATTATATCCATGTCAAATCAGCTATCAAGATGTAGCTATCACCAGGCAATTTGGTTGTGTGCAGCCTAACCTATGCCGAAGCCGGGTGTCGCTCAATGTGCTGTGTATCTGCTCGATGCTACATTTTGGGTTAATAAAAGCGCCATTTATTGAAGGAAAAGGTAAAAACAGGCTATATTCTTCTGCACTCAAAACGTAACATTTTTTTTTAACGAAACACAGAGATGCTGCTTGTCATTCATCAAGATAAGAGGAGAAACCTCAAAGGGGATTACATGTCAAAACTGTACAGAAAAACAAAAGAGGGAAGTAAGGCTACATCTGACTAATCCACTTAACACCTCTTATCCCAGCCGTGAGCCAGATGTTGAGCTCAGAGATCATGATCTCTTGGAAGAAACAGAGGGCCAACGATGATCGCTTGGCTTCAGTATTCTGAAGAAACAGAGGTTCTAGCAGCCAGAACTTAACTAGAAGCAAAAGATTCAGTATCCATCCATGATGTACCAACTGAACCCAGTGACACCGCAACAGTATTCTAAAATTGACCTGATTAGTGGACAGTAAGTAGCACAGGCTTTTGACAGCAAATACAGCAAGGAGTGCGTCCTAGTACAGGTCAGGGACCAAACAAGATTGACGATCCTAGGGTTCAACTGTAGGTATATAATAATAAAGCAGCGGGAAGAGCGAGCCGCAGCTCGCAGGAGGTGAGGGGAGTCGGCGAACCTGTAGGCGACGTCTTTGGCGGAGTAGCAGTCGTCGAGGGCCCTCGTCATGCCTCCTGAGTCCCGATCGATTTGAGAAAGTGTCGGCCAGCGGGGAAGGGAGGGAGGGGGGAGGGAGAAGAGGGGGGCTCTGCTCTTTTGATTGGGGGCTGGCCGGGACGGCGAAGCGGGCAACGGTCTCCGCGGAGGGCAGGCCGCGCTGGTTTTTCTTTCTTTTTCTTCTGGATGATGAGAGCCCTTTTGCGCACGTCGTGGCGGATGGTGGTGGATTGATTAATTGAATTGATTGATGGGGGCGTTGCTCTGGGGTTGTTGTTGCCATGCCAGCAGACGTGGGCAGTGCCGTTATTCCTGAAGATTGCTGCCTGCCGAGTAGTCTGTGATGCGATCGTGTGAAGACTGATGGTGCCTCGTTCGTCGTGTTTGCGTGTTGCCAAACGTTGCGCCTGTCCCTGTTCAAACTGTCTACTGGCACTCTGTTTTTTGAGTGATGCTTCAGAGAAACTAGGCACCGGTTTCGACTAGACCAGGCAGCATCAGGAATAATTACCCCGCCAATCAATGTTTAAGGACACGTGGCTCCGTCACCGTAGCCATCCAGATAAGGTACGTGTCCTTTTCCTTCATGGCTTGGCTTGGTTATGGGTCTTTCTCCATGCAATAATTCTCACGATCAAATGGCCCATGTGACGGGATTGCTCCGTTCGCTATGTTCGCGCGTTAGGGGTGGCATAACCCATTTTTGTAAGAGACACGGGTGAGATAGCTTTATTCGGCCGACTTCATCCAAGGGAAAAAGACAAAGTGATTAGAGAGATTAAGTACTTCAGCATGGGGAGTAGCATCAATGATAACCACGATGTTTTTTTTTATGGTCAACGCAGGAGCTGATATGTTTACCCCCCGGTATTATAAGCATGCGCCGTTGCAAATAAAGAAGCAACAAGAAGGTGGGCCATACGATGAACTGACGCTCAAAGGCGTTACTGGGTGCTTAGGGTTGTGCTCGTGGAGGTCAACAATGGCGGCGAAGAGCAGCGATATAGAGGTCAATAGTGAGAGGAGACAGTCTGGGGATGAAGAGACGGTGCAAAGGAAGGGTAGGCATGAAAACATGAATGTGGCGGGTGTCGAGATCAGGCGCCTCGCAGTCAACCACCTCCAACGCCGCCAGCAGACCTTAGAACACAACCGGGGAAGCCGATACGAAGGAGCAAAGACCAGGGAGACAATGCGAACCAGCAACAACCCACATCAGAGAGAACCCCTCCCCGGACTAACCTGCGCACATGCCATCCGCCGCGCAACACAACGAGCTTCACGAACTTGGCCGCTAAGAGCATCTACAACCGGACCACTCATATTTTCCCCAAACGGCCGGGCGAATAGCCCGGTCACTGCGTGAACAGGAGAGAGAAGGAAAAAAGCCACCCAACCAGATCCCCACATTGTACTCGTATGTCCGGGCTGTCCGCAAATCCCCATATCCACACCATACATGGGGAGGATATGAGGATGTCTGGGTGCATCCGGGCAGTCCTCCATGTGGGATGCAGACCATCCAGAATCACCTTTTCTCTTTATTTATTCTTTCTTTTCTCTCTCTCCATCGCCACCAATCACATGTATTTAACTTGACAATTTGGGAAGAAAGTAAGGGACATGCATGCACATATGGAGGTTTGAAACGGACGTTGCCCGGACGCGGCCGCGGTCCTTTGAGGTGCCAAATTTGACTATTGTGGTTGTAGATGCCCTAAGGCAACAAGTGCGAGTCCAACATTTCTCGTAAAATATCTCCCCTAAAACCGCATATGGGATTCCCGCTCAATCTGATAGCACCACTTGAGTCTGTAATGCCATTGTTCGACCAACAATCTATATCCATTGCTATAATTTAATCCTCAAAATAGGAAGCAAAACACCGAGATAGCAAAATACAACGAGAGTGCAAATACCAGATAGCAATAGCACAGTAGAGATAGCATCAACCTTTTCTTCTACTAGCGCCAAAAAGCGACACTGCGCCCCTAAGAGAGCCTATTTGAATCTTTGGCAATGATTTGGTTAAAAGAAATGGAATAGGGAGTGGAGGGAAGAGGTTGATTGAGTGACAGTTTTTGTTCAACGAATAATTTCATAGGTCCTTGAACAATTTTTTGTTGGACGCAAGTCCATGTATGTGCTTTTTGTTCATTGTCACAAATGCGATCATGGCCTTTTTCTCAATGTTCAAGAAAGCGTTTTTTAGCGCCGCTTAATCGCGCTTAAGCGCTGAGCACCGGCTAAACGCTTCGCTTCTGCCCTTAGCGAAGGTTTTAGCGTTGAGCGTTTTTTAGCGGCGAGTTAGCGTCGCTTTAGCGCTAGGCGCTGGCTAAGCGTGCGCTGCGCGCGCTTAATCGATCGAAAAGCAAGGGGAACGCTCGAGCGGGAGTTTGAAAACTGTTGGGCGGGAGGGCCACAAGGGGTATAAAGGGCTTGGGCCAAAACAGGCCTGTTCGGCTAGGGTTACAGGGTTAGAAGGGGGGGGGGGGGGGGGAACGAAGAGAGTTTTGTGGCGGCTGCTCCTGCTCTGGATCCAGCGGCGGCTCCCTGGCGTTCTTCCTCCTCCTCGCAATCTACTGGATCTGGACGCCGGTAGCTCCTCCTCCTCCTCCTCCTGGACGTCCCCTCCTACCAGTTCAGGTGAGGATCTCCTCCTCTCCTCTCCTCTCCTCCTTCTCCCCAGCTCCTCTTCTCCTCCTCTGTTCCACAGATCCATAGATCCTCTTCTAATCTGTAATCTTTTCTCCAGTTCTCATCCATAGGTAGGCATGCAGCACTGCAGCAGCAGTTTCTTTGTTGTTCTTGTTCAGTTCTTTGTTTCATTCATTGCCTCATTAGTCTTTGCTTAATTCCAACAGCAGGCAACACTAATTTAGTGGTCATTGGTGATTGGTTAATTCCTGTTCCTCCTAACAGTTAGTCATTTGTTTAGGAATAGCAAAGCTAGCAGGTGGGCACTAAAGAGGAATTTGTCTAGTACTAGTATGGAGTCAGGAGGAGGAGATGATGCTAGTGCAGCAGCAACAACAGCAGAAGAGAGAGCAAAGATTCTCAAGAGGAATTCCGATGATATGGGTTGGGCCTATGGTCAGCTGGTTGATCCTAACAACCTTCAGAGAGTGAGGTGCAATTTCCGCAGTCAGATTTTCACGGGAGGTATTTACCGGCTGAAGCAACACATTGCGGCAAACTCAAATGCAGTGAGGACCTGCCTGCGGTGCCCACAAGAAGCTAAAGAAGCTTGCTTAAAAGCTTTTGAAGAAAAGGCAGCAAAGAAGCAAAAGAAGTATGAGCATGAGAAGGCTGTGAGAGATGCTGTTGTTATTGATGCATCATCCACTCCTCAAGGTCAAGCTCGAGATGATGATGAAGTCACTTGTATTGGTAGCTCACAACCTCATGTGTTAGGTCCTATAGATAAGTGGACACGTACCATTGACCCCAAGTTATCGGGAGAAGCAAGACTCAAGCAAATGAAGATTAACAAGGCAACATGGGATGAGAGATCACTTCGAGCACATGAGTACATTGCAAGATGGGTGTATACCCATGGTAAGAGCTTGCTGCCCTGTTTTTTCCAATTAAATTGTAGATTGTTTGCTGCCCTCCTATGCTAAGATGTGTCTCTCTTATATGCAATGCAGCAATATCGTTCAATGCAATTGACAATGATGAGTTTAGGCAGATGGTTCAGGCCATTGGTCAATTTGGCCAAGATCTAGATCCACCTAGTCAATATGATCTCCGGGAGACTTTGCTGAAGTCTGAGTATGCAAGAATCAAGAGTGAACTCAAGGACCGAGAGGTTGAGAAGGGCAAGCATGGTTGCTCTCTCATGACTGATGCTTGGACTGACATGAAGAGGAGAAGCATTATGAATCTGGTCACACATTGCTCGGAAGGTGTTAGCTTCATCAAGTCAAAGGAAACATCAGACACACCACATACAAGTGAGATGATCTTCAATCCAGTTGACAAAACAATTGAAGAATTAAGTGCTGAACATGTGGTGCAGGTTGTGACTGACAATGCTTCGAACAACATGGGAGCTAAGGATCTCTTGAAAGTGAAGAGGCCGAAGATATTTTGGAGCTCGTGTGCAACTCACACTGTCAATTTGATGCTCCAAGGGATTGGCAACTTAGCTAAGTTCAAGAAGATAATTGATAAAGCCAAGGCTTTCACAATATTTGTGTATGGGCACCATCGCACCTTAGAGTGCATGAGATCCTTCACCAAGAAGAGAGAAATCATAAGGCCGGGAGTAACCAGATTTGCTTCCCAATTCCTCACTTTGCAAAGCCTTGCAGACAAGGCTGATTCACTAAGAAAGATGGTGGTATCCTCTAAGTGGGACAAGATTAAGGATGTGCACTCAAAGAAAGGCAAGGATGCTACAGCCATAATTCTCAACAAGCCCTTCTGGAAGGGTGTGAATCTTTGCATCAAGGTGTTCGAGCCGTTGATGAAGGTCCTCCGGTTGGTTGATGGTGATGCACGGCCCTCAATGGGCTTTGTGTATGGAGAGATTGTGAAGGCAAAGAAAGAAATCAAAGAGGCCTTTGGTAATGTCGAGGCGCACTACAAAGATGTGTTAGCTATAGTTCAAAACAAGATGAAAGATAAGCTTGATGCCCCACTGCAGTTGACTGCATATTTGCTGAATCCACACTATAGCTATGCAGATGACAGCATATTTGATTCTGTTGACATCAATACATCCTTTTATTCTTGTGTGGAGACATTCTATCATGGTGATGAAAACATGCAAGACAAAGTTGTGAACTATGAAATAGGCAAGTTCCAAAGTAGAGATGGATCCTTTGCAAAGAAGCTTGCTAGGACTTGCCAAAACTTTGACTACAATCCTGGTTAGTCATTACTTGCAAAACTTTCACTTAGTTGCATATTTTGTCTAGTACTCAAGTTCCTATAGTATTATTTAGTTCCTGACTATGAAATTCCTCTTCCTAGTGGCTTGGTGGAGAATGTATGGAGGTGAGACACCAGGGCTGAAGGACATGGCTATGAAGATCCTTTCTTTGACCTCAAGTTCTTCCGGCTGTGAGAGAAATTGGAGTTGTTTTGAGTCAGTTAGTCTCCAAAACTGAATTTGTTTCAATGCTTTGTCAAGTTCCTATTAACTAGTTCCTAACTAGTACCATTGGCACTTGTAGATACATACCAAGAGGAGAAATCGACTTACAGCAGATCGCCTCAATCAGCTTGTGTACATCCAGTTCAACTCAAGGCTGTTATCCAAGAAGAAAAGGATCAAGCAGAGGAAGAACATTGATGTTCTCCTAAGTACTGATGCATCCGAAGCACAAGGCTTCTTGTTTGAGGGAGGAGATGATCATGCTTTCATGGTGTTTCCAGATGGAGATGAGGGGGCAGATTGTATGCCACATTGGAGTGTGATTGGAGATGCTATGGGAACTACTGAACAACTTGAGCTTCGCCGAAGTGCAAGAGTTAGAGATCTCCATGATGAAGAGTTTGAGTCAGACGCAGAAGAAGTAGAGGAGACAGATTCAGAGGGGGAGGACATAGAGTACGAGGATGATGAAGATGAAGTGGTGACTGGGCGCACTTATGTGGATGATGAGACTGATCCATGAAGTCATGAACTGCTGCTTGAGCAGCTACTGCTTGGGCTGGGGCTGCTGTTTGGCTGCTACTGCTTGCCTGCTGCTGCAGCTGCTTGAGCTGCTGCTTGGCTGCTGCCATTTATCTTATATGCTCATTCTAAGACAATATTATGCATTTATGCTTGCTGTGTGAACCACTGAACCTTATCCTTATGTGTTATTTGCCTATTTGTTATGGTGTGTGAACCACTGAACCTCAACATTATATGCTATTTCAGATTTTCAGTTACCTATGTGCTATGTTACCTGTTTTCTTCTGCATATTATTGAAAAACACCCAAATTCTGGCCAATTTTTTAAAAAATGCTTAATCCGGTTAAGCCGCGCTTAAGCGACCATTGCTCTAAGCTGTGGCCTTCCGCTATGCTTACGCTTACCGCTTTCTTGAACATTGCTTTTTCTAGTGTCTATAAACATGTCATGACCAACAAGTGCATAGAGTTTTGTCATAGCTTTTTGGAAGTTGTCGTGGGTGCAAGTCTGACAGTAGTGTGTAGGGGTACGGATGAGAGGGCAGAGCCTAGCTACGGCGCAGGTGTTACACTCGGATTTACGAGTTCAGGCCCCTCAGTGGTGGAGGTAACAGCCCTACGTCTCGGTGCTCTGGAGCTTGATTGCTTGAGCGTATGAGTTACAAATGGATTGCGAACCCTTGGAATGGAGCTGGGGGGTGGCTTATATAGTGTTCGCCAGCCCTCCCATGAATGCCGCCATTACCAGGGGTTAAGAGGGGGTTTAAGGGCGCCAGGTAACGGGCGCATTGATTACAATTAATACGAGCGAGCGCATGTTCTGACCGTTGCGCTCCTGGAGCCTCCTGGCCTTCTCTGGTCGAGTGACTGTCAGGTACTCCGAGTGAATTAGGTGGTCGAGTGGACTCCTGCTTCCCGAGTGATTCATTGAACTCCGAGTGAATGTCAGTCTGCATAACTCTTGGTTGCCAATCTGGCCCTGGGGCCCAGTATAAGGCGTGTGGAGTCCTAGGGTAGGGTCTGTAGGTCAGGCCTGTTACCCTATCCCTAGTACATGCCCTCGTCATTAGCCCCCGAATCGGTCGAGGTTAGGCGGGTCGAGTCAAGGCGAATTCCCAGGCGAGTTGAGCACTACGGAGGCGCTCAAGAACTCTTACTGGTCGTTAGACGCCCTTGTCTTCATGCGGCACCTTGACGGATTCTGGATCATATGATGTCCGAGTGAAATGACTAGTCTCTATCCGAATGAGATGAGTAGTCTCCATCAGAGTGAAAGGAGTGGCCTCCGTCTGAGTGAAAGGAGTAGCCACATGCCGTGTGTAGGAGTGGATCCGAACGTAGATGGCACGTCTTCAAAGCGAGAGCAATCGGCTTGCTGGACTCCGGATTTCGCGGGATTTGAAACCATATTTGAGCGCGCGGGAACGGTTGCAGCGCAGCGAGTGGGGAAAGTGGGGCGTGACGCCTCGATTTTCGCCCCGCTTTCCGCCATGTACCGCTGGATCTTTGACGGCGCGATTTGAGGAGATCTGCGGGCCCATGATTCAGTGATGCGGATTGGGGAGCGGTGCTGGCGGCGATATAAGGGGCGGCCGTGGCGGAGAGGGAGAGAGAGACAGATCCCCTTTTCCCCAACTTCTCCAGTCCGCCCGATCCCTTCTCCCGCAACCCACTCCGCGCAAATCTTCCTCAGTGTTGGAGAGCTCGGCGACGATGGCGAAGGACAAGACGGCGAAGCTCGAGAAGGCGAAGAAGGCGGCGAAGAGCAAGAAGGCGTCGAGCTCCCGGGTCGTGCCTCCGCGCGGATGGATGTAGGGCGACTGGCTCCCGCCGTCCACCACGGTGGACGACATCAGCGGGCTCGTCGTGGACGGGCTGATCCGCGATGGGACGTGGAGGCTGCCGGAGGAAGGGGAGATCGAGCCTGCGCCGCGCCCTGGAGAGTGAGTGCTCCTCACCACGCACGTGGAACGAGGTTTCTCCATGCCACCCCACCCCTTTTTGCGTGGTTTTTTGAACTTCTTCGGCGCTCAACTCCACCATTTGCCTCCGAATGCCATAGTGTATCTCGCCGCTTTCGTTTCTTTGTGTGAGAATTTCCTGGGTTGCCCGCCGCACTGGGGTTTGTTCAAACACATCTTCACATGCCGTTCCCAGTCGGTCAAAAAGGCCAACCCCGAGGGGGAGAGAACCCATGTGACCCAGCTGTGCGGCGGCTTGGGTATTCAGATCCGGGGCAAGAGTGCATTCCCATCTATGTCTTTTCCCGATTCGGTTAGGGGTTGGCAGTCGACCTGGTTCTACTGCAATGACTTGCCTTGCTCTGGCTCGTCGACTGGTCTTCCCCCTTACACGACTGAAAGAGTCAAGACCCCTCCCGCACTGACGGTTGATAAGGAGGAGAAGACTGACGTGGGGATCTTGGTGAGTGCCATGGTCGGTCTGATTCAGGGCGGAGTGACTGGCCTGGATCTTCTGGAGGTCTTCCTCAGTCGGAGGATCCAGCCACTGTAGGAGCGGGCTCACCCCATGTGGCTCTACACTGGGGTCAACGACTCAACCTGAGTGCATCCAGAAGACGTCGAGGAGAAATCGGTGGAACAGTGGATCAAGTGCATCACTGGCGCGCGCGACAATCCGCGAGTGTCAAAATGGATCCCGCCCTACGACGCCAATAACCTACCATTGGAGGTAAGACATGCATTCCCGAGTGAATTCTTTATGCGCAAATTCTCCGAGTGAACTGAGTAATCCGAGTGAACTGACTGAATCTGCTGTCTCTGATCTTCGTGTCTTGCAGGAGTTCCAGAAGATGCTCTCGCCTGTGCCGAATGGGGAGCAACCTGCCGGAGGCGCTGAAAGCGAACATGGCAGCGCCGGGGGCAGCTACGCGGAGGACAACGAGGAGGAGAGCGACGACTCGGCAGAGAGCGACGAGGTTGAGTCCTCCCAGTCTTCGGAGCTGCGCTCCGAGCGCCGCTCCAAGATAAATCATGACCCGAGTGCTGACCCGGGGAAGGAGGTGGTTCCGAGTGCTAAGGCCCCGAACCGCACTCGGGCGTCATCGCCCGAGCCGACTGAGAAGGCTGCCAAGCAACCCAAGGTCATTTCCCCCAAGCCTCGGAAGGCTCTGCCCAGGATCAAGGTCACTGTGTCTGTCGCCTCAACGTGAGTGTCTTCGTCAGCTTTTCTTTTCTGTCTTTGCCAACTTTCGGGATTCTTCTGACCGAGTGAATCTTATGAATTAGTGCCGCAACCTCGACGACGTCTCCCATGCAGATTGATGGGGACCGCACCGAAGCCGAGTCAGCAGACGAGGCCACTTCTCGTAGGAGTAACAATGACTTCACCTTTATTTCGGCCTGTCATTCGACTGAAATGTCTTCACCCGATTGAATTATGTACTGCGACTGATTGAGTCGAGTGAACGTAGTGCTTGCAGAGGTCATCCACGTCGGAGACGACGACGAAGTGCCGCCACGGAAGGACACCGAGAAGGAGACCGCAGCTCCGACCGCTTCTCAGACCACCGCACGGAAGACGCCGCCGAGCAAAGCGCCTCAAGTTCCCCCTGCACCTGCCGTGACCGTGCCTCTGGGGCTGGGCTCTTCTCAGGCTGGAGCTGGCTCTGCCGCGGCTCCATCGACTGCTCTGGCCTCGGTTCCGACTCCTCCCGTCAATATCTTCAGTCTGTACAAGGTGCCGGAGGACCAAACTGGAGCCAGCAAGGAAGCGATGATCCAGGCGGAGCTGATGACTCAACGGCTCATGGAGGTGTGCGCAGCTGGGAAGCTGGCGTACGATGCTAGTGCCGCTCTCCAGGAGAACGTTCGAGTAAGTGCCCTTGTAAGTTGATCTCCAAGTCGTTTTTCTTCGGTAGGAATTTCAGTTGGAAAATGTTCGATACACCCACTGGGTGTTTTTTTTGCGTTCGGCCGTCGCTCGGATCGGGCGGACCGTTCCGAGTGGATACCGTTCCAGTAGGGGCACGCTGAGTGCACCCACTGGGTGTAGTCCCCGAGACTGCCGTCGACTGCGGGCAGTCGGCGGGAGTCTTAGAACTTAGACTTTGTTCTGTTGTTGCTGTTGTTTTCTATTTTTTGTTCGGCCGTCACTCGGATCGGGCGGACCGGTCCGAGCGGATACCATTCCAGTGGGGGCACGCTGAGTGCACCAACTGGGTGTAGTCCCCATGCGGCCAGTCGGCGGGAGTCTTAGAACTTTTTGTCTTGTTTTTTTTTGCGTTCGGCCGTCACTCGGATCGGGCGGACCGTTCCGAGTGGATACCGTTCCAGTGGGGGCACACTGAGTGCACCCACTGGGTGTAGTCCCCGAGACTGCTGTCGACTGCGAGAAATATTTCTTGACGTTAACTGTTCTGTTCTCTCTTGTATTTCAGAAAACTTGCGAGCTTGGGACTCAGTACGTGGAACTGGAAAAGGAGACGGCCCAGCTCCGACTGGATTTGGAGGTGGAGAGGAGGAACACAGCGCACGCTCAAGCAGAGCTCAAGACCATGGGAGGTAAGCTTCAATTACTGAGCATTCCGCTTTCATCCCTCTCCGTTCTTTGAACCGAGTGACTTCACTCGACAGATGTGCGTAGTGAAAACCATCAACTCCAAGCGCGGCTCAGAACCTCTGTTTCATTAGAAACCATGAAGCAAGCACTCGAGAGTAAGGACAACGAGCTGGCGGGAGCACAGAAAGTGGCGAAGGAAAAGACCATGGCCGCCGAAGAGAAGCTGGCCTCACTCGAGAAGCTTTAAGTAGAGAACGCATCACTGAAGGCCACCGTCAAGGAGGCGAAGAAGGAGGTGGCCGAGCTCAAGAAGCAGAAGGCCGAGTGGGACAACAAGCTCAAGGCCCAGGTGGAATTCTACGAGCAAGAGAAGAAAACTCTAAACGAGAAGATCACCCAGCTGATCGAGAGGAAGAACGCTCTGGAAAGGTACATAGAAGAGTTCACGGAGGAAATGTACACCAAGCTTGCAGGTAACCTGTAACACCCGAGTGAACTTTTATCCGAGTGAACTTCATGCATGCTGAACTTTAACTCTGCTCTTTCCTTGTCCGTAGAGTACTGCCGAGACTTCGAGCTGGAAACTGACAGAATCGAGAGGGATCTGGATCCTTCCAGGTCACTCGTTGGTGACAAGGCTGCTCTAGGTGTCCTGCAGGTCGAATCTCGCATTGAAGACGTTCAGGGGTACATCATCCGCCCGCGGGGCGCACTCGGGAGGATCGACAAGGAGCTGTGGCCAGAAGATACCCTCGACACCGACCTGGAGGCCATGATGACTCGTCTCAACGACATTCCCAGCCGAGTGCAAGCGTGGAAGAAGTCGGCTACTCGCTGCGGGGCCGACGTGGCGCTCTCCCTGGTCCGAGTGCATTGCAAGGACGCCAAGGAGGAGAAACTGAAGGCTCTCCAAGTTGCCAACACGAAGAAACTCAAGTTTGAGGACTTCATGGAGACATTCATCGAAGCGGCCACTCGGATCGCAGACGACATCGACTTGGATTCCTTTGTCGAGCCAGCTAGCCCCACAGGAGCGTGAGAAAACTTTAAGTACTACCCATTAGCCTCGGTATGCCGAGTGAAGTTGTATTCGTTAAACTCTTTTGGGCTTTGGGCCCACGCACTCATATTCGCTTTTGAACTTCTGGAGTTATTTGAATGCTTTCCTTTGAGTGTTTTCGAGTCTTTGAAGCGGGTTCTAACTTAGGCGAAAGCTGGTTCGCAGCTAAGCCTCCGAGTGAGAGGGGTGCTCTTCACTCGGGGTAGGATTTAACTTGGGCGAAAGCTGGTTCGCAGCCAAGCCCCCGAGTGAGAGGGATGTTCTCACTCGGAGTAGAGTTTTTAACTTGGGCGAAAGCTGGTTCGCAGCCAAGCCCCCGAGTGAGAGGGATGCTCTCACTTGGCGTAGCGTTTTTAACTTGGGCGAAAGCTGGTTCGCAGCCAAGCCCCCGAGTGAGAGGGATGCTCTTCACTCGGAGTAGGTTTTTAACTTGGGCGAAAGCTGGTTCGCAGCCAAGCCCCCGAGTGAGAGGGATGCTCTTCACTCGGAGTAGCGTTTTTAACTTGGGCGAAAGCTGGTTCGCAGCCTAGCCCCCGAGTGAGAGGGATGCTCTGCACTCGGAGTAGCGTTTTTAACTTGGGCGAAAGCTGGTTCGCAGCCAAGCCCCCGAGTGAGAGGGATGCTCTTCACTCGGAGTAGCGTTTTTAACTTGGGCGAAAGCTGGTTCACAGCCAAGCCCCCGAGTGAGAGGGATGCTCTTCACTCGGAGTAGCGTTTTTAACTTGGGCGAAAGCTGGTTCGCAGCCAAGCCCCCGAGTGAGAGGGATGCTCTTCACTCGGAGTAGCGTTTTTAATTTGGGCGAAAGCTGGTTCGCAGCCAAGCCCCCGAGTGAGAGGGATGCTCTTCACTCGGAGTAGCGTTTGTAACTTGGGCGAAAGCTAGTTCGCAGCCAAGCCCCCGAGTGAGAGGGATGCTCTTCACTCGGAGTAGCGTTTTTTACTTGGGCGAAAGCTGGTTCGCAGCCAAGCCCCCGAGTGAGAGGGATGCCCGTCACTCGGAGTACGTTTTTAACTTGGGCGAAAGCTAGTTCGCAGCCAAGCCCCCGAGTGTAAGGGATGCTCGTCACTCGAAGTAGGTTTTTAACTTGGGCGAAAGCTGGTTCGCAGCCAAGCCCCCGAGTGAGAGGGATGCTCGTCACTCGGAGTAGTTTTTTGACTTAGGCAAAAACTAGTTTGCAGCTAAGTTGCAAAGCGTACACCCACTGGGGGTTGTAAGTTAGAGAATGCGTATGAGTGAACTCAATGCGGAACTGGAAAAGTCATGCCTTTATTCACCAAATATCACTCGAGTAATTTTATTACATCTCATGATCAAGTATAAAATCGTCACAGCAAATCCGCATTCCAAGAACGGGGCTCGTCTGCTTGCTTCTGAAGGTTGTACAGGTGGTATGCTCCATTGTGCAGAACCTTTGACACGATAAAGGGACCTTCCCACGCGGGAGCAAGCTTGTGAGGTCGCTGCTGATCCACTCGGAGCACAAGATCTCCTTCCTGAAAGGTCCGACTTCTGACGTGCCTGCTGTGAAAACGTCTTAGATCTTGCTGATAAGTGGCCGAACGGATCAGAGCCATCTCCCTTTCCTCCTCCAAGAGATAAATGGCATCCTGCCGTGCTTGCTCTGCTTCAGCTTCAGAGTATAGTTCCACTCGGGGTGAATTGTGGAGCAGGTCACTCGGCAGGACGGCTTCAGCTCCGTACACCATGAAGAAGGGAGTGTGATTGGTAGACCGATTGGGGGTCGTCCTCAAGCCCCAAAGGACTGACGGCAACTCGGTGACCCAAGCTCCAGCCGCGTGCTCCAAATCGCGCATGAGTCGTGGCTTTAACCCTTGAAGAATCAGTCCGTTTGCTCTCTCAGCTTGTCCATTCGACTGCGGGTGTGCCACAGACGCATAGTCGACTCGGGTGCCTTGGGCGGCACAGAACGCTCTGAACTCTTTCGAGTCGAAGTTTGAACCATTGTCAGTGATAATGCTATGGGGCACGCCATATCTGAAGACTATCTCCTTCATGAACTTGATCGCTATACGAGAGTCTAGCTTCTTGATGGGTTTGGCTTCAATCCACTTAGTGAACTTGTCGACTGCAACCAGCAAGTGGGTGAATCCACTCGCCCCTGTCCGGAGGGGTCCCACCATGTCGAATCCCCAGACTACAAACGGCCAGACGAGTGGAATTGTCTTCAGAGCAGACGCAGGCTTGTGCGATAAGTTTGCATAGAACTGGCATCCGGCGCAGTGTTGGACTATCTCTTGCGCAACTTCATTGGCACGCGGCCAGAAATAACTGGCTCGGTAAGCTTTAGCCACGATTGTCTGAGAGGACGCATGGTGCCCACAAGTTCCTGAGTGAATCTCCTCCATGATCAATCGACCTTCCTCCGGAGCGATGCAGCGCTGAGTCACATCAGTGACGCTCTTTCCGTATAACTGATCCCCCATCACTATAAAGGCTTTGGACCTGCGAACGATCTGGCGGGCTTCAGTTTCATCTTCTGGAAGTTCTTGCCTGAGCAGGTATGCAATGTAAGGCACTGTCCACTCGGGTGTGATTGCTAGGACCTCCATGACCAAATCAATGACTGCCGGGACCTCGACTTCAGTCGGATCAGAAGGACTGACCGCTTGCGGGGACTCTTCCGTGAAGGGGTCTTCTTTTACCGTCGGAGAACGTAAATGCTCGAGGCACACATTGCTGGGTATGGATCTCCGAGTGGACCCGATCTTTGCCAGATCATCTGCCTCTTGATTCTTGGCTCGGGGGACGTGATGCAGCTCCAGACCTTAAAATTTCTTCTCCAACTTTCTCACTGCGTTGTAGTATCCTGTCATAGCAGGGCTTCTGATATCCCACTCCTTCATCACTTGGTTCACAACTAGATCCGAGTCTCCGTAGACCATCAGGCACCGGACGCCGAGTGAGATGGCCATACGTAGACCATAAAGGAGTGCCTTGTACTCGGCTTCATTGTTGGAGGAATCGAAGTGAATCTACAGAACATATCTGAGACGATCGCCCTTCGGAGATACTAACACAACTCCAGTTCCTGAACCATTCGGTATCTTGGAACCGTCAAAGAACATGGTCCAGTGTTCCGGGTGACTCTGAGTCGGTTGCTGCTGTTCAGTCCACTCGGCTAGGAAATCGGGTAATGCTTGGGACTTGATCGCCTTCTTCGCCTCCAACTTGATGTCCAGGGGCAGGAGCTCGATAGCCCACTTCGCCACTCAACCAGTCGCATCCCGATTGTTCATGATCTCAGACAGCGGGGCGTCGCTGATGACTGACATGGTGTGCTCTTGGAAGTAGTGGGCTACCTTCTTCGCGGTCAGGTAGATGCCATAAACGAGCTTCTGATAATGAGGATACCTCTGCTTGGAAGGAGTCAGAACTTCAGAGATGTAATAGACTGGGCGCTGAACTTTGTAAGCCTTGCCCTGTTCTTCTCGCTCGACTGTGAGGACAGTGCTGACAACTTGACCAGTGGCCGCAATGTACAAGAGCAACGGCTCGTTGCTGTTCGGAGCGGCAAGCACCGGCTGGGTGGAAAGCAGGGCTTTGAGCTCAACAAACGCTGCTTGTGCTTCAGCAGTCCACTCGAACGAATCAGATTTCTTCATCAATCGGTACAGGGGCAGTGCCTTCTCACCAAGACGGGAGATGAATCGGCTCAGAGCTGCGAGGCAACCCGTGAGCTTCTGTACATCATGAAGACATTCTGGACGTTTCATTCGTACAATCGCTCTGATCTTCTCAGGATTGGCATCTATCCCTCGTTCGGAAACGAGGAAACTGAGTAACTTGCCCCCAGGAACTCTGAAAGTGCACTTTGCTGGATTCAGCTTGATATCATACTTCCGCAAATTTGCGAAAGTTTCAGCTAGATCAGCCAGTAGGTCGGAACCTTTTCTGGACTTGACCACTATGTCATCCATGTATGCCTCGATGTTCCGACTGATCTGTTTTTGCAAACACTTCTGCACCATGCGCATGAAAGTGGCACCAGCATTTTTAAGACCGAAAGGCATGGTGATATAGCAGAAACACCCGAATGGGGTGATAAAGGCTGTTTTTATTTCATCTGGCCCATACAGTCGAATCTGGTGGTACGCCGAGTACGCATCCAGAAAAGGCAGTCGCTCACAACCCGCGGTGGAATCTATGATTTGATCTATGCGGGGGAGCGGGAAATGATCCTTGGGGCAGACCCGATTGATGTGCTTGAAATCAATGCACATTCGGAGAGACTTGTCCTTCTTAGGGACCATGACGACGTTGGCGAGCCACTCGGAGTGGTACACCTCACGGATGAACTCGTCTGCCAGGAGCCGAGCAACTTCTTCGCCAATGGCCTTCTTCTTCTGTGTAGCAGAGCGACGGAGATGCTCCTTCACAGGTTTCGCCTTTGGGTCGACTCGCAAACGGTGCTCAGCCAGCTCCCTGGGTACACCCGGCATGTCGGATGGTTTCCATGCGAAGATGTCCCAGTTCTCACGGAGGAACTGGATGAGCGCTTCTTCCTATTTGCTGTCGAGTGTTGTTGATATGTTGGTGGGAGCAGCATTGGAATCTTCCGGGTGGATGTGCATAGGCTTCGTGTTGCCGGCCGACTGAAACGCAGATTTTGCAGCCGGCTTCTTGGAGCGTAGCAGATCACTCGGATCGGCATTTTTCTTGTACTCTTCCATTTCCACCATGGCCATCTGCTCATCAGCTATCTTGGACCCTTGCTGCAAACACTCCTCCACGCGCTGTCGACTGCCAGTGACTGTGATCACACCTTTGGGGCCGGGCGTCTTCAGCTTGAGATACACATAACATGGACGGGCCATGAAACATGCGTAAGCTGGTCGACCAAGGATGGCATGGTAGGCGCTGCGGAAGTCGACCACTTCGAAGGTCAGCCTTTCCTTCCGGAAGTTCTTGTCGTCTCCAAAGACCACGTCCAGGGCAATCTGCCCGAGTGACTTTGCTTTCTTGCCGGGGATCACTCCGTGGAACTGCATGCTGCTCTCGCTGAGTCGGGACATCGGAATGCCCATCGCTTGCAGAGTATCAGCGTACAGTATGTTCAGTCCGCTTCCACCGTCCATGAGGACCTTGCGCAATCGGACGCCTCCCACGACTGGATCGACCACCAGCGCCTGCCGCCTAGGGGTGGCAATGTAGGCTGGGTGGTCCGACTGATCAAAGGTGATCGGAGTCTTCGACCAGTTCAGAAACTTTGTCGTTGCCGGCATGGCCATGTTCACTTCTCGGTTGATAACCTTCAACCGGCTCCTGCTCTCTACATCTGCAAAGATCATCAGGGTTGCGTTGACACTGGGAAAAGGTTCATCTTTGTCTCCATCATCAGCGTCTTCTGGGCTCTTCTCACTCGACGGGCCCTCTCAGAACTGCTGAATCAACAGTCTGCACTGTCGAGTGGTATGCTTGGGCAATATCAGATTGCCCTCTTCATCTTTTCTGGTGTGGATGTGACACGGCAAATCGAGGACATCTTGGCCCGACTAATCTCTCTTTTTCTCCGGGATCCATTTTTCCTTAGCCTTCCCCTTGTTCTTGGCTTGACCGGCCAAAGCGGCAGCCTTGGCCTGAGTCGAACCATCAGCCTTGCGCTTCGGCTTCCGATTGGGATTACTGTTTCCGGGGTTGGGCTCACTGGTCTTCCCTTTGCCGTTACGGAGACGGTCTTCCTCTTCTCCGTTTGTGTACCGAGTGGCAATATCCATCATTCGGCTCATGGTCAAAGATCCTGACCGACCAAATTTCAGGATGAGCTCCCGATATCTGACTCCTGCCTTGAAGGCGCAAACGGCTTGATGCTCTGTGACGTTCTCCACCACGTGATGCAAGGTTGTCCATCGCTGGATGTACTCCCTCAATGTTTCATTCGGTTTCTGCATGCAGTGCTGCAACTCAGTCAATCCAGCTGGTCGTTTGCATGTGCCCTCAAATGTTTTGATGAACACTCGGGCCAAATGTTCCCAGCAGTATATGCTGGCTGGAGTGAGCTGGTTGAGCCAGGCACGGGCGGACCCTTCCAGCATCAAAGGCAAATGCTTCATAGCCACATAGTCGTTTCCTCCACCAATCTGCACAGCCACTCGGTAATCCTCTAACCAAGTTTCTGGCTTAGACTCACCGGTGAACTTGCTTACTCCAGCTGCCATTCTGAAGTTAGGTGGGATCTCAGCGGCCCGAATGGCCCTGCTGAAACACTCGGGCCCGGAGATGAAGGCTCCACTTCCATTCGGACGATCTCTGTCCAAGTTCTCTCTCAGAGCTCTACCTCTGTCGGCCAGGTTCTGAGCGAGAACGGATCTCGCGTTGAACTGCGGGTCACGATAGTCGACTGACTCTCTCTGGCGATAATCGTCACCATGGCAGGGAGGGCTGGACCTCCGATCATTGCCGTAAGGACGCCTGGCATCATACGGCCGGGGCGCGTACGAGCCATCCCGCGGAGGGGGCGACTGCATACGACGACGATCGTCCTGACGCCGCGGAGGCGTATTCCGACTGCGACCCTGCCCCGAGTACTGGTCTCGGTGGCGGTCTTGGTCGTTTCGCCGCGGAGGCTGTAACACCCCAAAAAATTTAACCATATTTTATTAAATAAAATTTGGCCAGAAATAAAATTTTGAATTATATTAGGTCTTTTATTTATTTTAGAGTATTTTCTGTTTTCTGTTTTCCAAAATTCTTCCCTCCATATAGCAAATTTTTGTAAAATATTGTGGACTTTGGTAGTTTTCTTGAATCATTTCATTTATATTTTAATTAACAGTAGGAATTATTTTCATAATAAAATTTGCCCAAGAATAATTCTTTTAATAGCATTTTCAGACTTTAAAATGCTTCTGTTGCACTGCAACTATTTTAAATAATTCTTTAAAAATTCCACAAAAATTACGAGGGGTCATGTGAGGCCTACAGATCAATTTTATGCAAAAACACAACTTGGTATTTTGGAAATTTTGAGTAAAACATCCTCTTCTCAATTCTGTTCCATTCTTGAGTTTCAACTCAAACCTCAATTTTTATTGCTCCAAAAATTGTGAAATTATTCCACCTTATAGTCCTTCCTAAGAAACCCTTAAGTCCAGAAGATCCACTCCATTTGCATCTTGTAAACCCACCAAGTAAATCCTCCAAGTTTCTGCCCAGAAATAAATTTCAGTAAAACTTGCACTTGCAAGTTTTTGTTTTGGTCAAACCAACCCTGCCATCCTCACTATCATCCAAGGAGACACCCTACTGGCAATTTTCACACCCAACAAAGGTTCATGACTAGCCCTAGCATTTCATCAAGCACATTATGTGCATGACAGAATTTTGCAACCACCAAAACCTCCATTACCAACTACCACCTCTGGACAAACCAGTTTGTCCATCATCTTCATCACTCATAGGACCACCACTATACCAAAATTCAGATTTAGAAAAGCCCTCTAGCTCACCATGGCAAATCATCGAGCACCCTACGTGCATGTCCAGAGCGCGAGCAGAGTACTCTTTTGGCACGTTCGGCATCACCCGTGTGCCACTGCCCTGCTGCTCCCCTCGCTTGTCCGTATCCTCTCCTAGATCACCCAGTCATCCCTACACCTCGCCGACACCCCATCCTGGCCTCTAGCGCCGGCCAGCCGTCGCTATCACCGCCGCCCGACGCTGCCTTCTCTGTCACGCCACCGCCCGAGCCAACCGAAGCCGCCAGCTCGTCCCGAGCCTTAACCACCACCTACCCGAGCTCATCCAGTGCACTGACCACGCCGCCGACCTCAACCACCCTCTCTGCCTCAGTAATGGCCGCCGCCGCAATCTGTCATGGCCGGCGTCATCCGAACCACCTGGAGCCCCCCGAACTAGCCAGCGCACCTCTGGTATAAATTCGGACGGACGCCGCCCTCACCTATCTTCGCCGACCCCCAACTCCCTCTCACCGGCCATACCTACCTCCGCGGAGCAGTAATTCCCGCCCGCCATCGAGCCGTTCTCTGGAAGCCACGGAACCGCCTCGCCGCGCTATAAACCCCCCCCCCCCCGAGCTCCCTCTCGTCGTTAGAACCTCTCCTCTTCCCCTGTGAGCCTCCCCAAGCAACCAAACGACCGGGGAAGGTCATCCCCTTCCTCTCTGGCCGCCACGGCCACCACCACTTCCCGGTTAAATCCGGTGCAACCCGAGCCTCCCTCTCTTCGTCCTCTCCACCAGAAGCCCCCTCGCGGTCCCACGAATCCATTACCCCACTCAATTTTGCTCCGGAGCCGCCGTAGACGAAACCCCCATTTCGTCCGACGCCGCCATCCGCCGGGGAGCTCGCCGCCGATGATTTTATCCACCTCTTTGGCCGTGTCGAGTACCGGTAGAACCGGCTTGGTCTCCTGGACTCAACAGTGGGCTCGGCTCGCTGAGGGGTGCCGCCGTTCGCCGGCGAGGATCGCTGGAATCCTCCTCTATCCCTGTCCAGACGCGCGTGGGAGATGGGAGACGAACCTGACAAGTGGGGCCCGCTCGTCAGCCATTCAAGCCGCGGGCCCCGTCCTTTAAGTGGAGATGACTTTTCCCCAATCCGGCTTCGCGCGCGGAAGGCGTATTCGCATAAGTGCGCTTTCGACGTCGTCAGCCTCCCGCGCGGCCGAGCGACTGGGCCCGGCCTAGTGGCGCCAGGCGGCTATACCGCGCTCAGGGCACAGCTCTGTTCTCTCCCTTTTTTTTAATTTCCAACAGATTTCAAAGATTTCCACAGTGGCTATTTCGAATCCAAATCTGATGATTCAAGTTTCTACATGTTCATAAAATCATGCTCTATTATTATAGCTATGGTGAACATTTTTCCTAAGCTTTTTCTCTACTGGATCTTTGAAA
The DNA here is from genome assembly GCA_039707655.1 of Elymus sibiricus. Taxonomy (NCBI): domain Eukaryota; kingdom Viridiplantae; phylum Streptophyta; class Magnoliopsida; order Poales; family Poaceae; genus Elymus; species Elymus sibiricus. The sequence continues at coordinate 293,971,897 of CM077664.1, forward strand.
TAGTCCATTTCCATAATTAGCTCAGCTTATAAAATTCCTAGGAAAATCATATGAACTCCAAATAATTTGATTCTTTTTCTGAAATTCCTAATTTTTCATCTAGTTTATTTTAGTATTTATTTGAAAAATTTCCAAACAAATTTTTAATACTGTTTTAGCTCTATGTGGTAATTGCAATATTCTTGAAAATAGGAATAATGGAGGGAAGAGAATTTTCAAAACTTTTGGAGTGCACCCAATATTTCTGCATGATCAAGGCAAGCATCTTGAACACTTGATATGGTGATTGCATGGTTAAATGTTTGCAAGAATAATTGAATCATGCATATGTTGAATTCAAATAAAATTTGCATGCATGTAGTGTTGGCATGTTTCCTCGTACCGTGCAACGTGTGCTTGTCATGACTAACTTGCAGGAGCAGGTATTGGAGAAATACCATTACCGACAGAAGGATGATCACGTCGGAGCGTGATCATGCCTTGTTGGTTATGCATGTTGGGACATGCAAGGGCTGTGGCCCTGTTTTGGTGTTACTGTTGAAAGAACACTTTATTGTGCTAACCACTGCAGGAAATACATAGGCCTCCTGAGTCGACCGTAGATCGAGTCTTGTTCCGGTAACCCCCCGTACTTGTTTCGTGCTGCCACTTGTCCCTGTCGCAGGTAGGGTACGGTTCAGTAAGTTGTTAACCCCTTTCCTGCACACACCGTACAGAGAGGCCATAGTGAAAGATACCATTGGCCCATGGTAGGCATGTCACTTGGTCCCGGGGCATGGGTGTCTCCGGTTGTAGCCGGAGAGGGGTCGCACCCCTGTTTGTGCGCCGATATAAATATTGTGATCCCATGCTATTGGAGGCCGTTTAATGAGGCCTTCCCACTTAGAGTTTTTACTCTATCATTGCCTTGGGTGGTTCCTGGCTTTGGTAAGATAAAACTGGTATGTGCGGGTCAGGTGTGTTTTCAACCCAAAGGCCGTAATGGGAATTAGTCAGTGTCTCGGTGCTGGCTAAGGAAATCCTTTACTTGTGGGTAAAGAGTACACCCTCTGCAGAGTTATACCTATTCGAATAGCCGTGTCCGCGGTTAAGGACTACAGTCTGGGTTGGTCAAGTGTCGGTCTTAGTGTCGGTCTCCGGAGGAAAAATAATTAAAATTGAGCATGATTTATTTTGCAGGAGAATTATTGTCGCCACTGACGCTATCATGAATATTATGGTTGTCATGAATATTATTGTTATTATTATGGACTAACCGTTTCTCTTATTTTTATTTTCTGAGTATCTCATGGGCTGGCTAGACTACCCGGGATACTCATTTCTTTTCAAGACCTCTCGTGGCATCGCTTGAGTTCTCGGGCGGTCCTGTCTCGCCCGATTCTCTTTTAGACACCCGTTTGACATTTCTTTTCAAGACCTCTCGAGGCGTCGCTTGAGTTCTCGGGCGGTCCTGTCTCGCCCGATTCTCTTTTAGACACCCGTTTGGCATTTCTTTTCAAGACCTCTCGAGGCATCGCTTGAGTTCTCGAGCGGTCCTGTCTCGCCCGATTCTCTTTTAGACACCCGTTTGGCATTTCTTTTCAAGACCTCTCGTGGCGTCGCTTGAGTTCTTGGGCGGTCCTGTCTCGCCCGATTCTCTTTTAGACACCCGTTTGGCATTTCTCTTGGATACTCGGGCGGTCTTGTCTCGCCCGATTATCCACTTTTAACTTTCTTTGTTTGTCACTAACATTTCATATTTATTCTTCAGCACCGTAGTAATATTCATCATGCCATGCTTTAATTTCGTTCAGCATATGCATATAAATTAACCCATCATGATCATATGCATTCGGTATATCTTTAGTTCATTATGTTTGCGAGTACATTCAAACATACTCACTGGCTTGTCCCTGGATATTTAATTGGCCAGGTCAGGATTTCATCGGGGAGTACCACAACGACGTCCATGTGGAGCCTAGGATAGCAGCCACGCGGGATAGGAATTATCCGGGTCAGCTGTTCCTGTGGAAATAGAGCCCCATCGATGTTGGAGAACCACGAGTCGCTTCCATCACCCGCCACTAGAAATCATTGTTGTATCATTAGACCTTTATGGTCTTGTATCCAATTCTTGTAATTGCTTGGTAATCTATAACAAGGACGTGTCCACCAGTAACAGTAATCCTGGGCTGGTGACGACACGAGGGGTTAATTTCTGGGATATCATGTCCCGGAAATCCGGCCCCGACAGCCTTGGTATCAGAGCCAGGCTGACCACTGGCTAATTCTATCCTAGCCTGGTCATTATCCTTAGGTTTCCACACTGTCCAAATCTTTTCTTATCCGTAGCCAAGCCCATCTCATTCGATAAGCCTACACAGTGACCAGCCGACATCTTTTCACAGTCGGTGCCCAACCTATCAGTCCTGCCCATAGGCCGTGTGCCTGTTGTAGGGGAACGCGACAGAAAACAAAAAATTTTGGTACAGCGAGCCCGCCCAGGACCACTATGGAGATGTCATACAAGGTTTGATCTGATCCGTACCGACTCGAAACGCAGCGGAAGAAGAGTCGGTGTAGATCGTCGGTGCAGATCCCCGCAGCTTGGATTTACAACCTCCCAACCGCGAGGATGTACTCCCTCGTTGGACAGCCCTTCTAGAGGCGGTCGGACAGTCCCTCGGACAATGTCGCGGACAGCCCTTCGGGAGGACCCTCGAAACCCGAACGGGAACTCGGACAGCCCTTCGGGAGGACACCCGAAACTCGAACGGTAACTCGGACAGCCATTCGGGAGGACACTCGAACAGCCCCTCGGGCAAAAGATCGAAACTACGAACTCTCTACGGGGTTGCACACATACGGTGTCAGCTATCCGGCAGGGCTTCGCCGTCCAGAGCTAGTTCCCGCCGGAACCCAGACAGCCTTTCGGCTCTACGAAACTATTTCATGGGAGGGAGAGAGAGAGAGCCAGACGAGCATGGCATGTGTATGAGAACAAGGATGAGGTTTGGAGAGCACCCCTCCACCTCTATTTATAGGATAGCCAAGGGGTAAAGTTGGCATTCAAAAATACCAAAAGTACCCCCACTTTATGTGTTACATAAAAGAATAAAAGGGAAAAGGGGTGCCATGTGGAGCTCCATGGAGGAGCAGCACCTTGGCCGGCCACTCTTGCCCCCCCCCCCACATGGGGGTGCCTTGCTCCCCAATCCCTTCTAGAAGCCTTTTGGGAAATATCCCAAAAGGTGACTTTCCAAAAAAATATCCATAAAGTGATTTTTACTATTCACGGAACCAATTTTCCACGACCGTTAAATCCGAAAATATTTCCGTGGGTCTGAGAATAATTCCAGTACCCACACAAATGATTTTGGACGCGTTCCGAAACAATTTCGGATTAGTAAATTTCATCTGCGAAAAGCAACCAAATCGGTTCCGGCAGCTCCGGAACATTTCCGGTTTTTATCCCGGAAAATTCCCAGAAGTTTCCAGAACACTTCTGGCATCCTCCAAGAATTTCCAGGCATGTGCCGAAACCAATTTGACTTAATGGAATACCCTAAAACAACTTTTCAGTTTCACCGAAAGTATTCCGGTGTTCTCTCCGGAACGTTTCCGTTTCGTCCGAAACTTTTTCGGTGATTTTCTCTCAGACTCCCCGTCTAGTATTCAGCAGATAGATGACCCTTAAGCGTGTGACCCTATAGGTTCGGTGAAGTATAGACATGACCTGGAACACTTTCCGATCAATGATCAACATCGGAGCCGTGGACACCCATATTGACCCCTATACCCACACGAATGAATATTCGAGTGAACCTCCAGTTGCCGTGTGCTATTCCTGTTGCTTCACGATATAGTACAAACACCCGAGGTGAGATTTATTGGCATCCCCGCGGATCAACAACTTGTCCACTATGCCAGTTACCTCGTTACCGGTTTTGTTCTCTTTTCTCGTTTTCGCGTTCCGGCATCCCAGTGATCAAATCACAATGTGTCTGGCCAGACGATGATGGATACCGTAACACCGAGAGGGCCCGAGATATCTCTCCATCGTCGGAGGAGCAAATCCCAATCTTGAGCTATCTCGTTTCTTGTCATACTTTTCCGTGAACCCGTAAGCCGCCGTAATAGCCACCCAGTTACGGATGACATTTAACAAACCCCAAAGTTCATGAAGCAAGTACGAAGGAACTCGATACTCTCATGGTCTAAGGAACTATGCAAACATTAACTATCTCTGTGTTATTAACCATTAACTTGTGACGAATGTATCTCATAGCATAACATCAATTCGGGTCGATTCAACACAAGTGTTCTACTAACATTGTGCCCTCAAAATTGCCGGCATAGATATGCCCATGATCAGGAAAACATGATCATCATGCAATACTTGAGCCGGTCTTAGAGGCAAGACTAGGAATACATTTTACCGTTTATTATACCACACGTGCACATGAGTTTCCCTCCGAGCCTCGTGGATATTGCAGACTCGAGAATCATTGCAGTTATAGCATGGAACATAAACATTCATTACAAACTCGGAGATACAAAATAACTGTTATTACTGCCTCTAGGGCATATCTCCTACACCTGTGGCCGGCACCTGAGTTGTCCCATCCACAAGCATGCGATGGAAGACTCTGCTGGCTTATAAAGGAAGCCTTGCCCAACTCAGCACATCACAGCCTCACTCTCAGTTCGATATCCAACCACTAAGATGCCTGGCCCCATCGTTCACAATGAGACCACCGCAGTCGAGCTTGGTGACTTTGTGGTCATCCTCGCCAATCTCACCCGTCGTGCTTTCGGCATCGAAGAGCCGCCTGAGTATGTTGTGTACCAGGAGCACACGAGTGATGCCATCCACCACTTCTGGGCCACGGTGCACATCTACGGGAGGGGCACCGCATCGGAATGCCCCTACCGGTTCACAGGGAGGACGACCTCCGACGAGCTCCAGGCCATCCAACTTGCAACCCAAGAGGCTGTCGTTCAACTCTGGCATCTATCGCCGAGAGTTAACATCCGCCCCTTCTACTACTACCCTAGCCATGAAGGCTATGGTAGCCCGACCCAGGTTGCCAACGGAGACCATGAGTCGGATCATGCCCTAGTGCATCTGGTGCGCTACCTGAGAGCGCAAGAGGCACTATTTGACCAGGTCACCCTTGATCTGATTGCGACCCGCAGGACGCTCGCTCTCCTGACCCCGGTGAGAAGTGAAGCTGCACCTGCCACCGACACCCCGATAGTGCTGCTTGGGAGGCCTGTTGAACCCCCAAGTTCCGCCCATGTTATCTACTCGGGCAGTGCCTTCGCCTCCCCCGAGGAACTCCGTCGTCTCTTGGAGACCCACTCCAACGGGACGGTGACCTCGACACCCTTCGAAGGGCACCACCGCTACCCCAGCCCTATAGCTCCCCATCCGACCCCGGTCAACTCCGACACTGAAGCTCGCGGAGAGGCCTCGACATCTACAAGGCGCGCCCAGCTAGATGTCGATGAGGTGGACTGAGTCCACCAGTATTGTTGTAGAGCTTTAGTGGCCCTGTTACACTATATTTTCGTAGTAGCGGTTGTATGGTGTAGTAAGTTTGTAAACCACTTGTATGCCAATGGTAGTATGCGTGCCCTGTCATAAATTGTTGACGTGTGGTGACTGAGTAAATTCTGGACGTGACTGCTGACCCCCCCTAACCGACACGTACAGTAATACGTCACATTCCTTGTTGGGATCGAGGTCTGAGTTTTTGACCAGACCGCCTTGCGCCGGAACCGGTGCACAAGTTGTACTGGCGCCGCTTCATGTTTCCTCACCCAGGCACCCTATAAGAGGCCATATCCGCAAACCACACCAGCAATCATCACCTCGAGCACTGCTTTTCCCCATCCACCCATCCATGTCTCACCCCGGAGCTTACTTGAGAACCCCCGATGCAAGCCCTGGTAGTTTTGTTAGGATTTTGTGGGATTTTACCCGCAATACCATTGGTTCCATCCACCCACCCCAGTATGAGCTGTACAAGATGAGGATCACCTCTGATTGCTCGAAATACTGGGCAGTTGTGCACATCCCACCAGCGGATCCGAACCAAGACCCTCCGTATGTTGTCTTCATCGGGAGATCCATGCCAACCTCAGGCATGGCCACTGAGTCTGCTGCTTACGAAGCAATTACCCGTCGTCGATCCGTGGTACCCTGTGCCAGTGCAAGGGAATACTGCTATTTCCCAAGCCGCGCAGCTTTTGGAGCAGAAGCTACGTTCCGCTGTGAACGTATAGAGAGCGATCCAGCCCTGGTCTATCTCATTCAGTATGTGATGGCCCAGGAGCGTTTCACCCAGCAATTACTGGAGTGTCTCCACTATGTTGCTGTTCTGAATCCCCGGATCGCCATTGGCGGACCCCCTCTGCCAACTCAGGAGGGACGCATTCTTCGTCTGCTTCCTCCACTTCCTCCACTCCCTCCGGAAGAAGAAGAATGTGCTCCCGCACCAGGAACCCTTCCACAAGACCCCGTAGATCTCACCTTCGAACCGTAGACGGTCATGAGGGTAGTTGTTGCTGTGTCTAGCGCTAGTTTGCATGATGCAACCTTGTATTGTATTTTAGGGCATATGTTATAAGTGCATTGCTATGTTCGCATTCTGCATAATATTGTTTGTTGTGATATGCATTTAATTCTTCCGCCTTAACAAATCTCGAGGACGAGATTTTCTTAAGGGGGGTAGAGTTTGTAACACCCCAAAAAATTTAACCATATTTTATTAAATAAAATTTGGCCAGAAATAAAATTTTGAATTATATTAGGTCTTTTATTTATTTTAGAGTATTTTCTGTTTTCTGTTTTCCAAAATTCTTCCCTCCATATAGCAATTTTTTGTAAAATATTGTGGACTTTGGTAGTTTTCTTGAATCATTTCATTTATATTTTAATTAACAGTAGGAATTATTTTCATACTAAATTTGCCCAAGAATAATTCTTTTAATAGCATTTTCAGACTTTAAAATGCTTCTGTTGCACTGCAACTATTTTAAATAATTCTTTAAAAATTCCACAAAAATTACGAGGGGTCATGTGAGGCCTACAGATCACTTTTATGCAAAAACACAACTTGGTATTTTGGAAATTTTGAGTAAAACATCCTCTTCTCAATTCTGTTCCATTCTTGAGTTTCAACTACCACCTCAATTTTTATTGCTCCAAAAATTGTGAAATTATTCCACCTTATAGTCCTTCCTAAGAAACCCTTAAGTCAGAAGATCCACTCCATTTGCATCTTGTAAACCCACCAAGTAAATCCTCCAAGTTTCTGCCCAGAAATGAATTTCAGTAAAACTTGCACTTGCAAGTTTTTCTTTTGGTCAAACCAACCCTGCCATCCTCACTATCATCCAAGGAGACACCCTACTGGCAATTTTCACACCCAACAAAGGTTCATGACTAGCCCTAGCATTTCATCAAGCACATTATGTGCATGACAGAATTTTGCAACCACCAAAACCTCCATTACCAACTACCACCTCTGGACAAACCAGTTTGTCCATCATCTTCATCACTCATAGGACCACCACTATACCAAAATTCAGATTTAGAAAAGCCCTCTAGCTCACCATGGCAAATCATCGAGCACCCTACGTGCATGTCCAGAGCGCGAGCAGACTACTCTTTTGGCACGTTCGGCATCACCCGTGTGCCACTGCCCTGCTGCTCCCCTCGCTTGTCCTGATCCTCTCCTGGATCACCCAGTCATCCCTACACCTCGCCGACACCCCATCCTGGCCTCTAGCGCCGGCCAGCCATCGCTATCACCGCCGCCCGACGCTGCCTTCTTTGTCACGCCACCGCCCGAGCCAACCGAAGCAGCCAGCTCGTCCCGAGCCTTAACCACCACCTACCCGAGCTCATCCAGTGCACTAACCACGCCGCCGACCTCAACCACCCTCTCTGCCTCAGTAATGGCCGCCGCCGCAATCTGTCATGGCCGGCGTCGTCCGAACCACCTGGAGCCCCCCGAACTAGCCAGCGCACCTCTGGTATAAATTCGGACAGCCGCCGCCCTCACCTATCTTCGCCGACCCCCAACGCCCTCTCACCGGCCATACCTACCTCCGCGGCGTAGTAATGGCCGCCCGCCATCGAGCCGTTCTCTGGAAGCCACGGAACTGCCTCGCCGCGCTATAAAACCTCCCCCCCCCCCCGAGCTCCCTCTCGTCGTTAGAACCTCTCCTCTTCCCCTGTGAGCCTCCCCAAGCAACCAAACGACCGGAGAAGGTCATCCCCTTCCTCTCTGGCCGCCACGGCCACCACCACTTCCTAGTTAAATCCGGTGCAACCCGAGCCTCCCTCTCTTCGTCCTCTCCACTAGAAGCCCCCTCGCGGTCCCACGAATCCATTACCCCACTCAATTTTGCTCCGGAGCCGCCGTAGACGAAACCCCCATTTCGTCCGACGCCGCCATCCGCCAGGGAGCTCGCCGCCGACGATTTTATCCACCTCTTTGGCCGTGTCGAGTATCGGTAGAACCGCCTCGGTCACCTAGACTCAGCGGTGGGCTCGACTCGCTGAGGGGTGCCGCCGTTCGCCGGCGAGGATCGCCGGAATCCTCCTCTGTCCCTGTCCAGACGCGCGTGGGAGATGGGAGACGAACTCGACAAGTGGGGCCCGCCCGTCAGCCATTCAAGCCGCGTGCCCCGTCGTTCAAGTGGAGATGACTTTTCCCCAATCCGGCTTCGCGCGCGGAAGGCGTATTCGCATAAGTGCGCTTTCGACGTCATCAGCCTCCCGCGCGGCCGAGCGACTGGGCCCGGCCCAGTGGCGCCAGGCGGCTATACCGCGCTCAGGGCACAGCTCTGTTCTCTCCCTTTTTTTTAATTTCCAGCAGATTTCAAATATTTCCACAGTGGCTATTTCGAATCCAAATCTGATGATTCAAGTTTCTACATGTTCATAAAATCATGCTCTATTATTATAGCTATGGTGAACCTTTTTCCTAAGCTTTTTCTCTACTGGATCTTTTAAATAGTCCATTTCCTTAATTAGCTCAGCTTAGAATATTCCTAGGCAAATCATATGAACTCCAAATAATTTGATTCTTTTTCTGAAATTCCTAATATTTCATCTAGTTTATTTTAGTATTTATTTGAAAAATTTCCAAACAAATTTTTAATACTGTTTTAGCTCTATGTGGTAATTGCAATATTCTTAAAAATAGGAATAATGGAGGGAAGAGAATTTTCAAAACTTTTGGAGTGCACCCAATATTTCTACATGATCAAGGCAAGCATCTTGAACACTTGATATGGTGATTGCATGGTTAAATGTTTGCAAGAATAATTGAATCATGCATATGTTGAATTCAAATAAAATTTGCATGCATGTAGTGTTGGCATGTTTCCTCGTACCGTGCAACGTGTGCTTGTCATGACTAACTTGCAGGAGCAGGTATAAGAGAAATACCGTTACCGACAGAAGGATGATCACGTCGGAGCGTGATCATGCCTTGTTGGTTATGCATGTTGGGACATGCAAGGGCTGTGGCCCTGTTTTGGTGTTACTGTTGAAAGAACACTTTATTGTGCTAACCACTGCAGGAAATACATAGGCCTCCTGAGTCGACCGTAGATCGAGTCTTGTTCCGGTAACCCCCCATACTTGTTTCGTGCTGCCACTTGTCCCTCTCGCAGGTAGGGTACGGTTCAGTAAGTTGTTAACCCCTTTCCTGCCCACACCGTACAGAGAGGCCATAGTGAAAGATACCATTGGCCCATTGCAGGCATGTCACTTGGTCCCGGGGCATGGGTGTCTCCGGTTGTAGCCGGAGAGGGGTCGCACCCCTGTTTGTGCGCCGATATAAATATTGTGATCCCATGCTATTGGAGGCCATTGAATGAGGCCTTCCCACTTAGAGTTTTTACTCTATCATTGCCTTGGGTGGTTCCTGGCTTTGGAAAGATAAAACTGGTATGTGCGGGCCAGGTGTGTTTTCAACCCAAAGGCCGTAATGGGAATTAGTCAGTGTCTCAGTGCTGGCTAAGGAAATCCTTTACTTGTGGGTAAAGAGTACACCCTCTGCAGAGTTATACCTATTCGAATAGCCGTGTCCGCGGTTAAGGACTACAGTCAGGGTTGGTCAAGTGTCGGTCTTAGTGTCGGTCTCCGGAGGAAAAATAATTAAAATTGAGCATGATTTATTTTGCAGGAGAATTATTGTCGCCACTGACGCAATCATGAATATTATGGTTGTCGTGAATATTATTGTTATTATTATGGACTAACCATTTCTCTTATTTTTATTTTCTGAGTATCTCATGGGCTGGCTAGACTACCCGGGATACTCATTTCTTTTCAAGACCTCTCGTGGCGTCGCTTGAGTTCTCGGGCGGTCCTGTCTCGCCCGATTCTCTTTTAGACACCCGTTTGGCATTTCTTTTCAAGACCTCTCGAGGCGTCGCTTGAGTTCTCGGGTGGTCCTGTCTCGCCCGATTCTCTTTTAGACACCCGTTTGGCATTTCTTTTCAAGACCTCTCGAGGCGTCGCTTGAGTTCTTGGGCGGTCCTGTCTCGCCCGATTCTCTTTTAGACACCCGTTTGGCATTTCTTTTCAAGACCTCTCGTGGCGTCGCTTGAGTTCTCGGGCGGTCCTGTCTCGCCCGATTCTCTTTTATACACCCGTTTGGCATTTCTCTTGGATACTCGGGCGGTCTTGTCTCGCCCGATTGTCCACTTTTAACTTTCTTTGTTTGTCACTAACATTTCATATTTATTCTTCAGCACCGTAGTAATATTCATCATGCCATGCTTTAATTTCGTTCAGCATATGCATATAAATTAACCCATCATGATCATATGCATTCGGTATATCTTTTGTTCATTATGTTTACGAGTACATTCAAACGTACTCACTGGCTTGTCCCTGGCTATTTAATTGGCCAGGTCAGGATTTCAACGGGGAGTACCACAACGACGTCCATGTGGAGCCTAGGATAGCAGCCACGCGGGATAGGAATTATCCGGGTCAGCTTTTCCTGTGGAAATGGAGCCCCATCGATGTTGGAGAACCACGAGTCGCTTCCGTCACCCGCCACTAGAAATCATTGTTGTATCATTAGACCTTTATGGTCTTGTATCCAATTCTTGTAATTGCTTGGTAATCTGTAACAACGACGTGTCCACCAGTAACAGTAATCCTGGGCTGGTGACGACACGAGTGGTTAATTTCTGGGATATCATGTCCCGGAAATCTGGCCCGGACACAGGCGAGTGTCTGTTTCTCCTTGGGGACACTGGACTGTGGGCCGACTGAACGGTGTCAGCCCTAACGGATCTGCTGTGAATCCGGTTGCGCGACTGGGATACTGTCGAATTTTGCTCTTTAGCCGCCTTGAGTAGGGCCCGGATCTGCCGAAGACCCTCTCCCGCCTCAGATCGGGACGGCTCAATGGAATCTGCTATCCGAGTGGCTGCCGCCAGATTCTGGATGGGAGTGCGGAATACCTGGAAACTTTGCTGCTGGTCATTCGAGAACAACTGCCGCTGCCGCCGACTGGAACTGGGCTGATGCTGCCTGCGGGCGCGATCGTCGAGTGACTTTTGGAGCACTTCCAGACGTTTGCGCTCAGCCAAGTTGGCCTGGCGCACGGCCTCCAAAGCCTGAGCCTCGGGGGTCATCCCAACGATGGGCGTCTGGAGGGCCTGCTCGGTCCTGCGCTGCTGTTCCTCCCTCTACTGCCGAGTGAGAGGTCGGGGTACGTACTCATCGTCATGTCGGTCCCTGCCGCCGCCAAGATCAGGGCGCGACGGATCACCGTTCTCCGCGCCGCCACGGCCGTACCCAGCCGGACTTGGCTGGGAATCGGCCATCAACACCTCTGCAGCGGGATCACTGCTCTCGCACTCGGACAAGCTTTCCGAGTGCTCGTGCACGGAGGCGAACAGATCGAAGACGGGTTCATCGGGCTCGATTGCCGCGATCTACGGGGCTGCAGCCTGAAGGGCCACCGCGTGCCTGATCCACCACTGAAGCCGCGAGCGTCCGGAGCGCTTGCGACGACGGCTGGTGGAGAGCGAAGAGGTCGACTGATAAGGAGTCGACGGTTGCCGAAGAAGGACGCCGAAGGTACTCGCACGGAAGTGCGCCGCGCCGTGGACGGGCAACGCCTCGACATCCAGCGGGGCTTCCTGGAGCCATGCCGAATCGTCGGCGATGAAGCTGAGGACGCCGAAACGGATCTCGCTGCCCAGAGTCAGTCCGCCGCCGGAAACCATGGTGATGGTGGAAAAAAAATGCAACTACGCCAGAAGTCGCTAGACGTCTGCCCCACGGTGGGCGCCAACTGTCGTGGGTGCAAGTCTGACAGTAGTGTGTAGGGGTACGGATGAGAGGGCAGAGCCTAGCTACGGCGCAGGTGTTACACTCGGATTTACGAGTTCAGAGCCCTCAGCGGTGGAGGTAACGGCCCTACGTCTCGGTGCTCTGGAGCTTGATTGCTTGAGCGTATGAGTTACAAATGGATTGTGAACCCTTGGAATGGAGCTGGGGGTGGCTTATATAGTGTCCGCCAGCCCTCCCATGAATGCCGCCATTACCAGGGGTTAAGAGGGGGTTTAAGGGCGCCAGGTAACAGGCGCATTGATTACAATTAATACGAGCGAGCGCACATTCTGACCGTTGCGCTCCTGGAGCCTCCTGGCCTTCTCTGGTCTAGTGACTATCAGGTACTCCGAGTGAATTAGGTGGTCGAGTGGACTCCTGCTTCCCGAGTGATTCATTGAACTCCGAGTGAATGTCAGTCTGCATAACTCTTGGTTGCTGATCTGGCCCTGGGGCCCAGTATAAGGCGTGTGGAGTCCTAGGGTAGGATCTATAGGTCAGGCCTGTTACCCTATCCCTAGTACATGCCCTCGTCAGAAGTAAGAGTATCGATCTCACAGGGAGCACATGAAGTGATCTTTGGCTCTTCTAGAGGGTTACTGGGATGTGCCTGCAAGTTAATTGTGGTCCAAAGGAAGAGCGGATGCATAGGTTGAAATGTTGCCGATGGAGGAGCATCGTTGAGGTTGACCACATGTGTCATAGTCATCACTCCTCCACGAGCCTGCGACTCCGACTTCACCAAAACAAACCACTGACGAGCCCGCGCTGCAACAACCTGCATGAAGCCTGCATTGACCTATGCTAAACAGTTGGCCACCAAGAGTAGCGATGAGACAACTCCGACTTAGATGACGATCAAGTGCTGAAGAAAAATGAAAATCTTGCGCAGACGAAGACCTCCACGAAGACCACCGAACACACGTCATCATCGTTGCCCATGCCCCGCAAAGGCAGTGTGACGCCCCCGACTCGACCGTGCACTAATCATACACACAAATGCGCACAATCAAGCCCAGGGACTCACGGGAAGATATCACAACACAACTCTATACACAAAATAAAATAATACAAGCTTTATATTACAAGCCAGGGGTCTCGAGGACTTGAATACATAAGCTCGAGTTACACAAGAGTCAGCGAACGCACCAGTATCTGAGTACAGTCATAACTAAACAAGTTTGCCTTAAGAAGGCTGAGCAAAACAACGATAACTAGATCGAAAAGGCACAAGCCTCCTGCCTGGGAGCCTCCGAAACTACTCCTGGTCGTCTGTCTCCACGTAGTTGAAGGCTCTGTCGGGGTAGTAGTAGTCATCGACGGGATCAGCTGTCTCCGGGACTCCATCATCTGATCGCACCAACCGGGTAGAGGGGAAAAGGTAGCAAAGAAACCGTGAGTACTCATCCAAAGTACTCACAAGACTTACATCAGATCTATGCTAAGTATGCATCGGTATCAAAGGGAAGGGGCTGTATCTGGGGACTATACTGCAGAAATGCCAGAATACAGGGGAAGGCCTCGCCTATCGAAGACTAGCATCTTGCAACGTCTTGCAGCAACAGAAGAGAGTAGAATAACTTAACATGTAGTAACAAATATATATTAGTAACGCCCAGAGATCCTTCCTTGTCTACCCCACGAGGAAGCGATCCCGGAGCCATCATATCAGTTTAGTGTCACATGTATCCAGTTCTAGTTGTAGTAGATCGGGATACAACTCCGAGCGTCCGTTACCGTGGACATGACTATTCGAATAGATAACTTCCCTGCAGGGGTTCACCAACTTACCCAACACGCTCGATTAACTCTGGGTGGACACACTTTTCCTGGTCATGCCCGGCCTCGGCTGATCGACACGACATAGTCCTACCTAGGCTCCGCAGAGAGGTCCCCGCCGGTCTACATCCTAAGTGCGAAGGGGTCATGGGCCAATCGTCCTAAGCACTCCGAGTCATTGCGCGCAGGGCGAATCCAGGCACCACCTCTGTCCTGGATGGCACCGGCCCAGACGTGCCGCAATGCTGAACTAGACGTCTGATAGAGCTTTCGGGAGAATCGTACGACGCCGAGTGCCCATAACTTATCCCGCGTGGTGGTTAGTGCGAAAAGGCCAGAGGCCTACTCAGATCACATATCCAAACCCATTAGTGTGTTGGGAGCTCGCGGTGACGATCAGTGCTCCTGTCGCCCCATCTCACGGACTTACGACAAGGGCCAGGCCCATCCCTCTCTAGGGCGGTCTCTGCCTGCCCGGCCATGCCGCGTAATTTTCTCGCGGGTACCCTCTTGGTCAACCCGACTTATCCAGAGACTGTCGGGAACTCAGGTCCACCTCTACCGGGGTGGTACCGCCTGTCCCTTCAGTCCCACTGTAATAGTAAACGAGGAACAGCGTAAGGTAACAGTGTGTCCGTAACATCAAGGGGGAAATCCGAGGAATCACCCTCGATGGATTCCCACTTGATGTAACCGTCAAGGTGAACTTGGAGGAATCACCCTCGATGGGTTCTGATAACCCACAAGTATAGGGGATCAATTGTCGCTTTTTCGATAAATAAGAGTGTCGAACCCAACGAGGAGCTAAAGGTAGAATTAATATTCCCTTCAAGTTCTATCGACCACCGATACAACTCTACGCGCACTTAACGTTCGTTTTACCTAGAACAAGTATGAGACTATTTTGCGGGTGTAAGGATAAGACTAGAAGTACTTAACGAGAATAAAACTAGGAGTAATTTGCGAGATAATAAAAGTTAGTTGTTTAGTAGAAAGTTTTTGTAACACAAGAGAAAGATTTGTCCCTAGGCAATCGATAACTAGACCGGTAATCATTATTGCAATTTTATATGAGGGAGAGGCATGAGCTAACATACTTTCTGTACTTGGATCATATGCACTTATGATTGGAACTCTAGCAAGCATCCGCAACTACCAAAGATCATTAAGGTAAAACCCAACCATAGCATTAAGTAACAAGTCCTCTTTACTCCCATACGCAACAACCCCCTTACTCGGGTGTAAGCTTCTGTCACTCTAGCCGCCCACTATAAGAGAATTATGAACGTATTGCAAACCCTACAGCGGAAATCCCTCTCGCTTGCGCGACACAGAGGGCATCGTAGGACAGCACCAAAATAAAACATACAACTCAAACCAATCACGATCATCAATCAACCCATAGGACAAAACGAATCTACTCAAACATCATAGGATGGCCACAAATCATTGGATAACAATATGTAGCATTAAGCACCATGTTTAAGTAGAGAATTACAGCGGGAAAAGAGAGGTTACACCGCTGCATAGAGACGGAGAGAGATGGTGTTGACGGCGGCAAAGTTGTTGGTGTAGATCGCCGTCACGATGATTGCCCCGACGGCGTTCCGGCGCCACCGGGAGAGAGGGGGAGAGAGCCCCCCTCCTTCTTCTTCTTCCTTGGCCTCCCCCCTAGATGGGAGGAGGTTTCCCCCTCTGGTCCATGGCCGCCATGCCTCCCGGAGGGGAGGAGCCCCTCCGAGATTGGATCTCTCTCTCTATTCTCTTCTGTTTCGCGTTCCTATTTTTTGGCCTTTCACCGTTTCTTAAATTACTGGAGATCCATAACTCCGATTGGGCTGAAATTTTAACACGATTTTTTCCCGATATTATCTTTCTTGCGGCCGAAGAAGAGCCCCAACCGACTTACGGTGTGCCCACGAGGCACCACCGCGCGACCGGGGGGGGCGCCAAGGTGGCTTGTGGAGGCTATGGGCCTCCGTTTGCATTGATTCCACCTCCCAAAAATCACATATAGTCCAAAATAATTCTCCATAAAATTTTATTGCATTTGGACTTTGTTTGATATGGATTTTCTGTGAAACAAAAAACAAGCAGAAAACAGGAACTGGCACTGGGCACTGGATCAATATGTTAGTCCCAAAAATAATATAAAATTTTGCCAAAAATATGTGAAAGTTGTAGAATATTGGCATGAAACAATAAAAAATTATAGATACGACGGAGACGTATCAACATCCCCAAGCTTAATTCCTGCTCGTCCTCGAGTAGGTAAATGATAAAAAAGATAATTTTTGATGTGGAATGCTACCTAACATAATCTTGATCATATAATCTAATCATGGCATGAATATTAAGACACGAGTGATTCAAAGCAATAGTCTATAATTTGACATAAAGACATCAATACTCAGGAATACCAACAAACAATCATGTCTTTCAAAATAAAAATGCTAAAGAACGCTAACCCAAGCCCGTTATGCTCAATCATTGATCCAGTCATGATACACACTCAATATTAGCTACATCCAATGCACAAGTATGACAATTGTGCTCTCCAGTTGGTGCCTTATAAGAGAAGATGGAGACTCAAAATAAAAAATAAAAATTGCATAAAAGTAAAATAGATAGGCCCTTCGCAGAGGGAAGCAGAGATTTGCAGAGGTGCCAGAGCTCAAAGCTTAAATTAGAGAGATAAAATTATTTTGAGAGGCATGCTTTTCCTGTCAACGCTACGACCGAAAGTTCTCAATATCTTCCATGCTAGACACATTATAGGCGGTTCCCAAACAGAAAATAAAATTCATTTCCTTTCCACCATTCTTTCACAATCCATGGCTAGCCGTATCCACGGGTGCCTTCCATACCAACACTTTCCAAGGAATTTTGTTATTATTATTTTTGATTCATTGTGGGACTGGGCATCCCTATTACCTGCCACTCTCTCGTGCAAGGACAAGTGAATAAAACTCATCTTGAGAATAACCCGCCTAGCATGAAAGATATTGGCCACCCCCTGCCGCCACATGAGCGGTACGGGCACACAAAATAGAAATTTATTTTGAATAATTAGAGTTGGCACATGCAAATTTACTTGGAACGGCATGGAAATACCGCATATAGGTAGGTATGGTGGACTCATTTGGCACAACTTTAGGTTTAAGGAGTTGGATGCACAAGCAGCATTCCCGCTTAGTACAAGTGAAGGCTAGCAAATAGATTGAGAAGCGACCAACCAAAAAACAAAAACGGTCATAAACATGCATTGAACATAACTAACACTGAATAATGCACCATAAGTAGGATGTAACTTCGTTGCATAACTATAGACTATATGTGCATGCTTCGGGAATCACAAACCTTAACACCAATATTCTTACTAAACCACAATAATTCACTAGTACTTCCCACATATTACCATCTCAATATCGCAAAACTATTGCAAGGAATCAAACTTATCATATTCAGTGATCTACAAGTTTTATGTAGGATTTTATGACTAACATATGAATGACAAATTCCTGTTGACTCTCTAAATAGATATAAGCGAAGCAAGAGAGTTTAATTCTTTCTACAAAATACTATGCTCTAACAAATATAAGTGAAGCAAAAGAGCATTCTATAAATAACGGTTTTTCAAGTGTAGAGAAACAGGCATCCAAACTTCAAATGATATAAGTGAAGCACATGAAGCATTCTATAAAGCCATGCTCAAAAGATATAAGTGAAGTGCAAAGAGCATTCTATAAATCAACCAAGGACTATCTCATACCAGCATGGTGCATAAAATAAAAGGGAAAAATAAACACAAAAGACACTCGAAGAATTTACGCATATCATGTGAACAAAACAAAAACCGAGACATACCGATAATTGTCGAATAAAGATGGGATGCCTTCCGGGGCATCCCCAAGCTTAGACGCTTGAGTCTCCTTGAATATTTACTTGGGGTGCCTTGGGCATCCCCAAGATTGAACTCTTGCCTCTCCTTATTCTCCTCATATCGATACCTTCTCGATCTTCGAACACTTCATCCACACAAAACTTAACCGAACTTTTTATTAGCGGGGTTAGTACATATAACATCAAACCCCATCATGTCCTGCTGTAACATTATTGTATAATTATAATCAAACATTACCCACTATATTCTATCACAATTCTATGGCTCCCAAGTCAATGGGGCTCAACAAGAATTCAAACATAAGCAAATAACGAAACTATAACAGCAATCTGTGAAAACAGGACAGTCTGTAAAGATGCAGATGGTACATATACTTCTGTAACTCAAAAAATTCTCAAAAAATAAAAAAAAATCATAGAAGTACTGTGTAAAAATTTCAGAATTTTTTCACGCTCCAGTAAAAAACGTAAATTCACGCACTACAGCAAAAGTTTCTGTTTTTGCACTGCATACACCAAACAAGCAATTTAAGCATCCTAAAGGAAAATCTTGGCACATTATTTTTATAATACAATGGATTTGTACAAGAGGATAATTATTTTTGTTGAAAAGTTTCTGTAATTCAAGATTCACAAAGTTTCCATGGGCATGAACAAAGTTCAAGGCATGCTCCCGCTTCCACGGTGCTCGTCTTTCTCACTTTCACTTTTCTTTTTGTAAAGTTTTAGGTTCCCCTCTATATTTTTTTGTTTTTAAACTTTTTAAAAGCACACAACAGAAATAAATGACTCTCTAAAACTTCTGGGTTGTCTCCCTGGCAGCGCTTTCTTTAAAGCCATTAAGCTAGGCATAAAGTGCTCAAGTAATTGATCCACCCGGATCCCAAGGTATATCAAAGCCAATTTTAATTAACAATGATTTGTAATTTAGTAGTGAGCACAAAGCAACATATATCATGCAATGACGAAGTCTAACTCTCTTCCTATGCATCAACATGTGATAAAAGAACAATTCATGCACACATAATAAAGGCCGATACATAGCATAAACAGTTTCTTGCAATTTTATCGTATTGGAAACATAGAGAGGCGGAGATGTGGTTCCTCTCTCATAATAATTGCAATTAGGAGCAGAAAGCACATGTATATTATATTCATCAAAATCATCATGTGTAACGGTAAAACGCAACCCATCAATATAATCCTTAATAAGAGCAAACTTCTCCGATATAGCGTAGTTGGGAGAATTCAAAAAGATAATAGGACAATCATGTGTGGGTGCAATAGAAACAATTTCATGTTTAACATAAGGAACTATAGCAAGTTCATCTCCATAAGCATAATTCAAGTTGGCATCATGGCCACAAGCATAGCAAGCGTCAATTTTCATCAAAAAGGGATATTTCAAACGAATCCAATGGATCATAGCAATTATCATAGCATTCATCCTTCGGTAAGCACGAAGGGAATTTAAACAATGTATGAGTTGAAGAGTTACTCTCATTAGAAGGTGGGCACGGGTAGCTAATCCACTCTTCCTCCTTTTTTTCTTCGCTCTCCTCCTCATCTTTTTCATCTAATGAGCTCACAATTTCAGCAATTTCTTCTTCCATAGTTTCCTGCAAAATATTAGTCTCCTCTTGGACAGCGGAGGAGTCCTCAATATATCCTTTAACATAAGCATTAGAAGCATAGTTTTCATAGCAATATTTAAGTATGGCAAAATTTTCAGATTTGTAAAGAGTAGCATCATACTTTTCAATCAAAGAAGCAATTTCATAAGCACCCTTAAAAGCAACAAATTCTTCAATTTGTTCAATATCATAGTAACTATAAACACCTTTAACATAAGAAGATACGATTCCATTATCACTAAACTCACATTGGTAGGGAAGGTGCTTCTTAGGGTCTTCAAAACAATAAGTAAAATCATGTATTTCACATAAATTCCAAGCATAGCAATGCATAGTATTAATATGATGCCATAAAAGTTTCCCTTTTTGAGATAAGCGGTGTCGCACAAAATGAGCATGCTCATCTAATGATATCCCCTCAACCAAGCTAGTTGGGTTTTCAGCACGAGCACAAAGGGATCGAAGATGATCCAAGTAGAAAGCTTCAGCAGTATGACAGATTTTGGGTGGTTCTTGAACCATTGGTTTAGCAAGTACAACTATTTTTTTGGTATTTAACGTTTCCTACCCATAACTAAAGATAGAAAACAAGAGCACAAAATAAAATCTACTCAGTGATAAAGCAAACAAGCACACACGAGAATATTCACCCCACGCTATTGCTCCCCGGCAACGGCACCAGAAAAAAGGTCTTGATAACCCACAAGTATAGGGGATCAATTGTAGCTTTTTCGATAAATAAGAGTGTCGAACTCAACGAGGAGCTAAAGGTAGAATTAATATTCCCTTCAAGTTCTATCGACCACCGATACAACTCTACGCGCACTTAACGTTCGCTTTACCTAGAACAAGTATGAGACTATTTTGCGGGTGTAAGGATAAGACTAGAAGTACTTAACGAGAATAAAACTAGGAGTAATTTGCGAGATAATAAAATTTAGTTGTTTAGTAGAAAGTTTTTGTAACACAAGAGAAAGATTTGTCCCTAGGCAATCGATAACTAGACCGGTAATCATTATTGGAATTTTATATGAGGGAGAGGCATGAGCTAACATACTTTCCGTACTTGGATCATATGCACTTATGATTGGAACTCTAGCAAGCATCCGCAACTACCAAAGATCATTAAGGTAAAACCCAACCATAGCATTAAGTAACAAGTCCTCTTTACTCCCATACGCAACAAACCCCTTAGTCGGGTGTAAGCTTCTGTCACTCTAGCCGCCCACCATAAGAGAATTATGAACGTATTGCAAACCCTACAGCAGGAATCCCTCTCGCTTGCGCGACACGGAGGGCACCATAGGACAGCACCAAAATAAAACATACAACTCAAACCAATCACGATCATCAATCAACCCATAGGACAAAACGAATCTACTCAAACATCATAGGATGGCCACAAATCATTGGATAACAATATGTAGCATTAAGCACCATGTTTAAGTAGAGAATTACAGAAGGAAAAGAGAGGTTACACCGCCGTATAGAGGGAGAGAGAGAGTTGGTGTTGACGGCGGCGAAGTTGTTGGTGTAGATCACCGTCACGATGATTGCCCCGACGGCGTTCCGGCGCCACCGGGAGAGAGGGGGAGAGAGCCCCCCTCCTTCTTCTTCTTATTCTTCCTTGGACTCCCCCTAGATGGGAGGAGAGTTCCCCCTCTGGTCCATGGCCGCCATGGCTCCCGGAGGGGAGGAGCCCCTCCGAGATTGGATCTCTCTCTGTTCTCTTCTGTTTCGCGTTCCTGTTTTCTGGCCTTTCACCGTTTCTTAAATTTCCGGAGATCCGTAACTCCGATCGGGTTGAAATTTTAACACAATTTTTTTCCCGATATTATCTTTCTTGCGACCGAAGAAGAGCCCCAACCGACTTACGGTGTGCCCACGAGGCACCACCGCGCGGCCAGAGGGGCGGCGCGCCAAGGTGGCTTGTGGAGGCTGTGGGCCTCCATTTGCGTTGATTCCACCTCCCAAAAATCACATATATTCCAAAATAATTCTCCGTAAAATTTTATTGCATTTGGACTTCGTTTGATATGGATTTTCTGGGAAACAAAAAACAAGCAGAAAACAAGAACTGGCACTGGGCATTAGATCAATATGTTAGTCCCAAAAATAATATAAAACGTTGCCAAAAATATGTGAAAGTTGTACTACCTCCTTTTCGGTTTATAAGGTTTGCGCGTATCTCTAGGTTGACAAATAGACCAACGTAATACAAGTTATATATCACAAAAAATATATCATTAGAAACTTTAAATCGTATACTTTCTAATGGTATAATTTTTAGACTATACAACTCATGTTATGTTGGTCAAATTATAGATCTAGGGATACGCGCAAGCCTTATAAACCGGAAAGGAGGTAGTAGAATATTGGCATGA
The DNA here is from genome assembly GCA_039707655.1 of Elymus sibiricus. NCBI lineage: Eukaryota > Viridiplantae > Streptophyta > Magnoliopsida > Poales > Poaceae > Elymus > Elymus sibiricus. The sequence continues at coordinate 293,993,958 of CM077664.1, forward strand.
AGCAATCAAAAATTATAGATACGACGGAGACGTATCAGGTTCACACTTGATGGGCTGCACGACAGAGGCATCATCGGAGGTGGTGAAAAAGGAATCACCCTCGGTAACCCACAACCGACTAGCTACGCTACAGAGATATCATCAGGAGTGAGGAAGGAGGTATCATCCTCGGCACTCGATAGTAGCTCTGCAGAGTTGTACAACTAAGGGGGTGTGCGGTGATGTGTCGGTCTTTGCACGACGATCACATTGATCGAATCATCGGTAGTAAAGCATGGCAACAAGGACAAGGGTGTAGGGCCAATGATGGATCACTAACCAACCTATACTAAGCATATAGGATAGCAGGTAAGGTATCAACAGCAGTTACAAAAACAGGCTATGCATCAGAATAGGAGTTAACGAATACAGTAGCAAAATCTAATGCAAGCATGGGAGAGAAAGAATGGGCGATATAGGAATGATCAAGGGGGTTTTGCTTGCCTGGAAGCTCTGCGGCAAGTGGCTGGACGTCTGCGACGTAGTCGTACTCAGGGACAACGTCGGTCTCGGGGTCTACTGGAGGGAAGAGGGGGAGGAAACAAATAAATACAAGCATACAAATGCAATCACAGAGCATGACATGGCAAAAATGCAATGCATGGGTGACCTAATGCATCTCTAACCATTTTAGCTAATTTAGGATTTAAATTGGAATTAATTACCGAAGGTCATGCACTATTCATCTGCGAGAAACAGGCCTAAAGTTATAGGTTCAGCTACCTAGAGGATTCTAACATTTATGCAGATGACATAAACGGATTCGTTAGATTTTTCTGATCAACTTTCATATAGAAAACATTTTCATCTGATTTACGGTTGAATTTCTACGAATTTCTAAAGTTTTAAACTTTTTCTAAAAATCCTGGAATTATTAAATCGAAAATGAACAGTGCTGGGGCATTTTACACCCACTGTGGGCTAGCCACAGTGGATGACAAGTGGGGCCGGGTCAAAGCTGACTCAGCAGTCAACTTTGACCACGCTGACTGGTCAAAGGGGCCCACTGGACCCATCTGCCAGTGACTGGACTGGCCCAGTCAGCAGGTTGACCAGGTCAACTGGGTCAACTGGGCCCAGGGGGACCCAGTTGTCACCCTTAGGTTAGTTTAACAGCGCTTAGGTTAGTCTAACTAATTTAATTAGGTTGTGGGCCCGCTCTGTCAGTGTTGGGGAACGTTGCATGGAAAACAAAAAATTTCTACGCACACGCAAGATCTATCCATGGAGATGCATAGCTACGAGAGGGGGAGTGTGTCTACGTACCCTCGTAGACCGTAAGCGGAAGCATTAGAACAACGCGGTTGATGTCGTCGAACAACTTCACGATCCAACCGACCGAGCACCGAACGTACGGCACCTCCGCGTTCAGCACACGTTCAGCTCGGTGACGTCCTCGACTTCTTGATCCAGCAATACGGCGAGGTAGTAGATGAGTTCCGGCAGCACGACGGCGTGGTGACGGTGATGGTGATGCTATCTCCGCGGCTTCGCCCAAGCACTGCGAAAATATGACCGAGGGACGGAACTGTGGAGGGGGGCGCCGCACACGGCTAAGACAATGTTGTGTCCTTTGGGGTGCCCCCTCTCCTCTATTTATATATGTGTTGGGGCTTGGAGTAGAAGGAATAGTGCCACGTGAACAGTAACCATGAATAGTACACACGTGGACTTGGACTCCAAAGTCCAATCCTATTCCTACTAGGACTCTCCCTTTTTTTCTTCCCTAGCTGCGTGGGCTTTTGAGGACTTGGTGCGCCTGGCCCAATAAGGCCAGGGCGCCTCCCCTTAGCCCATGCCAGCCCTTGGGACGTGGTGGACCCACTTGTGGACTTCCGGACTCCTCCGGAATCCTCCGGAACCTTCTGGAAGCTTCCCGGTACAATACCGAAAAAACTGCACCTTTTTCCGGAACCCAAAATATGACTTCCCATTTATAAATCTATACCTATCGACCATTCCGAGACTCCTCGTGACATCCGGGATCTCATCCGGGACTCCGAACAACATTCGGTTACCAATTCACATAACTCATATAACACTATATCGTCAACGAACGTTAAGCGTGCGGACCCTACGGGTTCGGGAATGATGTAGACATGACTGAGACGCCTCTTTACTCGTTCCGCAATACATCATCCCGTAACTAACTACTTAGTCACTTTGCTTGCAAGCTTATTATGATGTGCATTACCGAGAGGGCCCAAAGATACCTCTCCGAAACACGGAGTGACAAATCGCAGTCTCGATCCATGCCAACTCAACGGACACCTTCGGAGATACCTGTAGAGCATCTTTATGATCACCCAGTTATGTTGTGACGTTTGATAGCACACAAGGTATTCCTCCGGTATCCGGGAGTTGCATGATCTCATGGTCTGAGGAACATGTATTTGACATTCAAGAAAGCAGTAGCAATAAACAGAACGATCATATGCTAAGCTAACGGATGGGTCTTGTCCATCACATTATTCTCCTAATGATGTGATCCCGTTATCAAATGACAACTCATGTCTATGGTTAGGAAACCTTAACCATCTTTGATCAACGAGCTAGTCTAGTAGAGGCTCACTAGGGACATGGTATTTGTTTATGTATTCACACATGTATTTAAGTTTCCGGTCAATACAATTCTAGCATGAATAATAAACCTTTATCATGAACAAGGAAATATAAAATAATAACAACTTTATTATTGCCTCTAGGGCATATTTCCATCAGTCTCCCACTTGCACTAGAGTCAATAATCTAGATTACATAGTAATGAACCTAACACCCATGGAGTCTTGGTGCTGATCATGTTTTGCTCGTGGAAGAGGCTTAGTCAACGGGTCTGCCACATTCAGATCCATGTGTACTTTGCAAATTTCTGTGTCTCCATCCTTGACATATTCACGAATGGAGTTGAAGCGTCTCTTGATGTGTTTGGTCTTCTTGTGAAACCTGAGCTCCTTGGCTATGGCAATTGCTCCAGTGTTGTCACAAAAGATTGTCATTGGACCCGATGCACTAGGTATTACACCTAGATCGGATATGAACTCCTTCATCCAGACTCCTTCATGTGCTGCTTCCGAAGCAGCTATGTATTCCACTTCACACGTAGATCCCGCCACGACGCTCTGCTTGGAACTACACCAACTAACAGCTCCACCATTTAATATAAATACGTATCCGGTTTGTGACTTAGAGTCATCGGGATCAGTGTCGAAGCTTGCATCGACGTAACCCTTTACGACGAGCTCTTCGTCACCTCCATAAACGAGAAACATGTCCTTGGTCCTTTTCAGGTACTTCAGGATATTCTTGACCGCTGTCCAGTGATCCACTCCTGGATTACTCTGGTACCTCCCTGCCAAACTTATGGCAAGGCACACATCAGGTCTGGTACACAGCATGGCATACATAATAGAACCTATGGCTGAGGCATAGGGAATGACTTTCATTTTCTCTATATCTTCTGCCGTGGTCGGGCATTGAGTCTGACTCAACTTCACACCTTGCAAGACAGGCAAGAACCCTTTCTTTGACTGATCCATTTTGAACTTCTTCAAAACTTTGTCAAGGTATGTGCTTTGTGAAAGTCCTATCAAGCGTCTTAATCTATCCCTATAGATCTTGATGCCCAATATATAAGCAGCTTCACCGAGGTCTTTCATTGAAAAATTCTTATTCAAGTATCCCTTTATGCCATCCAGAAATTCTATATCATTTCCAATCAACAATATGTCATCCACATATAATATTAGAAATGCTATACAGCTTCCACTCACTTTCTTGTAAATACAGGCTTCACCGTAAGTCTGTACAAAACCATATGCTTTGATCACCTCATCAAAGCGTATATTCCAACTCCAAGATGCTTGCACCAGTCCATAGATGGACCGCTGGAGCTTGCACACTTTGTTAGCACCCTTAGGATTGACAAAACCTTCTGGTTGCATCATATACAACTCTTCTTTGAGAAAACCATTAAGGAATGCAGTTTTGACATCCATTAGCCAGATTTCATAATCATAAAATGCGGCAATTGCTAACATGATTCGGACAGACTTAAGCGTCGCTACGGGTGAGAAAGTCTCATCGTAGTCAACCCCTTGAACTTGTCGAAAACCTTTCGCGGCAAGTCGAGCTTTGTAGACAGTGATATTACCATCAGCATCTGTCTTCCTCTTAAAAATCCATTTATTCTCAATGGCTTGCCGATCATCGGGCAAGTCCACCAAAGTCCACACTTTGTTCTCATACATGAATCCTATCTCAGATTTCATGGCCTCAAGCCATTTGTCAGAATCCGGGCTTATCATAGCTTCTTCATAGTTCGTAGGTTCGCTGTTGTCTAACAACATAACTTCCAGAACAGGATTACCGTACCACTCTGGTGCGGAACGTACTCTGGTCGACCTACAAAGTTCAGTAGTAACTTGATCTGAAGTTTCATGATCTTTATCATTATCTTTCTCTCTTATTGGTGTAAGCATCACGGGAACGGTTTTCTCTGATGAGCTACTTTCCAATTCGAGAGAAGGTACAATTACCTCATCAAGTTCTACTTTCCTCCCACTCACTTCTTTCGAGAGAAACTCCTTCTCTAGAAAGGACCCATTCTTGGCAACAAAGACCTTGCCTTCGGATATGTGGTAGAAGGTGTACCCAATTGTTTCTTTAGGGTATCCTATGAAGATGCACTTCTCCGCTTTGGGTTCGAGCTTATCAGGTTGAAGCTTTTTCACATAAGCATCGCATCCCCAAACTTTAAGAAACGACAGCTTAGGTTTCTTGCCAAACCATAGTTCATATGGTGTCGTCTCAACGGATTTAGACGGTGCCCTATTTAACGTGAATGCAGCTGTCTCTAATGCATAACCCCAAAACGATAGTGGCAAATCGGTAAGAGACATCATAGAACGCACCATATCCAATAAAGTACGGTTACGACGTTCGGACACACCATTACGGTGTGGTGTTCCTGGTGGCGTGAGTTGTGAAACAATTCCACATTTTCTTAAATGAAGGCCAAACTCGTAAATCAAATATTCGTCTCCGCGATCAGATCGTAGAAACTTTATTTTCTTGTTACGATGATTCTCTACTTCACTCTGAATTCTTTGAACTTTTCAAATGTTTCAGACTTGTGTTTCATCAAGTAGATATACCCATATCTACTCAAATCATCTGTGAAGGTTAGAAAATAACGATACCCGCCGCGTGCTTCAACATTCATCGGACCGCATACATCTATATGTATTATTTCCAACAAATCAGTAGCTCGCTCCATTGTTCCGGAGAACGGAGTTTTTAGTCATCTTGCCCATGAGGCATGGTTCGCAAGTATCAAATGATTCATAATCAAGAGATTCCAAAAGTCCATCCGCATGGAGTTTCTTCATGCGCTTTACACCAATATGACCTAAACGGCAGTGCCACAAGTATGTTGCACTATCATTATCAACTTTGCATCTTTTGGCATCAATATTATGAATATGTGTATCACTATGATCGAGATTCCACAAGAATAGACCATTCACAAAAGGTGCGTGACCATAAAAGATGTTACTCATATAAATAGAACAACCATTATTCTCTGACTTAAATGAATAACCGTCTCGCAATAAACAAGATCCAGATATAATGTTCATGCTCAACGCTGGCACCAAATAACAATTATTGAGATCTAAAACTAATCCCGAAGGTAGATGTAGAGGTAGCGTGCCGACGGTGATCACATCAACCTTGGAACCATTCCCAACGCGCATCGTCACCTCGTCCTTAGCCAATCTTCGCTTATTCCGTAGCTCCTGTTTCGAGTTACAAATATGAGCAACCGAACCAGTATCAAATACCAGGCGCTACTGCGAGCATTAGTGAGGAACACATCAATAACATGTATATCAAATATACCTTTGCTCACTTTGCCATCCTTCTTATCCGCCAAATACTTGGGGCAGTTCCGCTTCCAGTGACCAGTCCCTTTGCAGTAGAAGCACTCTGTTTCAGGCCTGGGTCCAGCTTTGGGTTTCTTCATGGGAGCGGCAACTTGCTTGCCGTTCTTCTTGAAGTTCCCCTTCTTTCCCTTGCCCTTTTTCTTGAAACTAGTGGTTTTGTTAACCATCAACACTTGATGCTCCTTCTTGATTTCTACCTCCGCTGATTTCAGCATCGCGAAGAGCTCGGGAATTGTCTTCTCCTTCCCTTGCATATTATAGTTCATCACGAAGCCTTTATAGCTTGGTGGCAGTGACTGAAGAACTCTGTCAATAACACTCTCAACCGGAAGATCAATTCCAAGCTGAGTCAAGTGGTTGTGGTACCCAGACATTCTGAGTATGTGTTCACTGATAGAACTGTTCTCCTCCATCTTACAGCTAAAGAACTTGTTGGAGACTTCATATCTCTCAACCCGGGCATTAGCTTGAAATATCAATTTCAGCTCTTGGAACATCTCATATGCTCCGTGGCGTTCAAAACGCTTTTGCAATCCCGGTTCTAAGCCGTAGAGCATGGCACACTGAACTATTGAGTAGTCATCGAGCCCGCCAGGCGTTCACAACGTCTGCAGCAGCTCCTGCAGCAGGTCCATCACCTAGCGGTGCATCAAGGACATAATTCTTCTGTGCAGCAATGAGGATAATCCTCAAGTTACGGACCCAGTCCGTGTAGTTGCTACCATCATCTTTCAACTTAGCTTTCTCTAGGAACGCATTAAAATTCAATGGAACAGTAGCACGGGCCATTTATCTACAACATAGATATGCAAAGAAACTATCAAGACTAAGTTCATGATAAATTAAGTTCAATTAATCAAATTACTAATGAACTCCCACTTAAATTAACATCCCTCAAGTTAACTAAGTGATACATGATCCAAATCAACTAGCCCATGTCCGATCATCACGTGAGATGGGATAGTCATCAATGGTGAACATCTCCATGTTGATCATATCTACTATATGACTCATGTTCGACCTTTCGGTCTCCAGTGTTCCGAGACCATGTCTGTACATGCTAGGCTCGTCAAGTTTAACCCAAGTATTCTGCTTGTGTAAAACTGGCTTACACCCATTGTATGTGAACGTAGAATCTATCACACCCGATCATCACGAGGTGCTTCGAAACGACGAACTTTAGCAATGGTGCATACTCGGGGAGAACACTTTTATCTTGAAATTTAGTGAAGGGATCATCTTATAATGCTACCGTCGTTCTAAGCAAAATAAGATGCATAAAGGATAAACATCACATGCAATCAAAATATGTGACATGATATGGCCATCATCTTGTGCTTTTGATCTCCATCTCCAAAGCATCGTCACCGGCTCGACACCTTGATCTCCATCGTTGCGTCGTGGTCGTCTCGCCAACTATTGCTTCTACAACTATTGCTAACGCATAGCGATAAAGTAAAGCAATTACATGGCGCTTGCATTTCATACAATAAAGAGACAACCATAAGGCTCCTGCCGGTTGCCGATAAATTACAAAACATGATCATCTCATACAATAACGTATATCACATCATGTCTTGACGATATCACATCACAGCATACCCTGCAAAAACAAGTTAGACGTCCTCTACTTTGTTGTTGCAAGTTTTACGTGGCTGCTACGGGCTTCTAGCAAGAACCGTTCTTACCTACGGCACAAAACCACAATGGTGATTTATCAAGTTTGCTATTTTAACCTTCAACAAGGATCGGCCGCAGTCAAATTCGATTCAACTAAAGTAGGAGAAACAGACACCCGCCAGCCACCTTTATGCAAAACAAGTTGCATGTCTGTCGGTGGAACCGGTCTTATGTACGTGGACATGTAAGGTTGGTCCGGGCCGCTTCATCTTACAATACCGCCGAATCAAAATAAGACGTTGGTGGTAAGCAGTATGACGATCACCGCCCACAACTCTTTGTGTTCTACTCGTGCATATCATCTACGCATAGACCTGGCTCATGATGCCACTGTTGGGGAACGTTGCATGGAAAACAAAAAATTTCTACGCACACGCAAGATCTATCCATGGAGATGCATAGCTACGAGAGGGGGGGTGTGTCTACGTACCCTCGTAGACCGTAAGTGGAAGCGTTAGAACAACGCGGTTGATGTCGTCGAACAACTTCACGATCCAACCGACCGAGCACCGAACGTACGGCACCTCCGCGTTCAGCACACGTTCAGCTCGGTGACGTCCTCGACTTCTTGATCCAGCAAGACGGCGAGGTAGTGGATGAGTTCCGGTAGCACGACGGCGTGGTGACGGTGATGGTGATGCTATCTCCGCAGGGCTTCGCCCAAGCACTGCGAAAATATGACCGAGGGACGGAACTGTGGAGGGGGGCGCCGCACACGGCTAAGACAATGTTGTGTCCTTTGGGGCGCCCCCTCTCCTCTATTTATATATGTGTAGGGGCTTGGAGTAGAAGAAATAGTGCCACGTGAACAGTAACCATGAATAGTACACACGTGGACTTGGACTCCAAAGTCCAATCCTATTCCTACTAGGACTCTCCCTTTTTTTCTTCCCTAGCTGCGTGGGCTTTTGAGGACTTGGTGCGCCTGGCCCAATAAGGCCAGGGCGCCTCCCCTTAGCCCATGCCAGCCCTTGGGACGAGGTGGACCCACTTGTGGACTTCCGGACTCCTCCGGAATCCTCCGGAACCTTCTGGAAGCTTCCCGGTACAATACCGAAAAAACTGCACCTTTTTCCGGAACCCAAAATATGACTTCCCATATATAAATCTTTACCTGTCGACCATTCCGAGACTCCTCGTGATGTCCGGGATCTCATCCGGGACTCTGAACAACATTCGGTTACCAATTCACATAACTCATATAACACTATATCGTCAACGAACGTTAAGCATGCGGACCCTACGGTCAATAACCAATAGCGGAACCTGGATGCTCATATTGGTTCCTACATATTCCACGAAGATCTTATCGATCGAACCGCAATGACAACATACGTAATTCCCTTTGTCCGTCGGTATGTTACTTGCCCGAGATTCGATCGTCGGTATCTCCATACCTAGTTCAATCTCGTTACCGGCAAGTCTCTTTACTCGTTCCGAAATACATCATCCCGTAACTAACTCCTTAGTCACTTTGCTTGCAAGCTTCTTATGATGTGCATTACCGAGAGGGCCCAGAGATACCTTTCCGAAACACGGAGTGACAAATCCCAGTCTCGATCCATGCCAACTCAACGGACACCTTCGGAGATACCTGTAGAGCATCTTTATGATCACCCAGTTACGTTGTGACGTTTGATAGCACACAAGGTATTCCTCCGGTATCCGGGAGTTGCATGATCTCATGGTCTGAGGAACATGTATTTGACATTCAAGAAAGCAGTAGCAATAAACAGAACGATCATATGCTAAGCTAACGGATGGGTCTTGTCCATCACATTATTCTCCTAATGATGTGATCCCGTTATCAAATGACAACTCATGTCTATGGTTAGGAAACCTTAACCATCTTTGATCAACGAGCTAGTCTAGTAGAGGCTCACTAGGGACACGGTATTTGTTTATGTATTCACACATGTATTTAAGTTTCCGGTCAATACAATTCTAGCATGAATAATAAACCTTTATCATGAACAAGGAAATATAAAATAATAACAACTTTATTATTGCCTCTAGGGCATATTTCCATCAGTCAGTGCCTCAGGTAAACAGTAAACTTAACTCAAAACCTAATTAACTAGGGGGCACGGGCCCACACTCAGCGTCTCAGGGGTACGGTTAGCGTTTTAATTAGATGGCTTGGCCGGCGTTTAAACGGCGGCGATGGTCCGACGCGGCGGAGCCGCGTGGAATTCGCCCACGGGCCGCGCCCCGGCGAGCTGAGGTCACCAGAAGGTAACCCTCGCTTGTTCGCGTACAAAGAGGGCGGCGGCGAGCCCTGGGGTGGCCGAAATCGAGTAGGCCGTCGGCGTCGGGCGGCGACAGAGCTCGGGCGCGCTCGAGTTCGAGGCCACAGCCTCGTCCCCGATGAACTATCTAGCGCGAGCGCGTCCTGGGACCTCCAGAGACACTATGGGGGCGGCGGTTCAGCTAGCGGTGGACTAACGCGACCGCAACGCATGCAACAACGCCGACCGGAGCGTGGCAACGGCGCACGACGTGGACGGCTAGCTACGACGCATAACGGGCAGGCTAAAGGAAGGGGAGAGGTGCGGAGCTCACAGGGAAGCAGCAGGGTAGACTAGGGGGCTCGGGGAAGCACCGGAGACGATGAGGCGATCGCGGTGATCTTGGCTGCCCGAGGTACAAGACGAAGGCGTAGGCGACGCAGGGCAGCTTCACCGGTCGGCCGCGGGTGCGTAGAGGACGAGGACGACGTTGGGGAAGCCGTCGGAAAGCTTGATGCGGCTCGGGGAGGCCGTTGGCCATGGACACGGCGAGGCGGCAGCGCTCAGTGGAGGCAGGAATGGGAGAGAGAGCGTGAGGGAGAGGACCGGGTGGAGTCGGGGCACCAGAGGGGGAAACGAGGGGCGTCTGGGCGGCCTTATCCCCTCCTCCTGCCCACTCCATCGCCGTGGTGGCCGTCGGCCGCGTGGGCGCGCGCGAAGTGACACGCGAGGGGGAGCAGGTGAGAGGATGACGATGAATGAGGTGGGCTGGGCCGGCGACAGTAGCTACGGGCCTCAGTGCATAGGTAAGCCTTTTCCCTTTATTCTGTTTTTCTATTTTTCCATTTATTTAAAAACAATGGCAGTATAGGAAATTATCTGGGCTACCAAATGGCTTGAGAAAAATGTGGGACTAGGCCACATAAATCCCTTGCATTTTTAGGCACCGCCACAAAAATTTAGAGAGGCAACTGAACCCAAATGGATTTTTCACAAATGAAATGGCATTTTAAAATGTTGAAATGACATTGTTTTAATTGCTATAGCCCATTTAAGCAAATAAGTGATGTTGTTTTCCTTAAAAAATAATTGTTATGGAATATTTTCTAAATGATGGACTATTTTGCAACCATGTTTGTGCAACTTTAAATTTCACTTGCAATTTGAATTGATTTCAGTGGTGGAATTTGAAATGAGATATGAATCCAAAGTGATCATTTTTTGCAAAACAAAGTAGCTTAGCATTAATATGAAGATCACTGTGGCTCATTTACACAGGGGGTGTTACAATTCTCCTTCTCTAAAAGAAATTATCGTCCCGAGAATTCAGGAGGTAGAAGGGAAAAGGTCGGGGTATTCTTCCCGTAGGCGATCTTCACGTTCCCAAGTGACTTCACCTTCGGTGTGATTCGACCACTGCACTTTAAGGAACTTGGTTGCCTTCTGATGGGTCCGACGTTCAGCTTGATCCAGAATGCGGATCAGATGCTCCTTATAAGAGAGATCATCTTGCAATTCGAGCATCTCATGATCCACTGTACGGTGAGGATCCTTAAAGCAATGACGAAGTTGCGACACATGAAAGGCATCGTGGATGTGAGAGAACTGCGGTGGCATCTTGTAAGGACGCTTCGCAATAGGAGTAGTGCCTGGTTTCAAGTCGATGACGAACTCGACAGCTCTAACAGGGGGTACTCCTGGAAGTTCTTCTGGGAAAACATCTTAGAAGTCACGAATGACTGGAACGTTTTCGATTCCCTCAAGAGGAGAAGCGTTCAATGCATTCAGGGAATAAATTTGGGCTTCGGCATCTCGTATAAGATAAGCATGGTAGTTTACTATCTCATCCGAAGGATGCAGGAGTTGGACGACTTTAGTGGCACAATCGATTGAAGCAGTATGAGCCTTCAACCAATCCATACCCAGAATGAGGTCAATTTTAGAAGACTCCAACACCATAAAAGGTGTGCAACTCAGTGATGGACATGTTCTGCCGATCAAAGATACGGGCCACAGCCTGGTACTGCTCCTGGTTGAACTCGCGGTAATCCTCGTAAACAGTGTACTCGGGGTACCAGCGATATCCCAGCTTGGTCAAGAGAGCGACCAGTATAGCAGGGAACCTAGTCGCATCAAGAGCCCAAGTCTGGCATACAAGCTGTCTTGCGGGATGCATCTAAAAGAAAGGAGTTCAATGTTGTCAAATAACAGTGTGTGAATCGTACATCATACATTCAAAGGAATAGTTACAGATAATCCAGCTCTCCGGGTTGATGTGATCACGAGAACCTAATGTTAGAGTTAGTAAAATCTTTAACCCGAATAGAAGAGAGATCAGAGTCCCAAAGTAAAGGAGAGGAATAAAAGATCCTAAACCCAACCATTGGCGGTGTGGGCCCGTAAGCCACACAACAGGGTTAGCAAAACAGTTTTGGAGACTAGACTCAACTTCGACCAAGGAGTTGGAAAGGGGGCTACCTACAGGCAGTCGGCTCTGATACCAACTTGTGACGCCCTCGACTCGACCGTGCATTAATCATACACGCAAATGCGCAAGATCAAGCCCAGGGACTCACGGGAAGATATCACAACACAACTCTAGGCACAAAATAAAATAATACAAGCTTTATATTACAAGCCAGGGGCCTCGAGGGCTCGAATACATAAGCTCGAGTTACACAAGAGTCAGCGAAAGCACCAGTGTCTGAGTACAGTCATAACTAAACAAGTTTGCCTTAAGAAGGTTGAGCAAAACAATGATAACTAGATCGAAAAGGCGCAGGCCTCCTGCCTGGGAGCCTCCGAAACTTCTCCTGGTCGTCTGTCTCCACGTAGTAGTAGGCTCTGTCGGGGTAGTAGTAGTCATCGATGGGATCAGCTGTCTCTGGGACTCCATCATCTGATCCCAGCAACCGGGTAGAGGGGAAAAGGTAGCAAAGCAACCGTGAGTACTCATCCAAAGTACTCGCAAGACTTACATCAGATCTATGCTAAGTATGCATCGGTATCAAAGGGAAGGGGCTGTATCTGGGGACTATACTGCAGAAATGCCAGAATAGAGGGGAAGGCCTAGCCTATCGAAGACTAGCATCTTGTAGCGTCTTGCAGCAACAAAAGAGAGTAGAATAACTTAAGATGTAGTAACAAATATATATTAGTAACGCCCAGAGATCCTTCCTCGTCTACCCCACGAGGAAGCGATCCCGGAGCCATCATATTAGTTTAGTGTCACATGTATCCAGTTCTAGTTGTAGTAGATCGGGATACAACTCCGAGCGTCCGTTACCGTGGACATGGCTATTCGAATAGATAACTTCCCTGCAGGGGTGCACCAACTTACCCAACACGCTCGATTAACTCTGGCCGGACACACTTTTCCTGGTCATGCCCGGCCTCGGCTGATCGACACGACATAGACCTACTTAGGCTCCATAGAGAGGTCCCCGCCGGTCTAGATCCTAAGTGCGAAGGGGTCATGGGCCAATCGTCCTAAGCACTCTGGGTCGTTGCGCGCAGGGCGAATCCAGGCACCACCTCTGTCCTGGATGGCGCCGGCCCAGACGTGCCGCAATGCTGAACTGGACGTCTGATAGAGCTTTTGGGAGAATCGTATGACGCCGAGTGCCCATAACTTATCCCGCGTGGTGGTTAATGCGAAAAGGCCAGAGGCCTACTCAGATCACATATCCAAACCCATTAGTGTGTTGGGAGCTCACGGTGACGATCAGTGCTCCTGTCGCCCCGTCTCACGGACTTACGACAAGGGCCAGGCCCATCCCTCTCTAGGGCGGTCTCTGCCTGCCCGGCCGTGCCGCGTAATTATCTCGCGGGTACCCTCCTGGTCAACCTGACTTATCCAGAGACTGTCGGGAACTCAGGTCCACCTCTACCGGGGTGGTACCGCCTGTCCCTTCAGTCCCGCGGTAATAGTAAACGGGGAACAGCGTAAGGTAACAGTGTGTCAGTAACATCAAGGGGGAAATCCGAGGAATCACCCTCGATGGATTTCCACTCGATGTAACCGTCAAGGTGAACTTGGAGGAATCACCCTCGATGGGTTCACACTTGAGGGGCTGCACGACAGAGGCATCATCGGAGGTGGTGAAAGAGGAATCACCCTCAGTAACCCCCAACCGACTAGCTACGCTACAGAGATATCATCAGGAGTGAGGTAGGAGGTATCACCCTCGGCACTCGATAGTAGCTCTGCAGATTCGTACAACTAAGGGGGTGTGCGGTGATGTGTCGGTCTCTGCACGACGATCACATTGATCGAATCATCGGTAGCAAAGCATGGCAACAAGGACAAGGGTGTAGGGCCAATGATGGATCACTAACCAACCTAGACTAAGCATATAGGATAGCAGGTAAGGTATCAACAATAGTTACAAAAACAGGCTATGTATGAGAATAGGAGCTAACAAATATAGTAGCAAAATCTAATGCAAGCATGGGAGAGAAAGAATGAGCGATATAGGAATGATCAAGGGGGTTTTGCTTGCCTGGAAGCTCTGCGGCAAGTGGCTGGACGTCTGCGACGTAGTCGTACTCAGGGACTGATGTCTACTACACAACTTATTCTTGTAGACTCGTGTTGGGCCTCCAAACGCAGAGTTTTGTAGGACAGTAGCAATTTTCCCTCAAGTGGATGACCTAAGGTTTATCAATCCGTGGGAGGCGTAGGTTGAAGATGGTATCTCTCAAACAACCCTGCAACCAAATACAAGAAATCTCTTGTGTCCCCAACACACCCAATACAATGGTAAATTGTATAAGTGCACTAGTTCGGCGAAGAGATGGTGATAAAAGTGTAGTATGGATAGTAGATATAGGTTTTTGTAATCTGAAAATTTAAAAACAGCAAGGTAGCAAGTAACAAAAGTGAGCACAAACGGTATTGCAATGCTAGAAAACAAGGCCTAGGGTTCATACTTTCGCTAGTGCAATCTCTCAACAATGCTAACATAATTGGATCATATAATCATCCCTCAACGTGCGACAAAGAATCACTCCCAAGTTTCTATTAGCGGAGAACATAAGATAGAAATTGTTTGTAGGGTATGAAACCACCTCAAAACTATCCTTTCCGATCGATCTATTGAGCTATTCCTATAAGTGTCACAAACAGCCCTAGAGTTCGTACTGAAATAACACCATATGATACACATCAACCAACTCTAATGTCACCTAGATACTCCAATGTCACCACAAGTATCCGTGAGTTGATTATATGATATGCATCAAACAACTTCATAATCATGATATTCAATCCACACAAAGAACTCCAAGGAGCACCCCCAAAGTTTCTATCGGAGAAAAGATAATGAAAACGTGCATCAACCCCTATGCATAGATTACCCCAATGTCACCTCGGGAATCCGCGAGTTGAGTGCCAAAACATACATCAAGTGAATCAATATAATACCCCATTGTCACCACGGGTATTCATATGCAAGACATACATCAAGTGTTCTCAAATCTGAAATATTCAATCCGACAATAACGAAACCTCAAAGGGAAAAGATTCGATTCATCACAACAAGGATAGAGAGGGAAGAAACACCATATGATCCAACTATATTAACAAAGCTCGCGATACATCAAGATCGTGCCAAATCAAGAACACGAGAGAGAGAGAGAGATCAAACACATAGCTACTGGTACAAACCCTCAGCCCCGAGGGTGAACTACTCCCTCCTCGTCATGGAGACCGCCGAGATGATGAAGATGGCTTCCGGTGATGATTCCCCCCTCCGGCAGGGTGGCGAAAAAGGGTTGTAGATTAGATCTTAGAGGTACAGAGGCTTGCGGCGGCGTAAAAACCATCTAGGTTAACTTTCGGCGGTTTCTGGATATATATGATTTTTTGGCGTTGGAATCACGCGAAGAAGGGCCACAGGGGGCCCACGAGGCACCAGGGCGCGCCTGGGGGGGTGGCACGCCCTGGTGGCTCGTGGGGCCCCTGTGGGTCTTCTGGCCACCTCCCGAAGCTTCTAGTGTCTCTTATGTTCGAGAAAAAATCGTCAAAAAGTTTCGCTGCATTTGGACTTCATTTGATATAGATTTTCTGGAAAACTAAAAACAAGCAGAAAACAGCAACTGGCACTGGGCACTAGGTCAATATGTTAGTCCATGAAAATCATATAAAAGCCATATAAAAGTGCACCAAAATCATACAAAACTATAATAAACATGGCATGAATACTTCATAAATTATAGATACGTTGGAGACGTATCAGCATCCCCAAGCTTAATTCCTGCTCGTCCTCGAGTAGGTAAATGATAAAAGAAATAATTTATGAAGTGTGAATGCTAGCATAGTGCATAAGTTTGATCAATGATAATTTCAATCACTTTTTCTAGCATCAATATATATCATAATCAGTAGCTCATCTCATAAAACTTCTCATGATCAAGTAGCAAGCTATTCACATGTTTAAAGTATAGGCCATAAACTTTCTTGAAAACTAACAAACTATGTTCTCAGTCATCAAACAATTGCAATTCATCTTATTTTCAGGAAGGGTCTATGTAAGAGCTTTGATGTAGCAAATTCCACATACTCAACCATCTTTTAGTCTTCCATGATTGCTGACACTCAAAGCATATTTTTAGAACAAACCGTTTCAGTCAAACACATAGGAAGATAGGGGCTTAATGTTTCGCCTCCCAACTTATTTATCTCAGGGATAATGTCAACAATAATAACTCATGATCACCTATATTCAACTGGATATATGTGCCTGGATCTTTCCCTACCACATGATGCTTGCCAACTAAAGAATAAGTAGAGCAGAATAGGGATGAACATTAATGACTCTTGCATAAAAGTAAATACAGAAAAGTAAAAGATAGGCCCTTCGCAGAGGGAAGCAGAGGTTGTCATGCGCTTTTTGTTGTTGGATGCACAAGCTCTTAATGCAAAGGAATGTCACGTTATATTGCCCCTTGTGATAGCAACCTTTATTATGCAGTCCGTCGCTTTTATTTCTTTACCATCACAAGTTTGTACAACGCTTATTTTCCTTTGCAATAAAAGATCATACATATTTTAGGATCAATTTTTATTGCTTTTTGCACCGATGACAACTTACTTGAAGGATCTTATTCAACCCATAGGTAGATATGGTGGACACTCATGGCAAGAAACTGGGTTTAAGGGTTTTTGAATGCACAAGTAGTATCTCTACGTAGTATGAATTTTTGGCTAGCAAAAGATCCTAAGCAAGCACCACATGTTAGAGGATCCATGACAATATAACTTCTATGTGAATATAAACAAACATAACTCATTACGTTGTCTTCCTTGTCCAACGTCAACTACTTGATCAAGCTTGAAAATAATTAATGGGGGCTCACAATCATAGAAGATGTCCAAGATAGTATATTTATATGTGAAATTTCTCTTCCTTCAAAATTCTTTCATGAATTGTTCAAGTGACCAATGCTATGTTTGTTAACTTTCAATAAATTTTACCACTTATACTTCTTGTATGTGAAGTCACTACTCCCCATGGGACAAGCATATGAAGCATATAAATTTCAACTTTATGATATTCAATTCATTTCAACAATTTACTCATAGGATATAAGTGAAGCACAAGAGTAAATGACAAACTACTCCAAAAAGATATAAGTGAAGATCAAATGAGTAGTTAAGTAATTAAGTAGCTATGTGAGAACTCTCTCTCATTTAAAAATTTCAGATCTTAAGTATTTTATTCAAATAGCAAAGAAAACAAAATAAAATGACATTCCAAGGATAGCACATATCATGTGAAGAAGCAAAAACTTGGGCTCAACCAAAACTGACCGATAGTTGTTGAGGAAGAAAGGTGGGATGCCTACCGGGGCATCCCCAAGCTTAGATGCTTGAGACTTCTTGGAATAATAACTTGGGATGCCTTGGGCATCCCCAAGCTTGAACTCTCGTGTCTCCTTAATTTCTCTCATATCATGGCTTCTCCTAAATCTTTAAAAACTTCATCCACACAAAACTCAACAAGAACTCGTGAGATAAGTTAGTATAAATCAACTCAAAACCTTATCATTCTCTACTGTAGCAAATCACAAAAATTATAATTAAACATTGCAGACTAAATGCCTCTTCATATTTAATACTCCTATCCTCAAATAGAAACATTAAACACGCAAACATATGCAAACAATGCAACTATAACAGCAATCTGCCAAAACCGAACAGTCTGTAAAGGGTGAATAAGAATCCATACTTCCCAGCCTCCAAAAATTCTGAAAAATTACCACCTGACATAGAACTCATGCATTCTTACTGTGTAAAAAATTCAGATTTTTATCATGTTCTGACTATTCAGGAATATTCTGGACATAACAGAAAACTTTCTGTTTTCAAACAGCAACACATGAACTTGCAAACTGGGCATGGTAAAGACTATAATTGGCATTTTATTGAACTAAAAGATAAAAATCATGATTATTGATTACACCAAGAAAATATAAATATAATAAAATGACGCTCCAAGCAAAACTCATATTATGTGACGAATAAAAATATAGCTCCAAGTAAGGTTACCGATAATGTTGAAGACGAAAGAGGGGATGCCTCCGGGGCATCCCCAAGCTTATTTGCTTGGGTATTCCTTTAATATTACCTTGGGGTGCCTTGGGAATCCCCAAGCTTAGGGTCTTGCCGCTCCTTATTCTCCTCATATCGATATCTCACCCAAAACTTGAAAACTTCAATCACACAAAACTTAACGGAACTTGTGAGATAGGTTAGTATGATAAAAATAAATCATCCACTTAGGTACTGTCAAGACAATATTCATAATTTTTATCACATAATTCCTACTGTATTCTATCATTTCCACAATTTATACTACTCAATATAAGCTATGGAAACACTAAAACAAGCAAACTATGCACCGAAAGTAGAATCTGTCAAAAACAGAACAGCATGTAGTGAGCTATTTAAAAACCATACTTCTGTACCTCTAAAAATTCTGAAAAATTAGGAAAACGTAAAAAATTTGTAACCCAATACTGTGGAAAAATTTCAGAATTTTTTCACGCTCCAGTACAGAATAGAAATTCCAGCACTGGACGCAAAAGTTTCTGTTTTTGCACAGAATCAAATCAACAAGCATCCACACTATCCCAAAGGCTTTACTTGGCACATTATTGAAATAAAACATATAAAACACGATTAATATAGTAGCTTAATCATGTGGACACAAAAAAACAGTAGGTAGAAATATTGGGTTGTCTCCCAACAAGCGCTTTTCTTTAATGCCTTTTAGCTAGGCATGATGATTTCAATGATGCTCACACAAAAGTAAAGAATTGAAACACAAAGAGAGCATCATGAAGCATATGACTAGCACATTTAAGCCTAACCCACTTCCTATGCATAGGGATTTTGTGAGCAAATAGTTTATGGGAGCAAGAATCAACTAGCATAGGAAGGCAAAACAAGCATAACTTCAAAACTTTCAACACATAGAGAGGAAACTTGATATTATTGCAACACCTACAAGCATGTGATCCTCTCTCATAATAATTTTCAGTAGCATCATGAAGAAATTCAACAATATATCCATCACATAAAGCATTCTTGTCATGATACATAAACATAGAATTTTTATTACTCTCCACATAAGCAAATTTATTCTCAACAATTGTAGTGGGAGCAAACTCAACAAAATAACTATCATGAGATACTTGATTGGCATAATCCAATTGAAAATTAAAATCATGATGACAAGTTTCATAGTTATCATTATTCTTTATAGCATACATGTCATCACAATAATCATCATAGATAGCAACTTTGTTGTCATAATCAATTGAAACCTCTTCCAAAATAGTGGAATCATCATTAAATAAAGTCATGACCTCTCTAAATCCACTCTTATCAATATAATCATCATAAATAGGAGGCATACTTTCATCATAATAAATTTTCTCATCAAAACTTGGGGGACTAAAAATATCATCTTCATCAAACATAGCATCCCCAAGCTTGTAGCTTTGCATATCATTAGCATCATGGATATTCATAGAATTCACACTAACAACATTGCAATCATGCTCATCATTCAAAGATTTTATGCCAAACATTTTATTGAATTCTTCTTCTATCAACTGAGCACAATTTTCCGATCCATCATTTTCAAGAAAGACATTATAAAGACGAATAATATGAGGCAACCTCAATTCCATATTTTTTTGTAGTTTTCTTTTATAAACCAAACTAGTGATAAAATAAGAAACTAAAAGATTCGATTGCAAGATCTAAAGATATACCTTCAAGCACTCACCTCCCCGGCAACGGCGCCAGAAAAGAGCTTGATGTCTACTACACAACTTATTCTTGTAGACTCGTGTTGGGCCTCCAAGCGCAGAGTTTTGTAGGACAGTAGCAATTTTCCCTCAAGTGGATGACCTAAGGTTTATCAATCCGTGGGAGGCGTAGGTTGAAGATGGTATCTCTCAAACAACCCTGCAACCAAATACAAGAAATCTCTTGTGTCCCCAACACACCAATACAATGGTAAATTGTATAGGTGCACTAGTTCGGCGAAGAGATGGTGATAAAAGTGTAGTATGGATAGTAGATATAGGTTTTTGTAATCTAAAAATATAAAAACAGCAAGGTAGCAAGTAACAAAAGTGAGCACAAACGGTATTGCAATGCTTGAAAACAAGGCCTAGGGTTCATACTTTCGCTAGTGCAATCTCTCAACAATGCTAACATAATTGGATCATATAATCATCCCTCAACGTGCGACAAAGAATCACTCCCAAGTTCCTATTAGCGGAGAACATAAGATAGAAATTGTTTGTAGGGTACGAAACCACCTCAAAGTTATCCTTTCCGATCGATCTATTGAGCTATTCCTATAAGTGTCACAAACAGCCCTAGAGTTCGTACTAAAATAACACCATATGATACACATCAACCAACTCTAATGTCACCTAGATACTCCAATGTCACCACAAGTATCCGTGAGTTGATTATACGATATGCATCAAACAACCTCATAATCATGATATTCAATCCACACAAAGAACTCCAAGGAGCACCCCAAAGTTTCTATCGGAGAAAAGATAATGAAAACGTGCATCAACCCCTATGCATAGATTACCCCAATGTCACCTCGGGAATCCGCGAGTTGAGTGCCAAAACATACATCAAGTGAATCAATATAATACCCCATTGTCACCACGGGTATTCATATGCAAGACATACATCAAGTGTTCTCAAATCTGAAATATTCAATCCGACAATAACGAAACCTCAAAGGGAAAAGATTCAATTCATCACAACAAGGATAGAGAGGGAAGAAACACCATATGATCCAACTATATTAACAAAGCTCGCGATACATCAAGATCGTGCCAAATCAAGAACACGAGAGAGAGAGAGAGAGAGAGAGAGAGAGATCAAACACATAGCTACTGGTACAAACCCTCAGCCCCGAGGGTGAACTACTCCCTCCTCATCATGGAGACCGCCGGGATGATGAAGATGGCCTCCGGCAATGATTCCCCCCTCCGGTAGGGTGCCGGAAATGGGTTGTAGATTAGATCGTGGAGCTACAGAGGCTTGCGGCGGCGTAAAAACTCATCTAGGTTAACTTTCGGGGGTTTCTGAATATATATGATTTTTTGGTGTTGGAATCACGTGAAGAAGGGCCACAGGGGGCCCACGAGGCACCAGGGCGCGCCTGGGGGGGATTTTTTGGCATTGGAATCACGCGAAGAAGGGCCAGAGAGGGCCCACAAGGCACCAGGGCGCGCCTGGGGGGGTGGCGCGTGGGGCCCCTGTGGGTCTTCTGGCCACCTCCTGAAGCTTCTAGTGTCTCTTATGTTTCAGAAAAAATCATCAAAAAGTTTCGCTGCATTTGGACTTCATTTGATATAGATTTTCTGGAAAACTAAAAACAAGCAGAAAACAGCAACTGGCACTGGGCACTAGATCAATATGTTAGTCCATGAAAATCATATAAAAGTGCACCAAAATCATACAAAACTATAATAAACATGGCATGAATACTTCATAAATTATAGATACGTTGGAGACGTATCAGGGACAACGTCGGTCTCGGGGTCTACCGGAGGGAAGATGGGGAGGAAACAAATAAATACAAGCATACAAATGCAATCACAGAGCATGACATGGCAAAAATGCAATGCATGAGTGACCTAATGCATCTCTAACCATTTTAGCTAATTTAGGATTTAAATTGGAATTAATTACCGAAGGTCGTGCACTATTCATCTGCCAGAAACATGCCTAAAGTTCCAGGTTCAGCTACCTAGAGGATTCTAACATTTATGCAGATGACATAAACGGATTCGTTAGATTTTTCTGATCAACTTTCATATAGAAAACATTTTCATCTGTTTTACGGTTGAATTTCAACGAATTTCTAAAGTTTTAAACATTTTATGAAAATCCTGGAATTATTAAATCGAAAATGAACAATATTGGGGCCTTTTACACCCACCGTGGGCTAGCCACAGTGGATGACAGGTGGGGCCGGGTCAAAGCTGACTCAGCAGTCAACTTTGACCACGCTAACTGGTCAAAGGGGCCCACTGGACCCACCTGTCAGTGACTGGACTGGCCCAGTCAGCAGGTTGACCAGGTCAACTGGGTCAACTGGGCCCAGGGGGACCCAGCTATCAGCCTCAGGTTAGTTTAACAGCGCTTAGGTTAGTCTAACTAATTTAATTAGGCTGTGGGCCCGCTGTGTCAGTGCCTCAGGTAAACAGTAAACTTAACTTAAAACCTAATTAACTAGGGGGCATGGGCCCACACGTCAGCGTCTCAGGGGTACGGTTAGCGGGTTAATTAGATGGCTTGGCCGGCGTTTAAACGGCGGCGACGGTCCGACACGGCGGAGCCGCGCGGAATTCGCCCACGGGCCACGCCCCGGCGAGCTGAGGCCACCAGAAGGTAGCCCTCGCTCATCCGCGTCCAAAGAGGGCGGCGGCGAGCCCTGGGGTGGCCGGAATCGAGTAGGCCGACAGCGTCGGGCGCGCTCGGGTTCGAGGCCACGGCCTCGTCCCCGATGAATTATCTAGCGCGAGCGCGTCCTGGGACCTCCAGAGACACGATGGGGGCGGCGGTTCAGCTAGCGGTGGACTAACGCGACCGCAACGCATGCAACAGCGCCGACCGGTTGAGCTACAACGATGCAACAAAAATTGCTCGCAAGGGCTCAAATCCATCTACAAAAACCGCATCTGAGCTCGCATCAACGAAATTTCAACACCTGCGGTCGAGCTACAAGGGGTAGAAAAGGGGCTCACCGGCTGCGGTTGATCCGGGGCGACGGCGACCCGGGGGTGGCTCGGCGAATCCGGGGCGGGCGGCAACTCGGCGGCGGTCGATCCGGGGCGGCGGCGACCCTGGGGCGGCTCGGCTCGGCGGTTCCGGGGCGCCGGCGAGGGGACCCGGGTGTAGTGCGGGCCGGCAGCGCGATTCCGCCGGCGGAAGTGGCCGGAAACGCAGGCAGCGGGCGGGCGGCGGCGGGCGGGCGGCTGCGGGAGGGGGATGTGGGGAACACGCACGCTGAAATGTCCCTCCCACCAACCGCTTTCGCGGGATACAGGGCACCGACGGGGCGGGGGCGAAACCTGGGTATTCGCGGGTCGGAGGGGGCAATTTACCGCGCCCCTCAAAAAAAATTAAGGGTCGGACGCGTTTACGGTTTCTGTTCGGGTCACTTTTTCTGCGCCAAACCGTAAACTGGCGGTTATTTTGCGGGTCGGGGCGATATAAGGGGTCTGCTAGAGATGCTCTTATAGACAAGCCAACCCCGCGGGAGCTTTTGAACCGACCTCGGCACGGTCACGAAGTCTGTGGGACCAATAGCTGTTATTTTATTTTATTTGATTGAGTTTTTTTTAACACAGTACAGACGCAAGCGCTCATACATACGCGCATACACTCACCCCTATGAACGCACACACGCACACCCTACCCCTATGAGCACCTTCGAGAGACTGAGCTGGCATATCATCTTGAGATTTACGAAGTCACCGTAGGCGCCTCGTCGTCGACGGGAACATCTCCTCCCACTGAAAGCGTATCGCCGAAAATCCTGAAATAAATCCAGGAATAATGCGAGCACCAGGACTTGAACCCTGATGGGCTGGGGATACCACTGTCCCTCTAACCATCCAACAACAGGTTGGTTCACTTTTATTTGATTGAGTTGGAATAGCTGTAATTATTTATAGTAAGTATACTAAGTTTTCCCAACTCAAAAAAAAGTACACTACTACGTAATTTTGACTAATAATACTCCTTTTTTTATAGCACAAGTTTTTTTTGAGATAATTTTAGAACACAAGTGGACTAATATTACTGGGCTGCTCCAAGGTACGCTCTCTTGGACTCAATAAACACACCCTCTTCCACCCCGTCCCCCGCGTCGCCCGTGGCGGCGGCACTGGCGGATCCTCAGCGAGCGCCTCAGCAGCCCCCTTCGCCCTGTGCCTCCCCTCGTCGTCGCCGGAGGAGGCCGCCGGGCTAAGCCTGGGCGGCGGACGGCGGCGGCGGGGCTCTTCTCCGCGTCCAGCGACAGGATCTCGCGGTGGGGAGGGTCTCGCCCCCTTGTGCGGCGCGGCACGGCGGCGTCGCCGGTGGCAGGCTACAGCGTCTTGCGGTTGGTCGGCTCCTAGGTAGCGCCTCCAGCGGGTTGCAGCCGCGGTGGCGCCGTCGGCAGGATGTGGGGCTGCGGTTCGGCGACTCCTGCCCGGCGTGTCGGGGCGGGGCAACGCCCCCCCTCTCCTGCCTTGAGCTTCTTCTCCGCGCGGGTTGGCTGCTCGTCGGCCTATGGTGGTTGCTGTGGTGCTGCGTCAAGGGGTCGCTAGATCCGGTCGATTTCGGCAGGTTCTTGCTCGTCTGGCTCGCTGGTGTTCCTGGCTGGCGGCGAGTGGTTCGTGGTGGCTCCCTGGTGCTGCTGACGCGGTGGCACTGCTTGAGGTGGGCGGGTCAGTGGAGTTGCTGTGCGTGGGGGTGCCGGTGGTGTTGGGTTCTCCGGGTGAAAGCTTGCCGGGATCTCGCTGGCCGGCGGCGTCGGCGCCTGTGGGCGTCGGTTTACCTTCCTGTAGGCGCCGTCGAGGAGACCCGTATCCCCCTTCACCCTCGGATCTTGCTCTTCGGGTGAAAGCCTAAGGCCCGGTTGGGCCGGGCGACGGCGTCGACATCGTCGCTTCCCTCTTTGGGGCGTCGCCTTGAAGAGCTTCGGATCCCGTTTGCGCGCTCCATGGGCTGGACGCTCGCGGCATTGCGGTCGGCAGGTGTCCGTCCGGCAATGCGGATGTTTGCGCGGCTTCCTGTATGTGGCAACGATGGCGGCTTCGGGTGGAGTCAGGTTTGCTGATGGTTCTTGGTAGTCGGTCTCTTCCGGCGTGTTCTAGGAATCGTCGTGCCTCGCTTTGTCTTCCTGAAGTCGGAGTTGCTGAGGAGGGGCCCTTGCGGTGATGATGACACGAGACGGGTGGTCGGCTCTGGCGCTGGCTCGGCGAAGACCAACGTTTTTCTCCTACGATGCTCGTCGACAGAGTCGGAGCTGCCTGGTCGCCGGCGCGTGTGGCTGACTGTTTGGCATCGGCCGGCGCAAGCCTCGACACTTGTTTGCGGTGAGGGCTTCTTCGGTGGTTGTCGATGATGAAATCGGAGTCGCCCTTGCGGAGGTGTGATGACGATGACGCCGGGCTGCAATCTCGACGACGCTTCTCTCCTCGGTGGCGTGTGTGCGTTCTTGTGTGGGTTGCCAGGTCGCTCTGTGTGCCTTGTTTTTGTGGGCCTGTTGTGACGGTTTTCGCTCGGTTTTCCGTTAATTAACCGGGCAATTCTCTTCGACCTTTTCTATTGAATAGAATAGGGGCCTAAGGACCGTGTTCGAAAAAAAAATATTACTGGGCTGTCTTGTTAACTGGGCCGTCCTGTCACGAATTCCACCGTTCCTCCTCGCCCACGACCGACGACCGGCGCGCCCTTATGATTGCTTCCTCCACTTCGCTCCTCCCGCCCGGTCTCCGCCTCCGCTTCACCCCAGCATTATCTCATAGCCCCCGTCTCCGGCGACCGCGGGAATGGCGGCGGCGACCGAGGTCTACTCTCCGACGCCGGCGGCGCAGCACCGGGGGCAGGCGGCGTGGCGGGCGGTGGTGGGGTGGCTCGGGCTCCTCCTGCAGGTCCTTCTCCGGGTCATCCGCGGCACGCCCTCCTCCTTGGGGAAGCTCCTCAGGTCCCTCGGCCTCCGCCACCCCCTCCTCTCCGCCGCCCCCGCGGTGGCCTTCGTGCAGCTCCCCTCCAAGGCCCCCGCCGACGACTTGACGCCCTTGTCTCCGCCGCCTGGGCGGCTCACGGTACGGACCCATGTGTTGCCGCGCGAAAGGATAGTAGTTTGCTATGGTAGGGATCACCGTGGTGGTTGGGGTTTATGAGTTAGTGGTTAACTGCAGCTAAACCAGCTGTGGTTCTAGAACTGGATTGCTATCTGCAGACAGGAGTGTCGAGCAAGATTCATTCTGAGTATGATTTCTTAGGCATGATTAACAGATTAGCACTATGTCTATCTTAATTAAGCACAATGGTAGGCCATGAATGTTTGTTTATCACTCCCTCCATCCCAAAATGTAATATGTTTTTTGACACTATCATGGTATCAAAAAACGTCTTACATTTCGGGACAGAGGGAGTAGTTGTTTTACATATCAAGTCTTCTTTTTTCTTTTTGCGAATGATATCAAGTCTTCTTCGGTGAGCTTCCTTTCTGACTGCATAATGCATACACTATTTTGGGGGTGTATCTTCAGGTAGTGTTGGACTTGGATGAAACATTAGTCTGTGCATACGAATCATCGAGCCTTCCTGCCACCGTGCGCACCCAGGCGGTCGAAGCAGGGTTGCATTGCTTTGACATGGAGTGCATATCATCCGACAAGGCAAGCATGTGGCCATCTTTCCCCCCCTTTTCCTATGATATTGCTGTTTAGTTCTCACTTTCTCAAGAAGGTACTTATGGGAATTTCTATTTCTTGGTGTAAAAGGAGGCCAAAGGCAGACAGAGGGTGAATCATGTAACTGTCTTTGAGCGTCCTGGTTTGCATGAGTTTTTGCAGAAAACTAATGAATTTGCCGATCTTATACTCTTCACCGCTGGTTTGGAAGGTTTGTCCTGTCGAACATTCATATTGCTCTCCATCAAGAGCCCTGTATCTAACTGATCTGTGCTTCCCCCAGGATATGCAAAGCCTTTGGTTGACAGGATTGATGCTCACAATAGGTTCTGTCGCCGTCTTTACAGACCATCAACTGTTACTACGTAAGTTTGTCATTAAACATCTCTATAAGCTGTAAATAATGGACTCTTTGTTCCTGACTTTGTATAGAGGATAATTCTCGTGCTCGCTGAAATAGTGAAGTGCGACCCTGATTGATTTTTGTGGGAGGCCTTTGCAAGTAGTAACTTAAATATCACAAGTGCTTGTACAAGTACCATAACACGGTGGCATTCCATTCATGCTAGTGGAATTTTTGCATTTCTTTTGATTTTGTATCATCTACCACTTCTATCCATATTTATTATTATGTTGTGCAAATTAGAGGTACACCACCAGTATGTGCATATCCAAGATTAGAACCATGCCTCTTTTTTTTTCAGAAATGATTGGAAACCATATCTTCTTTTAGAATCAGTTTCTTAGAAAAATGCCACCAAGGGGTAGTCCTGGTTGGTAGAGTTTTCTTCTTTCTTGTAGAATGGATTGAACCAGATCTATGGGGGCACATTTGCACTGGACTGTTTGCCAACACAAACACTCATGGTATTATTTTTTGTTTTATACTACCTTTGCCTGATGTTATCTTGTTTATGTCCACTTTATGGGAAACCGGTTATTGTATCGTATGTTCCTGCCAACTTGTATATGCTGTTGATCCTAGTCTGTTCATGCTCCTGTTTATGAAATCAAGCTTTCTGCTGCATTAGTTGAGTTGGTTCAGTTTTCTAATGCTGGCATGCTCGCAATTTCAGGGAATACAGAGACCATGTGAAGGATCTTTCTTGTTTGTCCAAAGATTTCCGTAGAATTGTACTTGTCGATAACAATCCATATAGTTTCCTACTACAGCCGTTAAATGGGATACCATGCCTTACGTTTTCAGCTGGACAACCCATGGATGATCAGGTAAAGTGGGACATACTGTAGTTATAATCATTCTTTGGTTCTGAACTTAAAATTTGCAGTGTTATTGATCCAGTTATGTTCCTAAAATTTTAGCTCATGAGAGTGATCTTTCCGCTTCTCAAGCATCTTTCTCTTCAAAACGATGTTAGACCGGCACTGCGTGATACATTTCACATGCCGGAGTGGTTCCAAAGAAATGGGATCCCACAAATTGATCAGGCGAACGTAAGTCTTGCAGTGACTCAATTGGATTATTAGGTGAAAGCTCAAAAGCTAGCTACTCTTCTCGGGAGTATACTTGTACAGTTATACTATTCGTTTAGGCCCTTCCATATGAGCCATTGTTCAACATGGAGTAATCGTGCCCATAGAGAAGAAGAAAAATGTAATATAGCTCTGACAGACATTTTTTATGTCATGAACCTTAATTTATTCTTGTATAGCACTTTTGTTGTTGTTGAAAGTTCAGACAACCTTACTGATCGTTTTACGTGTATGAGGATTAAAGATCTGCAAAGCTTGGTCAGGGTTCTACATGAGTGATTACCTAGCACTAGCACCTCTTGTTCTACATCAGTGATTAATTTATCGTTGTATAGCACTTTTTGGTTGCTGACATAAGTCGCTTGTTGAAGTTACAATGCCTCTTATTCCGCTTTTACATGGAGTAACTTCTAATTTATTGCAGAACTCACATCACATGTCTGAAAACCTTCCCCTGTATGCTTGTGTAGTTGAGTTCAGTTGTTATCCTGCTTCTGTCCAGTCTTTCAGGAGCTTAGCAGCACCGCGACAAAGAATCGGTAGCATGGAAACTAAGCCTGCGCCTATTGAAACTTGAACTCAACCATTGGTTTTACATTTTGATTAATTAGGTGAAATGAGGATGCGGGGTATTTTTTTGGAGCTTCGCTATTTAATTCAATTGTATGCTTGAATAGTTTGAGTTCAGTTGTTATCCTGCTTCTGTCCAGTATTTCATGAGCTTAGCGGCACCGCGACAAAGAATCGGTAGCATGGCAACTAAGCCTGCGCCTATTGAAACTTGAACTCGACCATTGGTTTTACATTTTGATTAATTAGGTGAAATGAGGATGCGGGGTATTTTTTTGGAGCTTCGCTATTTAATTCAATTTTGAACTGAATATCAAAACCCTCCAAAGACACACATACCCCCAATCCAAACAAGCTCCGAGTGCTGAAGATAGGGCCCAGGACTGCTTAAACCAAACTTGATTTGCTATATTATGAATTAGGAGTACATCAGAGTAGTATTTTAAAAAGGTCTATCAGAGTAAACGCCAGCTGTACAGGCAGGAACCTTTTCTCATATTTACATGCATGAGCAGGTATGTATTCACCTAGCAAAGCAGGCCAAGGATTGCCTGGCAAAAAAAAAAGTCACGAACAAAAACCCAGTTGCAAAAGGAAGAATAAAAACGTGTCCATGTCGTTTCATGAGCTGAGGAACTTCGAAAATGTCGCCTCCATGTGAAGAATGGTCTTTGGTTGGCAGCTCAACGATACTTATGTGAAAACCATCGATGCCGCAACGCTTCCCTGGCTGTTGGTCTCTTTCTGGGGTTGATCTGCAGCAGGCAAGACAGGAAATCGACAAACTTGGAGTCGGAGCATCTCAAGTGGCGCCGCAAGGAGGATTTCTCTGGTATCAGATACTCCAGCTGACCCGTCTCCTAGAATAGGAAGAGAAATGGAGTTGGAAAAATGAATGCCATGTTCTAAATAACACTTGTGTGGTGATCAAAGTTTAAAAAACACTAGGCATTCATTGTGCATTTTGCCACTGCCTTGCGCTTTTCTGACCAAAGTGCAAACTTAAGCACAATTATGTGCACATTGTGTGGTGATCAAACTTAAGCGCCTTTTTTTAACTATAGTGGTGATACCAGTGGAAGTGCCATAGAACAACTGAAATCCTTGTGGAAAGATCTTTGCGATGATGACAAAGAAGTTTGTTTCTCAAGATTATGTACAGGGATGGCATTCACCAAATTGGCATACTCAATGTACCCGAGGGAATCAGATCCCAAAGAAGTAAAAACCAACCAACATGGGTACACCATGAAACCACTTAATTGAACAACTGCAAACCATATCCCTTGCAAAAAACACATTGGCCAACTACTAAAACACAATTCCTCCAGTAACAGAAGGCAACAGTTTTTCCAACTAGTGTCTTGCTGTTTGGTAATGTTACTTGTGGAAAGTATTTCAGTTGTTGACTTCATTTCGTCACAACTCAAGATGTTGTATACGGCATAATATTTTTTTAAGCGTGCGGCAGAACAAAATTTAAAATAAAACTGCACCGTAAATAATCTTCTATGGCAGCATACTTGTGCACAATACTGTCAGTTGCATTTACCATGCCAAGCATGTGGGACACAAAGAGGTCCCTAAGATAGAGACTGGCCTTCTTTCAAATGACATGCAGAAATCCAAGAATTACAATGAAAAATAGCACATAATTTTGCTTGAACTTAAGTGTGCATGCAAACTAAATTAGGTTCATATTATGTCATGCGCATCGCCATCAAACAAAGATTGGAAAAAAGTAACAAAATAATATTGGTTTTGTTAAATACACTTGGAAGTATGTGTGATGGAACTTGTGATGTTTGAAGAGACAGGCACAAACCGAAAAAAGTAAACAAGCATGTACCTCGTTCTTGTGGAAAAGGTCGTACTCTTCTGTAAAGTACTTCTGAGTCTCCTGTCCCAACGCAAGCATCTGCGTGTCAATTGGGCCAATTGTTCCAATTATCCGAGCAAGAATTGTTGACACCGATTCATTAGGAAAGAGCACCTGTAACATGTAGCCAGCATCCTCAGTCTCTACTTCTCTAGAAATAGAAGAACATGGCTATTAGATCAGATAGATGTAATTCTACCAGTACCAGACATCACATTAACTCCTCAACTTTACTCTGGAGGGTGCGCTAATGCTCTGGTTTTATTTTTCTAGTGTTTTGAACAAAGATTCTAGACACATTATCTTCAGTTCATACCAGATCAACAGGTAGTTCTGTCGTATGTGCAATGTTACTAGAAGGTTCTTCTTTGCTTACATTGTACTTAACTCTCCTAGTAGTATTCTGCAGAAATATACGGTCATGCGCTTTTGAATTCACTCTCCTAGTTCAACTTAAGACCACAAAACAGGTCCTACTCAACCTGTGAAGGGCGGAAGAGCTACAGCATTCAAGCATGTTGCAGACAGCAGTCTTCTTAAAATGAAGTGAGTGGTTAAACAAGCACCAAACACTAGCCCCAACAGGACAAAAAGAATCGAGATTGAACAGGACAAATATTCATTTAGTTGTAGATAAACTCTGGTGTATCTTTGGCTGTGATTGGCTTAAACCGTAGTAGATAAAATGTATGTTGATGTGCCTCGCAGATGTCATGCAAACCAAACAGAAATGGAAATTTGTAAGTCAACATGTAAACTTACTTCACCAGAGTACAGTTCAGCGAATATACATCCAAGAGACCAAATGTCAATCCTCTGGTCATATGGAAGACCCAAAATAATCTCAGGAGCACGGTAAGAACGTGACTGGACGTATAGGCTTAAGTTATCTGTCAAGAAGCAACTACTTCCAAGATCAATAACCTTGACTTCACATCTGCTGTAGCTCTTCATAAGGATGTTCTCTGGTTTCAGGTCACAGTGAACTATATTTAAATCATGCAAATACACCAAAGCTTCTAAGCACTGTCGAGCTATAGCCTGAAAATGAAGGGAAGGTCTCCTGCTTCAGTAGGTATTTTTACATTTTCAAGAAATAAACTAATTATGCTTAAAGTACATTCCAGACTTCGCAAAAATATCACAGAGAAATGCGGAACAAAAGGACCGTAACATAGATATGGTGCTACTAATTGCAAGTGATGACATCATTAATAAAATCAGAAGATATACAATAAGGTTACATAGAGTGCTTTGGTACCAGAACAGAAGGAGATACTCTCAGAAAAAAGAAGTAATAATCAGATACCTGTATTCTGGGCAATGAAAAGTAGACCTCATCACCGGACTCCTGGTTATACTTTTGAAATTCATATAGATTTGCCCGTAGTAATTCGGTGACAATGAAAAGATGTTCCTGTTGATTGTTTCAGCTGTCAGCATTATGCGACGTCAAAAATGAAAAAAAATGCCGGGATTAATATTTAACAGGCCAATAACTGAAGCACACATCTTGCATAAAAAGAACAGCTCATAAGTGTTAAGATTTGGAAGAATATGATTTTCTTTTCTTTTTTGAAAGCAATTTGACTCTTCATTGTAAGGTATGGTGTAAAAGCAAGCCAACGGTTTGTATCCCCATATCAATACCTGATAGTAGAAAAAATCATATAGGCGCAATATATGATGTGCATCTGCCGGATCATGTTTATTTACAAACTTAAGGAGCTTTATCTCATCCAAACTCTGATCAAAAAAATCCTTGTCATTTTTAATTATTTTAAGGCAGACATCCATTCCCGTGCGAAGATCATGTGCCTGTACGACCCTGCTGAATGCAGCAGAACCAAGATATTCAGTGATGCGATATCTTCCGGCAACAACTGAATCTACCACAATAGGAAAATCTTTGTTTTCCTCAAAGCCAGTCCTGCAGGAGAATCCTATCACATGAGCATATAAGTATATCCAAATAATTATTTGGCAGAAATAAATAGAAAATGTATTGGATAGTGAACCTGTTCTTCCGGTGGAAAATCCTCAGCTCAAATTCCTCATATTCTTGATGAAAAATAGAGCTTGCAAGATCAATCTCCGTTTTCGGACCTTCATCGATATTATGAACAGCATTTTGAACATTTGTATCCGCTGGCCCGAAGTCTTCCATCCCATAAATATCTTCAGGAATACTAATCTCAGGAAAAGGGTGCACGCTGTAACTATCCTTTAGAAATTCCTTGTCATCGACAATTTTGTCATCGGTTATAAGGTCAATATTTAGTTCATCGTTTACTCTGAAATCATGGTTAAACCTATGGTCTGAAAGAGATAAATAAAGTCAGAATGGAACCAACTAGTCCACAAGCAAAAATAAATAAATTCACTTCATATGAGGACAACGAATTTTGGAATTACAAAGGTACGCAAATCTGGATCAACCAGAAAAACTACATCAGATCAACCAGCAAAATCACATCATAATTCAAGTTTGTTCTTGGTTCGGAATTCAACTATTCAAGTACCAATGTGCTAGAATTGCGACAGTCGGGTGCTAGTACAAAATATAATCTCTTCAGAAAACAATCCAATTGCAGAGTGAATCCTTTCAAGCATGTTAAAGAATTTTGCGAAACATGACAAATGATCCTGAGGAATATGGAAGAGGGCAGAAGCACTTACTGTTAGCAGCATTTGCGTCTTCAGACAAGTACGGACTGAGCATCTGAAGCTCCTTCTCCAGCGCACTCAGATCAAACTCCTGGTCATCTCCACTCCTGGAATCCACTAACGGACCGCCCTTGAGTGTGGCATCGCCATTCACATTGCGCCTGAACTGGTGCGCGTCTGCACCGCACTCATCAAGCACCTCCGTCAGGTCGTCCATGATCAGATACCTCCCGTACACAGCAGACCAAGAATCCCTCACAAACTCCCGACCATTCTTATGCTCCATCTCCCCGTGGCAGCAACTGCAGGGCGGTGATGTATACACCTCTGCGCACCCTTCAGAGTTTGGATTGCCCTTGCTGCGCGCGTGGCGTCGGCTGCTGTCGTCGCCAATGTCGCATGTTTCGCTCTGCCGCGAGCAGATGTCAGGGTCAACAATGAACTTGTCCTCCTCGTTGCCGCTCTTACCACTGACCTCCGGCTCGCGGTGGAATAGGAGGTCGTCGTAGAGCCAGTTCTCGCCGAAGAAGAGGTCGCTGGTGTCGTACTCGCGCGCCGTGCCGAACTCCGACGCCTCCGACGGCGCGCGTGGCGGCGACCACAGCCCGTACGGATTCAGCAGCCCTGATCTCCAAACAAAACAACCAGGCCAAAACAGAAGCGACAAAATTCGGATCAGAACTCGAGCAAAAGCACACACGCGAGCTTGAAGCATGCGTCTCTCGTTGACGCGCGGAGATCGAGATTCACAGCCTCAGTCAGTCACACGCCCCCGCTCTCGGGAGGTCGCGCGCGCCGAGGACCAGGGGAGTTCAACGCATTGGGGGAATACTAGTAGACTGTGTCTCGCTCGTGCAAGCACGCAGTACCTGATGGCGTGGAGGTCGTGCTGAGGAAGGCGTCGGAGGAGGAGCTGGAGGCAGGGCTCGCGAGCGCGCCCCCGGCCCCGTCGGAGGCGGAGTAGGAGGCGCCGAGACGCAGCGGCGGGAGCCGGGGGTCGTCGGAGTCGGTGGATTCGTCACCGCGCCTCCCCGCGAGGACGCCGTGCCGCAGCGCGAGGCCGTGGCCAGCGTCGGCGGGGAACCCCAGCCCCACGACGCCGACGGCCTCCTCCGCGCCACGCGCCATAGCCAGCGAATCACTCGTGCACCCGCCGCTGACCCTGCGCCGCCACCACCACCATTTGAAGCGAGGCGAGGCGAGCGGGTACCGCGGCACGCGACGCAACTTCGACGAGAGCGAGAGCGAGAGCAAAGCACCGAGAGAGCACTAGCAGGACAGGAGCGAGGCCGCACGGGATCCAACCAACACGCCCGCACACGACAGCTCCTTCTCGGGGCTGACGAGCGGGGCCCGCGGGCCAGCGTGTCGATGTCGGCGTCGGCCCGGGGCCGCTGTCGATGGGCGCCGCGGTGGGTGGTCTGGTGCGCGCGGCAGGATGATGGAGTGGCCTGCGATCCGACGTGGAGGGAGCGGGGCCGTCATTATTGTCAGTCGCTGTTGCGCTGGACGCCCCCGCCCCGCTCCGCTGGGGGGGGGGGATCCGGATCCTCTGCGCTCCTTCGCTCGTGACGGACTGACGGACACGGCGGATCGGCCGATCTACCGCACCGCTGCTACCAGCGTCCAGCGGCAACGACGTCAGATCTATCTGCCTGCCATGGCAGGGCAGGTTGGCCCTACCGTTGGAACCGCACCTGCTCCAGCTTTAGCGAGCAGCTGAGAGCATAATTGCGTCCTCGCCGGGCCGTGCGATCGTACCACCACGCCGGAGCGGAGCGGCCGTGCGATCGTGCACTGGCTGGTCACTGAATGGATCAATGAATGATGCTGCTGCATAATTGCGTGATGTTCTGGACTCTGGTTTGGTAGATGAGCGTTACGGGCTAGCTCGCAGTGGGGCGTGTGGGTTTTGTGCGGTCGAAGAAAGAAAAAGGCTACAGTAGAGGACTGGTTGACAGTGCAAAACGGGTCGCTGGATGAGTGAAGCTCTGCGACTTGTTTTGTTTACCACCTGAAAAACATGGCGGGTGCATCTTTTTTTAATCTCGTCTGGTTAGGCGTACCGTCCTGTAAAAACGACGTCGCACTGGAGGCTTCGTTGTCATGGTAGTAGTTCGGGGAAGGACTATTTATTTAGGGTAAAAACAAAAGAAAAGGCGCTCGGTACCTCGTAATATAGAAGGAAAAGATTGCGTTCGTGCTGTTTGTACGCTTAATGATTGCAGTTACAGCGAGTCGAATGTGATCTTAATTGACGGACCGCTGGAAAAGCGATTTATAAAGAAAGACCCGTCCCAGCTAGCAGTTCATCTCCTCTTCAAGGTTTGGTGATAACGTGAGTAAATACTGGCCTCATTATGTTCCTCTTTATCTTTAGTAGTAAAAAGGAAGCAAAGCTTACTCTGTTTACTTTACCATCTTTATTACGTGATCTCCAGCCTCCAGGTACTGAGGAGTACTACTAGTACTTAAGCAAATTATTATTGCTCAAATCTCTACTCTAACTGATAAAAGTTTGGGGAATAATGTTTTTGAGCTCGCCAAACCTGTCACCTATTACATCTCCACTGGTCCAGCCCGCCTTTAATATGTCCTCTAATCTTTATTAGTTTGGAATGATAAAGCTGAATGCGCTGTCTAAACAAGCCGCTTTCTCTTTTGATTTTCTCGGCGGTAGCTGAAGCTTAAGTGTAAAGGCAACATGATTAGTCAGCCAAATGGGAGGAATGCCACACAATCTCCAATGATTTCGGAAGCAATGGCCCCAACAGCAGTGGGGTTTAAACCCACGAACAATTGATCCCTACAACAAGCACATGAGACCAGGCAAACTCTGAAAATTGTACTGTGATGACAAACTACAGGTTACCCCGATCCCGTTTTGGCATGTAGCCGAAACTTCCAGTACTCCCTCTAGTATAGGAGCACTACATCGTGAAATGGAGGAAGTATCAGACAGCAACACAGCAGCGTACCCTCAGACAATCTAGTGCACTACTACTGCAAATAGAACGGCACACATAGGGTGGCACTATACAAAAGTTGCAGCTACATGGCGCTCTCTTTGTCCCTTTCCATTGGCAATATGCTGTTTTGGTACAGTTGAAAGCAAGGCTGCACTAACAGTCAGTGGCCTACTAGGCATACCTAGTTCTTAACCACCAATACAGCACAGACGATTCCATCAAGCCAACAAAGTGTATCTGATGGGGAAACAACAAAATATTGTACAACACTTAGCATCAGGTACAGCAAAAGGAGATTATCATCAGGCAGGAGCGGTTGGTGCATCATTCGGTGCGTGCTCCTCACTCGGCGATACCGGGAAAGCTACTTACACGAGTAAGCCAATCAGGGGGGGAGCCTATCTAATTAAATTTCCGCCAAAATAATCATCAGAGAAGGAAAGAGGGTCTATGTTTAGTGGGCCAACGGCCGGACTTACATGACCGGAACAAGAGCACCAGCTACTACAAGCCTGAGATTTCACTCATTTCCCATCTTTACAGATCCATCCTTGATAAGCCTTATGCTTAGGCTATTGAAACGTCCTCTCGAATAATGCCGCGAAGCCTTTCGCCAGTCTGTGCCGGTTTTCATCATTGCTACAAACTCTTCAAAGCTAATTTTGCCAT
This sequence comes from Elymus sibiricus, assembly GCA_039707655.1. Taxonomy (NCBI): domain Eukaryota; kingdom Viridiplantae; phylum Streptophyta; class Magnoliopsida; order Poales; family Poaceae; genus Elymus; species Elymus sibiricus. The sequence continues at coordinate 294,031,060 of CM077664.1, forward strand.
CCTGCAGAAACAATCAAAGCAGATGTTAAGTATCGTGAGGGATACAATCTGAAGGTTGTACCTTCCTTTCGGCACAAGTGCAAATGAACCTCCACCTTGTCGGTGTCAACTTCTTGCAATATGTCCTTCACCACTTCCGTGATATCAACTGCCCCATCCTCCGCCAGGGCCTCCTGAAGCTCCTCAGGCTCAATAAAACCATCGCCATCCTTATCGAAAAACAGGAAGGCCCGCCGAAGGTGCTCATCATTCGCCATCCTTTGTAGATGAAGTGAGACAGCCAAAAATTCACCATAATCTAGTGCTCCTCTACCATTTGTATCCACCTAACATCCAACCAAAAAAGATCAGATAGGCAAATCTTCAACATTTTGTTCTTGTAAATAATAGAGGACACTACACAAGTCAAGCCATTTGGACTACTTAATTCTCAAGCTGACTCTCACATCACATGCAATAGTGTTATACTCTTATTATGGACCTTAAGCGACCCCCAAAAAATGTTGGTAAATGCTAAAGAATTAGCAGGTACATTGAGTTCTATATGTTCAACCTGTATAAATCAAAACTTCAGAAAAATGTTAGCCATGAGGCTCTAGATCTTATCTGTCATAAACAACATATGAATTGAGTAGAATAGAAATGTCTCTATTGGGAATGAAATGTCCTTTCCAATTAAATGAAACACAAAGGTCCTTTGCGTTTTCTCGGAAAAAAAAATGAAAGTAGAAGCTGATTATATCCTGTATCCCTTATTGCTACTTTTCAAGGTCCCAAGAACTAAACTAATTCAAAAAGGGACCACGATTTACAATACTTCTACCCATCTGGTACAAAAAACATGTCAATATATTTTACTGCATTTCCGGTTGATCGAGCAACAGAAGAACTATCTATCAGACATTTTTTTTTGCAGAAATAATGTCATTCAGTTTGGACTGTGATCAAAGATAGAGGCTCAGTTAATCTAACCGAACATTTTAACAAGCAAGCAAAATCATGTATATTACTTACAGCTTCTATTAACATTTGCACTTCAGATTCTGCAAGGTGAGAACCAAATTTTGCAATCCCGCTCTTCAACTCTTCATATGAAACTATACCGTCATTATCAGTATCCATCACTTTGAACATCTCCTTTATGTCTTCAACTTCTTCAGCCGACAAGTGATCAGCAATAACCTAGTCAAATAAATTTACTTAGTGCAACATATTTTCGATGTAAATTTGAGAAAATATATTCAGTATCAAAGGACACAAAATTCAACTTATGGGAAAACGAAATTCAACCCTTAGAGCTCTTCTTTTGAATCTGTTCATCCTTGAAAATTGTTTCAGCCTTGACTTTACAATGTCTCCAAGAGGAACATTTGGAGCTTTCTTGGCATTTTGAAGCCATGTATGCTCTGTGACAACAGAAATCAAGAATCTATATGAATATCAAACTATCTGAAAAAAGAAATAAGAAAAACGAGATGCACAGTAACATAAGGTCGATTAAATGTGTGGATAACTGGTGGGTAGTATGGGAAACTTGGATAGTCGGTTCAATAGGCATCCCACGATTGTAAGAAGGAACGCATGTAGCTTAAATATTAGAACATGAAGCAGCAAAATTAAGAAATTAAGCTTTGTCTATTTTGCTAAAATATTAGGCACATACTAATTCAGTAGAGTGCAACATCAATATTATGCTGTCCATGTCTTGGATAATCGTCAAGCTTCTTTTTTATTCGATTTTTTTTTTTTTTTGAGAACTAACACATGCTCCATGTAATTGCCATCTGGTGCTTGCAACTGTGTTTCATGCCAGACATCAACGATGTATCTCGAGATTACAGCAACATTTAAAATCTACTTCCTGAATCCTCATTTTACTCTCGGCACCTTCGCCCGTCGTATTTCTACTTATGTTTACTTTTGGATCAGCATTGCTCAGTATATTACATTTACATCCAGCTTACAGAAGTCAACAATATGCTACCAGAAAGTATAGCGAGGCAACTACTCAAAGTGGATCCTGCATAACTTTTACTACCAGTGGTAGGCCGTAGGTCCTTCAAATTGGTCTGATTATTAGATCCAGTGCGACAACAGATTTACCACATGGCCAAAATAAACTACATAACATGACAATCAGGATATGGTTGGTAGATACTTATGTGCAAAAATGTAAAACCACTCAAAACAAGGCAGACTTGTCCAGTGATCTTCTAGCTATCAGATTACACGTTACCAGTTGAAAAACAAAACATGAAAGGGGACAGGTTGAAGTTTAAAGCTGCACCAAACAGTAGGAACTTAGGCAACTTTGATGTTCCGTAAACTTTGAGGATACTAAAACTAACATAACACAGTGCCGGTTTTGAAAGCACTACCGCTATGTACATCTTACCAAGAACTTGCTTTGCCGTTAGCCTGATTTTCGGGTCAGGCTGAAGCATCTGTCGAACTAGATCTTTAGCATTATCAGAAACATGGGGCCAGGGTTCTCTCTTAAAATCTATATTTCCACGAAGGATAGCTTGTGCCACTCCTTGTTCAGTCTCTGCAATATAGCATGGTAAGACCGTTTGCACGAGAGCAAAGCTGAAGGATAAAAGGTTCTCACAAAGATAAGGCAAAGTACCAGCCCAAAATGGAGGAACGCCGCATAACAATATATACAAGATAACGCCAGCACTCCAAATGTCTATTTCAGGTCCATAGTTTCTCTTCAGCACTTCAGGAGCCATATAGTAGGGACTTCCCACAATTTCAGAGAACTTCTCACCTAAACAGTCACATAATGCCATCATATTATGTACGGTAGAAAATGTTTAAACATATATGTATAACAGACATTTCACAGGGAATAATTAAAGGTGTGCGATAGATAGCAAAGTAGATCATCAAACTATCAAAGTTCCAAATGACTCGAATTACAAAAATAAAAAGTGATATTTGAGGGCTTTCCTGACATAAAGAGGCATTACAGATCCAACAGCTTCATATAAGGAAAGAGACGTTACATATTTTCAGATGGCTTATCTATTAATTCTTCCTACGAGGACACTGATGCAAGGACACCTATTTTCAAGCCTATAAAGATGCTATGTTGTTTAATACCGAAGGCCAGGTTTCCCAAAAAAAAATATACCGAAGGCCAGACTTGGCGATAAGATGTACTCCCTCCGTCCCAAAATAAGTGACTCAAAAGTTAGTACAAAGTTGAGTCACTTATTTTGGGACGGAGGGAGTATCACCTAAAAACATTTGAGATGCCTATAATTAACAGGGAACAAATCAACAAGAAACAGATAGACCACTTTCTTTTTGTGAAGCAAGTTAAATGTATCAAGCTACGGCAACGGCAAAGATATAAGTCCACAATTTACAACTGTTTGGTTGCTCCATACATACATTAAAATCAATTGGATCCAATTCTTGGTGATGGAAACAAACAAATCAACCAAGTAAGCAAGATCGGTATGGGCAACGAAGACTAGGTGCTTGTATTGATGGCATGAATGCCAAGTGATACACGAGCAAGGGTGAGAATTCCACAATAAACTCAATAAGGTTCAAGCTGTGTGATGTGAAATGTTTCATAACAAGAAATCAAGAAGAGAAATATGGTATAGAACCGAGCATACATTTACAGCACATTAATGATTCAAGTAGTTCAAAACTTAATCACTTTTTCAGCAAGAGGGTAAGAGATATGGAACCGAAATGGACGAATGGTGCCTATTGAGTGAAGCAACATAAAGGGGCACAACAGTGTGAAACTGTTATCAGTATTGTTTCAAAGTCTACTGTGGCATATTTTTCATGGTCAGTATGACTTCTTATAAATAATAACCAATACTACTGCCGCCAAATGAGCTGCTTATGCATAATGACAATTCTACTAACAGCTGCGTATAGATGATGATAAGACACCTGATGCCCAATAACTGTTTCCCTAAACCTTATTTCCCAAAATAATTGAGCTCAGGTTGACCATGGGATCAGCATACAGATACCAAGACTTGGTATGGAGTATGGACTACAAGCAAAACGACATTACACTATTTTTAGCAACAGGAATGTGCCGTCTGCTCCCACTAATGAGTCCCAAATCCTAAAAATAGCAGTCACCCAGGAACCAGCAAGTCAACCTAGCACCTAAGATTCCAATATCTGGACTAGCAGCACAATCTGCAAGAGCCAACTATATCAAGAGACATACTACCGAGTACTGACATACCACCAACTTACTACGAAAGAAAGAATACATCTAAAAAGTCATACCAAAAGAGAACCACCAAAATCTAGTTCTAGTCAGATTACGCAAGCACGAAAATAGCACCCAGCTACAGTACCGAGCACTACCAAAAATTCCACCCAGAAACGGCCACCAACCCCCGGATCACGCGCTTAGACAGAAAAAAAACGTCCAAAAGTGCAGCGACCAGTTCGTCCGAATCACGGTGGATCTCGGCGCCTCACCGGGCTTGAAGAAGATGGAGAGGCCGAAGTCGATGGCCTTGAGCGGGGAGTTCTCCTTCTTGTTGGCGAAGAGGAAGTTCTCGGGCTTGAGGTCGCGGTGGATGACGCCGTGGTGGTGGCAGAGCTGCACGACCTCGACGATGGTGCGCGTGACGGCGGCGGCCGCGCGCTCCGTGTAATGGCCCCGCGCGACGATGCGGTCGAAGAGCTCCCCGCCCTCGCAGAGCTCCATGACGAGGTGCACGGCGCCCTCGTCCTCGCAGGCCTCCCGCAGCGTGACGATGCTGGCGCTCCGGGGCAGATGCCGCATGATGGCCACCTCCCGGCGCACGTCCTCCACGTCGACGGGCGTCCGCAGCTTGCGCTTGGAGATGGACTTGCAGGCGAGCAGCTCCTTGGATCCCCGGTCCATGCACAGGTACGTGACCCCGAACTCGCCGCGCCCCAGCTCCCGGTCCAGCGCGTACTTCTCGTCGATCCCGCCGCTCACGTCCCGGCCCTCCTCGCCGAGCACCGACAGCCGCTTCTTCTCCCCGGAGCCGGCGCCGCCCCCGCCTCCCCCCGCGCCGCCTCCGCCGCCGCCGTTCCGCGCCTGGTGGGGCTTCTTCTTCCCGGCGGAGGCGGGGAAGTGCGACGACGAGACGTCCTCCCGCGCCGCGGCCGCCGGGGAGCGGCAGCAGTTGCCCATGGCCGCGCGAGATCGGGGGTGGGGCCGCTAGGGTTCGTACGGCATTGGGCGCCGCGCGGGTGGGGGAGGAGGAGAGAGAGATGGACGGACTGCTGTGCCGAGGGACAGAGAAGGGGGCAGCTAGCTAGAGAGGCAGAGCAGTACTAGTCTTTGGAGTAGTAGAGAGAGACGAGACCTGTGTCGCCGGGTATAACGGTATGGAGGAGCCGTGGGGGACGGGGTGCGGGGGACGCGTAGCCGCGGGGGCGGTGGTGGGGAGGACAAGGGTGGGGAACATTCCCACATGTGATGATGGTTTGGTGAGCCCGATGGGTCGCTGGGCGGCGGGCCCGGAGGGCGGGGTCGGGCCTCTGCGGGGAGTTCGGGGTGGCGGGGCCCACGGTCGTCGGCAGTTTGACCGGACTCCGCGACCGGAGTTGCGTTTCGAAGGCCGTGGACGGAGGAATCTGGCGAGATGAAAACCAGGTCCCGATTAGCCATTGTTTAGTGATTATGATCTGAATGAAAGATGCTGTCAGAAAGTTTTCTTAAAACCCCGGTATTACGCGATTGCATCAGCCCGTGTAACAAGGAATCGGGATATAATCTGCAACCAGGCGTTAATTAAAGGGCGGTACTACGCGTCGGCCGGTGGACGTGTTAGAAATAACCGCCGCATGGACATCCGTTGGATCAGCGCGCTAACAGCCGTTGGATGTATTATTTCCCGCAACAACGGCTCTATTTCAGAAACAGACTTCCATGTCCACCGTCCTGACAGAGCTGCGCCCAGCGCGGCGCCGCCCCGAACCACCGCACAAATAAGCTACCGCCGGCACGCGGGTATAATCCTTCTAGGGCGCCTCTGTGTAACATCATGGCGCACCATATCGCGCGGTGGATGATTGGATCCGACGCAGATCGACATCACCGAGGGGCCTTGCTTCGAGAACAGCCGCGGCAATCCTCCTCAGCTCCGACCGCCGCCGGGGGGCTTCCGCCGCGAGCTGGAGTCTCATCCTGGTTCACAAACCCCCCGGTGGTGTTTCCTGAAGCTCCTTCGACCAGATCGCGTCAGGGGAGCTGGGTGAGTTTCTGTCTCTGAAACCTGTACACCTGTGTCTCTCTGAAACAACATGAAACCCTATGTGTGTGATGAAACAAGGCATAGGTAGAAATCATTTTGCTTCTTGTGTTTCTGAAACATCGCCCTCTCTATTTATTTATTTGCATTATCTACTGATTGTTCCTTGTTGCTTATTTGATGAAAAAAGCAAAATAAATCACACAACCCGTGACAAATGCCTCTGATACCGTTATGCTTGTGTATGTTTGTGTGAGAAAAAGCCACAGTGAGTGAAAAAATTTGTGTCTAACGTAGCTGCTATTTATAAGAACTGTCGATTCCATGAAGATTCCATGAAGATGAAAAATGACAGTTGCACAACACCTCACTATTTATAAAAAATCATGTGCCTCATTTTGCAGGAAGCTGGGACTGAAGGGGAAGAGAGCCATGTCCAAGGGAATTTTTCTGTTGATGCTGGTGAAGATTCAGATGGTTTATTGCATGCTGATGATGCGATGCAAGATGATTCAGATGATGGAGATGTTTCTTCGTAGCCACTACCGCCCTATGTTGGCATGGTGTTTGACACAATTGAGGATGCCCAGAAATTCTACAATGACTATGCCTTCAAGTTGGGGTTCGGGACACATATATCTTCTACAAAGTATAACCAGAAGAGGGCCAGAAGAAAGAGGATGAAATAATGATCAAGATGGTCTTTGGGTGTGGGCACGCTCGAAAGCCCGATAAAGCGGAAACGAGTAGCACCTTAGAGAGCATTGCGACAGAAAAAAACAACTCCAGCAGGAAGCCTAGCCCTGGAATGGATGTAACAAGAACACGTTAGAAGAACAGGATGCTCCATCATGATTGTAAGGCACATATGATTGTTGGGCTTAGGACGGAGGGATGGACCGTGACTTTCTTTGTTGCGGAGCATGCACACCCACTAATGGAACAACCGGAGCGTGTTAGGTACTACCGCTCGCACCGCAAGATACCTGCCGAGGATTACCAACTATTGCTGACATTGCATGATGTCAACCTATCTACTTCAGAATGCATGGGTGTGCTTGGTAGGGTCCATGGAGGTGACACCAGGATACTCCCGTATGTGAAGAGAGATGTTTCGAATGGACGTGCAAAGCTCCGGCAAGCGATAACAATCCGAGACATGGATATGACACTCAAGTACTTTGAGAGGAGGAAGGCCGAGAATCCAGAGTTTTTCTTTGTGAAGCAAAAAGATCCTGCCACAAACTCTGTGACTGCATTATTTTGGGTTGATGGGAGAACAAGGGCGTTGTACCAGAAATATAAAGACTATGTATTCTTCGATACAACCTTCTGCACCAATAGATACAACATGCCTTTTACACCTATAGTTGGGGTCAACAATCACCTTCAAACCATTGCTCTCGGATGTGCCTTGTTGCCGGATGAGACGATTGAAACATTTAAGTGGGTGTTTGAGCAGTGGATGATTGCAATGGATAACGAGCATCCAACCAACATAATGACCGACCAGGACAAAGCAATGGCGACAGCTATTGAGGAGGTGTTCCCAAACATCTGCCATAGGTGTTGCAAGTTCCATGTGTTTAGCAATGCACGTTATAAGTTGGGGAGGCTCCTGAGCAGAGTTGAGGCTTTTTCAGATGTGTTTTACACTTGTATCAATCAATCAGAAACTGTCGAGGAATTTGAGGAAACATGGCAGCACATGTTGCACTGTTTCAAAGTGGCTGAAAACAAACACTTGAAGAACATGTGGCTTACAAGACGCATGTGGGCTCCAGCGTACTTCAAAAACAATTTCTTCCCGTTCACGAGCACAACAGGCAGGTCCGAGGGGCTCAACTCATATTTCAAGACGCTGGTTCATCCGCCTGATTCTGTTTGGAGGTTTGTGCAACAATATGAAATGTGCCAGGAAACGGTGCTTGATCGTGAGGGCAATGTCGGCTTCACTGGTGAAACAACTGCTCCGCCACTACACTCTCGGTACGCCGGCTTTAGTATACCAAAGCAAGAAACACAAAAAAACTTTGTCATGGGTTGAGTCTTTGTGTGATCTGATTTGTGACCTTTGTTTTATTTTTGTGATGTTGCAGGTACAATATTGAGCGCCAAGCTGCTGGTTACTACACACGCAGCGTCTTTGGCAAGTTCCAGAAACAGGTGACTGCATCTACCGGCTTCATTATCAACCAGGACACCGAGTACCAAGGGCAAGGCCTCCTGTTCAAGCTAACATCAAGCTTCTATGAGAACCCAAAGCTCTTTTCTGTGAAACTTGAGATGGATGAGGGGGTGTTTGAATGTAGCTGCCACTACTTTGAGATGAATGGCCTGATTTGTGCTCACATAATAAGGGTGATGGTGCACCTCAATGTGCAAGTTATTCCGCAACGGTACTTGTTGGAGAGGTGGTCTGAAGCAGCAACAACGAGCATGGGCAGAACTGGCCGATTGCTTGATTTCAGGCACCCCTCGACAAACACGCTGAAATACAACTCCTTTGTGCCGAAGGTTAACATGGCTCGCCTCCAATGCATGTTGCAATGATGATGCCTACAAGATCTTGGATGAAGCAATAAATGTTCTTGAGCTTGCCATAGCAGCGGCAAGGAGAGGAGCACTGCCAGAACAGCAAGTGACGCAACATAGTGAACACCCAACATCACCCGCCGCAGCAACGGGATTGCATGATGACCTGCCGCAAACTCAGAGCTCGGAGATGCTACAAAACCCGGCTCGTGTGCCTAAGAAAGGGTGATCAACTGAAAGAGAGAAGAGAAAGAAGACACTAGTAGAGCAGCGTGATGATGAGTAGAAGAAGAAGGCGAAACAACAAGAGAAGAAGACCATGGCAGAAGTGAAGCCAAGAGCTGGAAAAAGGACTATTCACTGCAAGTACTGCAACGAAGAAGGGCACAATGTGCAGACATGTGGATCCCTCAAAGCTGTGACAGAGGTGGCGGCAGCACCACCTAAATGCCAGTTCTGCTCTGAGGTGGGACATGTTGTACCAGCTTGTGTGTACTTGAGAGCCGTGATCACAAATGATCCAAAAAATGCCCAAGCAACGCAACTTAACCTCTAGGGAGTAAAAAAGAGAGAAAAACAGGAAAACGTTTCTTGCTCCTAATCAAGATGTTTTGCATTTTTCTTTTCAGCCTCCACTCATGTGCTTGAGCAAAACATTCATAACTTCTTTTTTGCAAACTTGATGATGTATTTAGGTTCTATTTCAATTTGAAACCTGTGTTACGCAAAAACAGAAAAATAAGGGAGCTCATATGTGTGCCTGGATTTGAGACATACAAGAGAGGTCAGATTTTGTCTTCTGGATAAACATGAACATATTGCAAATTTCCTCTCTGTCATATTTCCGAACGTGTTGATGAAAGACAAAGAAGCTTTGTGTTGTGAGATTGCTCTAGGGGCGCATATGATGAATGTACCGTGTGTTTCATGTTGCGACATCATGTTTCCAGTGCTATTGTACAGAGGAAATGATGGTTATGTAGATACATGATGGTTTCGGTGTGCATTTTTGCAACAACAATTTTCCCGAATGCACATAGAAAATATATATCATGTTACAGGGCGTGGTTGGTTATGGTATGTTTCGCTATTGACAAATGTATATCAGTAAAGCAAAGATACAAACTGCAAAAAAATGTAGCCATTTCATTACCATCTCTGCATCCATCTCTACTTTACATTGACATCTCAGCATGGATGATGCTCCAGCATTTCAATAAAAGAGAGAGGGAAAGGGACATGCCCCAGCATGACACATGCTCCAGCTTGAGTTCCAAAAGACTACTAGAGAGGTGATAGGTAATAGCAACTTGCTGTTTCAGTTACAAAAAGATGTAGTGCACACATGGACCCAAAAAAGCCTGGAAACTAAACTAGCAAGATCTTGTTCCGATTGACATCTTCTACGAGCTTTTCAACAGGGCCTGGAACTCTTCGGCTGAGTTGAGTGTGTTTTGAGGGTGCTTGAAAAGCTTCGCCGCAACGAATGTTCGGAAATTGAGCAATGACCTCGTGTCCTGAGCATAGAAAAAAAATAGAAATACAAAACATGATTAGAAACTAGCAAGGGGGAAATGGTGGTAAGAGTCATATTCGCAAAACGATACTAGTGTTGCAGAACCAGATGTTATTTAGCTACTAGTGTTGCATAGCAAATGGTCATACCGTGTTGAATGGCTTCATCCCCCCGGCAGTTAGATTCTCCATGTATAGAATAGCAAAGAACCCACAATCAAACCTGCCAAAAATAACAAGGATAGGCACAAATACAGATAAAATTGCATCCTGAACAAATGTATAAAGTTGTGGATGGGCACATGAAAAAATAAATGAAAATAGAATAATACGTTGTTGATTGCTGCGGGTACCCATTAGGGCTGAAACGATCAAATGTGTCAAGGTCAAGCTTCCATGGGTTTCGTTCTCTGACCAGAGTTTTGAAGTTTGTTATCTGCACATTTGATATTGGAAAAGAAAGATATAAAAAGATGACACAGTGGTATCTTCCTTGATTGGTACCGCAACATCAATTTGATACAAGAAAAATTAAAGCGATCAAAAAATAAAATGGAAGGGGTGTAGCACCCATACAAGATTGCAACATGGCTGCTCAAGGATGCTGACATAGTCAGGGTCATCACTGCTGGAGTCAAAAACATTGAAATTGTTTTTTGCATCAAGTTTGCAACCACAACTGCCCAATGTCCGTTCTGGACAATGGTGAAGAACAGCTGAAAAATTGACAACAAAATTAATTCAGAAAAAACAGAGCATGTTGCGCTAAGATAGCTTTGATATAAGAACAAAAGTTTTACTTGATCACATTTCGCGATGTTGTTTCTCTCACAGGCCCTCTCAAAATCTTTCATGCAAGAACGTGTCTAAAATGAACTTGGCTCCACAGCAAGCTTGGACTATTGTATAAACAAACTATTGATTAGAACTGAATGTTGCGGGCAGAAACTAAAGTGAGAGAATGAAAAAAAAGGCTAGTTGACTCACAGCCGTATGCGGCGAGAATGCAAACTTCCTAGGCTTGCTTGAGCTATACATGTGCTCGATGTTGAAACTTTCAATGTATAGTGACATAACCTCGTTGTTCAAATGTGCACGCTTTTTGAGCCCACTGCTGAAATGTTTGAAAGAAATCTCAAACCCGCCTATCCTGATGAATGCAGGGCTACATGTTGCAAAAAAAACAGTGGCTCAGTTAGAGGTAAAAAGGAAAAATGGATGGAACAAATTTTTTCTCAACAGACAAAAAGAAAGTACAACACTTACAGAGGCTCGCCTTCGGGTGGGTCCTTTATATGGTAATTGGTGCAACATTATTGCTTGTATATGGCATCATCTGAAGCATCAACTTTGATCTTCTTCATCTTCTTCAACTTGGGTGCATTTTCTGGCAATCTTGCAGCTCTCTTAAGTGTGGGCTTCTTCACATCACGGTTGCGCCCGCTGCTCACTTCAATCACCACCTCCTCTCTTGTTTCATCAACACATGCTTCTGCCCCACAAATGAAAAAGAAAAACCAAAAGAAATTATGAAAATGGTTTGGAGCATGTAGGTGCTAAGTTTCTGCAACAAAACATGTATTGTTGACAAGCACAGTAGTTAGGGGAGATGAGTTGTCAAACCTGTAGGGCCTGTGGAAATTGGGGGACATGTTGTGAGGGGAGTCACATAAAAAACTGGGCCAGCTGAAGTAGCTGGAGATTCATCAAACAGAGGGCTTCTCGCACGAATCACCAAAAAGGAGTCCAAATCTGAAACAAATGATTTTGCAGGGGAGAACCAAACTAGAGGATCTTCCTGAAATAGTAGATCATCATCACTCCCGGGTTCGAACAAACCAAAAGAAGGCCCATCTTCAAGTGTCCCTGGCCTCCTCGTCAGATTCACATGTGTCGGTGTCAAAACCGGCAGACCTCGGGGTAGGGGGTCCCGAGCTTTGGATTGTGGATCAATGGTACCCTGGTTAGGGCCCTCTTGATGGAGGTAAAACCCTATGTCCTGCTCTTGTTTATATTGATGGAGATGTATCGAGTACAGAGTTGATCTACCTCGAGATCGTAATGTATGTCTAACTCTAGGGCTAGGTGAATGATGTTGCATTGATGTCCCCTCTACGGGCTAAACCCTTTAGCTTATATACACGCCAGAGAGGGGATCTAGGGTTACAATGTCGGTATCCAGGAGCAGGGCGGCAGGAGAGATCTTGGAGTATACGTCAAGTCTTCAGTGGAGACGGTCTTGCTCACGCCTCCTGTACACGGCCTCCGGAGTCCACCTTGATCACACATGAGGGCCCATCGGCCCAATCGAAGAGACGGGCTGGCTAGGTTAGCACCCCCTAATCCAGGACACCGTCAGTAGCCTCTGAACTGGTCTTCTATGCCGAGGACGATTTTTTTAACAGACGCCACCTCGGACCCGGAGTCCTTGGCTTGACAGACGAGTTCCCCTTCATGATTTACTCTTTTTAGTGGAGCGACGTCATCCGAGGCCCAACTAAGCTTGTACCCTACCCGAAGAGGATAGATATCTTAGCCTCGAAGGCCCACCGTCCAGGTATGAACGGTCCAATCCGGTCTGACAGCTTTATCAAAGCGGCACGCCCCATGACAGGTCGGGCAGTTACTGCTTCCCTTAAATCGCGGTTCGAGGCAGCCTTTTTACTGGCCCGTCCCTTCGAGGAAGAGATTGTGCCCGTTTTCTCAGGGATATCATCAAGATTTTGTTTCCCCCCATATGCTCAATGGCATCTTTGATGGGAGTGGCGAGTTTATCGGCGCAGCGAGGGGGACTCTTAGCCTTTCAAAGGTTTATAAGACCGAAGGGGAGGAAAGCGCAATTGACCCCTCTCCCATTCTCCCCTGCTACTGCTTCGTCTAGCTCCAGCGCCCAGATCCCATCCTGCGCCCTTTTCCTTCTGCGAGTCCAACCTCCACCACCATCCATGGCCGACACCCTCAAAGGGCATTGGGGTGGTTCCATCATGACGGATGGCACCATCCTAGAGCTACGCAGCGCGGGGTATCTAACCCCCGCCATCGCCGCCCGTGCTCCAGCTACTGGCCAGCAGGTGTCCGCTCCCAACGCCGGGGAGCGGGTAGTCTTCGTCCCCCACCTCGTCCGAGGCCTGGGGTTCCCGCTGCACCTCTTTGTGCGCGGGGTGATGTACTACTACGGGCTCGATTTCCACCATATGGCCCCAAACTCCATTCTTCACCTCGCCTCCTTCATCACGGTCTGCGAGGCCTTCCTCCGCTACGAGCCACACTTCGGCCTATGGCTGAAGCTTTTCGGGATCAAGCCGAAGTCTAGTGGCTCCAACCTCGCGGAGTGCGGAGGGGCCATGATCAGCAAGAACCAGGGGGCCACATGGTTCAAGGGCACCTTCATCGAAACAGTGAAGGAGTGGCAGCGGGAGTGGTTTTATATCACCGAACCGCTAGCCCCTGGTCAGGCCGAGGTCCCAGCCTTCTCGGCCGGGCCTCCCAATAAGCTCAAGTCCTGGAGGGAGAAGGGCATCGCCTGGGGGAACCCAAAAGAGGTGGAGGTCCTGGTCGAGAGGATCAAATGGTGGTCCACCACGGGGAAGGTCGAGCTTGCCGACGTCATCAACGTCATGCTCAACCGCCGCATGCTCCCTCTCCAGCTTCGGGCTACCCCGATGTGGGCACAAAAGCCCGAGGACATGTACTCCATCACCACCTTCTTCCGCTCCACCTTGGTCGCCATGTGGACGAAGCTCATGAAGCTGGCCAAGGACAAGATCCCCAAGGAAGGGGAGGATCGCGGCCTCGAGGACGGCTATGAAGCCCCCCCGGTAAGTGGTCTTGCTCACCAACTATCATTTCTGTCCCCCGTATCGAGGAGTAGAGTTTAACGAATCATTATGCTTGACGCTTTGCAGAAGTGGCTGGCCTGGGTACAAGGAGTGCTATGCCCGGCTCCACTGCCAAAGGACCCCACGACTCCCCTGCTCTCGGCGCTCCTGACCGAGGAGCCGCACGTGGTGGCCCCCAAAGGGACGAAGTCCCAGAGGGATAGGTCAAGTGCTCGAACTCGGGAGACCTCGGTCACCCGGTCCGGAGAGACCCACACCTTCGCTGCCCATGACGGTGACGCAGAGGAGGGTGAGGTCGAGGAGATCCCTCTCCCGAAAGGGAAGAGGTCGGCGTCAGAGGATGCCGAAGCTGGTATGCCACCCAAGGGCCCGAAGAGGCCGAGGAGAACTTTGTCCGGGGCCGCCAACACGTTGTCGGAGAGAGTCGAGCTCTCTGGCGACTCAGAAGAAGACCTCCTCGCGGCGGGAAGGAAGAAACCGGCGCCTCGACGGTAAGCCGTCGTCTTTATATCCCATCTTTCAATTTGACAAGTTCTTTTTAGCAAGGGAGAACTCATAGAGCGCCTCTTCTCACGCAGTCCGCTGAGGGTAATCCTCAGCGGTTCCTCGAGCGGGTTGCCATCTGCCAGCGGGACTCCAGAGCCCGCTGTTCCTCCCCCGGCGCATGACAGGCTAGGGGAGGTAACATCCATCCTAGCCCTCGATGTCGACATGACGAGGGTCGGGGAGGTGGCCATCATGGCCGAGATTAACACCTCGGCCCAACAAGACCAGGGGGAGAAACACCCCGAGGTCATCGGAGAGGAGCTGGGCCAGTCATCGGTCCAGCCGATATCTGCTTCGGCTCCGCCACCGCAGGTGGAGGCTACCCGGATTGGTACATCCGAGGTCGTCCCTCCACCCCCACCAACTGCCCAAGGACGGACTGGCGCGGGGTGGACCGAGGAGATGGAGGACACCCTGAAGGGCTCCTCCATCAAGGAAGAGCACCGTGCCTTGATAGGCGCGGCGCTGCAGGGCTTCCGGTCCGCAGGGGCTAGCCTGCATGAGGTTTTTAAGGGCCTCGTAGCGAGTTTCAAGGTATGCTTCTATCCTCGCACCAAGTTTTAACTTGTTCATTTGAGCTTATTGCTTTATGTATTTGTCCGAGGACATAGTATCACAACCTGCTAAACAGCTTAGTGAGTGAGTAGCCCCTGAGCCCGAAGTCGGTTTCAAGAAACCGGCATTGGGGTCGTATAATTTAGGAGGAGCCTGTCAGGTAGCCCCTAGGGCGTTGCTCAAGGCAACCGTCCTGGAACTCTAATAAGTTAGCAGTTGCCTTTGTAATAAGCATTTTTTCTGCCAGGTTTTGACTTCAGTTCTGGACTCCGTCTTTGAGGAGATTGCGGAGATAAACCGGAAACTCGAGAGGTCCCAGAAGGACCTTAACCTGGTGAACCAGAAATTCGAGCAGTCTCAAGGTAAGCAAGTTAAACTTGCATTATACTTTGTACGAAAGGGTTTTGAGAGGTTTTGCTCAATGAAAAACTAAGGCCGAACTATTTCAATGACAGCAGCGTTAGCGGAGCTTGAGACACTCAAGGCCGAGCTCGAAAAGGCTCAGCAGGAGGTGAAGCAGCATGAGGCTGCGGCCGCAGAGGCAAAGAAGGCCCGAGCCGCCGAGAAGGTGGCCGGGGACAAGCACCGGGCGCGGGTTCTTGAGGTCGAAGAGACCCTGAAGGGCGTGTTTGAAGCACGCGACAAGCTTCAAGTGGAGGGGCAACGACAAAGGAGGAGCTCGAAAAGCTTCAACTTGCCCACTCCGAGCTCAAGACCACGGCCCGGGCTGAGCACGAGGTGCTCCAGCAAGTGGAGCAAATCACCTCAGGTAAGCTATTTCTGCTGCAACGTGTGTTTGGCAGCGAAGGGTGTATCGAGCTCACCCAATTGTGGCGTTCCGCAGAGGTCTTTGCGGATCTTCTACAGAGCGCGGTGGATGCGGTGACGTACTTCGGCCAGCTAGCGGGCCACGAGGCGGAGAAGGCCTTTTGGGGGCAATTCCCGGGGTCGCCGTCGGCACAGCTGCTAAATCATCGAGTGAAGCAGCTGGTGGAGTTGTTTCGCTAGACGAGACCGGCGCTCTAGGACCTCTGCATCGCGTTGTGGCCTGCCGAAGCCATGCCCAACAGCCTCTTCAGCCTTACGGCCCGTCTCCAAGATGCCGTGCCCTACGTGAACCGCTGGAAGAGGTCCGCGTGTTTTGAAGGAGCGCAGAGGGCATACGCCTGCGTGAAGACGCACTTCCGAAAGGTTGATGCGGTGACATGTGCCACGGGCCCTCCTACCGACAAGCCGCGCACCGCCGAACAGTTCTTCGCCGAGGTGGAGGAGGGAGCCCGTATCACCGAAGACATGTGTCCAAAGGACACCATGTATTTCTATATAGTACTTCGGAATGCCAAAGTGTGTGGTGTACAAAACTTTATCTTTTGCTTGAATGAATATGGCTTTAAATTCCATGTGTGTTTTTCAATTAGTTTTACCTCCTGGATGACTGTTTTAAACTGAAAGTGGCCAGTCGTCGGCTTCAGCCCCAGTGTAGATCATATAAAGGGTGTTCCTTGAGGCACTTTTGACCCTTAGCCGACGTCTCGGTGCCCGTAGGTGGTCGGTGCTTATAGGAACTAGGCAATCAGACTATAGTGGCTTTATGACTTTCACTTAGTCATAGGAGTTTGACTGTGGGGGCTGGTGATGAGCCCCCGGTGTGGGAAGTGGTCGGCCTGGTCGGCCGAGGTCTAGGCCATAGCACACTTCAGCTAGAAATTAAAGCCCTTCGTTTAACACGGGTGATCTCTATCGTCACATCGCTTAACGCGGTCTGCGGATGGCAGACCAGTTTGCGCCTACCTAGATAGTCAGTTTTCGGCTTTCTCCACCGAGGCGCCATGCCAATTGACCTGGCGGCGCAATCGCAGTGGTTCTTCCGTTACACCCTTAGCCGAATTCATCGGGAACGTAAGGGGTACACATAGGAGCCGGGCAACCCAACTATTGACCAAAATCTAGGTTCGAAACTGATGCATATAAAGCCAAAATCTGAGACGCCGAATACTTCGGACTTGTGGTACAATTGTATCTTTTTTTAGAGAACTTCTTTGTAGCGCAGGGGCCATGCTTGTAAAGAAATATGATAAGGACCTTTAAGGGGCACGGTTTCTTTATTTCATAATTTCAAGCGTTTACATGCCCAGCTGCAACAAGAGGAGTTGAAAGAATACAACGTAAAAAATAAAAAGGGAGGAAGAAACAGGCCGGATATTTGTTATCGGATTTTTAAGAATCTGGGCCGCTACCTGCCACACGTCTACGCTTCTGAGCTGTTGACCAGATGTTCACCATTGATGGTGAGGACTTGCGGAGGTTGATGCCTTTCCGGCCCTTTATACTCTCCAAGCGTTTGATTAACCGAGCTCCTTAAAGGAGACGTTGCCGAAGTCCATTCTGTTGTTGAAACCACATTGACGTAGTCATGTTTGGCTGTTTCTTTGACAGAGACTTGCCTGTGCGGGGGCTCGAAGCAACGTCGTTGCTTGGTCGAACCGTGCCGACGTTTGAGTAAAAAATTTGGCTCCTCGATGACCCAGGGAATCTTGAGTGTGAAATTATGCACTCTGGGGATGTAGTGCCCACTCCAGAGAGGGCACGCGAGGAGCCCGTATCCCTATTTTGGGTGCGGGGGTATATGGCCGAGGTTGATTGGTGTGGCCCAGGCGCACTTCGAAGAGCGAGCGGCGCATTTATCGCTATGGGCTGCCTCCTCGGACGCCTGTACCTCGGCTGCGAAAGCCGTGGTCTGTTCCTCCGTCCGGAGTGAGCGTTCGGTGTTACCATTGACTGTGATAACGCCGTTGGGTCCCGGCATTTTGAGCTTGAGGTAAGCATAATGCGGGACTGCGTTGAAGCGTGTGAAGGCCGTGCGCCCTAAGAGCGTGTGGTATCCACTTCGGAAAGGTACGACATCAAAGATTAACTCCTCGCTTCTGAAGTTCTCGGGTGAGCCGAAGACTACCTCCAGGGTGACCGTTCCGGTACAGCGGGCTTCGACGCCCGGGATGACACCTTTAAAGGTGGTGCTGCTTGGCTTGATCCGAGATGAGTCAATGCCCATCTTTCGAACCGTGTCCTCGTAAATGAGGTTGAGGCTGCTTCCTCCGTCCATCAGGATGCGTCTTAGATGATAACCATCAAAAATAGGGTCCAGGACGAGAGCCGCCGATCCGCCATGCCTGATGCTGGTCGAATGATCATGCTTGTCAAATGTTATCGGGTAAGCCGACCATGGGTTATACTTCGGGGCGACTGGCTCTAGCGCGTATACATCCCAAAGCACACGCTTCCTCTCCCTTTTAGGGATGTGTGTGACATAGATCATATTGACCTCTGTTACCTCGTCAGGAAACTTCTTTTGGCCTCCATTATTGGGCCGCTGAGGTTCGTCCTCGTCTTCGCTGCGATTTTGGGTTTTATTTTGACCCTCTGTCGCTACCTTGCCGGCTTGTTTAAAGACCCAGCAATTCCTGTTAGTGTGGGTTGCTGGTTTGTCCTGAGTGCCATGGATTCCACATGGGCGGTCCAGGAGTCTATCAAGCTGGCTAGGTCCGTCCTTGTTCCCTTTAAAGGGTTTTCTTTTCTGTCCGGACTTAGGTTCGGTGAACCCCGCGTTGACCGCAGCGTCTTCTGTATCGCTTCCGCCATTTTTATACCTGCGCTTATTTTTGTTGCGCTTGGGTTTTCCATTGGCGTCGCATGTTTCCGAGGTGCCTACCTTGCCATTGTGAGTACTACGGGCGAGCCAACTGTCCTCCCCCGCGCAAAAGCGAGTCATCAGTGAGGTGAGAGCCGCCATAGTCCTCGGCTTACCCTGGCCGAGTTGACGGGCCAACCATTCATCTCGGATATTGTTCTTGAATGCGGCGATGGCCTCGGCTTCGGAGTAGTCTATGATCTGGTTCTTCTTGGTAAGGAACCTGTTCCAGAATTTCTGGGCTGATTCGCCTGGCTGCTGGGTGACACGGCTGAGGTCGTCAGTGTCCGGATGTCGGACGTACGTGCCCTGGAAGTTTGCTCGAAAAGCGTCCTCTAGGGCCTCCCAGCTGCCAATAGAGTGAGGAGGGAGGCTGTTAAGCCAATGCCTCGTCGGTCCCTTTAGTTTGAGCGGCAGGTATTTAATGGCGTGGAGATCATCTCCATTGGCCATGTGTATGTGGAGAAGGAAATCCTCGATCCATACTGCTGGGTCAGTGGTGCCATCGTATGATTCTATATTGATGGGCTTAAATCCTTCCGGGAATTGATGTTCCATCACCCTGTCTGTAAAGCAGATCGGATGAGCTGGACCTCGGAACCGAGGAGCATCTCGTCAAAGATCGGGTGAGAGTCGTGAGTAGGCCTGATCTCGGGCACGGCCATTCCTGTCCATCCAGGCATCGTAGCCGTCGAGTCCGGCGGGCGCGCGTCCTCTTGATCCATAGATGGACCGAGGAGGTGCCCTATTTACCTCGATGCGGCGTCTAGCATTGTGAGGATCTAGGTAATCCACGGGGTCCTTGCCATAACGGCGTGGAGGTGGCCGGTCGTTGAGGTCTTCTCGTCTTGGCCTGTCCCGGCCTCTAGGGGGTCGGTCGTGGTCGTCAGCAAGCTCCTCATCAAACTCCGGCAAGAGATGCCTTCGTGGGTATGATTTCGGCGCGCTATGGTGCCGGTCTTCCATGTCTTGCTCGACGGAGAGCACTTCGACCCACTTTTCATTCAGTGCGTCGGTATTGGTTTGCAGCTGGTGCTTGCGTTTCATGCTCCGGGCCGTCGCAATGAGGCATCGCCAGAAGCGCTCTTGTTCAAAAGGGTCTTCGGGAACGATGTAGTCCTCGGTACCGAGGCTCTCGTCCTCCTCGGATTCCAGCATGTAGTTATCGTCGGCCCCTTCAAAGAGGTCATCGGGATCTGAGTCCCTGAGATGTCCGTCGGGTGTGCCGTTCCACCCTGGGGAGGCTTGAAGGTCCTCCTCGGGGTTATCGGCGTCACCGTCTTCCGTGTTGCCGTTATTGGCCGTCACGTTATTATTGCTGGGTTCCCCATTGTTGCCTCTTCGGCGTCGTCGCCGATGTCTTGGAGGGGATTTCGGGGTGTCCACCATGTAAACATCATAGGTGGACGTGGCGGTCCACCTGCCCGCGTTTACCGTGGGCGAGGTGTTCTCGATGGGGCCATCAGCATCTTCATCCATGTCTGTGGCCTCAGCATAGTCCAACACGTCGGTTAAATCGTCGACCGTGGTGACTAGGTGGGTGGTGGGTGCGATGTAAATTTCCTGATCGTCGGCTTTAAGTCCGATCTGATCGTGAACCGAAGTCTTGCCGTCCAAGATGGACATACTCTGGATGCGGTCAAGCATCTCATCGAGGTGAGATAGCTCTTCGGGATTTATTGCTGCGCTATAAGTAGGGCTGACTCGAAGTATGCCTGGCATGTAACTTGACGTGTCTCCGGCACGAAGGGAATCTGAACACAATTCTGGGTTCTGCGCCGAAGTCAGTTCTAATACTAACGTAATTTCAGAGGTGGGAGCCAGATTTATGTCCGGAATGACGATCGGAAGGAGACCGGGCGGAGTGGTTGCGTTGGGGGTCTCTAAAGGCGCCGCAACGGAGATCGGTTCCGGAGTCAAGCCTCCGGAGCCGAATAAGCTCTCAATTCGGCTGGGAGTCCATCCTAACAGGACGAGTTCGCCGCGGGAATCCACGGTGTATTCGAGGCCCCCGAAGGTCACGATCCGACCTGGGGCGTAGTTCTCGACAGAGGTCAGATGACCTGCCGAATCGGCGCAGAAGACCATTCTGCCGAATACAAAAAGATGGTCGGGGGCGAAAATGCTCCCGAGGCCGTTGGAGCAGTTGATCTGCAGGCGAGCCATCGATCCTTCTAGTGATCGCACAGCGGAACTCTCAATGAAAGCACCAGTGTCGGTGTCAAAACCGGCAGACCTCGGGGTAGGGGGTCCCAAGCTGTGGATCGTGGATCAATGGTAACAGAGACAAGGGGGGTGATGTTTACCCAGGTTCGGGCCCTCTTGATGGAGGTAGAACCCTACGTCCTGATCTTGTTTATATTGATGGAGATGTATCGAGTACAGAGTTGATCTACCTCGAGATCGTAATGTATGTCTAACTCTAGGGCTAGGTGAATGATGCTGCGTTGATGTCCCCTCTACGGGCTAAACCCTTTGGATTATATACACGCCAGGGAGGGGATCTAGGGTTACATGGTCGGTATCCAGGAGCAGGGCGGCAGGAGAGATCTTGGAGTATACGTCAAGTCTTCAGTGTAGACAGTCTTGATCACGCCTCCCATACACAGCCTCCGGAGTCCACCTTGATCACACATGAGGGCCCATCGGCCCAATCGAAGAGACGGGCTGGCTAGGTTAGCACCCCCTAATCCAGGACACCGTCAACATGTGCGAAGCTTGGGCTGCGAGGGGACTTCGGTTCAGTGTTGTTTACCTTGCTGCATAAATCTTCTCCCTTGCCATTGCTCTGATCATTGCCATTGCTTTGATCATTTACTTTGCTGTGATCAGTCATCTTGGGTTGGGAATCATTGTTTTGACCAACTTCCACTGTTGGATCACTATTCTTTGCCCCATCCGGTTGCTTGGGCTGTTGCGGAGATGGTACAGTGGCATTGGCAACATCCATGCGTGTGGTCCCATGTGCGCCAGGATAACTATTGGGCTGCTCCGGAGATGGTTCAGTAGCAGTCTCATCGGACATGCCTGCAGCAGAAGCTCCTCCTGGTACACTGAAGGTGATATCTTCGCCTTCATTTCTCTGCTCATGAATCCTGCATTCAGATTTGTGTGCCTCGGACAGCATTAGGCCCATCTGCTTGCAGTACATGCCCTGCAAGACCCTTCCAAATGAGCTGAACGCAACATTAAGTTCTCTAGCATGGAGCTCTTTGTGCTTGTTATATATGACTTAAATATGTGGGGGCAGCTGCAATGCACGGAAACAAGGAAATTAGTTGGGTAGGAGGGTTGTTTTTGGCATGGCAGTCAAGCAAGAGATGCAAATATGAACAGCAAAAAAAATGAATTGCAAGAAAAAATAAGCCACCTCTAACTCCTCAATTGTTGGCAATGTGTGGAGCCACTCCTCCAAAGAGCCGCACACATCGTCACCACTGTCCGTGTTAGCTGGAGGCGGCTCATGCACATGCTCTGCACTGCCGTTGGTACCCCCACTACCAGCGTGAGGTGGACCTCGAGAACCCTCATCGGCTCCCAGTTGTACATTTGCCTTCGTGTTGGAGCTCTCCGGCAATTCCGAAGTGTGTGTTGCGCCCGCAACAGCACCCCCTTGGTCGCTGATTTCCAGCAGCTCCTCTATGACACTGCCTTGGATGGCTACTTGGGCCTGCTGATCTATATATGACATGAACTCAGCTACTGTGTACGGTGTACTGGTGCTGAACTGCATTTCAAAAAATGAGAGAAAATGTTCAGACGGACAAAGGTCCGTTGCTGCACAAATCTCCTAGGTAAAACAAAAAAAATGAAAAGTTGTGTGTTCAGTTTGAATAACTTACATGACGCTTCCCAAACCCATCGTCCAGGGTGTCGACTGCAACAACAGCATAAAAGTCCATTTCATGAACAAAACAAGCTCTAGGCAGTGAGTAGTTGATGGTGTGATCAACTAAGCATCCTCTTCGCACATCAAGGTGGTCCATGTAAATTATCTGCAAGAAAGACAAAAGAAAGAAAAGAAAAACATCAGCGCCTGAAAAAAGGTTTGCTCTCCCGGAAAAGAAGATTGGAATGTTATGGGAATGAAGGGTTGTACCGGAAGCATTGGTAGACATCCACCAATGAGAAATTTCCCTTTACCCTCATTCCTCTTATCCTGGTATTTTTTTACTTCTCTCATCACATCACAGAGTATGTGCTCATCTCACTCAAACTCATGGACCTCACTCATGTCTCGTAGGGTGTACAGATATTCTAAGGGTACCATGTTTCCTGTCCCAGGAGCTAGGACCAATGCCAGGCACAGTAGTGCCCATGACCTCTCGATGGTCTCCTCATCATCGTCATCTGCTTTTGATATAGCAGCAACTGTGGTGGCTATCGGAGCCCTCTCACCGTTCAAATAAACGTCACGGAAATCAGCTTTGCCCCTCTTCCCGAACTCTACCAATCTGCCACCAGATGGGACATTGAATATCTTCTTAACCATGTCTCTTGAAAAGTGGATCTCCTTGTGGTCATTAATCCTGCAAATTCACAAAATTTTAAAAATGAGTAGATGTTGCGAGAACAAAGGAAAAAGGTGTTATGCAACAGATAGAAGAAGAAAAGAGAGATTACATACTTGAGCACACGATTCTTAGGGTCAATCCTCATAACTATGAAATCAAGAAGCCCTTTAGGAGGAGGAACCAAAGGAGAGATGTATAGCAGATCCCCGAAGCTGGACTTGCTTATTACATCCCTCTTCTTCCCTTTGATGGCATTGGCTATGTCGCGCAGCCGCTTTGCCGACCATCGAGTTTGGTAGATGTGCATGCTGTGAAACAAAAGCAAAAATGAAACACAGATGCTATCAGCATGCATATATAGTGATCTAAGAACGAAAAGTACTGAAACAAGTTGAAGATTGCAGATATAAATGCAAATTTCAGAGAACATTATCCATATCTAGTGATCTCAGAAAATGAAAAGTATCAAAACAAGTTGAAGATTGCAGATATAAATGCTAAACTTTCAGAGAAAATTAGCTTCTTCAAGCAGGCCCAACTAATTTCAGAAAAACATGAGCTAGTTACACATGTCCCGATGAGCTACAGGAAATGTAGTACATAATTTCAGAAAAAACACAAAGAAGGTAAAATGCAATACAAAAGCAAAGTACGAATTTCCCTGTGCTATAAGCTACAAACATAGACAATAAATGCAACAAACCAGTAAAGCTGAGTTACAAAATGGTAGCATGAGCAACAGAAGCTTTGAGCTACACAAATTCAGAAATAACATCAATCCTGCATCACTAATTTCCTACAGCACATCAAGTCTTGGTGAAAAATTAGCTAATTGAAGCAGGCCCAGCTAATTTAAGAAAACGTAGGCTATTTTCAGCATTCCTTTTCAGAAGCATAAAAATCTAAATTTCCTCTGCTGAAAGCTACAGAAAATGCACCATAGCTAATTTCAGAAAAACAAAACATAAGCTAAAATTCACAAACTATGAGCTGCAACAACCATGAGCTAACAAACATGAGCTACTAAAAGGGTAGAATGAGCTACATAAACTATGAGCTACAAAAATTCAGAAATAACACAAGGGATCCTGCAGCTTTAAGTTTCTCTGCATCACATCAAACACTATGAGCTCCAAAAACTCTGAGCTTCAGAAATAACACAAGGGATCCTATAGAAACTATGTGCTCCAAAAAAATTCAGAAATATCGCAAGGGATCATGCAGCTTCAGGTTTCTCTGCATCACATGAAAAACCAGTGCAGAAATTCAGCAGCACAACCAAAAAAATCGAACCTGAAACTCATTAAAATTCAGCAGCACATCTACAAAAACCTAAAACTCATTGAAATAATTCAGCAACACGTCGTCTGTGTAGTGGAGCACAAACTCTGCTCACATGTGCTCTGCAAAAGCATGTAAATCTGCAAAAAGCATGTAAAGAATTCCTATAGCACATCCAATCGAGATTCACATCAAACAGCACTACCTCTACTACACAGACGATGCCCCCAACCTACTACATCGGCGACATCCACACCTACTCCACCACGACCGCTCTCCTACTACGCCGCCGAACTACCTACACCGGCGACCACTCTCCAACAAACCTGTCGTCTCCCTCCTTGTCACGCCGTCGTGCGTGTAGCCACCCCGGGGAGAACTGCCATGAACGCCTACAAATCGCCTAGAAATGGGGGGGAAGGGGATGGGGGGATCTCCGATCCATACCTGCTCGAGTCGACGCTAGCCAACACCGAACCTGTTGCCGTCACCACCGCGGTGGATATGCCCCGGTCGCCCAACGCCCTACGCCGCCACCCTCGCCGTCGCCCCCGCCGCCCTCCCAAATCCAACAGCGTCGCCCTTCGAGCAACACGGGTTGACGGAGCTGCGGGAACGCTCTCGTCTGTTAGCCAGTTGCATAAATGCCTGTCCTGAAACAATGGCTCGGTTTCAGAAACAGACGCGCGTGACGCGGAAGCGGGGACGCTCTCGTCTGTCTGATCAACATACGATCCGACGGACGCGGAGCCGGCGGACGTGCGTGCGTGATCGGTCGGCTGAAGGTAAGATTTTCCCTTAATTAAAGGGGAAATTTTGAAAACGAGATGCTTGGTTATTAAATCCTAAATGTCATCAGAATCTACAATGTGGGTGCTGGTTTAGTACCTTTTGTTCCGTTATCAATGACAGTGGAATCGGCCTCTGTGTCGCTTGGGAAATTAAATCTTGAACGTGGGAACGAAAAACATGCAACTGATGAATAAACAGAAATACAAATAGAAATACAAGAAAACAAAGGAGATGGATAGACTGCACATAAAAGCTGAATTTGTTGTAGGAGTGTTGTGATGTAAAGGTAAATGATGTGTTCAATAGTTTCTTCCATCCAACATCAAGGCTATGTTCCACTATCATCATGATAACAGAGTACAAGATATCCATATCCCCCGCCTTCGCCGGTTCTCGGCCCTCTCTCTCCCTATGGAGCGCACGCAATCATTGTCGTCGGTTGTGGCCCTCCTCTCTCCCATGGATCTACCTCTCCTTCCCGCCATCACATTCAACGACCTTGGGGTGCCACCGTCTTATCCTCCTCTCTTGTATACCTCCTCTCAGCTCGACGATGGCGCAGCCTCACGTGCAAGCCTACTGACCTCCTCCTTTGGATCCAGTGGCTAGCTCAACCTTGATGGCAACAACAAGACGTCCTCCTCTGGATCCAGTCACTAGCTCAACCTTGATGGCAACAACAAGTTTCCCTCGTTGACGGCCCCGAGCTCTCATTTTAAGTCACGGCACAATGTCAGTGTGTGGCGAGGATGACCATGGAGGTAGCGAGGTGTTGTAGCAAGACTGCGAATACGTGTGTAGGCATGTACAAGGCTGTGGGCTCTTGTGATCAAAGGTTGTATCACCACTAACTCGCTATATTGGCCTAATCACCATAATAACTGCCAATATAGCGGTAAACACATAGATTGACACTTTAACAGAGTCATCATATGCATTATGATTGCCAAAATTTAGGGAGCTTACTCAAAAAATGACCTCGTAGCCTCCAAACACGGAGGTTGTGAAGGCTTCATTTGAAGCTCGCTCAAAACCCAACTGCTAGCGCGGGAGGGAAGTTTCATCTTCTTTCTCCTCGTGCCACGGCCTGTTTTTGAAGTAGCATGTGGCCCGTACACGCACCATTGCACACGGATAATCACCGACGAGGAGGGTGACTGCTAACCACTCGCCATATTAATGTCGCGTCTGCCCCCTCGAATTATTCCCATGGTGGTCCATCGGATGGATGCCACGCAGCATCATATCCTTATTGTCCCAGACTATAAAAGACCGACGGTGAGGCTGATATGTCTCCAACGTATCTATAATTTATGAAGTATTCATGCCATGTTTATTATAGTTTTGTATGATTTTGGTGCACTTTTATATGGATTTTATATGATTTTTATGGACTAACATATTGACCTAGTGCCCAGTGCCAGTTGCTGTTTTGTGCTTGTTTTTGGTTTTCCAGAAAATCCATATCAAATGAAGTACAAATGCAGCGAAACTTTTTGACGATTTTTTTGGAACAAAAGAGAACCAGGAAGCTTCGGGGAGCAGCAGAAGAACCACAGGGGCCCCACAAGCCACCTGGGTGCGCCACCCCCCCCAGGCGCGCCCTGGTGCCTCGTGGGACCCCTGTGGCCCTTCTTTGCGTGATTCCAATGCCAAAAATTCCTATATATTCAGAAACCCCCAGAAATAACCCTAGAACTTTGACTCCGCCGCCGCAAGCCTCTGTACCTCCATGATCTCATCTACAGCCCTTTTCCGGCACCCTGCCGGAGGGGGGAATCATCACCGGAGGCCATCTTCATCATCCCAGCAGTCTCCTTGACGAGGAGGGAGTAGTTCACCCTCGGGGCTGAGGGTATGTACTAGTAGCTATGTGTTTGATCTCTCTCTCTCTCTCTCTCGTATTCTTGATTTGGCACGATCTTGATGTACCGCGAGCTTTGTTAATATAGTTGGATCATATGGTGTTTTTCCCCTCTCTATCTTGTTGTGATGAATTGAGTTTTTACCTTTGAGGTTTCACTATTATCGGATTGAATACTTTTATGGATTTTAGAACACTTGATGTATGTTTTGCATATGAATACCCGTGGTGACAACGGGGTATTATATTGATTCACTTGATGTATGTTTTGGCACTCAACTCGCGGATTCCCGAGGTGACATTGGGGTAATCTATGCATAGGTGTTGATGCACGTTTTTGTCCTACTTTTCTCCAGTAGAAATCTTGGGGCACTCTTTGAAGTTCTTTGTGTTGGATTGAATATTATGAATCTGAAGTTGTTTGATGCGTATCATATAATTGACTCACGGATACTTGTGGTGACATTGGAGTATCTAGGTGACATTAGAGTTGGTTGATGCATATCATATGGTGTTATTTTAGTACGAACTCTAGGGCTGTTCGTGACACTTATAGGGATGGCTCAATAGATTGATCGGAAAAGATAACTTTGAGGTGGTTTCATACCCTACAAGAATTTCATCTTATGTTCTCCGCTAGATAAGAACTTTGGAGTGATTCTTTGTCGCACGTTGAGGGATTGTTATATGATTCAATTATGTTAGCATTGTTAAGAGATTGCACTAGCGAAAGTATGAACCCTAGGCCTTGTTTTCAAGCATTGCAATACCGTTTGTGCTCCGTTTTATCACTTGCTACCTTGCTGTTTTTATATTTTCAGATTACAAAAACCTATATCTACTATCCATACTACAATTGTATCACCATCTCTTCGCCGAACTAGTGCACCTATACAATTTATCATTGTATTTGGTGTGTTGGGGACACAAGAGATTTCTTGTATTTGATCGCAGGGTTGTTTGAGAGATACCATCTTCATCCTACGCCTCCCACGGATTGATAAACCTTAGGTCATCCACTTGAGAGAAAATTGCTACTGTCCTACAAAACTCTGCGCTTGGAGGCCCAAGACGAGTCTACAAGAATAAGTTGTGTAGTAGACATCAAGCTCTTTTCTGGCGCCGTTGCCGGGGAGGTGAGTGCTTCAAGGTATATCTTTAGATCTTGCAATTGAATCTTTTAGTTTCTTGTTTTATCACTAGTTTGCTTTATAAAAGAAAACTACAAAAAAATGGAATTGAGGTTGCCTCATATTATTCGTCTTTATAATGTTTTTCTTGAAAATGATGGAGCGGAAAATTGTGCTCAATTGATAGAAGAAGAATTCAATAAAATGTTTGGCATAAAATCTTTGAATGATGAGCATGATTGCAATGTTGTTAGTATGAATTCTATGAATATCCAAAATACTAAAGATGATTGCACTAGTCATGACAAAAATGTTTCTTATAAGCATGTCAATTTTTGTGGAGTGCATAAAGTTTGTGAAGACATGCCTTATAGGGATGATAGATTTTGTAAGAAGCATAAACATGATAGAACCAATTTTTTGCTCAAAGTGATAGATGAATTTGCTACAAAATTATGTTCTCTTTATCCTATTACTTGTGATGTTTGCAATAAAGTTGGTCACCTTAATTTCCAATGCACGCTTTTCATGATCGAATCATGTCCAAATATTGCAATAACTTGATCACCCTTGAACTTTATAATGAACTTTGTTTATTTTTGGGGTGTGAAGAATTGACACATAAAAATAGTTGTTTTGAAGTATTCATTCTCACAAAAAGACAT
Source organism: Elymus sibiricus (assembly GCA_039707655.1). Classification (NCBI taxonomy): domain Eukaryota; kingdom Viridiplantae; phylum Streptophyta; class Magnoliopsida; order Poales; family Poaceae; genus Elymus; species Elymus sibiricus. The sequence goes on from CM077664.1 coordinate 294,060,208, forward strand.
TGAAAATAATTTAGAGGAAATTTATATGTTTTCTGTGGTAAACTACAATGAGAATGCTTATATAGCCAACTATAGAAAAACGGGAAAACAAATAGAATATAAAAGAAATACTAATGGAAGTGTAAAGATTCCCCCTTTCCCCCCTATTTTCTCTCATGATGAAACAGGTAACGAGGAGGAGCTTCCTATCCAACCAATCTCTTCAATAAGAAGCTCGGAAGAATTAAATAAACCCACGCATAATGTGGTAAAGAAAAAGAAAAGAAGGAAAAGTAGAGGTAAAGAGGTATCTCTTCCAAATAATGTTGCTCCTATTATTGTTGTACCTCATGAGAATGAATCAAAATTAATTGTGGAAGATGATACACTTGATGATGATTTTGTTATGCCTATTGCTTGTTGTGATGATTATGATTGGGAAGATAATGATACTTATTATGATCTTGAAAATCTTTATGGCACCAACTTGGAGGAAAATGATAATAATTGTTATACTATTGGTGCTATTCATACTATTGATGATAATAGTGATAATGCTAATGATATGCAAACCAACAAGCTTGGGGATGCTATGTTTGATTGGAATGATATGTTTGAGAATTTATTTGCTGCAAATAACGTTTGCCCTATGCTTGGGGATGCTATGCTTAATGAAAATGATCCTTTATTCCCCCTACTTTTGATGAGCAAATTTATTATGATGATGACATGCCTCCTATCTATGATGATTATTGTGATGATACTTATGTTATGAAAAATAGTGATGATTATTATGATACTTGTTATAATTATGAAAATCCTTTTACTAAACATCACTCTTTTAATGTGAAAACATTTTATAGTATTCAAGTTTCATACGATACTCCCACTATTATGAATGAGAAGAAAATTGCTTGTGTGGAGAGTACTAAAAATTCTATGCTTATGTATCATGAAAAGAATGCTTTATGTGATAATTATATTGTTGAATTCATTAATTATGCTACTGAAAATTATTTTGAGTGAGGAACATATGCATTTACATATTGTAATAATATCAAGTTCCCTCTCTATGTGTTGAATGTTTTGAAGTCATGCTTGTTTTGCCTTCCTATGCTAGTTGATTCTTGCTCCCATAAATTGTTTGCGCACAAAATCCCTATGCATAGGAAGTGGGTTAGGCTTAAATGTGCTACTCATATGCTTCATGATGCTCCCGTTATTTTTCAATTCTTTACTTTTATGTGAGCATCATTGAAATCATCATGCCTAGCTAAAAGACATTAAAGAAAAGCGCTTGTTGGGAGACAACCCAATATTTATACCTACTGTCTTTGTGTGTTCACATGATTAAGCTACTGTAGTAATCATGTTTTATATGTTTTCTTTCAATAATGTGCCAAGTAAAGCCTTTGGGATAGTGTGGATGCTTGTTGATTTGATTCTGTGCAAAAACAGAACATTTTGCGTCCAGTGCTGGAATTTCTATTCTGTACTGGAGCGCGAGAAAATTCTGAAATTTTTACACAGTATTGGGTTACAATTTTTTACATTGTACTAATTTTTCAGAATTTTTGGAGGTACAGAAGTATGGTTTTTAAATCTCTCACTACATGCTGTTCTATTTTTGACAGATTCTGTTTTCGATGCATAGTTTGCTTGTTTTAGTGTTTCCATAGCTTATATTGAGTAATATAAATTGTGGAAATGATAGAATACAGTAGGCATTATGTGATAACAATTACGAATCTTGTCTTGACAGTACCTAAGTGGATGATTTATTTTTATCATACTAACCTATCTCACAAGTTCCGTTAAGTTTTGTGTGATTGAAGTTTTCAAGTTTTGGATGAGATATCGATATGAGGAGAATAAGGAGTGGAAAGACCCTAATCTTGGGGATGCCCAAGGCACCCCAAGGTAATACTCAAGGAAGACTCAAGCGTCTAAGCTTGGGGATGCCCCGGAAGGCATCCCCTCTTTCGTCTTCAACATTATCGGTAACCTTACTTGGAGCTATATTTTTATTCGTCACATAATATGAGTTTTGCTTGGAGCGTCATTTTCTTCTATTTATATTTGCTTGGTGTTATAAATAATCATGTTTTTTATCTTTTATTTCAATAAAATACCAATTATAGCCTTTACCATGCTCAGTTTGCAAGTTTATGTGTTGCTGTTTGAAAACAGAAAGTTTTCTGTTATGTCCAGAATATTCCTGAATAGTCAGAACATGATAAAAATATGAAATTTTTACACAGTAAGAATGCATGAGTTCTCTGTCACATGGTAATTTTTCAGAATTTTTGGAGTTAGGGAAGTATGAATTTTAAATCCCCCTTTACAGACTATTCTGTTTTGGCAGATTTCGGTTATAGTTGCATTGTTTGCATATGTTGCTTGTTTAATGTTTCTATTTGTGGATAGGAGTATTAAATACGCAGAGGCATTTAGTATGCAATGTTTAGTTATAATTTTAGTGATTTGCTACAGTAGAGAATGTTAAGGTTTTGCATTGATTTATACTAACTTATCTCGCGAGTTCTTGTTGAGTTTTGTGTGGATGAAGTTTTTAAAGATTTAGGAGAAGCCATGATATGAGAGGAATTAAGGAGACACAAGAGATCAAGCTTGGGGATGCCCAAGGCACCCCAAGATAATATTCCAAGAAGTCTCAAGCAACTAAGCTTGGGGATGCCCCGGTGGGCATCCCACCTTTCTTCATCAACACCTATCTAGTGCCCCCTTTGTGGTATTGGAGACAAATGAGTTAAGGGACTAATGTGTTTGTGAGTATACACAGGAGAAAAGTCCCTGAAGATTTGGTTTAACCAAGAAAGACGACCCCTAAAAATGTATGTAGACATTGAAGAAATTGATGCGCCCTTTTGAAGAAATTGAAGTGACGAATTGGAACGTGAAGACTTTGTTTTCGTAGTTTCTTTCAGTTTATATTGAGTCATAGGGAACATCGTACTGTTAAAGGGGGTCTAGGTAATTAATAGGTGTATTTCTGAAGTGATGATCAACCCTACCTATTTCTTCTAGTGTAGACTTTGGAAACCTCTTGTAGTGCAGTCGAGTTCATAAGCGACAGAGATGCAGTTCTTCTGGTCATTGACGAAATTGATCTGACTGAAGAGTTAGGATTTCTCCAGTGCGATTCTCCTATCATGAGGAAATTGAGAGTTCAAATTTCCGACCGTTGTTGTGCGAGTGCCAGCTGTCAAGCGGGTCCTTATCCTGACAACAGTCTTGTCCGAAAGGGCATGTTAGTCATTTCATGTCGGGTTGCCCCTGACTATAAATAGCCGCCCCTCACAACCATTTGTTGGTTGGCTGCTCCGAGTGATTGATTGACAAGTGTCAACTAGAGCAACCCATCCTCCGACGAACTTGAGAGAATCCCAAGTGAGGAAAAACCCAAACAACCAGATACAAAGTGATTGAGCATCGCTTAAGAGATTTTCCTATGTGATTCGACGGTTGTTACCTTTGAAGACATGGATCTTCCAGACGGTCAGGTATCAGGTTTTGAGCATCCAAGAAGAAATTGTGGAGTGCCATAGAACGAGTCTGTGAAGATTTTGGAAGCCTACCTTGAAGACTTACCATGAGTGATTGGGCGATGTCTAAGTGAGCTTAGCTCAAGGGGAATAAGGTGAAGACTAAGTGTCTTCTGAGTTAAATCTCAAGCCTCCCTAACCAGACATAGAGTTGTCACAGCAACTGAAGCTGGTCAAACAAATCCATTGTCTTCACCGAGGTACCCTGGTTCAAATTCCTCAACTCCCATACTTTCAGTAATTTTGTTTTGACGGATTTATCTCCCTCCGTCTGTAGACTTTGACTTGAAGACCTTCATCATGTACTTTTCTCTGTCTTCTAGTTCATCGTACTTAAGGTTGTTTGCTTGTGTGTTCGCATGTTCTCCATATACTGCTACCTAGTATGCCTGCTTAGTTCTGTGTTGATGACTTTGTCTTCATTCTGAATTGCATGCTTAACGTAGCTTTCATTCCGCTGTGTTTTTCTTCACCCCCTATGGTCGATATCTCGCACTTTCAGCATCGGTAACTTGAGGTCATCGGTCGTCGCTCTGACCCCTACACCTACTTCTATGACCTGTCGGATTCAAAAGAGGAGGAGGAGGATGACTAGACGACGCCAACGACGGATGATACGTCCATTTTGCATCATGTTTTCCTACTGTTATTTATTATGTTTTGGGTCATTATTTCACTTTATGATACAATTCTTATGCCTTTTCTCTCTTATTTTGCAAGTTTCACATGAAGAGGGAGATTGCCGGCAGCTGGAATTCTGGACCGGAAAGGGCTACAGCAGATATAACTATTCTGCACAACTCCAAATGACCTGAAAATTTACGGAGAATTATTTTGGAATATATAAAAAATATTGGCGGAAGAAATACCAGGAGGGGACCCACCAGGAAGCCACAAGCCTGGGGGCGCCCCCCGAGCTTGTGGGGTCCCTGGCAGGCCTCCGAGGCCCATCTTCTGCTATATAAAGCCATTTGCCCTAGGAAAAATAAACAGAAGACTTTCGGGACAAAGCACCGCCGTCTCGAGGCAGAACCTGGGCAGGAGAACTTTTGCTCTCTGGCGAAGCGATTCCGCCGGGGATACTTCCCTCCGGGAGGGGGAAATCGAAGCCATCGACATCACCAACGATCCTCTCATCGTGGGAGGACCAATCTTCATCAACATCTTCACCAGCACCATCTCATCTCAAACCCTAGTTCATCTCTTGTATTCAATCTTTGTCTCAAAACCTCAGATTGGTACCTGTGGGTTGCTAGTAGTGTTGACTACATCTTGTAGTTGATGCTAGTTGGTTTATTTGGTGGAAGATTATATGTTCAGATCCTTAATGCTATTCAATACCCCTCTGATCTTGAACATGAATATGATTTGTGAGTAGTTACTTTTGTTCTTGAGGACATGGGAGAAGTCTAGTTATAAGTAATCATGTGAATTTGGTATTCGTTCGATATTTTGAGGACATGGGATTGTTTAAGCTTGCAGGTTTATCCGAGGATGGAGTTAAGAAGAAGGTATTCCCTTTATCTTTGGAGGGAAAGGCATTGACATGGTATAGGCTATTGGATGATACTGGAACATGGGATTGGAACCGGTTAAAGCTGGAATTTCACCAGAAGTTTTATCCTATGCATTTGGTTCATCGTGATCAGAATTGTATATATAATTTTTGGCCTCGTGAAGGAGAAAGTATCGCTCAAGCTTGGGGGAGGCTTGAATATATGATGCACACATGCCCCAATCATGAGCTCTCAAGAGAAATAATTATTCAAAACTTTTATGCTCGGTTTTCTCATAATGATCAATCCATGTTCAATACTTCTTCTACTGGTTCCTTTATGAAGAGGACTATTGAATTCAAATGGGATCTTCTGGAAAGAATTAAACGCAACTCTGAAGATTGGGAAATTGACAAAGGTAAAGAGTCAGGTATAAATCTTAAGTTTGATTGTGTTAAATCTTTTATGGAAACTGATGCTTTTCATAAGTTTAGTACTAAATATGGACTTGACTCTGAGATAGTAGCTACTTTTTGTGAATCATTTGCCGCTCACGTTGATCTCCCTATGGAGAAATGGTTTAAGTTTCATCCACCTATTGAATTAAATGAAGAGCCTATTAGTGTTAAAGAAGAAACAATTGTTTATAATGTTGATCCAGTTGTGCCTACTGCTTATATTGATAAACCTCCTTTCCCTGTTAGGATTAAGGAACATGCTAAAGCTTCAACTGTGGTTAATAAGAGTAATATTAAACCAATTAAATCCTCTGAACAAATTAAATTTGAACCTAATATTGCAATGGTTAAAGATCTTTTGGTTGACAACATTGATGGACATGTCATATATTTCTGTGATGAAGCAACTAGAATTGCTAAGCCAGACCCTAAAGATAAAAATAAACTTGTAATTGGCATGCCTGTTATTTCTGTTAAAATTGGAGATCATTGCTATCATGGTTTATGTGATATTGGTGCTAGCGTGAGTGCTATCCCATTTACTCTTTATCAAGAAGTCATGAATGATATTGCACCTGTTGAGATTGAAGATATTGATGTTACTATTAAGCTTGCAAACAGAGATACTATTACACCACTTGGGATTGTTAGATATGTTGAAGTCTTGTGTGGTAAGATCAAATACCCTACTAATTTCTTAGTCCTTGGATCACCACAAGATGATTTTTGTCCCATTATAATTGGTAGGCCTTTCTTGAATACAGTTAATGCTAAGATTGATTGCAATAAAGAAATAGCCAGTGTTAATTTTGGTGATATATCTCATGAGTTCAATTTCTCTAAGTTTCGTAGACAACCTCATGATAAAGAATTACCTAATAAAGATGAAATTATTGGTCTTGCTTCTATTGTTGTGCCTCCTACTGATCCTTTGGAACAATACTTGTTAGCCCATGAAAATGATATGCATATGAATGAAAGAAACAAAATATTCTTTAAACAAGCACCTATTCTTAAACATAATTTGCCTATTGAAACTTTGGGAGATCCTCTTCCACCTAAGAGTGATCTTGTGTTTGAATTAAAGAAACTACCTGATACACTTAAATATGCTTATCTTGATGAAAAGAAGATATACCATGTTATTATCAGTGCTAACCTTTCAGAGCATGAAGAAAAGAGATTACTTAAAACTCCGAGGAAGCACCGTGCAGCTATTGGGTATACTCTTGATGATCTTAAGGGCATTAGTCCCACTCTATGTCAGCACAAAATTCATACGGAGCCAGATGCTAAACCAGCTATTGATCATCAAAGAAGATTAAATCCTAAAATGAAGGATGTGGTAAGAACTGAAATATTAAAGCTTCTGGAGGCAAGTATAATTTATCCTATAGCTGATAGTAGATGGGTAAGTCCTGTTCATTGTGTTCCTAAGAAAGGAGGTATTACCGTTGTCCCTAATGATAAAAATGAACTTATCCCACAAAGAATTGTAACTGGTTATAGGATGGTAATTGATTTCAGGAAATTAAATAAAGCCACTAGGAAAGATCATTACCCCTTGCCTTTTATTGATCAAATGTTAGAAAGATTATCTAAACATACACACTTTTGGCTCCTAGATGGATATTCTGGTTTCTCTCAAATACCTGTATCAAAAGAAGATCAAGAGAAAACCACTTTTACTTGTCCTTTTGGAACTTATGCTTATCGTCGTATGCCTTTTGGTTTATGTAATGCACCTGCTACCTTTCAAAGATGTATAACCGCTATATTCTCTGACTTTTGTGAGAAGATTGTTGAGGTATTCATGGATGATTTTTCCGTTTACGGAACTTCTTTTGATGATTGCTTAAGAAACCTTGATCGAGTTTTGCAAAGATGTGAAGAAACTAATCTTGTCTTGAATTGGGAGAAGTGCCACTTTATGGTGAATGAAGGTATAGTCCTTGGGCATAAAATTTCTGAAAGAGGTATTGAAGTAGACAAAGCTAAAGTTGATGCAATTGAGAAAATGCCATGTCCTAAAGATATCAAAGGTATAAGAAGTTTCCTGGGTCATGCTGGTTTCTAAGAAGGTTTATAAAAGACTTCTCTAAAATTTCTAGGCCTCTTACTAATCTCTTGCAAAAAGATGTTCCATTTGTTTTTGATGATGATTGCGTAGAAGCCTTTGAAATACTTAAGAAAGCCTTAATATCTGCACCTATTGTTCAACCACCTGATTGGAACCTACCCTTTGAAATTATGTGTGATGCTAGTGATTATGCTGTTGGTGCTATTTTAGGACAAATAGTTGATAAGAAATTAAATGTTATTCGTTATGTTAGTAGAACTCGAGACATTGCTCAAAGAAATTATGCTACTACTGTAAAAGAATTTTTAGCAGTTGTGTTTGCATGTGATAAGTTCAGATCTTATATTGCTGATTCTAAAGTAACTGTTCACACTGATCATGCTGCTATTAAATACCTTATGGAAAAGAAAGATGCTAAACCTAGACTTATTAGGTGAGTTCTTTTGTTACAAGAATTTGATTTGAATATTGTTCATAGAAAAGGAGCTGAAAACCCAGTAGCAGATAATTTGTCTAGGATGGAAAACGTTCTTGATGACCCACTGCCTATTAATGATAATTTTCCTGATGAGCAATTAGTTGTGGTAAATGCTTCTCGCACTAGTCTTTGGTATGCAGACTATGCTAATTATATTGTTTCTAAATATATTCCACCTAGTTTCACCTACCAACAAAAGAAAAATTCTTCTTTGATTTAAGACATTACTTTTGGGATGACCCACATTTATATAAAGAAGGAGTAGATGGTATTATTAGACGTTGTGTACCCGAGCATTGCTACTTGTGAGCTGCGTTGGGATTTCCTCGAAGAGGAGAGGATGATTCAGTACAGTAGAGATAAGTATTTCCCTCAGTTAAGAACCAAGGTTATCAATCCAGTAGGAGAACCAAGCAAAACCTCTTTAGCAGCACCTGCACACACAAAAGCCAATACTTGCACCCAACGCGAACAAGGGGGTTATCAATCCCCTCTACGGTTAATTGCAAGGATTAAATCTCGTAGTGATAGATAAATTGATAAAGTAAATTGCAAAATAAAATAAAATTAAATAAATTGCAGCAAAGTATTGATGTCTACTACGCAACTTTTATTCTTGTAGACTTTGTTGGGCCTCCAAGTGCAGAGTTTTGTAGGACAGTAGCAAATTTCCCTCAAGTGGATGACCTAAGGTTTATCAATCTGTGGGAGGCGTAGGATGAAGATGGTCTCTCTCAAACAACCCTGCAATCAAATACAAGAAATCTCTTGTGCCCCCAACACACCCAATACAATGGTAAATTGTATAGGTGCACTAGTTCGGCGAAGAGATGGTGATACAAGTGTAGTATGGATAGTAGATATAGGTTTTTGTAATGTGAAATAATAAAAACAGCAAGGTAACTAGTAGCAAAAGTGAGCACAAACGGTATTTCAATGCTTAGAAACAAGGCCTAGGGTTCATACTTTCACTAGTGCAATCTCTCAACAATGCTAACATAATTGAATCATATAACAACCCCTCAACGTGCGATAAAGATTCACTCCAAAGTTCCTATTAGAGGAGAACATAAGATAGAAATTGTTGTAGGGTACGAAACCACCTCAAAGTTATCCATTCCGATCAATCTATTGAGCCATCCCTATAAGTGTCACAAACAGCCCTAGAGTTCGTACTAAAATAACACCATATGATACGCATCAACCAACTCTAATGTCACCTAGATACTCCAATGTCACCACAAGTACCCGTGCGTTGATTATTCGATATGCATCAAAACAACTTCAGATTCATAATATTCAATCCACACAAAGAACTTCAAAGAGTACCCCAAAGTTTCTATCGGAGAAAAGAAGATGAAAACGTGCAATCAACCCATATGCCTAGATTACCCCAAGGTCACGGGAATCCGCAAGTTGATTACCAAAACATACATCAAGTGAATCAATAGAATACCCTATTGTCACCACGGGTATCCACATGCAAGACATACATCAAGTGTTCTCAAATCCAAAGTATTCAATCCGACAATAATGAAACCTCAAAGGGAAAGACTCAATTCATCACAAGAAGATAGAGAGGGAAGAAACACCATATGATCCAACTATATTAACAAAGCTCGCGGTACATCAAGATCGTGCCAAATCAAGAACACGAGAGAGAGAGAGATCAAACACATAGCTACTGGTACATACCCTCAGCCCCGAGGGTGAACTACTCCCTCCTCGTCATGGAGACCGCCGGGATGATGAAGATGGCCTCCGGTGCTGATTCCCCCCTCCGGCAGAGTGCCGGAATAGAGCTCCGAATGAGATCACTTCAGTACAGAGACTTGCAGCGGCGGCGTGGGAGTTCTAGGTTTCTTTCTGGGGTTTTGGGTATTTATAGGATTTTTTGGCATTGGAATCACGTCAGGGGGGGCCACGAGGAAGCGCGAGCTCGAGGGGCACGCCCTAGGGGGCGCCCCCCAGGCTTGCCGTGCCCTCGTGGCTCTTCTGGCACTTCCTGGAAGCTTTAGGGTTCTCTTTTTGTCCATAAAAAATCACCGTAAATTTTGGGCCCATTCCGAGAACTTTTATTTCTGCACAAAAAACAACACGACGGTAGTTCTGCTGAAAACAACGTCAGTCCGGGTTAGTTCCATTTAAATCATACCAAAACCATATAAAATTGTTAAAAACATGGCATGAATACTTCATACATTATAGATACGTTGGAGATGTATCAAGTATTTTTAGGATTTTTGTTTATATAATAATGATAAATGACCCGGGGCCATAGTTTTCACTAGAGGCTTCTCTCTCGAGCGCATAACATACGGTGGGTAGACAAATTACTATTGGGCAATTAAGAGAAAATCGCATAGTTATGACGATATTCAAGGCAACGATCATGTATATAGGCATCACGTCCGAGACAAGTAGACCGATTCCTGCCTGCATCTACTACTATTACTCCACCCATCGACCACTATCCAGCATGCATCTAGAGTATTAAGTATAAAACAGAGTAACGCCTTAAGCAAGATGACATGATGTAGACAAAGTAAACTCAAGCAATATGAATAAACCCCACCGTTTTATCCTTAATGGCAACAATACAAATATGCGTCTTGTCCCTTTATGTCACTGGGATATATAACACCGCAAGATTGAACCCATCACAAAGCACCTCTCCCATTGCAAGATAAATCAATCTAGTTGGCCAAACCAAACGGATAGATCGGAGAGAAATACAAAGCTATAACAATCATGCATAAAAGAGTCCAGAGAAGACTCAAATATTTCTCATGAATAATCTGATCATAAACCCACAATTCATCGGATCCCAACAAACACACCGCAAAAGAAGATTACATCGGATAGAACTCCAAGAACATCGAGGAGAACATGGTATTGAAGATCAAAGAGAGAGAAGAAGCCAACTAGCTACTACCTATGGACTCGCAGGTCTGTGGTAAACTACTCACACATCATCGGAGGGGCAGCAAGGTTGATGTAGAAGCCCTCCGTGATCGATTCCCCCTCCGGCAGAGTGCCCGAAAAGGCCTCCAGATGGGATCGTGGAAGAACAGAAGCTTGCGGCGGCGGTAGGGTTTTCTCGTCTGGCTCTCTGTTGGTTTCTCAATATTTGAGAATTTATAGAAGTGGAATTAGGTCAAAAGGAGCCATGAGGGGCCCACAAGGCATCAGGGCGCGCCCCCTTGCCTTGTCACCTCCTCGTGAAGCTTCTAGCCTCCTCCCGAATCTTCCAGGGTCTCTTTTGTCCAGAAAAAAATTGTCGCAAAGTTTCATGGCATTTGGACTTCGTTTGGTATTGATTTCATGAAAAACAAAAAACAAGTAGAAAACAGCAACTGGCACTGGCCACTAGGTTAATAGGTTAGTCCCAAAAAATGATATATAATTACATATAATTGCATATAAAACATTCAAGATTGATACTATAATAGCATGGAACAATCAAAAATTATAGATACGTTGGAGACGTATCAAGCATCCCCAAGCTTAATTCCTGCTTGTCATCGAGTAGGTAAATGATAAAAACAGAATTTTTGATGTGGAATGCTACCCAACATGTTTATTATGTAATCTCTTTATGGCATATAAGTTGTGAAACGATGAATTAACAATATCAACATAATAATATCCATGAACATAAGAAGCATAATCATTAACTTTCAAAATATACGATCCTTAACGAGTGTTATCCCTACTCACTTTCTCATATTAATCATGGCATGACTCTATCTTCACCGCAAATATATAAATAGTGAGCACCCCAGTGTTAAACCAGGCAATTGGATCATACTTCTAACGCGCTTCAGCATTTTCAACTCTCACGAAATACATGAGCGCAAGCCATGGATATAGCACTAGGTGGAATAGAATGCGGTGGTAGGTATCAAATAATGGAAAGGAGAAGAAGAAAGTCTCGCATCAACTCGGCAGATCAACGGGCTTTGGAGATGCCCATCAATCAATATCAATGCGAGGAGTAGGGATTGCCATGCAACAGATGCACTAAGAGATATAAGTATATGAAAGCTCAAACTGAAAACTAAGTGGGTGTACATCCAACTTGCTTGCTCATGAAGACCTCGGGCATTTGAGGAAGCCCATCATCAGAATATACAAGCCAAGTTCTATAATGAAAAGTTCCCACTAGTATATGAAAGTGACAACATAGGAGACTCTCTATATGAAAAACATGGTGCTACTTTGAAGCACAAGTCTGGAAAAGGATAGTAACATTGCCCCTTCTCTCTGTTTCTCTCATTCTTTTTTTTCTTTTTTCTTCTTCTTTTTTTTCTTATTTTTTTCTTTTTTTCTTTTTTTATTTTCTTTTTCGTCTGGAGCCTCATCCCGACTTGTGGGGGAATCATAGCCTCCATCATCCTTTCCTCACTGGACAATGCTCTAATAATGATGATCATCACACTTTTATTTACTTGCAACTCAATACTAGAACAAATATGACTCTATATGAATGCCTCTGGCAGTGTACCAGGATGTGCAATGATCTAGCGTAACATGTATGGAAAATGATGAACGATGGCTTTGCCACAAATACTATGTCAGCTATATGATCATGCAAAGCAATATGACACTGATGATGTGTGTCATATAAACGGAACGGTGGAAGTTGCATGGCAATATATCTCGGAATGGCTATGGAAATGCCATAATAGGTAGGTATGGTGGCTATTTTGAGGAAGGTAAAAGGGGTTTATGTGTGAAAGAGCGTATCATATAACGAGGTTTGGATGCATCGGCAAAGTTTGCGCCAACTCTTGAGGTGAGAAAGGGCAAAGCACGGTACCGAAGAGGCTAGCAAATTACGGAAAGATAGGAGTGCGTATAATCCATGGACTCAGATTAGTCATAAAGAACTCACATACTTATTGCAAAAGTCTACTTAGCCCTCGAAGCAAAGCACTCACCGCATGCCCCTAGGAGGAGGGTTGGTAGGAGTTAACCATCGCGCGACCCCGATTATAACAGCACTCAAGGATTTCATTTCAGACCTATAAATGCTCCAACTTCCTCGCCATGCCACAACTAATATTTAGGTGAATATGTCATAACAAACTTTAATACCGATATTTCTACTAACCAATGATCATGAACCTATATCCTTTCATATTACGACATTAATAAAATTAACCATGCACTTCATACTTAGTGATCTACATGAAGGTTTTTATTATATCCCCCTTGGATACCTTATCATATCAAGACCATTCTTTTAACATGTGCAAATTGCCATTACTATATATTATACTCTCAAAAATATATAAGTGAAGCATGATATTGCAACTATTTCTTTAAAATATAACCACCGCCGTGCTCTAAAAGATATAAGTGAAGCACTAGAGCAACTGCCTAGCTCAAAAGATATAAGTGAAGCACATAGAGTATTCTAACAAATCACGAATAATGTGTGTCCCTCTCAAAAAGGTGTGTTCAGCAAAGATGATTGTGGCAAAATAAAAATCAAACAAAGAAAATAAAACTATAGCACAAGACGCTCCAAGCAAAACACATATCATGTGATGAATAAAAATATAGCTCCAAGTGAGTTACCGATAGATTGTAGACGAAAGAGGGGATGCCATTCGGGGCATCCCCAAGCTTAGACGCTTGAGTCTTTCTTGAATATTACCTTGGGGTGCCTTGGGCATCCTCAAGCTTAGGCTCTTGCCGCTCCTTATTCCTTTATCCATCGTAGTCTTACCCAAAACTTGAAAACTTCAGCACACAAAACTCAACAGAAACCTTGTGAGATCCGTTAGTATAACAAATAAATCTTAAACTTTAGGTACTGTTGTAAATTGATTCATATTTAATATTGGCATAATGCTACTGTACTCCAACTTCTCCATGACTTCTACCCCCCGATACAATCCATAGATTCATCAAAATAAGCAAACTATGCAACAAAAACAGAATCTGTCTAAAACAGAACAGTCTGTAAAGATCTATTTAAAAGTCATACTTCTGTAACTCCAAAAATTCTGAAAAATTAGGACAACATAAACAATTCATACACCAATACTGTGTAAAACATTCAGAGTTTTATCACGCTCCAGTACAGAAACAAAAATCCAGCACTGGACTCAAAACTTTCTGTTTTCAAACATCATCAATTATACTATCATCCAAATCATCCCAAAGGCATTAATTGGCACAAACACTAATTAAAAGATAAAAACACAATCATAACAGAGGCTACAGTTGTGTGAGCCCATAAAAACAAAAATTAAAACAAAAATTAAGATACATATTGGGTTGCCTCTCAACAAGCGCTATTGTTTTATGCCCCTAGCTATAATGCATAGTTTCAAGTATTATCATCCTTCGAATTTATTTCCTTGAAGAGTACATGAGGTGCGCTTTCGGTACTACTAGGCACGAGGAGGAGGAGGATGTTAGCCTTGATGGGCAGGTGGTGCCGCAGAAGGACACCTTTCGATATTTGGGGTCAATGTTGCAGAAGGATGGGGATATCGATGAAGATGTGAACCATCGAATTAAAGCCGGATGGATGAAGTGGCGCCAAGCTTCTAGCATTCTCTATGACAAGAGGGTGCCATAAAAGCTAAAAGGCAAGTTCTATAGGACGGTGGTTCGACCCGCAATGTTGTATGGCGCTGAGTGTTGGACGACTAAAAGGCGACATGTGCAACAGTTAGGTGTGGCGGAGATGCGCATGTTGAGATGGATGTGTGGCCACACAAGGAAGGACCGAATCCGGAATGATGATATACGAGATAGAGTTGGGGTAGCGCCAATTGAAGAGAAGCTTGTCCAACATCGTCTGAGATGGTTTGGACATATTCAACGCAGGCCTCCAGAAGCCCCAGTACATAGCGGACGGCTAAAGCGTGCTGATATTGTCAAAAGAGGCCGGGGTAGACCGAACTTGACATGGGAAGAGTCCGTAAAGAGAGACCTGAAGGATTGGAGCATCACCAAAGAACTAGCCATGGACAGGGGTGCGTGGAAGCTTGCTATCCATGTGCCAGAACCATGAGTTGGTCGCGAGATCTTATGGGTTTCACCTCTAGCCTACCCCAACTTGTTTGGGACTAAAGGCTTTGTTTGTTGTTGTTTGTTGTTGTTGATTATGCAACCATGCTTCTTAGGAGAATTGACATTCTTAACAATTATACTCCTAGGGATAAATTCAAGGAATTTATTTCTAGCGATAGGTTCATTTATTATATCAATAAAGTTGGGGTGCACACTAATCATTTTAATGTCCTCGTTCCCCTTACTAGATGTGGCACCTTTATTTTTAGGTAAATACATAAACTTGCATTTTTTATCAAGAGGCGTTTTATCAATAGTTTTAACGGAGGAAAATGTGGAACCCAAATTGCTAATAATTTCCTCTAGCTTATCGATTCTAGCGGGACCTTGTTCTATTCTTTCATTGATTATTGGTTCCTTTTCCTTCAACATCTTTAATGTAATTCCTACCTTAGAACCAAATTGAGTAATATGATTTTGGACCTTTTTATCTAGATTCTCAAGGTGTTCAATAGTGAACATTTTATTTTCAATAGCTTCTAACCTTTGCATAACATGTTCCAAAGTTAATGCCGTTTCATTAATAGTGATAGGTGGTGATCCCACTAAATTTCCCATAGCATTGAAAGCGTCCATAGAGGGACACATCAAGAAATTCCCTCCGGTAATAGTATCAAGCACAAATCTATACCAAGTAGTAATACCCGCATAAAAGTTGCGGAGAAGAACAGTAGTGGATTGCTTACGAGTTGATCGATTTTGAGCGTTGCAGATCCTATACCAAGCATCTTTTAAATTCTCTCCTCCTCTTTGTTTAAAATTAAGCACTTCATTTTCAGGGGTACAAGTAACAACCGAAGAACTAGCCATAGTGGTGAAGCAAACTAACGAGCAAGCAAATAAAATATTTTTGTGTTTTTGTAAAATTGTTTTAGAAGTGGGGGAGATGAAAATGAGAGGCAAATGCAAATAAAAAGGCAAATAAAATAAATGCAAGTAAGGGATAGTTTGTGCGAAGGTACTTGATAAGTTTTTGATGATGTCTCCCCGGCAACGGTGCCAAAAATTCTTCCTGCTACTTGTGAGCCGCGTTGGGATTTCCTCGAAGAGGAGAGGATGATGCAGTATATTAGAGATAAGTATTTCCCTTAATTAAGAACCAAGATTATCAATCCAGTAGGAGAACCAAGCAAAACCTCTTTAGCAGCACCTGCACACACAAAAGCCAATACTTGCACCCAATGCGAACAAGGGGTTGTCAATCCCCTCGGCGGTTAATTGCAAGGATTAAATCTCGCAATGATAGATAAATCAATAAAGTAAATTGCAAAATAAAATAAAATTAAATAAATTGCAGCAAAGTATTTTTAGGAATTTTGTTTATATAATAATGATAAATTACCCGGGGGCCATAGTTTTTCACTAGAGGCTTCTCTCTCGAGCGCATAACATACGGTGGGTAGACAAATTACTGTTGGGCAATTGATAGAAAAGCGTATAGTTATGACAATATTCAAGGCAATGATCATGTATATAGGCATCATGTCCGAGACAAGTAGACCGACTCCTGCCTGCATCTACTACTATTACTCCACCCATCGACGGCTATCCATCATGCATCTAGAGTATTAAGTATAAAACAGAGTAACGCCTTAAGCAAGATGACATGATGTAGACAAAGTAAACTCAAGCAATATGAATAAACCCCATTATTTTATCCTTAATGGCAACAATACAAATACGTGTCTTGTCCCTTTCTGTCACTGGGATATAGAACACCGCAAGATTGAACCCATCACAAAGCACATCTCCCATTGCAAGATAAATCAATCTAGTTGGCCAAACCAAACGGATAGATCGGAGAGAAATACAAAGCTATAACAATCATGCATAAAAGAGTTCAGAGAAGACTCAAATATTTCTCATGAATAATCTGATCATAAACTCACAATTCATCGGATCCCAACAAACACACCGCAAAAGAAGATTACATCGGATAGAACTCCAAGAACATCGAGGAGAACATGGTATTGAAAATCAAAGAGAGAGAAGAAGCCATCTAGCTACTAGCTATGGACCCATAGGTCTGTGGTAAACTACTCACACATCATCGGAGGGCTAGCAAGGTTAATGTAGAAGCCCTCCGTGATCGATTCCCCCTCTGGCAGAGTGCCGGAAAAGGCCTCCAGATGGGATCGCGGAAGAACAAAAGCTTACGGCGGTGGTAGGGTTTTCTCGTCTGGCTATTTGTTGGTTTCCCAATATTTGAGAATTTATAGAAGTGGAATTAGGTCAAAAGGAGCCACGAGGGGCCCACAAGGCATCAGGGCGCCCCCCCGGGGCCACGCCCTGTTGACTTGTCACCTCCTCGTGAGGCTTCTGGCCTCCTCCCGAAGCTTCCAGGGTCTATTTTGTCCAGAAAAAAATCGTCAAAAAGTTTCATGGCATTTGGACTTCGTTTGGTACTGATTTCCTGAAAAACCAAAAACAGGCAGAAAACAGCAACTGGCACTGGCCACTAGGTTAATAGGTTAGTCCCAAAAAATGATATATAATTGCATATAAAACATCCAAGATTGATACTATAATAGCATGGAACAATAAAAAATTATAGATACGTTGGAGACGTATCAAGCATCCCCAAGCTTAATTCCTGCTCGTCCTCGAGTAGGTAAATGATAAAAACAGAATTTTTGATGTGGAATGCTACCCAACATATTTATTATGTAATCTCTTTATGGCATATAAGTTGTGAAACGATGAATTAACAATATCAACATAATAATATCCATGAACATAAGAACCATAATCATTAACTTTCAAAATATACGATCCTTAACGAGTGTTATCCCTACTCACTTTCTCAAATTAACCATGGCATGACTCTATCTTCACCGCAAATATATAAATAGTGAGCACCCCGGTGTTAAACCAGGCAATTGGATCATACTTCTAACGCGCTTCAGCATTTTCAGCTCTCACGCAATACATGAGCACAAGCCATGGATATAATACTAGGTGGAATAGAATGCGGTGGTATGTATCAAATAATGGAAAGGAGAAGAAGAAAGTCTCGCATCAACTCGGCGGATCAACGGGCTATGGAGATGCCCATCAATCGATATCAATGCGAGGAGTAGGGATTGCCATGCAACGGATGCACTAAGAGAGATAAGTATATGAAAGCTCAAACTGAAAACTAAGTGGGTGTGCATCCAACTTGCTTGCTCATGAAGACCTCGGGCATTTGAGGAAGCCCATCATCAGAATATACAAGCCAAGTTCTATAATGAAAAATCCCCACTAGTATATGAAAGTGACAACATAGGAGACTCTATATGAAAAACATGGCGCTACTTTGAAGCACAAGTGTGAAAAAGGATAGTAACATTGCCCCTTCTCTCTTTTTCTCTCATTCTTTTTTTTCTTCTTTTTCTTTATTTTATTTTATTTTTCGTCCGGAGCCTCATCCCGACTTGTGGGGGAATCATAGCCTCCATCATCCTTTCCTCACTGGGAGAATGCTCTAATAATGATGATCATCACACTTTTATTTACTTACAACTCGAAATTACAACTCGATACTAGAACAAATATGACTCTATATGAATGCCTCTGGTAGTGTACCAGGATGTGCAATGATCTAGCATAACATGTATGAAAAATGATGAACGGAGAATTATTTTGGAATATATAAAAAATATTGGCAGAAGAAATACTAGGAGGGGACCCACCAGGAAGCCACAAGCCTGGGGGCAGGCCTCGGAGGCCCATATTATGCTATATAAAGCCATTTGCCATAGAAAAAATAAAGATAAGACTTTAGGGACAAAGTACCGCCGTCTCGAGGCGTAACCTGGGCAGGAGCACTTTTACTCTCCGGCGGAGCGATTTCGCCGGGGATACTTCCCTCCGGGAGGGGAAAATCGAAGCCATCGACATCACCAACGATCCTCTCATCGTGGGAGGACCAATCTTCATCAACATCTTCACCAGCACCATCTCATCTCAAACCCTAGTTCATCTCTTGTATTCAATCTTTGTCTCAAAACCTCATATTGGTACCTGTGGGTTGCTAGTAGTGTTGATTACATCTTGTAGTTGATGCTAGTTGATTTATTTGGTGGAAGATTATATGTTTAGATCCTTAATGCTATTCAATACCCCTCTGATCTTGAACATGAATATGATTTCTGAGTAGTTACTTTTGTTCTTGAGGACATGGGAGAAGTCTAGTTATAAGTAATCATGTGAATTTGGTATTCGTTCGATATTTTGATGATATGTATGTTGTTGCTTCCTTTAGTGGTGTCATGTGAACGTCGACTACATGAAAATTCACCATATTTGGGCCTAAGGGAAGGCATTGTGGAGTAGTAAGTAGATGATGGGTTGCTAGAGTGACAGAAGCTTAAACCCTAGTTTATGCGCTATTCCGTAAGGGGCTGATTTGGATCCATATGTTTCATGATATGGTTAGATTTATCTTAATTCTTCTTTCGTAGTTGTAGATACTTGCGAGAGGGGGTAATCATAAGTGGGAGGCTTGTTCAAGTAAGAATAACACCCAAGCACCGGTCCACCCACATATCAAATTATCAAAGTAGCGAACACGAATCAAATAAACATGATGAAAGTGACTAGATGAGAATTCCCATGTGTCCTCGAGAACGCTTTGCTTATTATAAGAGTTCGTTCCGGCTTGTCCTTTGCTATAAAAAGGATTGGGCCACCTTGCCGTACCTTTGTTACCATTGCTACTTGTTACTTGTTACGAATTACCTTGCTATCAAACTATCTATTACCGACAATTTCAGTGCTTGTAGAGATTACCTTGCTGAAAACCGCTTATCATTTCCTTCTGCTCCTCATTGGGTTCGAAACTCTTACTTATCGAAAGGACTACGATTTATCTCCTATACTTGTGGGTCATCAACGGACTAGTGTAGGTAGTAGTAGCTAGCAATATCAAAACATTGCATATTTTACAAATGGCACTTAACAACATTTCAAGTCGTAAAATATATGTACTGTGACAAATTTGGGCTACTAATATAGTTGGCTAGATTAAATGACGCTTAAATTGCCACTACAAATTTGAAGCAAATGAAAAAAAATGTTAGGAAGACATCCGTTTGACGATTATGTGTTTGCGCATATACCGACAACCTCCAAATCATTACGAAGCGCGCTCCATATGGTGGATGGTTGTTCCAATCATGATGACTCTGTGCGTCGTGGATGGTTGTTCCAATTATGATGACTCTGCGCGTCGGATGCGTGGCCGGCGGCAGCCGTCTCGGATGGGCCAGATTTGTGCGTCCCGAGCTTCCTGGTGCTCGGTGGATGGTCCTCGGGAGCGATGGGAGGTCAGCGGTGGTTGCGAGGTGCTGATGGGTGCTGCGCTCGGTTGCTGTTGGCCTGGTGCTCGCAGAACGAAGGTGACGGACATCCAGGTCAAGCACCGCCTAGATCTGGCGTCAATGGTGGCTCGGGCCTGCCAGGACTCACTCGTAGCTTTGGCTCCGAGCTGCTGGGCGTGTCGGTGGTTGCTTCTGAGTGGCGTGGTGGTGGCTCATCCTGGGAGCACGGCTGGGCGTGACAGAAGGGGGAGGTTGGTGGCGGTGGTGGTTTGGCTCTGGACTGTGCAGCGAGAGGGCGGCTGGGACACAATGCTTGTGCTTGTGCAGGTGAGCAGTCTACCTAGATCAATCGACGCTTAGGATGTGTGCGCTCAACCCAACGAATGTCATGCTTTCCCAGAGCCAGCAATGGTGATGCCCGCGGGCGCCGCAGACCCTTCTTTAAGGCGTTGTGGTAATGTTGAGTTCGCCATCTGTGTCGTGACTTTGGGGAAACCCAGGTTCCAGGCCCGCTGGAACAGGTGATGTGCTCAAACTTCGGGTGAGAGCCCTGCATCGACTATGTTGATGTCGGGGGCAACGACGTCCATGGACATTGTTTTCGTCGCAGGAGGTGTCATTGTGGAGCTCCAAGTCCTTAGTACTTTGCTTTGTGGTCTCCGGGTGAAAACCTAAGATCTGGCTTGCCGAATCGGATGACGGTGTTGTGTCCTCGACAACACTACCTCCTTGTAGGCGGCATCTTGGAGATCCAAATGACGGTTTGTGTTGCTGTGTGTGGTTGAGGGTGGTGCGTTTGGTGGTGGTGGTGTGGTCATCTCGGGACCGATGGTGGTGTTTTCTTCATTGTTTCTCTTCGGTTGTCTTTGCGTGATCTTCGTCCTGTTGATGTGCATTCTCAAGACCCTCCCTTGGTTGCCGTTGTGTTGCGGCAAGCTTCGGGCTCTTGGTGTCGTCTCGGTTCACATTTGCTCAATGACGACGCAATGAAACCTCCCCAACTTGCTAATCGTCCCGACCTCCTGTGCCGGAGCTCCTAGTCAAGGTTCGTGTTAAGGTTTGGCACTCGTTGATTGTGGATGCTCCCATGTTGTGCTGTGGGGTTCGGTGCGCACGCCGGTGCGGCGCGTTAGGCTATTTGTAGAGTCTTGATATTGTGATCCCTTGAGGGCACCACTCATCTACTTGTGCCTCTCGTGGTGATTGTCTTTCTGTCTACTAATTAGGTCGTGCCTTCTCTTGGGCGTCCATCTCTTCTCTTCTTTAACTTTGATACTCGTACGGTTTTCAACCCGGTTTTCCTCATAAACGGGGTCAACTTGTTAAGATTTTTGATCCGGGTTTTCTTATAAACTGGATCAACAAAAGCCTAGGGATGACTCTTGGCTTTTGCCGCTTTTGAGCAATATATATTCAGGTGGGAGAACTCAACCCCCCCCCCCCCCCCCCCTCCCGCGTGATTCCTCAAAAGAAAAAATTATGACGGCTCTGCTGGAGTTACTCTTAGCACAATAAACAGCCAACGTGCCCGCGTCGGTGTAAATCAATTTTCACCCACCGGTAATGATGTACATTCACACGCCTAGTGTAGAGCAATTATGTAGTAGTGACATTACGACAAACACCACGGTGGTCCAAGGATTATACACACGTTTTTTCAAAGAGAGAAAAGTAGATATTTTGATTTACGCGCAATTTCCTCTCTTTTTTGCGAATATGTGCAATTTCCTTATAATACTGTGATGTGACTAGTATCCTAAGAACGGCACACATGCCTGTGCCTAAGAAATGTGAAATCCTACATTTGCTCCTGCCGAAAATAGGTTGTTCTAACGAGTAACTGTACATGGATAATTGGATATACACGCGTGTGTGTTCAATGGCTTGCTCTATCCGCATGGGACGGTGGTTGGTCTAGGTGTGTGCCATTCTTTCAAAACAAAAAACGAAATATACTTTTTAAGCCACGAGGCTTCTAAAATTCCAATTTGGTCTCTTTAATAAACAAGTGCCTGCCTTTTAGCATAGGAAATGAGAAGGCCTTGCTGTCCTGAAAAACTATACTGTACTATATGTTCGTACAGTACTTTCACACCTTGTCATGTCCATGTGCCAAGGATCTTCAATCTTGATTTTCAATGCCCATGAGCTGCTAACGGAATTTTGTCAAAGCATTAACCATACTTTGCTTTCTTGGTTGCGCCTAACCGCGAAAGGGGCACTTATTGCGCTTTTTGAAGTACCGGGGTTTTGCGTCTTTGTGGTGTTTATTGTGCACATTTGCCATTTGAAAGGTGGTGCTAAGGCTGGAGAATTCTTCAGACGTGCTTATCTGTTCCGCCTCCTTAATAATACACATCTTAACTGTGAAATGTTATACTCCTTCTGTAAACTAATATGGAGTATAAGACATTTTATTAGATCATTAAAGTAGTGATCTAAAATGTCTTATTTGCAAGAAGAGTAGTATGTAACAGGTTTATATATTATACACATGTGGCTAAGAATGTTAGGGAACGACAATTAAGAAGAGTAGATACCGAGGGCAGCCCTCCAAGAGGACAAGAAGACAAAGGTGACAAGACCAACGCCAAACCTAGCACTGCAGTGCCAGTGCGGTCGCGGCCGGTTTTGGCTGCACGCCTGCACCTACAATATTGGGAAACGTTTGGAAACGGACGACCGGCCGAGTTTGCGCCGGACGCATGCGACACCATCCGATCGCGTCGTGCGATTGCCGCACGCGGTGCCACACGCCTGCTAGGCCCACGCGCTGCTGACGCCATCTAACCTTATCCACTCACATGGGGCGCTCTCCTCCACTCATTTTCCCCTTTTGCACGGGACGTTATCTCTCTGATCGCTAGAGCCCATCCTCTATCTCTCTTCCTGAAACCAGCCCATGTAGCTGTGGCCATGGCCGCTGCTCTACGCTCATCCCGTGATGCAGGCCATGGCCGGTACCGCAACGACTGCCTGCTGCTAGGGCGGAGATGCCACAGCTGCCTGCTGCCATGTCCGGAACCGCGTGTATACAAGTGTTGCAACCGTCCCCTAAAAAAGCTTCAACCGCAGTTGGGAAAAGCTTCAACCATAGATAGAGAAAGCTTCAATTGACACTGCACACCTAGAAAAAGCTGCAACCATTTGACAGAAAAGTTTCAATCGTAGATAGAGAAAGCTTCAACCACGGCGCCACGCAACCGATTTTTTTTTTTTTTGCAACCATTGACAGGAAAACTTCAACCGTGGATAATAAAGATTCAACCGTCATTGGGTTTTGCTACTACCGGCGAGGGTTTTTGCTACATCCATCCTGGCGGAGCTGCGACCTCGTGGCGGCGGCGGCGACGATTTGCTGCAACGGTTGTCGTTTTTTGCTACGACCGGTGATGTTTTTTTGCTACATCCTGCTACTTCTGTGAGCACCCCCTCCCCCAACGCCGCAAGCATCTCCTTCCCAACGCACCTCATACTGCTCCCCCGCCGATGCTACAACCGGAGAGATCTTTTGCTGGAACCGGTGGCAATTTTTGCTGGAATTAGTGTTGCTTTTTTTGCCGCGTGTGTGCTACAACCAGCTCTGTGCAACCACAAAGCTGCAACCGGCACCTGAGAAAGCTAAAACCGTCCACGAAAAAGCTTCAACCGGATATGGCGGAAGCTGGGGGGCGGCCAGTGTTGCAACCGTTGACAGAAAAAGGTTCAACCGTATATGAAAAAAGCTTCAATCAGGCACTATGGAACAGAAAAAGTTGCAACCGTTGACAGAAAAGCTTCAACCCTAGATGAAAAAAGCTTCAACCAAACAGTGTGCAACAGAAAAAGTTACAACCATTTATAGAAAAAGCTTCAACCGTAGATGAAAAAAGCTTCAACCGATGACTGGCAATGGAAAAAAGCATCATAGAGGCCCGCGTTTCCACGGAAGCTGCAATCGGCGTTGGTGGGTGCTACAACCGACGATGATGCTTCGGCCGGCGATGGCGAAGCTGCAACCGTGCAATTCATAGCTACAACCTAGCCTGAAAAAAGTTGTGACCAGCGAGCACGGAAGCTGCGACCGGCAATGAAAAAAGCTACAGCCGTCGAGCACGGAAGCTGCAACCGGTGACAAAAAAGCTACCACCGACGAGCCCAGAAGCTACGACCAGAGTGCAAAAAACTGCAACCGTCGAGTGATTTTGTTGTAGCTAGCTCACGTCTGTTGATGCTAGCTCATCGTGCATGTGGTACTGTAGATCAATTAAGCTGCTTCCCTGCTTGCTTGCAAGTTAGCTTTGCACGTAGGACGTACCCTCCGACGATTTGATCTACGTTCTAAATCCAACCCGGAGCGTGGTGTTGGGCGAGTGCGGGCGGCGCGGCTAGTCGAGGACGAGCGCCGGCGGGCGCCGGTGGCCGGCAAGAGCGTGCGACGCGTTGGACCGACGAGCTGTGTGGGGTAATTTTTTTTTTCGTGTGTTCAGGACGTGGGGACGAGGAAATCTAACGACGCAGAGCGTCTTGATCCAACGTGCGCGCGCTGACCGGCCGAAAGTTGGGCCGGTCCGCCGGCGCCTATCGTTGCCCTACAATATTTGCCCGAGAAGGGACGATTCCGTGCTGGCAGAACCAAAAAAAACGTCCACGCGTTCGGACGGCTCTTCCCGCGTAATTCTCGTGAAACCGCGGCAAGATCACGTACTCCGGACACGTCCATCTTGCCTTTTTTTGGTTAAAGATTACCATTATGCCAGCTAGCTTGCGATGGAATTCTCCGCCGATCGACGGACGGCCTCATGACCAGTGCGTGCGTGTACGGTGTACCGAGCACGGCCTTGGAAAATGGAGCCATCATGCGTGTTCCTTGTGGGTGACCCGCTCTCAATGTCAGCGAAAGCAAAAAAGGCCTTGCTCGATCGGTGGCGCCAACTCGACATACCCAACGAACCATCGTTTCACGGTCGCAGAGGATGAGTCGAACAGCCAAGCTGCTGGCGCCATGGACACGCGAGCGCCCATGCGCTGCACGTAAGCTATGCGTGACGTGCCCACCTGCTCATGGACGATCGCACAGCAGCCCCTAAACTTGTGTGGTGTGGTGTGGTGTGGTGTGCTCAACCATTCAAACGCTTTGCAAACTTTATGGTCCGCGTTTGTATCAGGACTTAAGAAGGATTGCTGAACACGTGCATGCGTGTTCATATGGATAAGTGTATTTAGTACGTGTTTGTGACTCCTGTACTGTATTTTCTAAAAAAAAACGCTTTGCAAACTTTACGGGTCGTGTTTGAATCAGAACTTATGAAGGACCGCTGAACGCGCGAACATAGGCGTACGGGGTTTCGAGATTTAAACAGCGGGCCTCACATGTCTTTGTCATATGCCCGTACGTGCTGTTTTGGTAGATAAGATGGCACGCGCGGTTGAACTGACGCTGCTTAACTTGTCGGACCTGATAAGCCGAGACGAGCCCGAGTGGAGCGCACAGTGCACTCTCTGTCAACTGTCAAGTGCAGGTGCAGGGCGCGCATGGCACTCTGTCAAACGAGCACAGCTGCATGCATGACAGCATGAGCAATTGAGCATGATTGTCCTTCTGCCATCCACGTTTCGCTTCAGCGGTTCAGTGGCCTGATCGATCGCTTCCACGCGATTACTTTTACCGCGCGGAAGAGGCGAAACTGCTCTGCCTGCTTCGAGATGGCGATACCGCTTGCGTCGCGTGTGAAATCATGGCCGGGCTCTTTCTCGCGTGGCGCCTGGACAACTTTGGAGCAAGCAATGGACAACACATGCATCATTTAGTACGAAGTAAAATCAGGGTGAAAGCTCGGTTCCTAAGCCTGTCCTGCTTATGTAGTTTGTTATAGTAGACCACACCAACTTGGAGTCTTGAGTGGAACACTTGTTTTGTCTTGCCGGTAAGACCTGGTAAGCTTCCAACCCAAGATTCCAAAGGTCGCTTACCAAACTGATTTGGACCAAACTTTGATTGACATTGACCTCAAGAAAGCTCAGCCTGTCTGCCTTCCTGGTCATCATGGAACGTCTGCCTTACGCTGCAAGGCTGCAGGTAGCTCATCTCTCCTTCGGTAGACAGAACTACAAGCTTTGTTTTTCCGGTGAGAGTGAACTCCAACTCAAGTAGCAGCAGCTTTTTGTTTTTTTGTTTTTTTTTTTGTTTTGAGAATTCTCAAGTAGCTGTCGAGTGTCCCATAGTTGGACGGATCAGCAGATCGCGTTGCAGCCTTGCATCGCTCGTTGCCACATGGACCTAGCCCAGCGAGCCACAGTTTAATGTACTACTCCCTCCGGTCCTTTTTACTCCGCATATTAGATTTTTCTGAAGTCAAACTTTGCTAAGTTTGACCAAATTTATATTAGAAAATATTAACATCTATAATACCAAGTAAATATAATATGAAAAAATATTCCAAGATGGATCTAATGATGTTGGTGTTGTTATGTGAATGTTAATATTTTTTTGTATGAACTTGGTCAAACTTCGAAGAGTTTGACTTCAGACAAACCTAATATGCAGAGTAAAAAGGACCGGAGGGAGTACTAGTTTGCAAAAACAGCTTATATTATCGGACGGAGGGAGTATCTATCATGTATGTGGGGGGTATGATAACTCCTTTTATCCTTGACGGCCTTGGATTTCTTGAAGGGAAATGTTAATGATTGGAAATTAATGATGGTGTATGAAATGGTATGGAAATGGTGTGCTTTTTTGGCCATTATTATTATCTCTAACTGAAGTTCTGTTGTGTTGTCATATTCAAGACCATAATTCTTTGCTTGCAGTTTCTTGAAGGTAGCAACATTTTGATACTTATTTAGTGATGATTTCAAAAGTTTTGTGTACCACCAGACTTAAGACTTAGCTTGACAACGCTGACTTGTTCGTAGGAGTTCTCTTTTCTTTAACAAGAAGTTGTGATTTAAGGCTGATGTCAATTCCAACTTTTTAGGTGTTTGTCAAGTATAGGTGGAAAGCTTGACATGGAGGAGGCACATGTTTGCTGATTGTGTTTCCTGCTTGGCCATTGAGACTTGAGAGAGAGGCCGAAGCAAACTCCGATAGGTTTCAGGTGCATGTTCTCTGCTCCTTGTGTTTGTTTCTGTACATAACCTTGAGCATTGTATGCTTGGGTAGATATATAGTTAGCTACTGAGTTTACTGTCAATTTTCTTATGGAAGAATTTACTGGCAGTTATGAAAGTCAGGTCACATACATGCTTGGTTTTACTCCAGTTAATATATAACGGGCATTCTATAATTACTAAGAAGTGATATGTGAAAGTGCGCCTCCCTGTTTTGTGCAGATAACTACTTCAGGTTACATATCATGACTAGATTAAGTAGGCTTATATAATAACTTTTTCATTGTTCCACTTATAGAAACTTAACTGCTGCAGTGTTAATACATTATAGTCAATCCTTCACGACCTTGTGATTGGTTGCCATGTCTGCGCAATATCCTGCACCATGTTATATGTTTATTTTTTGCAACAAAGGTACCTTGTGGTCAGCGGACTTGCCAAGGTAGCGGTGTCTGACCTAGGGTCGTGGCGACCGTTATGCTTGATCACTAGATGGCATTATCCCCTGCGTTGTCGTGGCCACTGACGTGAGAGGAACCATCGGTCATTACTTGATCTCAAGATGGCCATGACACCTGAATTGTGGTCATGTGTCCGCCGCCGACAGGGAAGGCATTCCTATTAATTCTGAATCGGCAAGTTTGGAATCATCACCCCTATTCAGCTAAGCTACACATGTTTTGCTTCTATTTTGTTCTTTCTAGGTCTCGGATTATCTCCATTCAAAGACCTCATCACATCAATGCCCTTGTCCCTGGTGAGCCCATTCCCTTCCTTACTTTCTCCATATTGGTTATGATGCATGGTCTCTTTCCAGCTATGACAAATGGTATGCTGCATAGTGCATACTGATGATAGGATAGATGATTTATGATGTACTATTTTAGATAACGATAACAAGATGTTATTCCATAGATGATATTTGGTTTTTATTCTGCATTTTTTTCCTTTGCAAAGATAGATATTATAAGAGATAAATAGCATGTACAGATTAACCTTTGTGTGCCTATTAGCATGCCTTGCTGCCAAGTGGAAATAGTCTGTATGATGCTCATAAATAGAGCTTCCCGGCGGGAAGGATGAAGCACACACACTGCTGCCTGGTTTTATATCCATTTGCAATATGATTGTTCTCTTCCAAGCATATATTCTTTAGCAAGCTAGAGTGTGCAATCAAGTCTCCTGAGTGAGTAGTTTTATCATATTATCAAGTTTCAGAGAATATAAGATAAGAGCATTCTTGTATGTTACTTTGACACTGCCGTGCTTCAGACTGTATTGTGTTTTACATGGAAGAAAGGCTGAAACATTTGAGAATATGATTGATAGATGCTTGGTGCACTCGCAAGTAAAATTGTTCAAGGTTTGAGGCATGTACCGGAACAGGATTTTTTTGGTAGCACCAGACATACAAATGTTACATTTGAAATGAAGCTTTTATTGTCCCTTTTCACATTTGTACGACTGTTAATGTATCCAACTACATTCTCTACGAGTCAGATTCTTGATTCCTCTAAATTATGCTTATTTGGAGAGCGCATAATCAATAGAGTAGATAAACAAAACACTCCATGTAATGTTTCCGTTCACATGATCATCGGCTCCATTCTCTTTGGCCGTAATTGTAGGCTATAGTTTGATATCTTCTTAACTGTGGTCAGCTGGGTTGCTTCACCTTCTTGTTGCTAACTATTTTTACACACCCACACCAAATGTTGATTGTCCATTAGAACGTTTTGTTAAGAGTTTTTATGTAATCATGATTGTTTGATCCGGTTATGACAAGCAAGCTTTCATGTATTTATGCTTAAAGAAAAATCAATTGAAAATGAAAGCAAGGGTAAGAAAATTTCTGAAGGTTACGATGTTTTTTTATTCTAATATGTGGATGAATACTAATGATTCATAAGTCAACCTCTCATTTCCTCTAACATGTGTATGTCATTCCATCCATTTTTCTCTCCTTTTTCATTTGATGTAATATCAGATCATTTATAATCATTTTTAAGTGCAATCTCATGCAAAAGAAGAGTGATTACTTGTAATAATTCACAAAAAAATCATTATAGTTCATATTTGGTTTCAAGATAGAAATCAGAAAGGTATAAGAGGTAAATCAATGACGTAATTTCGAAATTGTATAACATGCAAATATAGCATCACTATTAGAAAATATTTTGTGGGAGGCTACATTTAGGTTTCTGTACTAAAGTCTTCATTGCCTTTAGCATGATTTTTTTGGGTTGTTTCACTGTCTAGAACTCGGTGACTGGAACTTGATTTACGTTTAATAATATGGCTTAATCATTTGATGTTGATTTGCATGCAAGTTCATTTTTTTTGTTTTAAAATGTTATATAGTTTAAATAGATTGACTGAATTTTGAAATGGTCTTTTTTTTTTGAGAGGGAATTTTGAAATGGTCAAATACAGAATTCTCTCCCATTTTTTTTTTTGAGGGGGAATTCTCTCCCATATATGAGGTCCCATTTCTTTCTTTTTCCCCTCCCCTCAAAAAAAAAAAATGAGGTCCCATTTCCATATGAGCCCGAGGCTGGTCTAAAAAAAAAACGAGCCGGAGGCCCTAGCCCACAGGCTCCACCACCAAAGATTCGCGGCCTTCGCCCGCACGACGTTAGAACCCACTGACAACACTGACCCACACCACCGGAGCCCACCTGGCGGCTTGACGAAGGAAGGTGCTTCGTCGCCTTCAGCACCGGCTCCGCCTCTTTCCGTTCCGCGTCCCAGAAAAAAAGGGAGGAGAGTGGGAGACCGGAAGGCGGCGATGGCCATGGACCGCGTGCAGCTCCTCCTTGTCGGCCTCCCCGCGCTCCTCTTCATCTCCGACCTCTCTCACATCTTCGCGCCGCCGCCTCCCCACCTCCGCCACCCACACGGCCATCCCCCGCACCACCCCCACCCGCATCCGCCCCACCACCCCCACCCGCCACACCACCACCACCCGGACCCCGCAGCCGCTGCCATACAGGTCGGTCCTAAACCCTAGCCCGAGATTCCTTTTCCCCTTGTCGTAAGACCCTAGCCCGGAATTCTGTCGCTCCGATCTGGGCTGCAGAGCTGATGTTGTTATTTTTGATTTTGGTGCAACCGCAGCAGCCCAATCTGGACGGAGGAGCTGGATTCGGCACAACCGTGGAGCTGCAATTCTGCGCCTCCTGCTCGTACAAGTGAGTCTCCGCGGACTGTTGCTTGCTTGCTCAATTGGTGTTGTTAGTATGCCTGTGCGGAACAAGCGAACCTATGCGTAGTGTAGCGGATATTGAGTGTTCGGAATTGCTGTGTGCCTGCCTCAGTTGACCATACGTCCATACCCCAATACACTGGCCAGTTTATATATCATGCAAACTGATTTAGGAGGTGGATTGTTTGGTACTCCAGTAAAACCAGTGTCACTGGTGGTTATTAAATAGCAATTGCTAATGCCGAATGCTTAATACAGTTGTATTAAACTTTTAGTGGGGATCTGGAGCGATTATTGTTCATGAAAACGTCAATGCTCTGGTGACACTGTTAATGCTTTGTTAAACATTAAAAGTCAGACAATGTTATGTACATGGATCAAGTAAGAGCTCCTATTTGAATAAACATGGAATATTATTTAAATCGGAAAGAGATTGGATTAGAGTTAGAGGTCGAATTAGTATCCTTGGGTTCATTACTCAGGGGTAAAGTAAGTGCTCCTATATAAGGGCTGATCTAGGAATAGAAATTGACGTACGGAGTACCTGTGAGATCTTTTTCACTCTTCGACAATGAAAGCCATGAGGACCTCAGCACTGTGTTGTAGGGACGCCTCACAATCTTGCTTCTGGATTACATAGGTAATGGTGGAATAGTTAAGTATATTCAGGATGTGGTCTGCTATGTAGGTTGCTGGTGAGGAGGTAAGTGTATGTCTTTCTGATGTCAAGAAATAAAAAGAGGGAAAACTCCTAAACGACAACTTGATGGTTGTTGTGAGTTTATATTTTATCAATCTGTTATCTCCCTGTTTTGTCCTAGTGAGTCCCAACCTATGCTCTAGTCGCCAATCTCCTACGTGTAGTTACGTAGTTTATTCCAAACTATCATATTTGTTCTATTTGGACAAACGTTTTTCGCTGGCTTGGTTATAAAGCTAAAAGTGTACAGGGATAGGGAAGATGTGCTAGGGTTACCAGCTTCTGATTACAGCTAACGCAAAAGGCTCAGAACTGACCAACAAAAGAACTGACACGACCAGAGTCTTGAAAAGAAGAAAATACATAATCAACTTTGGTGTCAAAGAAAACCACAAAGAACAAGCAATACCCCTTATAATGCACCTACGTATGGCCACGGTGCACACTGCACAGGCATCTGTGACAAATCTTATCCATCGGTTCCAACACCTTCTCCTTCTCCTGGTCCTTTAGCAATGACCTCCATTGCTGCACAAAACATAGAATACTTGTAAAATACATCTTCTGCTGCTTTGGCATCTTCATCTCCATTGCCATCTTGTCACGCACATTCCAAATCCCCAAGGCTGCTGCTGAAAAGCTGAAGATCTGTTAGGCTGTCAGGCTGTTACACCACATAATGTAGTGTCTAAAGAAGTCTCCAATGTTGTTTGGGGACCCTGTCCCTGGACTTGCTGATCCAGACTTAGTTGGCAAGCAAAAGGTTAAACAAGATGTGGTTCACTTCCTCTTCCAATCCACATAAGCTGCATTTCGCTGGACCCTTCCACTTCTCAATCTGCCCCACACCAGCTGGCTATCTGTTTCGTATAACTTGCCAAAGTAAAATCGATATGCACACTTGTGAGGGTTCTACTTTAGTCTAAACTATTAATGATGGTAACACTGTAGCACGATGCAATATCCTTGCTTTCATCTGGTTTGCACAGTTCAGGTTGAGTTCAGCTATAGATGGCAATGTTGAGAGCATGCATTATTCATTTAATATAAGCTGACAGTAAGCATATTCATTGACTTAAAATGTTTCTAGCTTCAGGTCAGCTGAGATTTAACTTGCATTGATTGGGTAACAGTAAGTAACCAGTTCTTTAGTGAGACTTAATGATTGTCGGATACTATCCCTCCTGGGCAGTTACTGTGCTACCTTCTCTGTCTCTAGCAAGTGGTAATGAACAACACGACATCTTCTCCGGTCGTAGGTCGGTATGGCTTGCTGTATTGTTCTTATCCTTTTACCTTGGTGTTAAAACGTTTTATGTAAACTAAATGTTACGCCTTGAAAATTCTTGTGGCAGCATGTTCTATAGACAATTGATTTTCCAAGTTCCAACACCCTTACTGATTTTGTATGCTCCCACTTATCAATTATAATGTTAGGAATACACAATTAGTATGGTGGGTACGCAGATCATATTTAGTTTATAGGAAGATTGGGTCCATGCTGCTGCAGAGTTTGAGAAGTATATAAATAGCACTCCAAAAATTCTACTCTACTGTAGTGTCATTTTGTGACAAAGTACTAAGACCTTTTCTAAAATGTCATTATTACTTTGGTTTGTTTTCTTCGGCATGTGTGCCCAATGTTTGCGAAATACATAACAATTTTGTTAGTATGAGCACTAAAGAAACTCAGAAAGGGTTTACCAGCTTTAAGAGAACAATGCCATGATGACTGCTGTGCCATTTCCCCCTTGTTTCCCTTTATTCTATCCACTCTTATATTTTCTTTTTGCTTCATTTCTCGCAATCACAAGTTCACAGCAATCCACCCTTCCCAATTTCTAGCTGTCAGCCTATCGCCACCTTTTCTTTCATCTAGTTACACTGCCCTTGACTCCTTTGGCATCCCACTACGAGGTTGTAGGAATGACGACACATGTTGTAGCCTGCTTCAAATGTCGTAAGTGGCCACTCTCTTGCAAATGATGTGTGGATGTTGGAAGCGCCCCCCCTTACTTAGAGGTTCATGGAGGGATTGGAGGGTCTGGGATGACCTAGTTGGTGGATCCTTCCGGTTCATCAGCAACAAAGCAGGCATGATATGTGCGACCTTCCTTTAGGGAAGTCACCTATTTAGGCCCCGTTCGGATCTCCACTAGCTTCCCGAAATAGCTTGCTTCCCAGCTTCTCACTGGCTTCCAGCTTCTCGGTGGAGCAGCGATTCGTTCGGCTGGACGTGCTCAGCTCCTCACGTACGCATGGACTGGTAGCCCAGGAAATCAGGTTAAGGCCTGTTTGGCCATGGCTTGGGCCAGGTCATATTGGCCCAGTTCGGTGGGGGAAGCAGGTTCTAGCGATCGAAACGGTATGCGAGGCTCACTTCGGAAGGGCAGTGGAATGTAATTTCGATCAACTCGTATTGAGGGTCGGCTTGTAGCGATCGAAACGGTACGCGAGGGTCACTTTGGAAGGGCATTCCCATGTAATTTCGATCAACTTCTGCTTCTCCGTTTCGCGAAGCTGGGCTGGCGCTGCTCCTCGTATCCGAAAATTTTGCACTGCATATTCCTCGTCTCCGCGGAGCCTGCTTCTCGGAGCAGATCCGTTCGGCTGGCTTCTCGGAGCAATTTTAGGAAGCTGGCTCCTGGAGAGCTTCCGAACGGGGCCTTAGCTATCAGTGAATATTGAATATCTGCGCTGTGCACTGGGTAGCTGGGTTATAGTGACTTTACTCACATTCGGAGTAAAGCGTTTACCACTAGTACAACCTCTGTATCAAAATGTAAGACGTTATTTTGGTTTTGCATAGGGCATAAAAAATGTCTTACTTTTTGTTACGGAGGGAGTAAACTCTTAACATACGATGTGGCTACTACTGTCTGAACTTGAATTTTGACACAACTAAGCTGGCTCTCCATTAGCACACATGTCAGTGTACCAGAGCATTGTTGGCACAACTGAGCTAGCTCTGCTCTCTTTACACTCTTTTGGCCTTCATTATATGACCCACAGTCGTGAGCATCACTACAACACGCGAGTATAAAATGGGATTATTTTCTTTCTTACAGCATGCAGTAAAGTGAAATATGAAACACTAGCTCTAATTAGCAATTACCAAATCATGGTATGGATCTTGCAACTTCTAAACACGAATCTTGAGTAATTCCTAATATCAATTAACTATTTTCTTATGCATTTAACAGAAAGAAACAATACCAACTGTATTTTTTATTTACTTTTACAATCTGTGGGCTTTGCTTGAACTTGTTTCCTTATCTTGAGCTCCCGATCTTACTTGAAAAGGACATCGTATGACATAGGGCTAAGTTAGTATGCGATGCCAGCATATTTCATCCTCTCTCCTATAAATATATGTTTTGCTTTGCGCGTACAGGTTAAACTGAAAACTTTGACTTCCATTTTGCAGGGGAAATGCAATGACCATGAAGCGCATGCTGGAAACATCATTTCCTGGCATTAATGTTTTCTTGCATAATTATCCACCAGCCTTCCCCAAGCGGGTACTGAGCAAAATCATGCCAGTTATTCAAGTTGGAGCCATTGCAACAATAATGGCTGGTGACCAGATTTTCCCCAGACTTGGCATTACTCCACCTCCATTGTTTTACTCGTTGCGTGCCAATAGATTTGGAACCATGGCGACAATTTGGCTCTTTGGTAATTTTGCTCAGTCTTTCCTACAAAGTTCTGGTGCCTTTGAAGTTTACTGCAACGGAGATTTGGTATGTTACTATATCAGACACGCCCTTCTCTTTCACTTCTGTACAACAACAACAACAAAGCCTTTAGTCCCAAACGAGTTGGGGTAGGCTAGAGGTGAATCCCATAAGATCTCGCGACCAACTCATGGTTCTGGCACATGGATAGCAAGCTTCCATGCACCCTGTAAACACACAAATTGCTTTGCTGCATCCTTGCATCATAAATTTTGATTCATGAGATTCTAGTGCGCACCCTTTCTCTTTCACTTCTGTTAACACATAAATTGCTTTTCCACCCACTTCTTTTGACTACAAGTTCATTATAT
The DNA here is from genome assembly GCA_039707655.1 of Elymus sibiricus. Classification (NCBI taxonomy): domain Eukaryota; kingdom Viridiplantae; phylum Streptophyta; class Magnoliopsida; order Poales; family Poaceae; genus Elymus; species Elymus sibiricus. The sequence goes on from CM077664.1 coordinate 294,095,708, forward strand.
TGAAAGATTACTTCCACAAACAAAATATCACCCTTTTGCCCTTTTGCCTTGTTGGGTTATCACAGAGGTGTTTTTTATCCCATGAGATTCTGTTTCTCTTCCTAGAAAAACTGCTACGTGGAAAAGGCTTGCTTTACCGACATAACTTGAGCAGTAATACACGTATACATTTCTTGCTTACTGAAACTTGCTTCCACCTTTCCAGGTTTTCTCGAAGTTAGCCGAACAGAGGTTCCCTAGTGAGTTTGAGCTGCGTGATCTCATCGGCAGCAGGCTGCCACCTTCTCCATTCGGGAAAAACATGGGAAACGCCTTGTCTTAGTCGATGATCTCAGAATATCGTACTCAGCGCCGATGTATCTCTACTAAGGTATTTTATGGTTAGCTATCTGACGTTGATCCTATCGAACTCCACAGCTTGCCTGTAAACACTAGCTTCCGAATATGTGTGTGGTTTGTAAATGTCCTAAAAATAACTTGGCACGAGACAGTGACTGACAGTGCGATACTGCTGTATGAACACCTCACACTATAATCGTGATTGCCTGATGCTGCTATGCTACTGGCAAAAGTCTGAAAATCTTGGCACCGAAGTTTAAATCTTGTTTATTTTTGGAGTAAATTCTTTTTGTTTGAACTTGTTTTCTGAGTGAGTCGTGTATGTTGATTCTTTGCATGCATCGTGCCGCTCGGCCTACTGTCCGATTCATCGCAGAGTTGACATTTAGACGAATATGTACAGATTTTGCAAAAAAAAAGGACGCCAATAACCCCCGAACATTCGGTCTGGTGACCTCCCAGACCGAACAAAAGGTTCGTTACGACATCCTGGCCCCGACGAACGATTTTGTTCGGGAGGAGAGGCCCCCCAACCCGAACGCCCCTTCCCACCGCCCTACAGGCCTTTTCCCTGTAGAAAAAGCCCAGAAGCGCAAAAAAAGCCCTTTTTTGCTGGGACAAAATAAAAAAAATACTGGTCTTTTGTACGACAAAACTGCCATGGTCTTTGGCCATGCTATGAAAAAAATTGCCATGTTCAAGTTTATGTTTTTCAAAAAAGGAAGAAATAATGGCAATTTGCATCTTTGCATAGTGGCAAAAAAATGTGCATTAAATATTTTTAGGGTACTTCTAATATATGCATGAAGACACAAAAAGAATGTGTATAAAAAAATCATCATGTATAACACACACAAAAGGTGTACCATATATTGTTTGGGTAGTAATAGCCATGTTTCTTAAAGTAATTTACCGCGGTCCCATGAAAGATGAAAAAAGTGAAAATTGCCATGGATCATATGTAAAGTAAAATTTGCAAGAAAATTAGAGTAAATTGCCATAGTCCCATCAAGTTAATTTGGCATGAAAAGTTTTGCCATTAGCGATTATATTGACATGTATGTAAAGGTTAAGACTTGCCGTGGCAATATAGGTAAACTTGCCATGTGAAAAAGGTAAAAATTACCATGGCAAAATAAAAAGTTAAATTTTCACAGAAAAAAGAAAGAGGTTAAAAAAACAAATTGCCATGGCGTTATAGATAAATTTTCCATGTCAATATAGGAAAAGTTGCCATGGCAAATTGAAAGAAAAAATTGCCATCCTTTATTTTTCCATTTGAAGGACCTATATATTGCCGTGGCAATATAGGTAAACTTGCCATGTCAAAAAGGTAAAAATTGCCATGGCAAAATAGAAAGTAAAATTTTCAAAGAAAAAAATAGAGGTTTAAAATAAATTGCCACGGCGTTATAGATAAATTTGCCATGCCAAAATAAAAGAAAATTTTGCCATCTTTTTTTTTTTATTTGAAGGACCTATACTGTCGTGGCAATATAGGTAAATTTACCATGTCAAAAAGGTAAAATTGCCATGGAAAAAAAAGTAGATTTGTCACCAAAAAACAACACTTGCCATTGCAAAAAAACATTTTTTTTATGAAGGCAATAATTCATTAAAATGTTGCCATGGCAAATTAACTTTGCGGCCAATGGCAAATTTCTTTCTTCTAGATAAATACTTTTGCCATGGCAAATTCACGCACAAAATTTTAGATAGAAATTACTAAAATTTGCCATATTATTTTGGAATTTTGCCATGGCAAATTCACTATACGGCCCATGGCAAATTTCTTTCTTTCAGATGAATATATTTTTTGCCATGGCAAATTCACGCATGTTTTTTAGATAAAAATTACTAAAAGTTGCGATATTACTTGCAAATTTTGCATTGGCAAAAAGTGTTACATATCCATCTGCCGTCATTGCGTACTAGGATTTGCCCAGGGCAACTACAGATTGTACCTATGCTAAACCAAACCTACAGATTGGAATTTACCATGGTAAATGTGGGTTGAAAATTGCCATGACACCTCTGAAAAATGTAAGATGGTTGACCAGAACAGCTCTTCTTTGCAGAGATGGCAAACTGTATGAATGTGTCATGGCAAAAATTGTTCTCCCTAAGCAAAAAACATGGCACAAATACAGTGGGGGCGCATATCAAACATATAAACTTGCCATCACTGGAAAATGCCCATGGCAACTCCAAATTATCCATACCAATTCTAAAACCAAAAGCAAAATTTACAGATGGAAAACTGTACTCAGATGATTGATCCAACATAGATCATCGCCCAGCTCCCGTATGCATGAACACACAACACACGTATTTCGAGAGAGGAAAACAAACACATGGGTAGTAAGGGAATGAGACCTTGAGTTCAGTTCCATGGCATCGGGTGCCGGAGGAGCACGAAGCAGACGAGCGGTCTCTTGAGGTGGAACCATAGGGCCTCCGGCACATACGCATGAGGACAGCTCGGCGGCTACTGGGAGGCGGCGGAATACCTGGGCTCGGGTTGAATCCCAGCGAGTAGTTCCCCATCGGCGCCGCACGAGGAAGACGGCGTCCCCGCCGACGAGCAGCTCGGGCTCGGGGTGAATCCGTCGAGTAGTTCCCCATCGGCGCCGCACGAGGAAGACGACGTCCCCGCCGACGAGCAGCTCGGGCTCGGGGTGAATCCCGGCGAGTAGATCCCCATCGGCGCCGCACGAAGAAGACGGCGTCTCAGCTGCGAGCCGTGGGGCCTCGTCCACCTCCTGGTTGACGTCCGTGAAGCGCGGCGGCGTCGGCGTCAGCGCTGCCGATGCTTTCTTCCTCCGCGCCCCGCCTCCTCGAATAGCACTGCGACGGCTCTGCTCCCCCCCCTTCCGCGCCCCGCATCCTCGAGCGCCACCGCTTTTCGATCTATCGCCATGCCGTCGAGATCCACAGGCAGGCCGCCGCACAAACCCTCGCCGACGATCTGGTCGGGTTGAATCGAGAGTGGTGGTTGCGTGAGTGGGAAAGTGGTGGTTGCCGTCAGGGTGTGGAAGAGAAATGGATAACGAAGTGGGCTTCTCACCCAGCTGGTGCGACCGTGCTAGGAAAAAGGGTCGGGCCGACCGTCCGTCCGCGCGAACGGTTCGCAAACGATGATGTGGCGACAAACTTGCGTCAAAATTAGTGCCGATGATCAGACGGTGGATGAAGCGTTCGGGACGGGATTCTAAAATTCTGACGTTCGGCAGTTATGTTTACCCAAAAAAAAGGACGAATGTGTACAGCCCATGGGCTACTTTGAACTCGCAGAGTATTTTGGCGGGACACGCCCAGATAGGTGCTTTCTCGCACCCGAAACAGGAGTGTTCTCTGGGAAAAATAAATCTGAAACAGGAGTTAATGAATTTTTGGACTTCGAAGTTCGAACTCACCTTATCTTTGTCTTCTCTGCGAGACCATGGGCTAGACGGTACCCCTCCTTACTGCTTCCGGCAACCAGAGACGCATGGACTCGGTCCATGTGCACCAAACCCCTACTTTCCCTTCCCCGCACCACAGATCGCTCACGTCACGGCCAGAAGGACAAAGCTGCGCAAAACCCTCCCCCTCTTCGCCTCCAGAAGCAAGCAAGATGCTCCGACGCGTCGCCGGCGCCCCTCCGACGCTGCCTCTGCACGGCGTCCTCGCGCCCTCCCTGGGCCCTGACCTACAGGATGGCGGCGCTGGGCGCGTCGGGGGCGCCGTCGCCGGGGGCGCGCGCGTCCTTGGACCTCCACGAGCCCCCCTGCGTCTCCCAGCTCTCCGTCCCCACCCACTTGGCCGACGGCATGGACCTGGCCGCGGCAAGCATCCAGGCCGCGAACTGCGACGGGCTCCTCCTCCTCGACTTCGCCGACATCGGCAACTGGCCCGAGGCCATCCGCGACTGCGGTGGCAACAGCACCGCGATGCCCGGATTGGCCGCGTGCGCCGCCGCCGTCGATCCGGGTGTCAGGCGCTTCGTGTGCAACCCTCTCAGCGGCCAGCTGTTCCGCCTCCCGATCCCCAGCATGAATGCCGCGTTGACGACCACGCCCTTCGGCCTGCTCACCCAATCCGACGGCTCCCACGGCCCGCCTGACAGGTTCGTGGTCGCTCAACTCTGCCTCCGGGAAAGGGACGGCCAAAGGGTCGTGCGCCGCTTTCTGTCCGAAACAGGGGAGTGGGACGAGCTGCCGCTCTTCGTCCCGTCCGCGGCCCCGGCTTGGCGCCCAATGCCGAACCACGAGGTAGTGGCATTCGGCGACCGGCTGTGGTGGGTCGACCCTTACTTTGGTGTCTTCTCTGTCGATCCATTCAGCGACCGGCCGGAGCATGGCTTCGTCGCGCTGCCGCGCCCGCTGCCCAACTTTGACATGGACGCGCCACTGATGTTGTTCCGGCTCTTGGGTGTCAGCGAGGGGAAGCTGCGCTATGTCGAAATGACCACTAAGGAACCGTTTATGCTCTACTCGTTCTCGCTCGACGACGAGGGGTCCTCCTGGAAGCTAACACATGAGAAAAGATTGAACCTAGTCTTGCCTGACAAATCCATACCAAGGGAATGTGAAATGCCGTGGATTTCTGCAATTGATCAATTCAATGCCAACATTTTCTATTTCACACATGGTGGCCTTGTTTGTGAACTCGACATTGATAAGGGGGAGATTGGGAGGAGTTCTTTTCCAGACAGCATCACATCTCGGAGCTACGGCTCTGCTTTCTTTGTGCCTGTAATGCTCCCAACATGGCTTGAATCATACAACATCCCTTGTGCAGGTATATATATGCTTCTTCGACATGCATGTTTAATTCATTTGAATATTGAAGCTCTGAAGTTTACTGCACTTTAATTGTTAGGCTGCACAAGTTTTAGTTTAACATATTTTTCAAATCATGTGTGTGGAACCTTGTGCACAGCATGGATATATTTGTAATTGACACAAATTTTATCTGTACTCAAGTTTCTGAAGGGGGTGATTGTGGCTGATATCTTAAATGTTGTGTAGAATTAATCATTGCATATAGACTCGTACGTTTCAGAACTAAACTGGCCGTCATTAGCAGTGAGTTATTCTGAAATGCCGCAGGCGGAATTATGTAGTACTAGAGAATCTGGTGTATTTTGTTGATTGCAATGGACATGGGATTGTATATCATGTCGAGTAAAAATGTTTTTCTTCTCTATTTAATGTTAACATATGTCTGTGCAACTGTCATGTTAAATGCCTAAGCAGTATTTTCTGATCCAATTCTTGCTGTGATGAAGAAACATATACATTTGTGTTTAAGTTTTTGTATCCATGGATATAACTGAAGGAACACTTTCGAGCAAGATGACCAATTGCACAAGGAAGACTTTGGCAGACATACTGGTTCGTGTTGACAAAGACCAGAAGAATTGAAGCACGCCAACTAACTTATCTTTGGTAATTTATCTTAAACAATTCTTTCTTATTGGGCACCCCTTCTTATTTTCGTTCGATCTTTAGTCATATCTTTTCCTTTCTCGTGTTCATGATTCTGGATATCTCCTATATTTGCAATGTTTTACTTGCAGGAGCAAGTAGTTTGGTCATGTTTCTGAGTGTATTTTGGATGGTAACCAAAACTAACCGTACCAAATTTTTGGTCATGGCTAAAATTTTGGCTCTTGGTTGGATCATTGCCAATATTTTCGTATGCACATGCACTCTAGCAATGCCAACTCTAGTTCATTTTTGACTTGTATATACTGTATTCAGTGCTTTTGTACAGGAGTATTGTCTGAACTACTGTAGTACCAGGCTGGTCTGACTTAACCCATTTTTTTCGAAAAGAGGGGAAAGTCCCTCGGCCTCTGACTTAACCCAAACATAATTAAAATGAGGAAAAGGCTAAAGATGTCCTGCCTTTTCACCTTGATAAGTTTTGCTCTTTCACTAGTCACTAATCCTGATATGTTATTACCAAATCAAGACTGAACTGAATTATGTTGCTTGCTAGTATCTCCTACGAAGTAACCTTGCTGTGTTTGAGATTTGCAAAACAGACATACAACGTTGTTTTCTGGTATGAGTATATCGTGTGTGTGTTTTTTTTGTAGAAAATCATCCAGTAGTATTCTGGTATTTCTGTTTTACCGTTTACTCTTTTGCCTCGCAGATTCCTTACAATGGACCGACAACTGACCTGATGGTGGTACTGGAAGACATGAACTCTCATTTTGGGGGAATTCTGGGACAATCTTGGTGTGTTCCGTTTGCTGATGCTCTCTCTGAACAATGTTCTTGGCGCACCCATTAAATAGAATGGCTGCATTCCAGCGGCAATTTAGATAGACCAGTCTGTTACTTGCAAGACACGATGCTTATCTTCTCTGCAGAATGTTATTTGCACCGAAGTGTTTAGTTTTCGTCGGTTCGCTTTGCTCATCACTGAGATCATAGAATATTTTTGATCGGATTGGTTTGGTGCATAGGTCATTTAAGTGCTAGTCATGATAAGAAATGCATGCGCTCTCTTTAATCTGGAATACAATGACCTTAAAATACTCTTTCCAGTGGAATGCGGGCGATTTTTCTGGCACGTATGGAAAACGATATGGTTCCTGGTCTAAATGTTAGTAGTTCGGTGTTATTGACAGGACTCCTTTTCCTTTTTGCATGAACTCTATAACGTACTACCTCTGTAATTGAACTGCCAAAACGTGTCATATTTAGGAACAGAGGGTGTACCAGTTTAGGCTGCCATTCCTATTACAATTTTTTCGGAATTGCTAACTCTCAGGTGACTGAGAATGATTGATCGTTGATTTTTCACAATTTTTTTTTTGCAAATAAATTCTTGTATTACTCAAAAGTCTCAAGTTTTACAGTCAAGATCAAAAACATCTAAAGCGTCGGGGGGAGGGGGGTTCATCCAAGCCAAACAACAGTATTGAGATCTCCCAAAGTTTGCCATAAAGTGACTAGCATTATTTTGGCATCGGCGAATATGAGTAATACAAGAATTACGATCCTTCAAGCTTCTCTTGATTTTCTTGACCAAAAAATCATACTTTGGTTTGTTGCCATCACCACTCTTGATCATCATGACCGCCTCGAGGCAATCACTTTCAACATCAATAGGCAGGGTACTCCATTGAAGCGCCAAACTCAAACCTTCATGGAGAGTTAGATGCTCTGATTCCAGAGCGTCATTGCAAGAGAAAATTTGCCTGCAAGCACTGAAGATAATCTCACCATCATGGTCTCTAAGCACCATTCCTGAACCAGCCTCACCATTCAAATAGGAGCCATCAACATTTAGTTTAACGCGACCGCACACGGGGCGCGACCACGGCACAAGCACTTGTTGGCCACCGTTGATGCATGCTGGATTCACATGTGGAAAACATGTAGTAGTGACTGAACTGATTTCCCTTTAATTGGATCGAAGTTCGGGTCCATGGCGATTGAGTAAAGGGTTGCCAGGTAGCTGCATAAAAATCTCGTTGATACCTCGACTGGTGGGGCGGGTTTTGAGTGAACTAGTAGTTCATTTCTAACGAACCACATCCTCCAGAACAGCAGCGGTACACGGACTCGCATCGCCTCATCCAGATTACAGAAGGACGGGGAAAACCAAATGCCAGCTGATGCACTGATCGAACTAATCGCTGGCAACATCCATTCAACCTACAAAGATCTCCAAAGCTGTTGTGCATTCGGACGAGACCTACAGCTGGGCGCTGGATCATGAAGTTGAAATTACAGATCGGCACGACCCTTGCTATGTTCAAATTGCTGCCATAGACCCATTCAATACCAACCTTCTGTACCTCCAACATGGTAGCGCTGTTATTGCCATGGACCTGGCTAAGGGGAAGGTGATTTGGAGGAGTTCCCTTCCAGACGAAATCGTCTTTCAAAAGTTGCTCCAGTGTAGTGTTCTTGTTCCATGCGTGCTCCCAACATGGCTTGCCACAAGCCATATCCCTTCTGCAGGTACATATAAGCTTCATACACTTGATACCGAATCATCCAATCCAAAGTTTACTGCCCTATAATTGTTAGATTGCACATGATTTAGTTTCTTAATATACACCAACTGCATTTGTATTGAAGTTTCTGAAGGATGTGACGATATCTCACACATTGCGGTTTGTTAGGCACTGGCATGAGCTCCTGCCACCCTGCCTCACACCCGTGGACACATCGCCTAAGCTGGCCGCTGCCGCCGGCTCACCTGTTGCTGATCCTTCGGAGTATCGGAGTCTAGCTGGTGCTCTTCAGTACCTGACGTTCACACGCCCTGACATCGCCTACGCCGTCCAGCAGATTTGTCTTCACATGCATGATCCCCGTGACCAGCACTTGACCTTGGTCAAGCGTGTTCTCCGCTACGTCAAGGGTACCTTGCACCACGGCCTTCAGCTCACACCCTCCTCCACGGATCGCCTTGTTGCTTACACTGATGCAGACTGGGCTGGTTGTCCTGACACTCGCCGATCGACCTCTGGCTACTGTGTGTTCCTTGGCGACAACCTGGTCTCGTGGTCCTCCAAGCGTCAGCACACCGTCTCCCGCTCTAGTGCTGAGGCAGAGTATCGAGCTGTCGCTAATGCCGTCGCTGAAGCAAGTTGGCTTCGCCAACTCCTCCAGGAGCTTCACCGACCTCTACCTTCTGCCACAGTCGTTTTTTGCGACAATGTCAGCGCCGTCTACATGTCCACAAACCCCGTTCAGCATCAATGTACCAAGCACATCGAGATCGATCTTCACTTCGTTCGAGATCGTGTTGCGCTTGGGCACATTCGAGTTCTTCATGTGCCTTCTTCCCGACAGTTCGCGGACATCTTCACCAAAGGCTTGCCATCGCCATTGTTCTTGGATTTTCGGTCCAGTCTCAGCGTCCGAGAATCTCCCGTTGTGACTGCGGGGGGCTGTTAGGCAATCCGATCTGGTCATAGCCTGCCATATTTAGTGCTCCTATATTTTGCATATAAATCAGGGCCATTATGGTTAGGATTGTATTGATTTGTTTCCATGATTATCTTGTAACCTGTCTATATATATGAGGTAACACGGAACCCACAATTGTGTGGTCAATTACTCTTGCCTTCTGTTTCTATCACGGTTTAATAATTGCACATAGCTCATACTTTTCTGAATTAAATTGGCCATTGTTAGCAGTGTTTTTAACCATTTTAGGATATCAGAGATGGAACCTGGCATTGCTAGAGAATCTCATGTATTTTATTGATTGCATTGGTTATGAGATTGTCTATCACGTAAAAAAATGGTTTTGCCGATCTAATTAATGTCAGCATATAGATATGCAGTCGTCTTGTTAAATGCCTAAATGTTGTTTTCCAATTCAAGTCTTGATGCAACGATGACACATATACTGCTCTTGTTGCTCATATTTATTTAAGTTCTTGTATCTATTAATTGAAGGAACCCTTTCAAGCAACAAGGCTGATTGCAAAAGGAAGACTTTGGCAGACATGCTGGTTCGCGTAGACAAATGTTAGACAAACGGAAACGTGACAGCTAACTTATCTCCGGTACTCTCTTAAATAACTCTTTCTTGTTTGGGTACCCTTGTTTCGTTTGATATTTTGTTCTTTCTTGTGGCATGATTCTGCATTTCCCCCACACTGCCCATAAAATGTGTTACTTGCACAAACAACAGAGTATCGGTCATGTTTCCAAATCACTATGGTGAACTGGTTATCTTAATTGTTCAATAATTATACCAACTTGTGGTGGATTGTATGCACAAATTGTGGCTGATTACATGACAGTACACTTTCTTTTCTCCAATTATACTGCACTTTTAGACAAATAAAAATATGATGCTTGAATATGTTGGGAGTAGTCAATGAACTGGTAGCACGGCGACTGATTTGGCTTCTACTTCTTTTTGACTTATATAATCGCCGGTACTGTCTTCAGTGCTGGACTGCTACACAGGGTAGTATTACCTTGTCTGAACTCCATTACCCGGTCTGACTTATCCCAGACATAAAATTAGGACAAGGCTAAAAGATGCCTGCCTTTTCACCATGATAATGATTTGTCTTTCACCAGTCAATATCCTGAAATGTTATCAACAAATTATGACTGAACTGAAGCATGTTGCTTGCTACTATTTCTTACCAAGTGACCGTACTGTATATTGACTTATCACCAAAATTGCAAAATGCTATCCAGTAGTCCTTCAACAGAAGTGTTCCCCAAGTATATCATCACTAAACCTATTTCTACTTACTACTTTGCCTTGCAGATTCCTTAAATTTGACCAAAAACAGAGTTGAAGGTGGCACCTGCGAGACAAGAGCTCTTATTTTAGGGGAATTCTGACAATTCTGGGCTTGCTCTTTTGGCTGATGCAATTCTCTTTGAAAAGGATAAGAAATCCAACGTTACTTGCGAGTTGTGAGAGATCATGCTGTTAGGAATAAACCGCGACAGCGTGTGTGCGCATGTGTGTTCGTGGCGTGCGTGTGTGCGTGCGTGTCCGTGGCCGTGGCGATCTGTTGAGCAGGCCGCGTCCTGCGCGTCCTGCGCGTCGTGGGCGTGGCCGGGCAGATCGCGCGCGCTCGCTGCTGATGGAGAGATTCAAGGGAGTAGTTGCTCGTACGTGCATGTAGGGCGGTTAGTGGCCGTGGTTGGTTAGGCTAGTGCGTACGAGACTTGCGGTGTGGCCGTGTGTACTTAAGAAGTTGTAGTCCCGTTCGTGTGGGATCAGTTCGAGCTGAGAAAAGAAAAGGCCGTTCGTCGGCGTGGCGTTCGTCGCCGGGGCGTATGTCGCCGCAAATACTTCGTGTCGAGTTTGTCTCCTTCCGTCTCGCGTTCGTGTCGCCGGAGGCTGCTCGGCGTTCGTCGCCGGAGGGTTTGTCCCAACACATGCCTATGTTCTTTGTAAATTGTTAATGCCATTAAGTGTTTAGTTCTGACATGCTTCACTTTGTATTCATCAAATCTGGGATATGCTTGATTGGATATTTGCATGCTGATGATGAGAAATGTATGAGCTCTCTTTATCTTATTAGATGCTTCTGCATAACTAGAAAACGAACCTCTCACTGGCATACATGTTAATCTGATAATGGCTACCACGGTATGTGTTGTAGAGCATACCATTTTTGTTGTAGTTATATCTCTCATATCCAATATAAAGCAGAATTCGTGTTAGAACTATTGAAGAATGCATGTGTTTTAGATTGGATGGCTGAAATATTCATCAGAAAATCTGGATCCAAAGTTGACGCGATTCTACTGTAGGGAACAAAGAACGAAATTTCTTTGGAGGACGATACTTTTGTTGATGATGATCATGATTTTTGTAGGAGAAACAGTTGGTGATCTACCTACGGTGAAAATTGTGTTGATAAGTCATGATGCAGAGATTAGACTACAAACAACCTAAGAACTACAAAGCTGGCCAACCAGCCTGCTGTGATTAGAATGGGAACTTTTCCTAGCTTCATAGATCGAATAATCATGCAATGCTGCCCATAGGTAAACTTAGGTCAATGTTGCAATCTGATTTAGGAAAACAAAACGCCAGAGACTAACGAAGGAACTCAGAGCAGGAAAAAGAAGAAACTTGTCATAATTGGCAAACCTAAAACACTGCATTGTCTCAAGCATTCGTTCTAAAAAAAAAACACTGCATTGTAAATTGATATCCAACAATGTTCATTGCTAAACATTTTTTCTCTAAAAGAACCATTGATCCTTTCTTAAACTAGCTAGACTTGTTCATCATGATAATCTAATCACACACGCAAACATCTTATGTTTTTTCTAATTAAACCAAAAAAATGAAGATAAACTGGTTTTTCAGTTCCTGGGCACAAGGCGCGGGCGCAGCGGGTTGGCCATGACGGTGGTGAACTCGCGCTTCTCGGCGAAGTCCACCTCGTGGCCGGCCACCTCCTTCCACTCGAACTCCTTCACCATGTTGGCCACGAAGTACTCCAGGTGCAGCATGGCGATGCTCAGCCCGGCGCAGATCCTCCGCCCCACGCCGAACGGCATCATCTTGATCCCCTTGCTGCCGTACAGGTCCACCGCCGCCAGCTTGTCGCCCTCCTCCAGGAACCGCTCCGGCGCGAAATCCATGGCCTTCTCCCACGTGCCCTCGTCCCTGCCCATCTCCGCCACCATGAAGTTCACCGTCGTGCCCTTGGGTATCAGGTACCCGCCCACGTCCATGTCCTGCGCCGCCTTGTGCGGCAGCACGAAGTGCCCCGGCGGGTGCTTGCGCAGGCCCTCCAGGATCACCGCCTTGAGGTACGGCATGGTGATCGCGTCGATCTTCTCCTCCGAGACCTCCCCCTCGTCGGCTCCGCAGGTGGCCTTGATCTCGTCGTAGAGCTTGTCCTGCACGGCCGGGTTCTTGACCAGCTCGGCCATGATCCACTGCAGCCCGGTGGAGGTGGTGTCGGTGCCGGCGTTGAGGAACTCGGAGCAGAGCGCCACGATCTCGTCGTCGGTGAGCGGGCGGTTGCCTTCCTCGGGGAGCGTGACGTCGAGCAGCGTGTCCACGTACGAGTGCTCAAACGTGGTCTCCTTGGCCGGCGACTGACCCTCGCTGACCAGCCGCTTGTACTCCCGCCGCGCATGGATGAGCGGCACGAACAGCTCCCTCTGCCGCATCCGCAGGGCGTGCGCGACGCGGAGGCGGTCGCGGAAGAGGTGCTTGGTGACGGACGGGAGGAAGAAGAAGACGGTGAGCTTCCTGGAGATGTAGAGCAGCCAGGCGCGTTCGGCCTCCTCGATGGCGCGCACCGCGGGCTCGTCCAGGCGCTCGCCGAAGCACATGAGCACGAGCAGGCAGAACATGCTGTACTGGAACGCCTCCATGACGTCGGGCGTGTCCTCCTCCCGCAGCTTCTCCATGAGCACGCGGCGCACCCAGGCGCGCGCCGGCGCGAACAGCTTGACGCGGCTGGGGTGGAGCGTCTCGGAGACAAGGTTGCGGCGCAGGAGGCGCCACACGGGCCCGTAGTTGGCGCGGGTGATGATGTTGTCGGTGACGCCGAGGAGCGAGCTGGTGGCGGCCCGCGGGCGGTCGGCCAGCGCCACGCCGGCGCCGACGAGGGCCTTGTGCGCGAGGTGCCGGTCGGCCACGAAGACGGACAGCCGCGACCCGATCCGGAGCGTCACGATGGGGCCGTACTTCTTGAAGAGGCCCAGGAGGAGGGGCTCCACGTCGGACGCGGAGTTGCGCAGCCAGAGCAGGTTGCCGAAGAGCGGCAACGCCGGCGGGCCCGGCGGGAGGCGGCGTCGGGCGGCGGCGTTGCGGAGCAGGACGAGGAGAGAGAGGAGGAGGAGGGCGCCGGCGATGAGGAGCGACGTCTCCATTGCGCGTAGATCGATCTACCAGCTCTGGGTTTTGGGTTTTCGATGTCGTTTGTTTGCCGTGGACTCGTGGTTGCGTGGAGATGTACGAGATCTTTTATAGGCGGCGGAGAAGATGTACGTGGACGTCCGGAGTTCGACGTTCGTGCGTACAACTAATTGCCTTCCAGAAAAGTAATCTTATCTGATGATGACTTCAATTCAAAGGCGGGAGCTTACCGTGTTGGATATGTCGGTTGTTTGATTTGATTTGAAGAGTTGTGGTGGGTTTGGGTTCCTGGCAGAAATCTAGAAACCCAAATCTATCTCGTTCTTGAACGGCAAGATGTAAAGGGCACATCACAATCCAGTCATCTAGATGCATTCCCGCAAAACAAAACAAAAAAATTCAGTACTTATCTACATGCAGATGTATTTCGTTTTTCTTATTTTTTTCTCTTTTTACCAGCTAATTGCCCGTGCGTTGTAACGGGCGCATACATATTCTATTGGTTTTTTTTTTGCGGGTACATATTCTAGTTGGTTCAACCGTAGTTATATCTGACATATGTCTTACACCCATCATATTCAAGATTTTGATAAGATTTAATTTGATTTGAGTATGGGGAATGCAAGAATTTTTTTGATTTAGTTCAGTTTTTGGTAAGATTTGATTTTATTTGGGTATTCGTAGGAGATGGAAAGAAAAGTTTTGATTTAGTTGTGAAATTGGGAAGATTTGATTTGATTGAGTTAAGGCCAGTGATAGGCGCCGGTCGATCGGCCCAAATTTGGGCCGGTCACCGCACAACCCTTCGATTAGACGAAGGAGGACCACTCGATTGCTCCCATGTTTCTTCCTCCGACCCTCCTCCTCACGAACACCGCACCCCGTGCATGCCGTCTTCGCAACCGTGCTTCACGGGAGCCCCACCGCCTCTGCCATCAGCGAGCTCGAAGTACCCCCTCCACCGTTGAGCTCGAAGCATCCCCGCCGACGACCTCGGTCGAGTTTTGCAGCTCCTCCCCCCTTGCATCATGCCGCCGCTGTTCCCATCACCTTCTCGCTGGATGCAACTCCAAAACACCCCCCGGCCAGTTGCAGCTCCTGCCGATGCCGATTCCAGCATCCGTAAACACTGGTTCCAGCAAAAATCCCACAAACAACAACTCCCCGTCAAAATCGATTGTAGCAAAAAATACAGCCGGTTCCAGCAAAAATCCCAAAACATCAAAACTCCAACAAATTTGATTGTAGAAAAAAAAACAGCCGGTTCAAGCAACAAATTAATGTGGTTCCAGCAAAATTCCACAAAATAGCAAACTCCAACAAAATCGATTGCAACAACAAAAAATACGCGGTTCCAGCAACAAAAAACTGTGGTTCCAGCAAAAATAAAACACGCCGCCCACGGGCGCAGCTCTGTGGCTGTCGGTTGCATCTTCCCCTTGAAGTAGTGGCCTGCTCTCCATGTGTACGGCGCAGGAGGAAGTCGATGTAGCATGCATGGAGCTCGTCGCCGGGGAGGACGGGGATCTGAGAGAAAAGGCGGAGGAGGACGGCCGGCCGGAGCTCGCCGGATTTTGTGGAGCAAGGTAGGTGGAGAGAAGGATTTGAGACCTTCATTGCCACTGGTGACGAGCTCCATGGCAACCGGAGGAAAAGGGGATCGCGGCTGAGCAGATAACGATGGTATCCAAGCGGTGGGTGAGGTGCGAATCGGGGCCCACCAAAAATTGATGCATGCGTGAGTGTGACATCCCCAGGTATTAAGCACAGTGATCACCTCTTAATCATGCCAAGTCACCAAGTTGAACAGTGCTTGATCATCATTTAATCATATCTCAATTCAAATCCCAATTCAAATTGAAGTTCAAATTTAAAGTGAAAATAAAAGTTGTTCAAATTTGAAAACTAAAATGTTCATAATACTGCAAATAATCCAAAGGCATTTATAAAAATATAATCAACATTTATTGGATTAGTTAAATTACCCTAACATCCTAGAACAGATCCAATACAACAATAATTAATGCCTTTTTATTTAAATAAATTCAGAAAATGATTAAAACTTTGAAAATTAATATAAAATAAACCGTAACTCGGATTAAAATAATTTATATATGAAAAACGATCAGAAAAATATGATGATTCCGAATATGCACTCCATTCATCTGTCACGTGCCTCTATTATAGCGAACATGAAACCGTCCCCTCCGTTTCATCTGACCGAAAAATGCCAGACTTCGGGAAAACATTCCCGGATGTTTTCCCCCTTCTCCTGTATCATGTAGTACTGCGATAGGTCGCCCCTAGCATTGCGCGTTGTCATGTCGTGCATCTGTGTTATATCTGTGTGCTTTATATTTACTGTTCCCCCCCTCTTCCCTCCGGTAGACCTCGAGACTGACGCTGCTGCCGACGCCCCTGTGATCGACTACGTCCCTGACGACCCTTCCTCCCTTTCAGCAGAGCTTCCAGGCAAGCAAACCCCCTTGACGCATGCCTATATCACCTATTCTCTCTTCCTCCTGCTTGCATTAGAAATTGCTACTGTTTTGTTTTATCCTATTCTGATGCATAGCCTGTTCTTGTAACCGTTATTGATATCTGCCTGTTATCCTAAACTGCTTAGTATAGGATGGGTGGTAAACCACCTGTGGCCCCTCTTCCTTGCTGTAGTTGCTCCGCTTTAGTACTGGTGCCCCAATCGATGTGATCAATTTTCTTCCGAAAGCTCTTCAGACATCACAGCTCAGAGATGCGGCCTGATTGTTGGGGTGGGCTGGTTACGTCACTGGTGTATACAGTGTCGCGCCTGGGCCCCGACCAGCCACGCAACGTGCAGGAGTGCAAAGGGCGATGGCCCAAGACCCCTTCGTGCTTAGGATTTAGACCGGCGTGCTGACCTCTCTGCTGAGCTTAGGTAGGACGCTGCTTCGTGTCGATTACCCGAGGCCGGGTATTACCCAGCAAGTGTATCCGACCAGATGTAATCGAGCGTGCTGGGTAACAGTAGTGCACCCCTGCAGGGAAGTTATCTATTCGAATAGCCGTGTCCACGGTAACAGGACGCTCAGTGTTGTATCCCGATCTATTACTACTATTTGAACTGGATTCATGTTAATTAATTGTAAGCTCCGGGATCGCTTTCTCGCAGGGAGTCGAGAAAGGATCTCTGGGCTTGCTCCTACATGCTTGTTAATTTAATATGCTAATCTGCTCTCTTCTAATGCTGTAAGATTGCTTCAAGATGCTAGTCTTCGATAGGCTAGGCTTCTCCCCCTCTATTCCGGCATTCTGCAGTTTAGTCCAAAGATATAGCCCCATTCCTTTGATATAAATGCATATTAGAATAGATCTGATGTCAGTCTTGCGAGTACTTTGGATGAGTACTCACGGTTGCTTTGCTCCCCTTTTTCCCCATACCCGATACTTGCGACTAGATGACGGAGTCCAGGAGCCAGACGCCACCACAGGTGACTACTACTAGGAGAATCCCCGAGGCCACTACTACTACGTTGAGCCAGTCGACCAGGAGTAGTTCGGAGGCTCCCAGGCAGGAGGCCTTGCCTTTTCGATCGATGTTACTTTTGTGCTAGCCTTCTTAAGGCATCTTGTTTAACTTTGTGTCTGTACTCAGATGCTTTTGCTTCCGCTGATGCTTGTATGACTCGGGCTTATGTATTGGAGCCCTCGAGGCCCCTGGCTTGTAATATAAAGCTTGTATGCCTTTTAATTGTGTTTAGAGTTGTGTTGTGATATCTTCCCGTGAGTCTCTGATCTAGAGCGTGCACGTTTGCGTGTATGATTAGTGCACGTGTCGAGCAGGGGCGTCACAGTGAGGCTGGGCTGTGACTCGTGAACGCACGATTAGATTAATCACACGGCGCGCGTGTAACCGGCGGAATTTTAGGCCGGTCCGCCGTTCATAAATGTTTCCCTTGAGTTAATGCAGGATGTGATTTTGGGAAATATCGATTTGGTTTAGATTATTTCAAGTTACTCTATTTATCTTGGTTTAGTTTTGTGCGGCATCGATTGAGAATACCAAAAAATCAAGGAGGGAAGGGTCCTGGGGAGGAAAAATCGAGGGAGGAGGTGAGATGACAGAACCAACTCCCTTTAAAAGTAGGTATATATATCCTTTTATGTCGATTAGGTGGTTGGGGAAATAACCGGCCCCTTGCCCCCACCCGATCGAAGAACATTTCAAAACAACATAGGCAGCAAAAAATTATGTCTATGCAACAAGTCTCTATTGATCGCATCAAATCGTTGGAAAAAAATAAAACCACAGCGTGCAGGGAACACGGAAACTAGTATTTGCGGCACCGCAAAAATACACCCAGCATGAACGCGCCATTTGCAGCCGACATCCAGAGTCATCGCAGCATTTCACTCGCGCGTGCGCGTGTGTAAAACACGCATAGCTTGTAGCATGTCACAAATACCTGCTTTTTTCTGCCATCGAGTTCTTTATTTTTGATCTGCAAGATAATGACGAATGTTAATGAAAATGATGTCTTCTTAGTTTTTGTGTTACCCTGGGAAGAAGCCATGCCGAGCAGGATGGCAGAGGTACATGATGCAAGTGCAACCTTCCACTCCTGAATCTAAATATGTAGTTTTATGTTTTCATCCACGTTTCTTATGCTGCTAAACCCAACATTAACACAAACCATGCCAAAAAAACAAAAGCCTCGAGAAGCACCCAATGGCACGCCCAGCCATTAGTTTGAGTATAACCACAAAGCCACATAGGTAAACTAAAATTTCATGTTTAGTTATCATCATTTTGCAATATTATTTACATCATAAGATTAATTAGTCATTTATACTACGATATAAATGCATAGGCCTACATGTAGCCTACTCTTAACGAAAAAACATGATTTTAGTTAAGTCAATTATAATATGAGGGCATTGGCAAAAAAAATTATAATATGTGGGAGATATATGCACCTCTATGATGTAATCGACGGTGACGGTCATCTTTTTACATTGGGGCCATATACCTCTTAGGATATTAATGTTTTAAAAACATTTTTTTGTGACGAGATCTCTTCTTTTTTCCTCCCCTAACCCTTGCGGTTAGGACAAACTCTCCCCTCTAACTTTCATCTGCGAGTCCGTGGATTCACCTCCCTCTGCTTGCCGCTCCGGTGGCCGGTGACGGGGAGGGGAATCCCGGTGCCTTCGCTCCGGTTAGTAGTTTAGGTTAGAGTTTTTTAGTCTTCATGGGTGCAACGCTCGGGTGGATGTCAGCGCTTTTTCTTCGAGTTTGTCTTTCGGGCTTCCATCCTCCTCGAATTCATTCGTCTAGACATAGTCGACTGAGCTCCGGCGAAAATTCCTGCCGTCTCCTTGGGGCAGTGAGGTTAGGGTTTCTCGTCATGTGACAAGATTTGGTGTCGGGTGCTTCAGATCTATGCTAGGGTTCAACGGCGACAACTGCGGATCTAGGACGTTGGTCCTTAGGGGCATGTGCATGAAAACTTCCCGGCTGTCATCGGCAAGGTCAAGCCGACTCCGGCAGGGGAGCGGCAACAGCGGCGCGTCGGCGGCTTGGTCTGGCGGCAGTAGTGATCGTGCGGCGGTCTTAGAATCTCGATGTAATTTTTATTATATTTGAGATTTTTTATACTTCCGATGAACTTTTATAATAGATCTGATCCTTTTCGCAAAAAAAGAACATTTTTTTGTGAGAATCATAAACATGAGTTGATTCAAGAAATATGTTGCACAATAGGAGCTTCCTACGTGCTTTACCAAACCGTGAAAGCATATCTTAATTTCCAAACACACATCCTACCGATGAAGTGCATTCTTTTTTTGACGGAACCTCGTCAGAGGGCGGGAAGCGCCATGTTACCTAGCTATCAAGGAACGTCATCCGAGCCAGATACGAGGGTGCCTAGGCCTAAGACCATCAAAAGCACCTCATATCCAACCAAGTCAACCTCCTCAACCTGAAGAAAACACCCACAACCAGCAGAGCACTTGCACCTAATCATCTTCATAATCTGATCAAACATTAACCTCAACCAAAGCTCGAATGGCTTGCATCGCCACCGGCGTGGGTGGCTTCTTGTACATCCGCAGATAAGACTGTATCTTCTCTTCCACATCCACCTCGGTGGCTTTCTTAGATGTTGTGGCCTTCGGCAAATCCCCATAAGCCTCCGCCAACCTATGTTCAGCGCGCATCACAGTGGGGATGTTGCAGCTTTTGTTCTTCTGATCCAAACGTCCACTACGCCTCTTGGAACAACTAGAGCCTCCTTCAATCTGCACATGGATTGGCGCTTGGAGCAACGAACATGGCGCTTCCCGCCCTCTGACGAGGTTCCGTCAAAAAAAGAATGCACTTCATCGGTAGGATGTGTGTTTGGAAATTAAGATATGCTTTCACGGTTTGGTAAAGCACGTAGGAAGCTCCTATTGTGCAACATATTTCTTGAATCAACTCATGTTTATGATTCTCACAAAAAAATGTTCTTTTTTTTGCGAAAAGGATCAGATCTATTATAAAAGTTCATCGGAAGTATAAAAAATCTCAAATATAATAACCGATGAAGTGCATTCACCTCATGAAACGAAGGATGCAGATGCCTATAACAAAAGAACCAACGATTATACAAGAATATCGTTCAAGCCTGGTTTTAGAAAAATGTCTATGGGAATATACAAAATCTTCATAAGTACTTGATGGCATGGCTACAGTGCATGCTTTTAGTCCTATCAATTCTGAATAAATAGCATAAAACTAGCGCATTTGGAGCTAGGGTTCTATAAAACTACCACTTTCTCTAATTTCTTAAAAAGCTATCACAAAATTGGTTGGTTGTTTCAAAAAATGCTAATGATTGGATGATTAAATTTGATCCGAATTATGAAAGGGCGGGCCCACCCGTAAACGTTGGCTGGTACCATCTTTAGTGTTGACTGTTAAAATGGAGCAGAGGCCCACATGTCATCCGCTGACAAAACCAATTCAACCCATTAATTAGAAAAAGAAAAATAGAAATGGAGAGTCGGCGAAGCGAGCAACTAATCAGCGAGCACTCCTTCGGGAGCCCCCACAAGGGTCACTTTTGATGGGTTGGGAGCGCCCCACTTGGCGCGCTCTCAGCCACCACCACGTGTCGCGCTCTGAGCGCTCCCTCCGGATTTTATTTTTTATTTTTCTATACATGTTTTCGGCTTTTAGATGATTTTTTTCGGCTTTTCCCCCAGTTTTTCTTACGTTTTAGACAAAAAAAATCGGAAAAACAAATTTTATGCGAAAAACACGTTTTTTTGCGAGAGGCACAGATTTACTTCTCGGGCACGGATTTGCTTCCGCGAGAGGCATAGTCGTGCCTCTCGGAAAAGGAAAAAATTTGCGTTATATTTTTCCCCCTTCGGCGAGAGGCACATATTTACTTCTTGTGGAGGCATGAATTTGCTTCCGCGAAAGGCACAGTTGTGCCTTTGGGGAAAGGGAAAAACGCGATTTTTTTCCTTCCGCGAGAGGCACATATTTACTTCTCGTGCAGGCACGGTTTGCTTCCGTGAGAGACACAGCCGTGTATCTCAGAAAAAAGGAAAAAACGCGTTTTATTTATTCCGCGAGAGGCACGGATTTGCTTCTCATGGAGGCACAGATTTGCTTCCACGAGAGGCACGGTTGTGCCTCTTCGAAAAGGAAAAAAACATGCTCTCGGTTCGATTTTTTTCGTGCAAAAAAAGTTCGTCGAAACCTATCAACATGAGATCTAATTTTGAAGATCTCGATGCGAGGAATCCAATGGGAAAACGGTTCAAGATTTGGACGCACGGTTTAAGAGATAAATGTTTTGAATAAAAAAATCTACGAAAAAGGGAAAACTCCCAGGTTGCGACAAGTGACGCACATGCAGCACGCCACTTCGCAACCTGGGGAAGTGGGAGTGACCTTTGCAAAGAGTACTCCTTAATTACTGATGATTTCGGTCAGCAAAACCACCCGCACTCCTGATTCCACATTGCTGCCGCCAACCGCTCAGAGACGCCCGCGCGAGCACAAGGCCCTGCGCTGTTTGTGCCTGTCAGAGTCCCGCCGATAGCCGGTGAGCCAGGCCCTCCTCCGCCATGGCTGCCATGGCACGAGCCCTCAGCTTGCTGCGCGCGCGTCCTCCAGGAACCGCCAGCGGATCAGAGGGACGCCGCCTGCGCCGGCCTTCCCGATCTGGAACACGAGGCACTGGCGCCCACAGCAAAGCTGCAGCATGGCCATCCGCGGCTCGGCACCGTCGGGCAGGCGGCAAAGGGCGGGGTGCACTGCACGCCCATCGGTCGCAGATCCCGTGGGCAATGTTACGCCGCCGATCGACGTGGCTCAGATGGAGTGGAATGGCACCACCCCCACATCCAACAACTCATCCCCAGGAGGACTCTGTCACGGTGAGCTCCCATACACCCCCCCGCAAGTTATGTATAAATCTGCGCGGAGTGGGAATCCATAATTTTGAAACAAAGGCATCGATTTCCTAGAAGCATAGAGTTCATAGTTATAGATAGGGTCACTGCAACTTACATTGATAAAAATGAACTAACCAAAACTAACTAGCCTAACTACTTGTGGCGACGACCATCACGACGGCGGCGCTTTCATTCCCCTTCGATCGGGGCGTGGACGGTGGTGGCGGTGGTTGCGGGCATGGGACCTTTGGTTTGCGCGTTGATGGCCATGTGCCGCCGGCGGGCCGGGGTGTGTGGAAGAGGGGAGTGTGGTCCCAAATCTGCCGTTCACTTTCCGCCTCTTGCCGGGCGAGCTCGTCCAATGCGTTGTCCCTAAAGTTCCACAAATCCTTGTACGGATCCGCTGGCTTCTCCACCTCCTTGTCAACTCAAAAAGTAAAGATGAGCAGGTGCGCCTTCCTGACGATGTCCTGGACTAGGGGGTGCTAACCTAGTCGGCCCATAGTCCTCGGGCTGGGCCTATAGGCCCTCATTCTCATTCCTGATGGACTCCGGAAGCTACACGCCTGGACGTGATCAAGACTGCGCCTACTGAAGACTTGACGTATACTCCAAGACATCTCCTACCGCCTCCATGCGCGTCCCTGGATACCGACCATGTAACCCTAGATGCCCTACCTGGCGTGTATATAAGCCAGAGGGTTTAGCCCGTAGAAGGGACCGAATCACAACTACCATTCACCCAGCCTTAGGGTTAGATCTCTCCTTACGATCTCGAGGTAGATCAAGCTTGTACTCGATACATCATCATTAATACAATCAAAGCAGGACGTAGGGTATTACCTCTTCGAGAGGGCCCGAACCTGGGTAAATACTGTCTCCTTCATTCCTGTTGCCACCGATCCGAGATCCACAGCTCGGGACCTCCTACCCCGAGGTCTGCCGGTTTTACCACCGACACTGGTGCTTTCATTGAGAGTTCCGCTGTGAGATCAACAAAAAGATCAATGGCTCATCTGCAGATCAACTGCGGCACCGGCTACGGGGACATCCTCGTCCCCGACCAACTTTTCGTATTCGGCAGCATGGTCTTTTGCGCCAACTCTGTGGGCCATCTGGCTCCCATCGAGAATTACGCTCCGGATCACGTCATGAGTTTCAAAAGCTTGGAGTACACCGCGGATTCCTGCGGTGAGCTCGTCCTTTCAGGATGGGCACCAGGCCGGATCAAGGGCTTATCAGACATCGGGGGCTCGACCCCGGAACGATCTCCATCAAGGACGTCGAACCAGGCCTACCGGCCCCACAAGGCCACGCGGAGGAGTCAATCACCCCCGCCTCGGGCAACCTCGTCCTGGCATCAAGCCCCGACGTTGGTCCGGACCCGGCTTCGGATATTACATCGGGTTTAGAACTGACCCAGGTGTCAAATCTGGAATCAACTCCGGCCCCTCACGAGGCTGAGGGCGCGTCAAGCGACCCACTAATCGTACTTCAAGTCAGCCTGGCTTATAGCCAGGCCATGAACCCCGAGGAATTATCTCACCTAAATGAGATGCTTGATCGTATCCAGAGGTTATCGATCTCGGATGGCCAGACCTCGGTCTATGACAAGATCGGACTTAAAGCCGACGATCGAGAGATTTATGTCCCACCCATCACCCACCTAGTCGCCACGATCGACGATTTAACCGACGTGTTAGACTACGAAGAGGCTACCGACATGGATGAAGATGTCGACGGCCCTATAGAAACCACTACGCCGCTGGTCAACACTGGCAAGTGGATGGCAACATCTACCTACGATGTATATATGGTAGATACTGCTAAAAACCCATCAAGACGTCGGTGAAGGCACGGGAGAGGTCCCAACGGGGACCCCAGTGGGCACGACGCCACCGCCACCAACATAGACACGGCAGCAGATGAGGCCGACAACCCGAGAGAGGACTTTCAAGCCTCCCCAGGGCGGCCACACAGCCCCGAAGGAATTCCCGAGGATGAGGACCCCGATGACCTCTTCGAAGGGGCTGACGACAATTACTTACCTCAATTTGAGGAGGACGAGAACCTTGGCACCGAGGACTTTATAGTCCCCGAGGACCCCTTTGACCAAGAACGGTTCCGACGACGCCTTGTGGCCACCGCCCGAAGCATGAAACTGAAGCAGCAGTAGCTTCAAGCCAATCAGGACACATTGAATGACAAATGGGTCGAAATACTCTCGGCTGAGCAAGACCTCGAAGAGCGGCGCCGCAGCGTGCCTAAATCTTAGCCGCGCAGGTGTTTGCTGCCCGAGTTTGACGAAGAGCTAACCGACGACGTGCTTTTAATACGCGGACGGACGGATCAACCTGACAGACCCCCTAGAGGGCGCAACAGGCTAGTGCGGGAAAATTTCCAGACCCAAACGATGACCCACCGTCACGGCAAGGATTCTGTTGATCACTTCAAGCCTTACGATGAACAACGCCAGATAGAGGCGAACCGGGCGCCCCCTCGGTCCATCTACGGATCCAGAGGGCATGCACCAGACGGGCTCGACGGCTATGAAGCCTGGATGGACAGGAATAGTCGAGCCCGGGACCAAGCGTACACACAGATATCCCCCGATGTCCGACGCGAAACTGCTCGGTTCTGAGGTCCCGCTGCTACTTGTGAGCTGCGTTGGTAATTCCCTGAAGAGGAAGGGAGATGCAGTATAGTAGAGATAAGTATTTCCCTCAGTTATGAAACCAAGGTTATCAATCCAGTAGGAGAATCACGCAACACCTCGTTAACAGTACCTGCACACAAAACAACAAATCCTTGCACCCAACACAAACGAGGGGTTGTCAATCCCTCAGCGGTTAATTGCAAGATTAAATTGTATGGTGATAGATAGATAGATTGAACTAAAATATAAAATAAAATAAATAAAGTAAAAGTGCAGCAAGGTATTTTTAGGATTTTTAATATATGATAGAAGTAGACCCGGGGGCCATAGTTTTCACTAGAGGCTTCTCTCATGAAAATAGCATACGGTGGGTGAACAAATTACTGTTGGGCAATTGATAGAAAAGCAAATAATCATGACGATATCCAAGGCAATGATCATTGATATAGGCATCACGTCCGAGACAAGTAGACCGACTCCTGCCTGCATCTACTACTATTACTCCACACATCGACCGCTATCCAGCATGCATCTAGTGTATTAAGTCCATAAAGAACGGAGTAACGCCTTAAGCAAGATGACATGATGTAGACAAAGTAAACTCACGCATGAATAAGCCCCATCTTTTTACCCTTAATAGCAACGATACATACGTGTCATGCCCCTTTCTGTCACTGGGATTGAGCACCGCAAGATCGAACCCATTACAAAGCACCTCTCCCATTGCAAGATAAATCAATCTAGTTGGCCAAAACAAATCAATAGATCGGAGAGAAATACGAAGCTATAATAATCATGCATAAAAGAGTTCAGAGAAGACTCAAATAATATTCATGGATAATCTGATCATAAACTCACAATTCATCAGATTCCAACAAACACACCGCAAAAAGTGATTACATCGGATAGAACTCCAAGAACATCGAGGAGAACATTTTATTGAAGATTAAAAAGAGAGAAGAAGCCATCTAGCTACTAACCATGGACCCGAAGGTTTGTGGTAAACTACTCATGCATCATCGAAAGGGCAGCAAGGTTGATGTAGAGCCCCTCCGTGATCGACCCCCCCCCCTCCGACGGAGTACCGGAAAAGGCCTCCAGATGGGATCTCTCGAGAACAGAAACTTGCGGCGGCGGAAAAAGTATTTCGTGGACTCCTCTGTTGGTTTCCCAATTTTTGAGAATTTATAGTGGTGGAATTAGGTCAAAAGGGGCAGAGGTGGGCCCACGAGGCACCAGGGCGCGCCTGCCCCCCCAGGCGCGCTCTGGTGGCTCGTGGCCACCTCCTCTGGCTTCTGGCCTCCTCCCGAAGCTTCTAGTGTCTCTTATGTCCAGAAAAAAATCTCCAAAAAGTTTCGTGGCATTTGGACTTCGTTTGGTACTGATATTCTGGAAAACCAAAAACAGGCAAAAAAACAGCAATTGGCACTGGGCACTAAGTTAATAGGTTAGTCCCAAAAAATGATATATAATTGCTGTAAATGTATATAAAAGCATCCAAGATTGATACTATAATAGCATGGAACAATCAAAAATTGTAGATACGTTGGAGACGTATCAAGCATCCCCAAGCTTAATTCCTGCTCGTCCTCGAGTAGGTAAATGATAAAAACAGAATTTTTGATGTGGAATGCTACCTATCATATTCATCATATACTCTTTTCTTTATAGCATGGATATTTGGACTTGAATGATTCAAAGCAATAGTCTATAGTTTGACATGAAGATATAAATACTCAAGCATACTAACAAGCAACCATGTCTTTCAAAATATCAACGCTAAAGAAAGTTATCCCTAGCCCATTATGCTCAATCATTGATCCATTCATGAAACACACTCAATATTAGCTACACACAATGCACAAGTATGACAATAGTGCTCTCTAGTTGGTGCTTTGTAAGAGAAGATGGAGACTCAAAATAAAAATAAAAATTGCATAAAAGTAAATAGATAGGCCCTTCGCAGAGGGAAGCAGAGATTTGCAAATGTGCCAGAGCTCAAAGTTTAAATTAGATAGATAAAAATATTTTGAGAGGCATGCTTTTCCTGTCAATGAAAACGACCGAGAATTCCCAATATCTTCCATGCTAGACACATCATAGGCGGTTCCCAAACAGAAAATAAAGTTTATTTCCTTTCCACCATTCTTTCTCAATCCATGGCTAGCCGTATCCACGGGTGCCCTCCATACCAACACTTTCCAAGGAATTTTGTTGTTATTAATTTTTGATTTCATTGTGGGACTGGGCATCCCTATTACCAGCAACTCTCTCGTGCAATGACAAGTGAATAAACACTCATCGTGAGAATAACACACCTAGCATGGAAAATATTGGCCACCCCCTGCTGCTTCATGAGCGGTACGGGCACACAAAACGGAAAATTATTTTGAAAATTAGAGTTGGCACATGCAAATTTACTTGGAACGGCATGTAAATACCGCATATAGGTAGATATGGTGGACTCATTTGACACAACTTGGGTTTAAGGAGTTTGGATGCACAAGCAATATTCCCGCTTAGTACAAATGAAGGCTAGCAAATAGATTGAGAAGCGACCAATCAAAAAGCGAAAACGGTCAAAAACATGCATTGAACATAACTAACAGCGAATAATGCACCATAAGTAGGATATAATTTCTTTGCATAACTATTTACTTAATGTGCATGCATAGGGAATCACAAACCTTAACACTAATATTCTTACTAAATCACAATTACTCACTAACATGACTCACATATTATCATCTCCATATCGCAAAACTATTGCAAGGAATCACACTTATCATATGCAATGATCTTTATGAAAGTTTTTATTATATCCCTCTTAAATATTCATCACTTTGGGACCAAATTCATATCTTGTGCAAATTACCATTACTATTATCAACTCTCAAAAAGATATAAGTGAAGCATGAGAGTGCAAATATTTCTTCAAAATTTTAGTCTTATCAACTCTCAAAATAATATAAGTGAGGCATGAGAGTTTAAATATTTCTTAAAAATAAAGCCACCGCCGTGCTAAAAAATATTTAAGTGAAGCACTAGAGCAACTGCCTAGCTCAAAAAATTTAAGTGAAGCACATAGAGTATTCTAACAAATTATGATGAACATGTGGCTCTCCCAAATTGGTGTGTCTAGCAAAGATGATTGTGACAAACTAAAAAGCGAACAAAGCAAGGACTCATATAATACACGACGCTCCAAGCAAAACACATATCATGTGACGAATAAAAATATAGCTCCAAGTAAAATTACCGATGGTTGGTAGAAGAAAGAGGGGATGCCTTCCGGGGCATCCCCAAGCTTAGACGCTTGAGTCTTCCTTGAATATTACCTTGGGGTGCCTTGGGCATCCCCAAGCTTAGGCTCTTGCCACTCCTTATTCCTTCATCCATCGTGATCTCACCCAAAATTTGAAAACTTCAATCACACAAAACTCAACAAAACCTTCGTGAGATCCGTTAATATAACAAAATAAATCACTACTTTAAGTACTGTTGCAAACCCATTCATATTTTATTTTTGCATTATACCTACTGTATTCTAACTTCTCCATGGCTTATACCCCCCGATACAATCCATAGTTTCATCAAAACAAGCAAGCATTGCATCAAAAACAGAATCTGTCAAAAGCAGAACAGTCTGCAGAGATCTATTTAAAAGCCATACTTCTGTAACTCCAAAAATTCTGAAAAATGAGGACAACGTGGTAAATTCATATGCCAATACTGTGTAAAAATTTCAGATTTTTCTGACGCTTGAGTACAGAACTAAAATTCCATCACTGGACGCAAAACTTTCTGTTTTCCAAACAGCATCAATTATACTATCTCCCAAATCATCCCAAAGGCATTACTTGGCACAAACACTAATTAAAACATAAAAACTCAATCATAACAGTAGCATAATTTCTAAAACACACAAGAACAGAAACAAAAAGTAAAAATTTATTTTATTCATTGTGTTGCCTCCCAACAAGCGCTATTGTTTTATGCCCCTAGCTAGGCATAATGCATAGTTTCAAGTATTGTCATCTTTCAAGTTGATTCCATAAGTAGCCCTCATAATTGATTCATATGGTGCCCTAATTTTCTTCCTAGGGAAATGTTCCATACCCTTCTTTAATGGAAACTGAAATTTTATATTACCTTCTTTCATGTCAATATCGGCACCTATGGTTCGTAAGAACGGTCTACCAAGTATTATGGGGCAAGAAGGATTGCATTCAATGTCAAGTACAATAAAATCAATGGGCACATAGTTCCTATTTGCAAGAATAAGAACATCATTAATTCTACCCAAAGGCTTTTTAATAATGGAATCTGCAGGATGCAAATTAAGAGAATATTCTTCTATATTGGTAAAACCTAGCACATCACATAGAGATTTTGGAATTGTGGAAACGCTAGCACCCAAATCACATAAAGCATTGCACTCATAATTTTTGATTTTAACTTTAATGGTGGGTTCCCACTCATCATATAATTTTCTAGGAATTGAAATTTCTAGTTCTAGCTTTTCTTCTAATGCTTTCATCATTGCTTCTACGATGTGTTTAGTAAAAGCCTTATTTTGTTCATAAGCGTTGGGTGAATTTAGCATGGATTGTAACAAAGAAATACATTCAATCAAGGAAAAATTATCATAATTAAAATCTTTATAATCCAAGAGAGTGGGCACATCGCTAGTTAAAGTTTTTACCTCTCCAAACCCACTTTTATCAATTTTTTCATTAAGATTTTCACCCTCCGAATTATGGGAACGCCTTCTAGCTAAAGTTGACTCTTCTTCATTCCCCTTTTCATCAAGTTTTATATTTCTAAACAAAGAATCAATAGATGAAACACCAATCATTTTAATATCCTCATCATTACTACGATAGAAACCGGGAGGAATCGCTTTTTCTAAAAATTCTCGTTTAGCTTTTAGCATGGCGGTTCTTTTCTTACTCTCATCCATGGAGACATATAAGGCTTTAATTGATTCATTAATATCAATTTTGGGTGGCAAAATTTTAGTCTTAAGATTTTCCACATCATGAATAATTCTATCAATGCTCCTAGACATATCATCAAGTTTACTTAATTTTTCTTCTATCGTAGTGTTGAAAACTTTTTGAGAATTTATAAATTCTTTAATATTACTTTCAAGATCAGAGGGCATCCTATTATTATTATTATAAGGATTACCAAAGGAATTTCCATAATTATTAGAGGAATTTCCAGGAAAGGGTCTAGGATTAAAATTACCTCTATAAGCATTACTATTAAAATTGTTCCGCGAGGCAAAATTCACATCTACGGGATCATTATTTTTCTCAATCAAGGTGGATAAAGGCACATCATTAGGATCAATAGAAGTATTTTTGCTAGCAACCAATTTCATAAGCGCATCAACTTTATCACTCAACGTACTAATTTCTTCAACAAAATTCACTTTTTTACTAGTAGGAACTCTTTTAGTATGCCATTGTGAATAATTTGCCATAATATTATCAAGCAATTTAGTAGCTTCTCCCAATGTAATCTCCATAAAAGTACCACCCGCGGCGGAGTCTAAAAGATTCCTAGAAACAAAATTCAATCCCGCATAATTTTTTTGTATGATCATCCATAAATTTAAACCGTGAGTAGGACAATTTCTTATCATTAATTTCATCCTTTCCCAAGATTGGGCAACATGTTCATGATCAAGTTGCTTAAAATTAATAATTTGATTTCTAAGGGAAATAATTTTCGCGGGAGGAAAATACTTGGTAATAAAAGCATGTTTACACCTATCCCAAGAATCGATACTATTTCGTGGTAAAGATGAAAACCAAAATTTTGCACGATCCCGCAACGAGAATGGAAATAATTTTAATTTCACAATATCATTATCCACATCTTTTTTCTTTTGCATATCACACAATTCTACGAAAGTGTTAAGATGGGATGCGGCATCTTCATTAGGACTACCAGAAAATTGGTCTTTCATAACAAGATTTAGCAAAGCGGCATTAATATCACAAGTCTCCGCACTAGCGGCGGGATGAGCAATTTGAGTACTAATAAAATCATTATTATTAGTATTGGAAAAATCACACAATTTTGTATTTTCTTGAGACATCGTGGCTACGCAAACAAGATAACAAGCAAGCAAACAAGAAAAAGGCAAACAGAAAATATTTTTGTATTTTTGTAAAAACTTTTTAGAAGTGGGGGAGATGAAAACGAGAGGAAAAGGCAAATAAAATAAATGCAAGTAGATGAAAGTTTTATGCGTAGGTACTTGATAGATGTTGATGATGTCTCCCCGGCAATGGCGCCAGAAATTCTTCCTGCTACTTGTGAGCTGCGTTGGTAATTCCCTGAAGAGGAAGGGAGATGCAGTACAATAGAGATAAGTATTTCCCTTAGTTATGAAACCAAGGTTATCAATCCAGTAGGAGAATCACGCAACACCTCGTTAACAGTACCTGCACACAAAACAACAAATCCTTGCACCCAACGCAAACGAGGGGTTGTCAATCCCTCGGCGGTTAATTGCAAGATTAAATTGTATGGTGATAGATAGATAGATTGAACTAAAATATAAAATAAAATAAATAAAGTAAAAGTGCAGCAAGGTATTTTTAGGATTTTTAATATATGATAGAAGTAGACCCGGGGGCCATAGTTTTCACTAGAGGCTTCTCTCATGAAAATAGCATACGGTGGGTGAACAAATTACTGTTGGGCAATTGATAGAAAAGCAAATAATCATGACGATATCCAAGGCAATGATCATTGATATAGGCATCACGTCCGAGACAAGTAGACCGACTCTTGCCCGCATCTACTACTATTACTCCACACATTGACCGCTATCCAGCATGCATCTAGTGTATTAAGTCCATAAAGAACGGAGTAACGCCTTAAGCAAGATGACATGATGTAGACAAAGTAAACTCACGCATGTATAAACCCCATCTTTTTACCCTTAATAGCAATGATACATACGTCTCATGTCCCTTTCTGTCACTGGGATTGAGCACCGCAAGATCGAACCCATTACAAAGCACCTCTCCCATTGCAAGATAAATCAATCTAGTTGGCCAAACCAAATCAATAGATCGGAGAGAAATACGAAGCTATAATAATCATGCATAAAAGAGTTCAGAGAAGACTCAAATAATATTCATGGATAATCTGATCATAAACTCACAATTCATCGGATCCCAACAAACACATCGCAAAAAGTGATTACATCGGATAGAACTCTAAGAACATCGAGGAGAACATTGTATTGAAGATCAAAAAGAGAGAAGAAGCCATCTAGCTACTAACTATGGACCCGAAGGTCTGTGGTAAACTATTCACGCATCATCGGAACGGCAGCAAGGTTGATGTAGAGCCCCTCCGTGATCGATCCCCCCTCCGGCGGAGTACCGAAAAAGGCCTCCAGATGGGATCTCTCGAGAACAGAAACTTGCGGCGGTGGAAAAAGTATTTCATGGACTCCTCTGTTGGTTTCCCGATTTTTGAGAATTTATAGCGGTGGAATTAGGTCAAAAGGGGCAGAGGTGAGCCCACGAGGCACCAGGGCGCGCCTGCCCCCCCCCCCCCAGGCGCGCCCTAGTGGCTCGAGGCCACCTCCTCTGGCTTCTGGCCTCCTCCCGAAGCTTCTAGTGTCTCTTATGTCCAGAAAAAAATCTCCAAAAAGTTTCGTGGCATTTGGACTTTGTTTGGTACTGATATTTTGGAAAACCAAAAACAGGCAAAAAACAGCAACTGGCACTGGGCACTAAGTTAATAGGTTAGTCCCAAAAAATGATATATAATTGCTGTAAATGTATATAAAAACATCCAAGATTGATATTATAATAGCATGGAACAATCAAAAATTATAGATATGTTGGAGACGTATCACCCGCCCACCCGATCTGTTTTATAAACAGGGTAATGGAACATCAGTTCCTGGACGGGTTCAAGCCCATCAACATCAAGTCATACGATGGCACTACTGACCCAGCGGTGTGGATCGAAGATTTCCTTCTCCAAATCCACATGGCCAATGGAGACGACCTCCACACTATCAAATATTTACCGCTCAAGCTAAAGGGGCTGGCGAGGCATTGTCTAAACAGCCTACCTCCTCATTCCATCGGGAGCTGGGAAGCACTCGAGGACGCCTTCAGGGCAAACTTTCAAGGCACTTATGTCCGACCTCCAGATGCCGACGACCTCAGCCATGTCATTCAGCAGCCCGACGAGTCGGCAAGGAAATTCTGGAACAGGTTCTTAACTAAAAAGAACCAAATTGTAGACTGCCCCGACGCCGAGGCGATCGCTGCCTTCCCGCACAGCATTCGAGACGAATAGCTTGTGCGCCAGCTCGGGCAAGACAAGCCGAGGACCATGGCAGCCCTCACCTCGCTTATGACCCGCTTTTGCGCGGGAGAGGATAGTTGGCTGGCCCGCAGCACTCACAATGGCGAGGCAGGCATCTCGGAAGCCCATGACGCCAATGGCAAGCCCAGGCGCAACAAGAATAAGCACAGGCATAAAAATGGCGGGAGCGATACCGAGGATGCCGCAGTAAATGCAGGGTCCAACGGACCTAGATCCGGGCAGAAAAAGAAGCCCTTTAAAGGGAACAAAGACGGACCCAGCCAGCTAGATAAGATCCTCGACAGGCCATGCTAGATCCATGGCACCCCGGATAAACCAGCAACCCACACCAACCGGAACTGCTGTGTCTTCAAGCAGGCCGGAAAGCTGACGACGGAGGGCCAAAATAAAGCCCAACCTCATAGCGAAGACGAGGATGAACCGCGGCGTCACAGTAATGGAGGCCAGAAATAGTTTCCTCATGAGGTGAAAGACGTGAACATGATCTACGTCACCCACATCCCTAAAAAGGAGAGGAAACGAGCACTTAAAGAAATTTACGCCCTAGATCCTGTCGCCCCAACATTCAACCCGTGGTCTGCTTACCCGATCACATTTGACAAACATGATCATCCGACCAGCATACGCCATGGCGGATCGGCTGCTTTGGTCTTGGATCCAATCGTTGACGGATTCCACCTAACGCGTGTCCTGATGGAAGGAGGTAGCTGCCTCAATTTAATCTATGCGGATACAATCAGAAAGATGGGCATAGACTCATATCGGATCAACGCCAGCAGCACCACCTTTAAAGGTGTCATTCCAGGTGTCGAAGCTCGCTGCACGGGAATAGTGACGCTGGAGGTAGTCTTCGGATCACCCGAGAACTTCCGGAGCGAAGAGTTAATCTTTGATATCGTCCCTTTTCGGAGCGGATACCACGCGCTGCTTGGGCGCACCGCATTTGCTCGCTTTAACGCAGTCCCGCATTACGCATACTTAAATATGAAGATGCCAGGACCTAACGGTGTCATTACAGTCAATGGTAACACCGAATGCTCCCTCCGAACAGAGGAGCAGACTGCGGCTTTTGCAGCCGAGGTACAAGCAACCGAGGAGGCAGCTCGTGCAACTAAACACATGCCCGGCTCATCAAAGCGCACACGGGCTGCAAAGGCCGACCTCGGTCAGGCATCCGCTCACCCCAAATAGGGGCACGGGCTCCTCGTTCGCCTCCCCTTGGAAGGGCATTATGTCCCTAGGGTGCATAACTTCGCCCTAAAAATTCCATGGGCGGCCGAGGAGCCGAAGCAAATGAGACGTCATTGTCGGCTCTACCGAACAGCGACGCACCTCGGACCTACACACCAAGGGCGCTGTAAAAGGCCCAAACAGCAGTGGCATGTCTGACGGTGTCCTGGACTAGGGGGTACTCACCACATTGTCTCCCGACAAGGTGGGTTGAGCCGAGGACCCCCATGGTGGTTCACTCATGGGCCACTTCGGGCAGCCCATGACGCATACACGGAAGGCTCCACAAGACTTGGCGCACAAGACAAGGACTCTTCTAAAATCCTAGGCCTCCGGTGCATTATATAAACCGAGACTAGGCTAGTCAATAGAACATCTCATATTCATTAGAACAATCTCGTGGTAGATACATGTACTCTGTACTACATCCCATATGAATACAATCAAAAGCAGGACGTAGGGTATTATCTCTTCGAGAGAGCCCGAACCTGTGTAAAATCCCGTGTCCATGTTACCATCGCTCCAAGACGCCTAGCTTAGGACCCGTACTACGAGATATGCCGGATTTAGAACCGACATTGGTGCTTTCATTGAGAGCCTGCTAGCAGTCACCGCGGTGCAATGGGAATTCGGATCGTCTCCGGCGCGATCTACGCGTCGGAACCGAGCTTTATTGTCGATGTCGGCATCTTCGTCGCCGGCTCGACTGGTCACCTCGGCTGGACCGAGGACTGCGCTCCACGTCGGATCATCAAGATCGGACGGATACTTTCATCATCATCAACTCTGATCTATATCAAGATCATGGGGGAATCATCCATGGAGCTCGGGGGCTCGACGTTAACATCGTCTTCAGGCGACGGTGCAGTTTTTCTGGACAGCAGATTCGTGTTCGTCGTCCCCGCCTCCTCGAGCGTCACTTTGATGATTGCTTTGGTGGAATTGTGCGGAATTGAGTCTAGAACAACCCTGTAAAATTTCATCGTGTTCCGATGGAGGAATCTCTGTCAATCTCCGATATACCGTAGCCCTGTCGAATCTGAACGGGAATCTGGACGAGTTTGGGGCGAGGAGTCCAGCAGTCAGCTCAGATGTCCTTTGGAAGATCCAACCGTTCATCGGCTGCGGAATTCCCATATCGATCACCCCTCAAAATTTTAGCTCGATCCGACCGTTCAAACTCCGTGACGAGTCTGAGGAGTGCATCAATTTTCGGATATGTTTCCTGCACGAAAACGAATCCGACCTGAATTCATCTTTTTTCATGAACGGGATATTGGACATCCTTTTTGAAGTAAATTTTTTCTAGGGTATTGTGTATTGTTCTCAAACACGTGCCTACAAAGTTTGAATATTTTCCGAGGCGATCTCCACTGTCGCGCCGATGCCAAATCAGCTCGACCACGTTGCTCCACGGCTACTGACCCGCGCCAGCATTGACTGCGTCGTCGCTCCATCGAGCCGACGACAAACCACCTCGGATCATCACCTCGGCGAGCTAACCAAGAGTTCGGCATCGGGAAGGGCAAATAATCATCAAGACAAGACCGTCGCCCTACGGATTGTACGGGTCGGGTGCGCCAACATCGATTGCGTCGTCGCTCTATCGAGTCGACGACAAACCACCTCGGATCATCACCTCGGCGAGCCAACCAAGAGTTCGGCATCGGGAAGGACACATAATCATCAAGACAAGATCGTCGCCCTACGGATTGTACGGGTCGGGTGCGCCAGCATCGCCGCGCGGTCACTTCTCAAGCCGGCATTGACCGCGTCACAAGTTCCGACATGCGTCGGCATCGCCGCGCCGTTGCTTCTTCAAGCCGATGTCCACCACACCGACCTGCTTCGACACCTCGGCTGGCATGGGGGCTGCAACGTCACCTTACTGACCTGCTCCATCACCTCGGCTAGACCGGGGGCTTCGCCATCTCTTCATCAACCAACTTCGGGGACTTCGTCGTCACCAGCCGGCTAGATTCGTCACCTCGGCTGGACCGGGGGCTTCGCCTCACCACATCAACCATGCTGCATCGCCACTTCATCAAGCCGAGCTCTTCGCTCGGGCACCTCGAAACCGGCTTGGGGGCTGGGACCTCGGCCAACCGAGGACTACGCGCCGGATCTGTCAGAGATCAATGGGCGTCTTCGTCCCGCCACGAGCCCGGATCGTGTCATCAACACCGAGCACATTAACCAGCTAAGTCGCTTTCATGCTCAAATTTTTTAATTTACATTTTTGTTCGGTCCGACCAAGCATTATATTTGTGTTAAACAAAAAGTTGTTTGTTAAAAACTTTGTTTGTCAAAAACGCCGTTTGTTAAAAACACCTCCTTTACCCATGTTAACTGGGGGCTCTTAAATTTATATGAGCCATTTTATAATAAGTGTTTTCTTCTTGATCGTTGCAAAGTTTTTTTCTACTACTCCTTTTTCCGACGTGAGTGTGTGGTCAATAGCCGGATAGCCTAGTTTCTCTCTAAAGCCACTCGAGTTTAGTTCGCTAAACTGGCCTGAGAAGCACTCCGCCTTCGGGATAGGAGGTTGAAGCCGAAGGCTGACCCACTTGAAGTCTGGAGATCGGATGTATCATGTTAAAGCACGACGGAAGCACAAACTAATTTTAAGACCAATTTTTGGATTGGCACCAAAAAACTTGATTTAGTTCGAACGTAAAGTTTTTCCTAAAGTTTTTTGGGTTTCCGAGCTTATGGCACCTTTAACCTATTTGTATGTTTTCCTTTCAGGAGGCAGGACATCCTCTCGATCGAGGTGTTTTGCGTGATGGTTTTTCTCAGGAAATATTTTCCGACCCGCAGTTCGGCATCGTTCCTGCCGAGCTGCACCTCGGCGTTTTCAAAACGTACATGATAGTTGAACTAGTTCCCGAGGAGATACGATCCTAGGGTCGGCGATATTGCCCAACCCAAGTCTCGGGGGCTACTGCATTGACGATTCAATGCAGTTAATTTAAAAGTGCCGAATAGTTTCCGACGAGATTACGATCCTTAGGTTGGTCGGCCACACCCAGCCTGAGTCTCGGGAACTATGCACACCGCGTTTCTGTTTTTAAGTATGCTGTCGAGCTAGGAATTGATCCTCAGGCCGATTTCGCGAATCGACCTGAGTCTCAGGGGCTACTGGGATCAGCGGTTTTGTTATATCCTTCAGGCGCATCCCGGATTTTAGGCTGGCACACACCTTGAGGGCTACTAGTTATACATCTCGGCAAAGAATAAATTGCACCAATCCGCAAAAAATCTGCCCAAGACCGAGGTGGTGCACCACCTCGGAAGCAGTCCGGCATAAAGCTCGGCTGCGAGTGGCTGGCTCCATAGAGAACTTTTTCGGCGTTAAGCTCGGCTAACCTCCTTCAAAAAAATTCAAGGCCGAGGTATTCTAAGATACCTCGGATGCAGTCCGGCGTTGGAGCTCGGCTGCAAGAAGACACCTCGGATGCAGTCCGGTGCTGGAGCTCAGATGCAAAGAGGACACCGCCACGCTGGAAACACTTCGAACCCGAGGTGTGGCGTAAAAAATAACAAGGCATCGATAAAGGCCGAGAACTTAAAGGACTCCTCGGATACCCGACGTATGAACTCTTCGGATACACCTCGGCGATCCTCAAGATCGGAGATGGGAAGATTTGTTGAACCAGTTTTCAAGACCGACGATCGAAGACGAAGAACAGTTCGGAAGAATCGAGGAGTGTCCCCAACTTGAAGACCGGTTCAGGGGGCTACTGACGGTGTCCTAGACTAGGGGGTACTCACCACATCGTCTCCCGACCAGGTGGGTTGAGCCGAGGACCCCCATGGCGGTTCACTCATGGGCCACTTCGGGCAGCCCATGACGCATACACGGAAGGCTCCACAAGACTTGGCGCACAAGACAAGGACTCTTCTAAAACCCTAGGCCTCCGGTGCATTATATAAACCGAGGCTAGGCTAGTCAATAGAACATCTCATATTCATTAGAACAATCTCGTGGTAGATACATGTACTCTATACTACACCCCATATGAATACAATCAAAAGCAGGACATAGGGTATTATCTCTTCAAGAGAGCCCGAACCTGGGTAAAATCCCGTGTCCATGTTACCATCGCTCCAAGACGCCTAGCTTAGGACCCCTACTACGAGATATGCTGGATTTAGAACCGACAATGTCCATATGGCTTAAACCATCTAAACGGCAGTTGCACACCTTTTTCAAGGACTCGACCGATGAAAGCATCAAGCAAACGAACGGCCGAGGTTGCATACAGCCCATACCCACTTCGCTATCAACGAAGACGAGCTGGTCAACAACACGGAAACGCAGACGTGCGATAGGGAGGGACTCGGGCTACTAAACCCGACAACATGTCCGCCCTGTTTTTACTCCTGTTCTTTCTTTCTTTCTTTTCGATTGTATCTTTTGTGAACCTCTTTTGTCAAAGCTCGGCATGTACGGCTTGACCACATAAAGTAAAGAAAGTGCCCCCTCGAGGTCATTGCGCATTTCCTTATCTACCGCCTTTGAGCCAAAAGTATATTTTCACGATACAACTGTCATTTATATTGCCAAGGGCTTAGCTTTTAATCTCATGCCCCCACTACAAGTCCGATGTATATATTCGGCGTCTTGGATGTTGCGTTATATGCATCAGTTTCAAACCTCGATTTTGGTTAGTAGTTGGGTTGCCCGGCTCCTATGCTTACCCCTACGTTTCCGATCAATTCGGCTAAGGGTGTAAAGGGAGAACCACTGCGATTGCGTTGTCAGCTCAAATGACAAAGCGCCTCTGTGGAGAAAGCCGAAAACTGACTGTCTTGGTAAGCGTAAATTGGTCGGCCATCAGATGACAGCATCAAGCAATGTATCGTTCGAGATCACCCATGTTAAACGAAGGGCTCTTTATCAAATTAGCCGAAGTGGTTAGCGACATCAACCCCGGCTACGCAGCCGGCCACTTCACATACCGGGGGCTAGTCAGCAGCCCTCACAGTCAAGCTCCTATGACTAAGTGAAAGTTATAAAACCGCTATAGTCTGATTGCCTCGTTTCTATGTGCATGGACCGCCTTCGGGAACCGAGACGTCGGCTAAGGGTCATGATTGCCTAAGGAACACCCTCTGTATACTGTACAAAGGGGTTGAAGCCGACGACTGGTCACTTTCAATTTAATACGGTCACACATGAGTCAAAAAAATAAAAAGCACACAATAAAATGTCAGAATATAAAGCCGCATTCATTTCAAACAAAAGGAAGTTTTTTACATTCCACTACACTTCGGCATTCCGAAGTACTATCTAAAAATACATAGTGTCCTTAGGACACTCGGCCTCGGTGATTCGGGCTCCTTCCATCACCGGGGCCAGGTACTGCTCCACGGTCTGGGTCTTCCCTTCGGAGGCCCGGCGGCCACGACCGCCGCTTCAACGCGCAGATAGTGCGTCCTCACGCGGGCGTACGCCCGCTGGGCACCCTCCAGGCACGCGGAACGCTTCCAGCGTGCCACTTGGGGGACGGCCTCCTGCAGCTGGGCGAAGAACCCGAAGAAGCTGGTCGGCAATGCCTCCGTGGGCCAAAGGTTGATGTAGAGGTCTTGAAGCACTGGCTTCGCCACGCGGAGGAGCTCCATCAACTGCTTCATCTGATGATTCAGCAGTTCCGGATGCGAGGGCACCTGGAATTGTTGCCAGAACACCCTCTCTGTGGTATGGCCCTCCCACACGCTGTAGTAGCGGCCGGCATCCGCCGCACTCCTCGGGAGATCCGCGAAGGCCTCTGCGGATTGCCATAGCTGGGTGAGCTCGACGAACCCCTTGCGGCCGGAAACACACTGAAGTAGAAATGGCTTACCCGCAGCAATCTGCTTCACTTGCTGAAGCACTTCGCGGTCTGCCCGGGCCTGGGTCTGGACCTCGGTGTGTGCCAGGCGCTGCTTCTCAAGCTCGGCGCTCGCCCCCTTTTCCTTGTTCTGAAGGGCGTCGCGCTCCTGGTACATGCCCTTCAGGGTCTCCTCCACTTCCAGGACCTGTGCCTGGTCCTTGTCCCTAGCCACCTTTTCGGCGGCTAGATCCTCCTCGGCCTTGGCGTGCACAGCTCTTTGCTGCTCGGCCTCTTGCCGAGCTTTCGCCAGCTCGGCCTTGAGCATCTCAAGCTCTGCCGTAGCAGCTGTCATGTAAAACAGCTCGGCGTCACCATTTAAAATTTGTAAGAGCATTTTCAAAGTAAATTTGATGCCCTTGAAACTTCTTGAAGTTTACCTTGAGATAGCTCGATCTGCTTCTCCATCAGATCGAGGTCCTCCTCGGACCTCCTGAGCTTCCGGTTCATCTCCGCTATCTCCTCAGAAGCGGAGTTCAGAGCTGAGGTCCATACCTGCAAGCATACACTCACGCCTTAGTCCCCGTTTTCGACTTCAATCCTCTGGTCAGCCCCTTTTGAAGGCCGACCAGAGTCTTGGGGGCTACTGGATTAGCGCCCAATGTTCTTATGCTTCGACCCCAAAGCCAATTTCTTAAAACCATCTTTGGGCTCAGAGGCTACTGGCTGGTTACACTCTTACAAGTGCTACACTACGATTTAAGCAAAAGCCTTCGAACAAAAGCCCGCTTTCCCAAACAATTCTAAGCATGGAGGTTATTCGTAATACAAATATAAAGAAGCATACCTCGAAGCTCTTGACGAGGCACTTGAAGACCTCATGCATTCCGGCCTCTACAAACTGTAAGCCTTGCAGCGCCGTGCCGATCAAGGCGCGGTCTCTTCTGTGATGGAGGAGCCCGTTAGGGCTACCTCCATCTCCTCGGCCCATCCCACAGCAGCCCGCCCTGGAGCGAGAGGCGGGGGCGGTGCAACCTTAGAACCCACCACCGAGGTGCTGGGCACGAGGGTCTCCAGTAGTGGCGTTGGTGCCGGAGATCATTCAGGCTGGTCCGATGTCTGGCCTAGCCCTTCCTTGGGGAC
The DNA here is from genome assembly GCA_039707655.1 of Elymus sibiricus. Taxonomy (NCBI): domain Eukaryota; kingdom Viridiplantae; phylum Streptophyta; class Magnoliopsida; order Poales; family Poaceae; genus Elymus; species Elymus sibiricus. The sequence continues at coordinate 294,137,033 of CM077664.1, forward strand.
CTCGGGAACTGCCTCCCCTTGGCCCTGTGTGGCCGAAGTGTCAACCTCGGCCCCCATTGTGTTGACTGGGGGGCCGGACTGGATGTCACTTCCCCCAGCCCCTCGAGAGCTGGGGGAGTCTGGGCGCGCTCGGGCGTCCCGCTGTCTGACGGAGGCAGCCCGCTTGAAGTGTCGCCGCTGAGGCGTGCCTTGGGCGGGCTGGTAAAATACCTTTATAAGTTTCATTTTATGAACGGGTTTTTGAAGCCCAAATTTGGTCGCAATGACGTACCTCCAGGATGCCGCCGGCTTCTCACTCCCCATCTCGAGGAGGAAGTCCTCGTCCGACTCGTCAGAGAAGCTGGCCTTCTCCGGCAGGACAGGATCAGCGGAGGCCTTACGCGGCCTCTTCAGGCCTCCTGGCCCCGCCTCCTCCTTGACGCCCTCGAACGCCGCCCTCTTCCCCTTGATGGAAGGGTTTCCTTCCCCTGCGACCTCCTCCACTTCATCCTCATGGGTGGGGGAGGCATGGGTTTCCTCGGATCGGGTGACCGAAGTCTCCCGTGCTCGGAGGCCCGCCCGGCCCCTCGGAGGTTTCGACTCCTTGGGGACCACCACGTGCGGCTCCTCAGTTAAGAGGGCTGTGAGTTGGGGAGTCCTCTCCCCCTCTGGCAGTGGCGCCGGGCACAGCATTCGCTGCGCCTTGGGGATCCACTTCTGCAAATATACAATCGATTGGTCAGCCGAAGTTAATGAGGTTCAAAGAAACACGGAGTGTAGAGCTGTGTATTGAAAATTACCTCGGGCGCGTCGAGTGCGGTTTCGAAGCCGAGGTCTCTCCCGGTCGGGAACCCATTGATAACCCACAAGTATAGGGGATCACAACAGTTTTCGCGGGTATTATTTCACCCAAATTTATTGATTCGACACAAGGGGAGCCAAAGAATATTTGTGAGTATTAGCAGTTGAGTTGTCAATTCAACCACACCTAGAGAACTAAATATCTGCAGCAAAGTGTTTAGTAGCACAGTAGTATGATAGTTTCAGTAGCAATAGTAACAGGAACAGTAATAGTAGCAGTTTTGTAGTGATTGTAATAGCAGCATCAACGAAAGTAACTTAGCAAAGATCAATATGCGAAAAGCGTAGGCATTGGATCAGTGATGGATAATTATGTTGGATGACATTCATCATATAACAATCACAACCTAGGGCGATACACAATAACTCCAATTCATCAATGTAATGTAGGCATGTATTCCATATATAGTCATACGTGTTTATAGTAAGAACTTGCATGCCATCTTTTGTCCTACCCTCCCGTGGCAGCGGGGTCCATAAGGAAATCTAAGGGATATTAAGGCCTCCTTTTAATAGAGAACCGGAACAAAGCATTAACACTTAGTGAATACATGAACTCCTCAAACTACGGTAATCACCGGAAAGAATCCCAATTATTGTCACCTTGGGGTATGCGGATCATAACACGTAATAGGTGCATATAACTTGCAAGATAGGATCAAGAACACAAATATATTCATGAAAACATAGAGGGTTCAGATATGAAATCATGGCACTCGGGCCCTAGTGAGAAGCATTAAGCATAGCAAAGTCATAGCAACATCAATCTCAGAACATAGTGGATACTAGGGATCAAAGCCCTAACAAATTGACTCGATTACATGATAAATCTCATCCAACCCATCACCATCCAGCCAGCTGCTACTTGTAGTCTGCGTTGGTATTTCCCCGAAGAGGAGAGGATGATGCAGTACAGTAGAGATAAGCATTTCCCTCAGTTAAGAACCAAGGTTATCAATCCAGTAGGAGAACCAAGCAAAATTCCGTTAAGCGCACCTGCACACACAAGAGTAAACACTTGCACCCAACGCAAATAAGAGGGTTGTCAATCCTCTTAGCGGTTATTTGCAAGGATCAAATCTTATCGAGGTAAATAGATAAACTAAAATACTAATAAAAATAAAAGTAAATAAATTGCAGCAAGGTATTTTTAGGTTTTTAATATATGATAAAGTAGACCGGGGGCCATAGTTTTCACTAGAGGCTTCTCTCTCGAACATATAGCATACGGTGGGTAAACAAATTACTGTTGGGCAATTGATAGAAAAGCAAATAATTATGACAGATTCATGGCAATGATCATGTATATAGGCATCACGTCCGAGACAAGTAGACCGACTCCTGCCTGCATCCACTACTATTATTCCACCCATCGATCACTATCCAGCATGCATCTAGGGTATTAAGTATGAAACAGAGTAATGCCTTAAGCAAGATGATATGATGTAGACAATGTAAACTCAAGCAATATGATTAAACCCCATCTTTTTATCCTTATTGATAACAATACAAATACGTATCATGTCCCCTTCTGTCACTGGGATTGAGCAACGCAAGATTGAACCCATCGCAAAGCACCTCTCCCATTGCAAGATAAATCAATCTAGTAGGCCAAACCAAATCGATAGATCGGAGAGAAATACAAAGCTATAACAATCATGCATAAAAGAGTTCAGAGAAGACTCAAATATTTCTCATGAATAATCTGATCATAAACTCACAATTCATCGGATCCCAACAAACACACCGCAAAAGAAGATTACATCGGAAAGAACTCCAAGAACATCGAGGAGAACATGGTATTGAAGATCAAAGAGAGAGAAGAAGCCATCTAGCTACTAGCTATGGACCCGTAGGTCTATGGTAAACTACTCACACATCATCGGAAGGGCAGCAAGGTTGATGTAGAAGCCCTCCGTGATCGATTCCCCCTCCGGCAGAGTACCGGAAAAGGCCTCCAGATGGGATCGTGGAAGAACAGAGGCTTGCAGCAGCGGAAAGGTTTTCTCTTCTGTCTCCCTGTTGGTTTGGGAATATTTGTGAATTTATAGCGAAGGAATTAGGTCAAGATGTGCCACGAGGGGCCCACAAGCCTGGGGGGTGCGGCCACCCCCTAGGGCGCGCCCTCCAGGCTTGCCGCCTCCTCGTGGCTCTTCTGGTCTTCTCCCAAAGCTTCCTGGGTCTCTTCTGGTCCAGAAAAATTAATCCAAAGTTTTTTTTCTCGTTTGGACACTTTTTGATAATGATTTTCTGAAAAGGTAAAAACAAGCAAAAACAGCAACTGGCACCGGGCATTGGGTTAATAGGTTAGTCCCAAAAAATGATATATAATCGCATATAATTGCATATAAAACTTCCAAGATTGATACTATAATAGCATGGAACAATCAAAAATTATAGATACATTGGAGACGTATCAAGCATCCCCAAGCTTAATTCCTGCTCGTCCTCGAGTAGGTAAATGATAAAAACAGAATTTTTGATGTGGAATGCTACCTATCATGTTTCATCATGTAATCTTTCTCTTACGGTATGAATAATAAGATCCAAATGATTCAAAGCAATAGTCTATAATTTGATATAAAGACATCAATACTCATGCATACTAATAAACAATCATGTCTTTCAAAATAATAATGCTAAAGAACGTTATCCCTACAAAATCATACAATCATGTCATGCTCCATCTTCTTAACACAAAGTATTTATCATGCACTACCCCGATGACAAGCCGCGCAATTGGTTCATACTTTTTAACGCACTTCAGCTTTTTCAACTCCCACTCAATACATGAGCGCAAGCCATGGATATAGCACTATGGGTGGAATAGAGTGTGGTGGTATAGATAAATAAGAGGAAGTCAAAAATAAGAAGATAGTCTCACATTAACGAGGCTAATCAACGGGCTATGGAGATGCCCATCAATTGATGTCAATGCAAGGAGTAGGGATTGCCATGCAACGGATGCACTAAGAGCTATAAGTGTATGAAAGCTCAACATGAAAACTAAGTGGGTGTGCATCCAACTTGCTTGCTCATGAAGACCTCGGGCATTTGAGGAAGTCCGTCATCGGAATTTACAAGCCAAGTTCTATAATGAAAAATTCCCACTAGTATATGAAAGTGACAAAATAGGAGACTCTCTATATGAAAAACATGGTGCTACTCTGAAGCACAAGTGTGGAAAAAGGATAGTAACATTGCCCCTTCTCTCTTTTTCTCTCATCATTTTTTATGGCTCTTTTTCGCCTCTTTTTTTTCCGTCCAGAGTCTCATCCCGACTTGTGGGGGAATCATGGTCTCCATCATCCTTTCCTCACTGGGACAATGCTCTAATAATAATGATCATCACACCTCTATTTACTTACAACTCAACATACAACTCGATACTAGAACAAAAATATGACTCTATATGAATGCCTCTGGCAGTGTACCAGGATGTGCAATGATGCTAGCGTAACATGTATAAAAATGATGAACGGTGGCTGAGCCACAAATACTATGTCAGCTATATGATCATGCAAAGCAATATGACAATGATGATGTATGTCATCAACAGAAAGGTGGAAGTTGCATGGCAATATATCTCGGAATGGCTATGGAAATGCCATGATAGGTAGGTATGGTGGCTGTTTTGAGGAAGATATAAGGAGGCTTATGTGTGATAGAGAGTATCATATCACGGGGTTTGGATGCACCGGCGAAGTTTGCACCAACTCTTGATGTGAGAAAGGGCAATGCACGGTACCGAAGAGGCTAGCAAATTGCGGAAGGGTGAGAGTGCGTATAAACCATGGACTCACATTAGTCATAAAGAACTCACATACTTATTGCGAAAGTTTATTAGCCCTCGAAGCAAAGTACTACTACGCATGCCCCTAGAGGGATAGATTGGTAGGACAAGGTCCATCACTCGTCCCTGACCGCCACTCATAAGGTAGACAATCAACAATACATCATGCTCCAACTTCTTAGCATAACGACAGATCGTAGGTGCATGCTTCGGGAATCACAAACCTTAACACCAATATTCTTACTAAACCACAATTATCTACTAATACCTCCCGCATATTACCATCTTAATATCGCAAAACTATTGCAAGGAATCAAACTTATCATATTCAGTGATCTACATGAAAGTTTTTATTATATCCCTCTTGAATACCTATCATATCAGGACCAAATTCATAACCCGTTCATATTACCATTGCTAACCACGAGACTCTCAAAAAGATATAAGTGAAGCATGAGAGTGCAACTATTTCTTTAAAATAAAACCACCGCCATGCTCTAAAAGATATAAGTGAAGCACTAGAGCAACTGCCTAGCTCAAAAGATATAAGTGAAGCACATAGAGTATTCTAACAAATCACGAATAATGTGTGTCCCTCTCAAAAAGGTGTGTTCAGCAAAGATGATTGTGACAAACTAAAAAACAAACAAAAGCAAACAAACTATATCACAAGACACTCCAAGTAAAACTCATATCATGTGATGAATAAAAATATAGCTCCAAGTGAGTTACCGATAGATTGTAGACGAAAGAGGGGATGCCTTCCGGGGCATCCCCAAGCTTAGACGCTTGAGTCTTCCTTGAATATTACCTTGGGGTGCCTTGGGCATCCCCAAGCTTAGGCTCTTGCTGCTCCTTATTCATTTATCCATCGTAGTCTCACCCAAAACTTGAAAACTTCAGCGCACAAAACTCAACAGAAACCTCGTGAGATCCGATAGTATAACAAACAAATCTTAAACTTTAGGTACTGTGGTAAATTGATTCATATTTAATGTTGGCATAATGCTACTATACTCCAACTTCTCCATGACTCATACCCCCGATACGATCCATAGATTCATCAAAATAAGCGAACTATGCAACAAAAACAGAATCTGTCTAAAACAGAACAGTCTGTAAAGATCTGAATTATCGTCATACTTCTGTAACTCCAAAAATTCTGAAAAAATAGGAAACGTTGGAAATTCATATATCAATACTATGTAAAAAATTCAGAAGGTTCTGAAACTCCAGAGAAAAAACAAAATTCCATCACTGGATACTAAAGTTTCTGTTTTCCAACAACATCTATCACACTATCTTCCAAATCATCCCAAAGGCATTACTTGGCACAAACACTAATTAAAACATAAAAATACAATCATGACAGAAGATATAATTGTGCAAACACAAAAAAATAGAAGGTAAAAGCAAAAATTTATTTTATTCATTGGGTTGCCTCCCAACAAGCGCTATTGTTTTATGCCCCTAGCTAGGCATAATGCATAGTTTCAAGTGTTGTCATCCTTCAAGTTAATTCCATAAGTGGCCCTCATAATAGATTCATAAGGTGATTTAATTATCTTCCTAGGGAAGTGTTCCATCCCTTTCTTTAATGGAAATTGAAATCTTATATTACCTTCTTTCATATCAATAATAGCACCAATTGTTCGAAGAAAAGGCCTACCAAGTATTATGGGGCAAGAAGGATTGCATTCAATATCAAGAACAATAAAGTCCACGGGCACATAATTTCTATTTGCAAGAATAAGTACATCATTTATTCTACCCAATGGCTTTTTAATAGTGGAATCCGCAAGATGCAAATTAAGGGAACATGGATCCATGTCGGTGAGACCTAGCACATCACACAAAGACTTTGGTATAGTGGAAACGCTAGCACCAAGATCACAAAGAGCAATACATTCATAATATTTAATTTTGACTTTAATAGTAGGTTCCCATTCATCTTGTAACTTTCTAGGAATTGATACTTCCAACTCAAGTTTTCCTTCATGTGCTTTCATCATGGCTTCTACAATGTGTTTAGTGAAAGCTTTATTTTGTTCATATGCATTTGGTGAATTAATCATGGATTGCAACTAGGAAATACACTCAATCAAAGAACAACTATCATAATTAAAGTCCTTGTAATCCAAAGTAGTGGGTGCATTACTATTTAAAGTTTTGACCTCTCCAAACCCACTTTTTTCATTTTTATGATCAAGATTATCACCCTCCAAGCAAGTGGGACTCCTTCTATCTAAAGTTGACTCTTCTGCAGTCCCTTTTTCATCAAGTTTTATGTTACTAAATAATGATTCAATAGGAGTGACACCAATCATTTTAATATCTTCATCATTACTACGATAGAAACCGGGTGGAATCGCTTTTTCTAGAAATTCTCGCTTAGCTCTCAACCTAGCGGTCCTTTATTTACTTTCATTAATGGAGACATAGATAGCTTTAATAGACTCATTTATATCATGCTTGGGAGGCAAAATTTTAGTTTTGAGATTTTCCACATCATGAGCAATTCTATCCATGTTCCTAGCTAATTCATCAACTCTATTCAATTTTTCTTCTATCATAGAGTTAAAATTCTTTTGTGAACTAATAAATTCTTTAATATTACTTTCAAGATTAGAGGGCATCCTATTATTATTATTATAAGAATTACCATAAGGATTGCCCTAATTATTAGAGGAATTTCTAGGAAACGGTCTAGGATTGAAATTACCCCTATAAGCATTGTTGTTGAAATTATTTCTAGAGACAAAATTCACATCAATGGCATCATTATTTTGCTCAATAAAAGTAGACAATGGCACATCATTAGGATCAATATGAGCATTTTTTACCAGCAACCAATTTCAATAGAGCATCCATCTTATCACTCAAAGTATTAATTTCTTCAACATAATTTACCTTTTTACCTGTTGGAGTTCGATCAGTGTGCCATTGAGAATAATTTGTCATAATATTATCAAGGAGTTTTGTAGCTTCTTCCAATGTAATTTCCATAAAAGTACCACCTGCGGCAGAGTCTAGCAAATTTCTAGAGACAAAGTTTAGTCCCGCATAATTTTTTGTATGATCATCCATAAATTCAAGCCATGAGTTGGGCAATTTCTTATCATTAATTTCATTCTCTCCCAAGATTGTGCAACATGTTCATGCTCAAGTTGCTTAAAATTCATAATTTGATATCTTGAAGAAATAATCTTAGCGGGAGGAAAATACTTGGTAATAAAAGCATCCTTACACTTATCCCAAGAATCAATACTATTTCTAGGCAAGGATGAAAACCAAGTTTTAGCACGGTCTCGTAGTGAGAACGGAAATAATTTTAATTTGACAATATCATTATCCAAATCTTTCTTCTTTTGCATATCACAAAGTTCAACGAAAGTATTTAGATGGGATGCAACATCTTCATTAGGACTACCAGAAAATTGTTCTTTCATAAAAAGATTAAGCAAGGCAGCATTAATGTCACATGACTCCGCACTAGTGGCGGGAGGAGCAATAGGAGTACTAATAAAATCATTATTATTAGTATTGGAAAAGTCACACAATTTTGTATTTTCTTGAGACATCGCGACAAAGCAAGGAAACTAGCAAACAAGCAAATAAAAATATTTTTGTGTTTTTGTAAAAAAAAATTAGAAGTGGGCGAGATGAAAATGAGAGGCAAATGCAAATAAATGGCAAAATAAAGTAAATGCAAGTGGATGATAGTTTGTGCGAAGGTACTTGGTAATTTTGATGATATCTCCCCGGCAACGGCGCCAGAAATTCTTCCTGCTACTTGTAGTCTGCGTTGGTATTTCCCCGAAGAGGAGAGGATGATGCAGTACAGTAGAGATAAGTATTTCCCTCAGTTAAGAACCAAGGTTATCAATCCAGTAGGAGAACCAAGCAAAATTCCGTTAAGCGCACCTGCACACACAAGAGAAAACACTTGCACCCAACGCAAATAAGAGGGTTGTCAATCCTCTTAGCGGTTATTTGCAAGGATTAAATCTTATCGAGGTAAATAGATAAACTAAAATACTAATAAAAATAAAAGTAAATAAATTGCAGCAAGGTATTTTTAGGTTTTTAATATATGATAAAGTAGACCGGGGGCCATAGATTTCACTAGAGGCTTCTCTCTCGAACATATAGCATACGGTGGGTTAACAAATTACTGTTGAGCAATTGATAGAAAAGCAAATAATTATGATGGATTCATGGCAATGATCATGTATATAGGCATCACGTCCGAGACAAGTAGACCGACTCCTTCCTGCATCTACTACTATTACTCCAGCCATCGACCGCTATCCAGCATGCATCTAGGGTATTAAGTATGAAACAGAGTAACGCCTTAAGCAAGATGACATGACGTAGACAAAGTAAACTCAAGCAATATGATTAAACCCCATCTTTTTATCCTTAATGGCAACAATACAAATACGTGTCATGTCCCCTTCTGTCACTGGGATTGAGCACCGCAAGATTGAACCCATCACAAAGCACCTCTCCCATTGCAAGATAAATCAATCTAGTAGGCCAAACCAAATCAATAGATCGGAGAGAAATACAAAGATATAAAAATCATGCATACAAGAGTTCAGAGAAGACTCAAATATTCCATAAATGTGACACCCCAATTTTTGGCCCTTTCTTTTTCTTTTGGATTTCTTTGAAATTTTATTTGGAATTCCTTTTCTGTGGCTCTGTGGTCTTGAAGCCTGGGAAGATCATCTCTTCTTCCTCTCCCAAGTGGCTTGTCATTCTCAAATCCATCCCAAGACCATGTCATCTCCATCTTAGCCCAACCCTAATCTTTATTCCTTGGGAATATTCCTTTTTTCTATTAAAGGAATAACCCTGTTTGCTCTAGGTTGTGAAGCAACCTATATTCCTGTCTTTCCTAAAATTCCCACAAAATTGTCAAAATTCCTTTGGACCATATGGACCTTGGGTATGTAAAAATATTCAAGATTCCATGCTCATGACGAGCACACCATCCAATCTTTGCTTCTGGTCATAATTTCAGTTTGTGAAGCAACTATATTTTATATGGCTTCATAAATTCTGAAATTTTTCCTGGACATTATTCTACCAATATAACCTCGCTCCACCAAATTTGGGCTTATTTCATTCATCCAACATTTCTCAACAATTTTCACAAGTTTCTGTCCAGAGGAGAGCATTGTGAAGGAAGTACCATTTTTAATTATCCAAATGGTATGAAATTTCTACAGTGCCTTCCTATGCCAAAATGATCATGCTCTACCAAGTTTCAGCCCTATCCAACATTCCATGTGAGTGCCTCATCCTAGTCAATTCTCTAGACCAGATTGTCAGTTGGGAAGCAACTATGATAAATCTTGGTCCAAATCCTTTCAAATTTCATAGGACGTAGTCCTTCCTACCCTAGACCTCTGTGACATCCTGGTTAGCCCTTACCCCCTTCATTTTTACCTCAGCTTCTAGCCCAAGTTTGCTGCAGGAAACTTTGGCTGATACATCCCATCAACACAAAGTTGCTTGTGTGGATCCATAACTTCAAAGAGGCCCCATGTTGAAAGGACCACACCCTGGACATGGTTGGCCACGCTGAGTCACCTTGCACGCGTCGGTGCACGCGGTGACCTCGCGGCTGGCATACCATGGACGCGCCCTGGGTGTCATTTTGCTTCGGGCCTCCTCTGTTCTCCGTTCCCTCACGTCCTCTAGTGTCGCCCACCTCCCCCTTCGACCACCTGGCCCTCTGGACCCTGCTCCCCCTCCTCTTTCTTCCTCCTCGCACCACGGTAGCCCCGGCCGCGACACGGTTCGCCCGAGTGGCCGACCGGATTTCTCCCTTCCCGCGTCTGCCCTCGCTGCGTCTCTGGCCCTCTACTAGCCCGCTCGAGTCACCATCCGAGCCTGCCCGCGTGCGCACGCATACGCGGTCGCGTCAGAACGGCTCCCACGCGTCCGCGGCGGCATCCGGCTCGGCATCTTGCCCCTTCGCCTTTTCAAGCCGCCCTGGTGCTGCCTCTCCTCACCAGCCTCCTCTCCTCTCTCCCAGCAACCCCACATCCCTCTCAAATCGCCCCGGAGCCCCTCCATGCTCGGCCACAGCCGCCATGGCTGCCGCCCTCTCCTGCTCAAATTCGAGCAATGCCGAACCTCTCTCCCCCTCCTTTCTCCACCTTCAACTCCACCAAGACCCGGCAGATCTCCCCCGCCCTTTCCCCTCCTCCTCCGGTGCCCTGTGGCGCCATGCCCGAAGACGGCCGAGGCCGCCGCCCGCCGCGGCCAACGCCTCGCCCTACCTCATGCTCCTCGGCGGCCGTGCCCTACCTGGACGGGACCGCCTTGTCGCCCTGAGCACGCCGGTAGGCCGGGCATCGCCAATGGTGGCCCGTGCCACCGGCAATCATCGCCGGAGTCCGCCCCTGCCCCGGCCGAGCGCGGGCAGGAGGTTAAAGACGACAACGCCCTCCCTCGCCTGCCGTGTGGGCCCCGCGGTCCCACTCGTCAGCCTCTGCGTTGACTCAGCCGGTCGGGCCCAGCCTGTTAAGTGGAGGCGTGATACGTCTCCTATGTATCTATAATTTTTGATTGTTCCATGCTATTATATTATCAATCTTGGATGTTTTTATATACATTTACAGCAATTATATATCATTTTTGGAGACTAACCTATTAACTTAGTGCCCAGTGCCAGTTGATGTTTTCTGCCCTGTTTTTGTTTTACAGAAAATCAATACCAAACGAAGTCCAAATGCCACGAAACTTTTTGGAGATTTTTTTCTGGACAAGATAAACACTAGAAGCTATGGGAGAAGACCAGATGCCAGAGGAGGTGGCCACGAGCCACCAGGGCGCACCTAGGGGGGGAGGTGCGCCCTGGTGCCTCGTGGGCCCACCTCAGCTCCGTTTGACCTAATTCCACCACTATAAATTCAGGAAAAATCAGAAACCCTCAGGGGAGTCCACAAAATACTTTTTCCGCCGCCGCAAGTTTATGTTCTCGAGAGATCCCATCTGGAGGCCTTCTCCGGTACTCCGCCGGAGGGGGAATCGATCATGGAGGGGCTCTACATCAACCTTGCTGCCCTTCCGATGATGCGTGAGTAGTTTACCACAGACCTTCGGGTCCATAGTTAGTAGCTAGATGGCTTCTTCTCTCTTTTTGATCTTCAATACAATGTTCTCCTTGATGTTCTTGGAGTTCTATCCGATGTAATCACTTTTTTTGCGGTGTGTTTGTTGGGATCCGATGAATTGTGAGTTTATGATCAGATTATCCATTAATATTATTTGAGCCTTCTCTGATCTCTTTTATGCATGATTATTATAGCCTCGTATTTCTTCTCTGATCTATTGATTTGGTTTGGCCAACTGAGTTGATTTATCTTGCCATGGGAAGAGGTGCTTTGTAATGGGTTCGATCTTGCGGTGCTCAATCCCAGTGACAGAAAGGGACATGACACGTATGTATCGTTGCTATTAAGGGTAAAAAGATGGGGTTTATTCATATGTGAGTTTATCTTGTCTACATCATGTCATCGTTCTTAAGGCGTTACTCCGTTCTTTATGGACTTAATACACTAGATGCATGCTGGATAGCGGTCGATGTGTGGAGTAATAGTAGTAGATGCAGGCAGGAGTCAGTCTACTTGTCTCGGACGTGATGCCTATATACATGATCATTGCCTTGGATATCGTCATGATTATTTGCTTTTCTATCAATTGCCCAACAGTAATTTGTCTACCCACCGTATGCTATTTTCTTGAGAGAATCCTCTAGTGAAAACTATGGCCCCCGGGTCTATCTAAATCATATTACTAAAATCCTAAAAATATTGCTGCCATTTTCTTTTATTTATTTTATTTTGTATTTTTGTTTCAATCTATCTATCTATCACATACGATTTAATCTTGTAATTGACCGCCGAGGGATTGACAACCCCTCGTTTGCGTTGGGTGCAAGGATTTGTTGTTTGTGTGCAGGTGCTGCTAATGAGGTGTTGCGTGATTCTCCTACTGGTTCGATAACCTTGGTTTCATAACTGAGGGAAATACTTATCTCTACTGTGCTGCATCATCCCTTCCTCTTCGGGGAAAATACAAACGCAAGCTACAAGTAGCAGGAAGAATTTCTGGCGCTGTCGTGGTTTTGTCACGGCAGATGCCCGAAGGCTTAGGTTCGGAGTCAACGCCATGGGAGTGGACTCAAAGGGGTTAAGCGGGACAAGGGACACGGGTTTACCCAGGTTCGGCCCCTCACGGTGGAGGTAAAGGCCTACGTCCTGCTTAAGCTGTATTAACTGGTATATCGAGTACAAGGGGCGGCTTGCTTGCCCTAACTCTCGATTACTTGATCGCTCTCGCCGTAAGGCTTGTCTGTCTTTCTTCCCCTCTTTTTCTCTTAACCCGCCGCAGGGGCTCACCTTTATATACATAGGTATAGGCCCTGGGCTTACAAGAGTCCGGGTCGGGTTACACAACGTAACCGACCCAGGTTCTACTTTCCTAGTCTTACAAGATAAGTCTTCACATGGCGGTTTACCCTTTCGGGCCTTGAGTCGCCACCAGGCTTTAGGCCTTCGACTGGCCCATCTATAAGTCATCGTCTTCACGTCTTGCCTTCCTGGGCCGGCTTAGTCTCTTGCACTATGAGTCGCCAACAGGGTTAACCGCGGGGTTATATCCCCAACATTAGGCCCCAAATTGATTTGAACCTGTTCATGTCAATTTAAATTCTTCAGTTGGCGAGTCTTCTGCGGGTCTTCTGGAACTGCAACTTTGACTGGTCTTCCCTAACCCACCATATCCAACAGTGACGTCACAATGAATCTTTCATTTACCCGCCAACATACCTCTGGCTTTTAAATTTCAGCACTTAAGCCGCCAATATGTCAAGCGCAACATCGTCTTGTGACTGGGTCCAATCCGGAGTTACCGAAGATCTACTGTTAGACTATGTGAAGATAGGCGTGTTACCGGCTCGGGACGTCATTCAGTGGCGGGCTCCCGGGTTAGAGAAAAGACCCAGACCTCAAGACGGAGAAGTCGTTGTTTTCGCTGACCACCTCGTCCGCGGCTTCAGCCCGCCCGGGTCTAAATTCTTCCGAGATGTTCTGCACTTTTTTAAGCTTCACCCTCAGGACATAGGCCATAATTCAGTCACCAATATCTGCCAATTCCAAGTCTTGAGTGAGGTGTATCTGCAAGAAGAACCTTCTGTGGACATTTTCCGTGATTACCATTATATCAACCGCCAAACTGAGAAAGCAGGCGGCTCAAATCTGGAACTCGGCGGCGTGACTATCCAGAGGCGGAGAGATGTGCCTTACCCATCTGCTACCCTGCCAAGTCATCCTAAGAACTGGAATAGGACCTGGTTTTATTGCAAAGACACTTCTCCGGAGGGTGAAAATCCGCTGCCGGGTTACCGCCCTACCCGGCTTCCCAGCTCCGAAGAACTTCCCGACAGGCTATCCACTACTGAAAGAGCGAAGTATGCCACTTCCATTGCCAAGATCAAAGCTTTGATTGCAAACGGATTAACTGGTGTCGACCTGACCCGCTGCTGGGTCAGTTGGCAAATATCGCCCCTGAGCCGGCGTGACCGGCTTATGTTTGAATACACGGGTGAACCCAATGACCCCCTCTGCTTCTCAAACGCCCAATTGTCACAACAGGAAATCAGCAATAGCGTTAAAAATCTTCTCGGCGAAAAACAGGAAATTTGTGATAAAATTGGGCTGAGACCCTTCTATGCCCAGAACCCGGCTCCGCCTGTAAGAAAAACTTCTGGAAACCTTACAATCTTCGTCTTGCTCGTTTTAATTTGCATCTTTTAACCTCTCTGACGGCTTGTGCGCAGGCCGTCTCAGATTTCTGGAAGAAAAAAAATCAACCCGCCCGTGAGGAAACCCAGGGCGGGTAAAACCCTTGCTCATAAAAGGAGAACCACCGCCTCCTCCATTCCTGAGTCTAACGATTCAGAGGTAAAGCTTGACTTCTTCTGACCGTCTCTTTATACAGCTTACTGATGATATTTATTTCACAGGTTGAACCAGAAACCAGCCGTGTGGACGCTCCTGAGGTAATCAATATTTCCTCCGATTTAGAAAATTCTCCCCCAAAGAAGAAACGGCGGGTTATCCGAAAAGTCCCATTCTCTCATCCTCTTGCTTACTTGGACTGCCATTTTCTTTTGAAAAAGCAACAGCACACCTCCAGGCGTCAGACCCGGAGTGCCGGCTCTGAGGAGCTGATGGGCGGCTTACCCAACTCCCCGGCTTCCCGGAAGCGTCCTGCAGAGGTACTTTTTACCCAAGTCTGATCATCTTAATAGTCTTGTCTTGCAACCTTACTTTACCTGAAGAATTGTAACTTTTCCAGGACTCGCCCCCTTCGTCTGGCGACTCAACGGCCACTAAGCTGCCTCCATTGAGAATCAACCCAGAGTATGCATTTTTTCCTTTGCACTATATTTTTCTTCAATCTTGTCTTTTATTTGACAATTGTTTTTGCGCTCTAGGGCTCAAGTGAAGCGGAAGAAAACCGGCGGGTCTGAAGCCGCCCCCACTGTCCAAGAGCCGGAGAAATCCAAGCCGGCTTCCCCTGTACCTCATGCTGAGCCTACAGAAGCTATAAAAGAAACACCTGCCGATGATCCTCAGTCCCACGAGCCGGCTGTTCATGATACGGTCGCTCCTACGAGCCCTCCACGAACTGACTTCCAAATGCCGAGCTCTCCAGCTACCAAAAACGTCGCTCTTACTGGGGCGGGTTATCAATCGACCTCTCATGTGCTGACAAGACACACCGGCGAGGCTAAAGAGAACTCGCCAGAAAGATTCGACTTTGCATTGCCCTCGTTGGAAAAGATGTCTACAGATGATCTTCATGCCGGCTATTTAAATCACCTCAGCGCAAGCCACAACATGGAGCGAAAACTTGTTAGCCTTATGAAGTCCAAATTTAAGGTACTGCTCCTTTCTTGCTTTCCTTATACCCTTATGTAGCCCCCAAGATCCGGTTTAGTCTTGCAAAATAGTAGACCGGGTCTTATACTTCTTGTCATACTTCAAATTATAATACCTGTAGCCCCCAAGTATCGGGTTAATACTGATATTGAGCCGGTACTTAGTTGAAAGGGTTGATCCAAGTGTAGCCCCCGAGTTCGGGTCATGACGATGAGCCAGAACTCCATTGTAAACTTTGGAGAGCTCTGTGTAGCCCCCAAGTGCCGGCTTAACTTTAACAAAGATGAGCCGGGACTGCCATGTAGACTTAGAGAAAAACACAGGCATTAGCCCCCAAGTGTCAAGTATATTGCTTGCAATCTGCTTGAGACTTATAACACAATAGTTTCACCAATGTGCGAATCATATCCTGACTGAAAACCTTTGAAACTGTCTTTTGCGTAACGCAGGAAGCTTTAACAACTGCTGAGTCGAATTTCACTGTGCAACAAGCCGCCAGGGCTAAGGCGGACAATAAATGGCGAGTTGCCGTGATAGAGCTGGAGAAAACCCGGGCTGAACTCGCTGCTTATCAGAAGACGGCTGAGGCGGAAAAAGCTGCTATATCCCAACGAGCCAACGACACTGAAAACCGGCTTAAGGTTGTGTCCGATGAGCTACAAACTCTGAAAGACCATATCTCCAGAATGACCTATGCGATCTTCGGTAAGTGCCAAGCTCTTGAAAATTACCTTGTCTTGTTGAATAACTCATACAGGCGGCTTATAAAACTTGACTATCTTGCAGGTGAACGGAGCCGCCAACTCGCTTCTGACAGCGTGATTAAGCTGAAAGCCATCTACTCCTTAACCGAACAGTTATATTGCGGGACCCTCTGCACCATGAAGGCGATGCTGACCGAGGAATGCATCCCAAAGCATATGAAGGGGGTGATCGAACTTCTATCCACCCTGCCCAAACAGGTTGGAGAACTCAAACGGTCAGCCGCCAGGCAGGGAGCCATGGCTGCTTTAAGCCGGTGTCTTGCTTTTGCCCGGAGTTAATTACAGCGGAAATGACGGACGGGTTCCCAGCCAAAAAGGTCGACGGCTCAGATTTCACAGAAGCCGACTACGTCAAATGTATGAAAGATTCCCGGGTGCTGGCCTCAAATCTTGACAATGAGTTAGACGTTTCCACATACCATGCGGTTTATGACGCGAAAAACAAATGCGTGCGCGGCCCAACCTTTGAATCGAGGAGCCTGACTCCCGCACGTCGTAAGCAGCTCTTCGCTCCTGACCTTGATGCATCTCCCTTCTTCGACCAGACCCAATTTGAGGCCTTAACACGCTGCAACTGGGATGTCGACAATCTTCAGATCGAAGAGGTCGAAGACCCGGCGAAGGACGACTAGCCAGCGAGCTGTACTTTCGGCTGAAACTGATAACTCGGCCTGTCTGAGCCGCCAAGGCTGTCTTTTGTAAAAAACTTTAATCTTGCCTTGTCTTGTACTCCATGGGGAGCTTTTGTAATAGCTGTAGAGACATCTGAAATGCCTGAGTCGTGCCTTCGTGCACGTATAACCCTTTTTGAGTAGTCTTGCTGCAATGATATCTTTCATATGCTCTTACTCTCAACCATGCTTTCAAGGTCCATGGCGGCTTATCACAAAAGATAAAACCTGCAAAATAAACAAGACAAAAAACTTCTGTATTGTTGTCAGGGCGGCTTATAACAGCACAACCCGGAGATGTCTTTCATGGTCTTGCGTCTTGTTTCATAATCTTTCCTTGACCCGGCTTGTCAAAACCGGAATGATATGTAAGTGTGATGTATGATGCAATGCATGACGTATGATGCAATGCACGATGCATGATGCAATGCATGATGTATGATGTTCTCTGCTCTTACAAGTCATCCAAAAAGGGGGTAAGTGGCCAACTCGCTGCACCCCAATGTTGGAGAGGTTATCAAAAGAGGGGGTGAGTGGCTAACTCGCTGCACCCCAATTTTGAAAAAATGTCATCAAAGAGGGGGTAAGTATTCAACTCGCTGCACCCCAATTTGGAAAAAATCATCAAAAGAGGGGGTAAGTTCTCAACTCGCTGCACCCCAATTTTGGAATAAGTCATCAAAGAGGGGGTAAGTATTAAACTCGCTGCACCCCAATTTGGAAAAAAACATCAAAAGAGGGGGTAAGTTCTCAACTCGCTGCACCCCAATTTTGGAATAAGTCATCAAAGAGGGGGTAAGTATTAAACTCGCTGCACCCCAATTTGGAAGAAATCATCAAAAGAGGGGGTAAGTTCTCAACTCGCTGCACCCCAATTTTGGAATAAGTCATCAAAGAGGGGGTAAGTATTAAACTCGCTGCACCCCTATTTGGAAAAAATCATCAAAAGAGGGGGTAAGTTCTCAACTCGCTGCACCCCAATTTTGGAATAAGTCATCAAAGAGGGGGTAAGTATTAAACTCGCTGCACCCCAATTTGGAAGAAATCATCAAAAGCCACTTCCAAAGAGATCTTCCCGACTGGGTAAGCCGACTTTCCTGGTACCACACCGTGAAAAACTGTTGAAGAAGGCTTAAGATCCTTGTCAAGTAAGTTCATCCGGCGAAAGGTGTCATAGTACAAGATGTTGATGCTGCTGCCGCCATCCATAAGTACTTTAGTGAACTTGTATCCTCCCACTTGGGGGGCAACTACTAAGGCTAGCTGCCCCGGGTTATCAACACGTGGCGGGTGATCCGCCCTGCTCCAAGTGATGTCATACTCAGACCACTTGAGATACTGTGGGAGAGCCGGCATGACCGCGTTAACCGCCCGTTTGCGTACCTTCCGTTCCCGCTTGTCAAGGCTGGTTGTGAAGACGTGGTACTGACCCCCGCTGAGCTGCTTCGGGTTACTCTGATACCCTGACTGGTTATTCTGCTGCTGGCTTCCGCCACCAGACTGTTGGTTATGACCTCCTTGGTTGCCTTGACCCAGGGCCGCCCGGCCCTGAGCCGCCCGACGGGCCATTACCGTTGTTACGATGCTGCTGAATGCTGTAGTTCCGGAAATCCCGCATAACGCTGCAATTTCCCCATGTATGATCTGCTTGCTTGCCATTCCGGCTGTGCTCTGGACAAGGTCTATTAAGCATCTTCTCTAGAGGAATCTTACCCCTGTTAAAAGGCTGTCTATAATTCCCATTGCCCTTAGCACAGTTATTCCCAGTGTTGGTATTAGCCACTAGCTCTGACTCGCCTTCCGGGTGTTTCCTCTTTCCAGCGTTGTTACTTCCAGCCGTACCCGGCTGTTGACCCTTTCCATTGTTACCCTTCTTCCCCTGACCTGATTTATCCTCATCAGAGCCCGGGTCCTTCGTATTGTCAGAATCTGCATACTTGGTGAGAGCCGCCATGAGCTCCCCCATGTCTTGACATGACCGCTTGAGCCGGCCAAGCTTCTGCTTCAGAGGCGTGAAGTGACAGTTCTTCTCAAGAATTAAAACCGCCTGAGCCGCCGTAATCTGCTCCGAAGAGTGGATGATAGTAGAGACCCGCCGGACCCAGTGATGAGCCGACTCGTCCTCACGCTGTACACAATGGTCCAAATCCACAATCGTCATGGGCTGCTTGCATGTTCCTTTAAATTTTTTGATGAATTTCGCCCTTAACTCGGCCCAGGAGTTAATGGTGTTGGGTGGCAAACCCTTCAACCATGTGCGAGCCGGCCCTTCCAGCATCATGATGAAATACTTGGCGCAGACCGCATCACTAACGTCCAACATCTCCATGGCTAGCTCATAACTTTCAACCCAGGCCTCTGGAGGTAAATCAGCAGTGTAATTGGGCACCTTACGAGGACCCTTGAAATCCTTCGGCAGACGCTCATTCCGCAGAGCCGGTACCAGACACGGCACCCCCAAAGCCCTGGAAGTCAACCTCGCTCCTCCTGAAACGGAAGGGGCGACTGTGTGTTCCTGAGACGCCGCCGCTGCCTGAGCCGCCTCTTCTCGCCGTGCTCTCACCTGATCCACCAATGTCTGAGCATCCAGAGCCGCCCGATCCGCTTGCGGCGGGTTACGATGTCGTTTGCTGCTAGAAACCGCTGGCGACTCATAACCCCGGCTGTAGCTACGGCTGTGGATGGGCGTTGAGTGCACGCGACTCCGGCTGTAATTATACTTCTCCTGTTGGGCCATCGCCGTGCGCAGGTATCCGATGGCGTTCCGCACCTCTTCTGCATAAGGCGCCTCATCGGGGATCGGAATTGTATCAAGCCTGGTTGCTGCTGCCACCATGTTCTCCGCCGGGTTAGAATAATGACCCGGCGGTGTCGGATAAAGCGGTGGCAGGTTTTGGCCCCGTCGTGGCGGGTCTTGACGCTGAATCGCCGCCCGGCTCCCAGGTATTTCTGCTGTCCGGGTTATGGCCAAAGGCACACTTCGTCCCGTTCCTGGCGTGTTGAAAAGATTCCTAGCTTCATACTGCTCCGGCAAGCGGGACTGATGTCTCATCAGCTGAACCGCCACGGCCGACTGTTGCTCTATCTCGAGGCGAAGAGCGTCTGCCTTAAGGCGCTCCGCCTCAGCATCCATCTGAGCCTTCAGCTCGTTAACTTCCTGCTGGACCGCGGCCATCCGATCCTTCAACCTAGTGATTTCTGCATTGCGGGCCGCTTGGTTCGCAAGAGTGACCTCAGTTGCCATCAAGGTTGTAAGCTCGTTCATCAGATCCAGGAGAACTTGAGCCAGGGGCGCGCCTGACCCGGACACGGTCGCACCAGCAGGTGTACTGCCCTGAGCCGCCGCTGAACCGGCCATGAAGACGGCTGCATGACTTGGCGGCTCATAACCCTCCGGCTCATGGTATTCTGACTCGGGGTAAGGCTCGTCGTAGCCCCCAAGCCCTCCATCCTGAAGCTGATAGATCGATTCCGTCTCCCCACATGAAGATTCCTCCCCGGAGTAGTCATGAGTTTCTTCCTCGGACACAGAACCCTCAAGTTCTACGCCCTGAGTGAAGCCGACGAAGACATGCTTCCTGCCCGGGTCAGAACGGGCGGGTTGCATGCTTGGGACGGGTTGCTTGCGCCGGGCCGGCTTGACGATGTTGGTGCAGATATCCGGCCCGGGTTCAGATCCGCCAATCTTGCCGATGAAGACATAGATTCCACCAAAGGGGACCCGGAAGCCGTACTCGATTGAGTCAGCCTCAGGACCCCAGCTGGCGTCGTCGATGTACAGCTTTCCGCGGCGGCTCTTAGTTATCTCGCCGACCACGTACCCCTCGCCCCCGAGGAGAGCACCCTTTGAGAACTCAACACCACCGAGCGCTAGCCCCACGGTGGGCGCCAACTGTCGTGGTTTTGTCACGGCAGATGCCCGAAGGCTTAGGTTCGGAGTCAACGCCATGGGAGTGGACTCAAAGGGGTTAAGCGGGACAAGGGACATGGGTTTACCCAGGTTTGGCCCCTCACGGTGGAGGTAAAGGCCTACGTCCTGCTTAAGCTGTATTAACTGGTATATCGAGTACAAGGGGCGGCTTGCTTGCCCTAACTCTCGATTACTTGATCTCTCTCGCCGTAAGGCTTGTCTGTCTTTCTTCCCCTCTTTTTCTCTTAACCCGCCGCAGGGGCTCACCTATATATACATAGGTATAGGCCCTGGGCTTACAAGAGTCCGGGTCGGGTTACACAACGTAACCGACCCAGGTTCTACTTTCCTAGTCTTACAAGATAAGTCTTCACATGGCGGTTTACCCTTTCGGGCCTTGAGTCACCACCAGGCTTTAGGCCTTCGACTGGCCCATCTATAAGTCGTCGTCTTCACGTCTTGCCTTCCTGGGCCGGTTTAGTCTCTTGCACTATGAGTCGCCAACAGGGTTAACCGCGGGGTTATATCCCCAACAGGCGCCGTTGCCGGGGTGACATCATCAACATCTATCAAGTACCTTTGCATAAACTCTCATCTCCTTGCATTTATTTTATTTGCCATTTGCCTCTCGTTTTCTTCTCCCCCACTTCTAAAACTTTTTTACAAAAATCCAAAAATATTTTCCGTTTGCCTTTTTCTTGTTTGCTTGTTTGCTTGCTTGTTATCTTGTTTGCGTAGTCACGATGTCTCAAGAAAATACAAAATTGTGTAATTTTTCCAATACTAATAATAATGATTTTATTAGTACTCCGATTGCTCCTCCCGCCGCTAGTGCAGAGAGTTGTGATATTAATGCCGCTTTGCTAAATCTTGTTATGAAAGAACAATTTTCCGGTAGTCCTAATGAAGATGCTGCATCCCATCTTAACACTTTCGTAGAATTGTGTGACATGCCAAAGAAAAAAGATGTGGATAATGATATTGTGAAATTAAAATTATTCCCGTTTTCATTGCGGGATCGTGCAAAAATTTGGTTCCCATCTTTACCACGAAATAGTATCGATTCTTGGGATAGGTGTAAAGATGCTTTTATTACCAAGTATTTTCCTCCCACGAAAATTATTTCTCTTAGAAATCAAATTATGAATTTTAAGCAACTTGATCATGAACATGTTGCCCAATCTTGGGAGAGGATGAAATTAATGATAAGAAATTGCCCCACTCATGGTTTAAATTTATGGATGATCATACAAAATTTTTATGCGGGATTGAATTTTGTTTCTAGAAATCTTTTAGATTCCGCCGCGGGTGGTAATTTTATGGAAATTACTTTGGGAGAAGCTACTAAATTGCTTGATAATATTATGGCAAATTATTCACAATGGCATACTGAAAGAACTCCTACTAGTAAAAAAGTGAATTCTATTGAAGAAATTAGTACTTTGAGTGATAAAGTCGATGCGCTTATGAAATTGGTTGCCAGTAAAAATGCTCATATTGATCCTAATGATGTGCCTTTGTCCACTTTGATTGAGCAAAATAATGATCCCGTTGATGTGAATTTTGTCTCGCGAAACAATTTCAATAATAATGCTTATAGAGGTAATTTCAACGCTAGACCGTTTCCTGGAAATTCCTCTAATAATTATGGCAATCCTTATGGTAATTCTTATAATAATAATAGGATGCCCTCTGATCTTCAAAGTAATATTAAAGAATTTATTAATGCTCAAAAAGTTTTCAACACTACGATAGAAGAAAAATTGAGTAAACTTGATGATATGTCTAGGAGCATTGATAGAATTATTCATGATGTGAAAAATCTTAAGACTAAAATTTTGCCACCCAAAATTTATATTAGTGAATCAATTAAAGCTTTATATGTCTCCATGGATGAGAGTAAGAAAAGAACCGCCATGCTAAAAGCTAAACGAGAATTTTTAGAAAAAGCAATTCCTCCCGGTTTCTATCATAGTAATGATGAGGATATTAAAATGATTGGTGTTTCATCTATTGATTCTTTGTTTAGCAATATTAAACTTGATGAAAAGGGGACTGAAGAAGAGTCAACTTTAGCTAAAGAGCGTCCCCATAATTCGGAGGGTGAAAATCTTAATGAAAAAATTGCTAAAAGTGGGTTTGGAGAGGTAAAAACTTTAAATAGCGATGTGCCCACTCTCTTGGATTACAAAGATTTTAATTATGATAATTGTTCTTTGATTGAGTGCATTTCTTTGTTATAATCCATGTTAAATTCACCCAACGCTTATGAGCAAAACAAGGCTTTTACTAAACACATCGTAGAAGCAATGATGAAGGCATTAGAAGAAAAGTTAGAACTAGAAGTTTCAATTCCTAGAAAATTATATGATGAATGGGAACCCACCATTAAAATCAAAATTAAAAATTATGAGTGCAATGCTTTATGTGATTTGGGTGCTAGCGTTTCCACAATTCCAAAATCTTTATGTGATGTGCTAGGTTTCACCAATATAGATGAATGTTCTCTTAATTTGCATTTGGCAGATTCTACTATTAAAAAGCCTTTGGGTAGAATTAATGATGTTCTTATTCTTGCGAATAGAAATTATGTGCCCGTTGATTTTATTGTTCTTGATATTGAATGCAATTCTTCTTGCCCCATAATACTTGGTAGACGGTTCTTACGAACTATAGGTGCCGTTATTGACATGAAAGAAGGGAATATAAAATTTCAATTTCCATTAAAAAAGGGTATGGAAAATTTCCTTAGGAATAAAATTAAAGCACCATATGAATCCATTATGAGGGCCACTTATGGAATCAACTTGAAAGATGACAATACTTGAAATTATGCACTATGCCTAGCTAGGGGCATAAAACAATAGCGCTTGTTGGGAGGCAACCCAATGAATAAAATATTTTTTTATGTTATTGTGTGTTTTCACAATTATGCTACTGGTATGATTGTGTTTCTGTGTTTTTAATTAGTGTTTGTGCCAAGTAAAGCCTTTAGGATGATTTGGAAGATAGTATAATTGATGCTGTTTGGAAAACAGAAAGTTTTGCGTCCAGTGCCCGAATTTTGTTTCTGTACTGGAGCATCGAAAAAATCTGAACTTTTTACACAGTATTGGTATATGAATTTCCCACGTTGCCCTAATTTTTCAGAATTTTTGAAGTTACAGAAGTATGGATTTTAAATAGATTTCTACAGACTGTTCTCTTTTTGATGCACTACTTGCTTGTTTTGATGAATCTATGGATTGTATCGGGGGGTATAAGCCATGGTCAAGTTAGATTACAGTAGGTATAATGCAAAAATAAAATATGAATGGGTTTTCAACAGTACTTAGAGTAGTGATTTATTTTGTTATGCTAACGGATCTCACGAAGGTTTTGTTGAGTTTTGTGTGATTGAAGTTTTCAAGTTTTGGGTGAGATCACGATGGATGAAGGAATAAGGAGTAGCAAAAGCCTAAGCATGGCGATGCCCGAGGCACCCCAAGGTAATATTCAAGGAAGACTCAAGCGTCTAAGCTCGGGGATGCCCCGGAAGGCATCCCCTCTTTCTTCTACCAACCATCGGTAATTTTACTTGGAGCTATATTTTTATTCGTCACATGATATGTGTTTTGCTTGGAGCATCTTGTATTATATGAGTCTTTGCTTTGTTTGCTTTTTAGTTTGTCACAATCATCTTTGCTGAACACACCTATCTTGAGAGAGCCACACGTTTATCATCATTTGTTAGAATACTCTATGTGTTTCACTTAAATTTTTTGAGCTAGGCAGTTGCTCTAGTGCTTCACTTAAATCTTTTTGAGCACGGTGGTGGCTATATTTTGAACAAATAAACTCTCATGCTTCACTTATATTATTTTTAGAATTGATAATATTGAAATTTTGAAGAAATATTTGCACTCTCATGCTTCACTTAAATCTTTTTGAGAGTTGATGATAGTAACGGTAATTTGCACAAGATATGAATTTGGTCCCAAAGTGATGAATATTCAAGAGGGATATAATAAAAACTTTCATATAGATCATTGGATATGATAAGTGTGATTCCTTGCAATAGTTTTGCGACATGGAAATGATAATATGTGAGTCATGTTAGTGAGTAATTGTGATTTAGTAAGAATATTAGTGTTAAGGTTTGTGATTCCCTATGCATGCACATTAAGTCAATAGTTATGCAATGAAATTATATCCTTCTTATGGTGCATTATTCGGTGTTAGTTATGTTCAATGGATGTTTATGACCGTTTTTATTTTTTGGTTGGTTGCTTCTCAATCTATTTGCTAGCCTTCATTTGTACTAAGCGGAAATACTGCTTGTGCATCCAAAATCCTTAAACCCAAGTTGTGCCAAATGAGTCCACTATATCTACCTATATGCGGTATTTCAATGCCATTCCAAGTAAATTTGCGTGTGCCAACTCTAATTTTGAAAATAATTTTTCCGTTTTGTGTGCCCGTACCGCTCTTGAAGCGGCAGGGGGTGGCCATTATTTTCCACGCTAGTTGTGTTATTCTCACGATGAGTGTTTATTCACTTGTCATTGCACGAGAGAGTGGCTGGTAATAGGGATGCCCAGTCCCACAATGAAATCAAAAATTAATAACAACAAAATTCCTTGGAAAGTGTTGGTTTGGAGGGCACCCGTGGATACGGCTAGCCATGGATTGTGAAAGAATGGTGGAAAGGAAATGAACTTTACTTTCTGTTTGGGAACCGCCTATGATGTGTCTAGCATGGAAAATATTGGGAATTCTCGGTCGTTTTCGTTGACAGAAAAAGCATGCCTCTCAAAATATTTTTATCTCTTTAATTTCAGCTTTGAGCTCTGGCACATTTGACAAAGCTCTGCTTCCCTCTGCGAAGGGCCTATCTATTTACTTTTATGCAAATTTTATTTTATTTGAGTCTCCATCTTCTCTTACAAAAGCACCAACTAGAGAGCACTATTGTCATATTTGTGCATTGGATGTAGCTAATATTTGAGTGTGTTTCATGAATGGATCAATGATTGAGCATAATGGGCTAGGGATAACTTTCTTTAGCGTTGATATTTTGAAAGACATGGTTGCTTGTTAGCATGCTTGAGTATTTATATCTTCATGTCAAATTATAGACTATTGCGTTGAATCATTCAAGTCCAATGTCCATGCTATAAAAGAAAAGAATATGTGATGAATATGATAGGCAGCATTCCACATCAAAAATTCTGTTTTTATCATTTACCTACTCGAGGACGAGCAGGAATTAAGCTTGGGGATGCTGATACGTCTCCAACATATCTATAATTTTTGATTGTTCCATGCTGTTATATTATCAATCTTGGATGTTTTTATATACATTTACAACAATTATATATCATTTTTGGAGACTAACCTATTAACTTAGTGCCCAGTGCCAGTTGCTGTTTTCTGCCCTGTTTTTGTTTTATAGAAAATCAATACCAAACGAAGTCCAAATGCCACGAAACTTTTTGGAGATTTTTTTTCTGGACAAGATAAACACTAGAAGCTTCGGGAGAAGACCAGACGCCAGAGGAGGTGGCCACGAGCCACCAGGGCGCGCCTGGGGGGGGGGGCAGGCGTGCCCTGGTGCCTCGTGGGCCCACCTCAGCTCCGTTTGACCTAATTCCACCACTATAAATTCAGGAAAAATCAGAAACCCTCAGGGGAGTCCACGAAATACTTTTTCCGCCGCCGCAAGTTTCTGTTCTCGAGAGATCCCATCTGGAGGCCTTCTCCGGTACTCCGCCGGAGGGGGAATCGATCACGGAGGGGCTCTACATCAACCTTGCTCCCCTTCCGATGATGCGTGAGTAGTTTACCACAGACCTTCGGGTCCATAGTTAGTAGCTAGATGGCTTCTTCTCTCTTTTTGACCTTCAATACAATGTTCTCCTCGATGTTCTTGGAGTTCTATCTGATGTAATCACTTTTTTGCGGTGTGTTTGTTAGGATTCTATGAATTGTGAGTTTATGATCAGATTATCCATGAATATTATTTGAGTCTTCTATGATCCCTTTTATGCATGATTATTATAGCCTCGTATTTCTTCTCCGGTCTATTGATTTGGTTTGGATAACTGAGTTGATTTATCTTGCCATGGGAAGAGGTGCTTTGTAATGGGTTCGATCTTGCGGTGCTCAATCCCAGTGACAAAAAGGGACATGACACGTATGTATCATTGCTATTAAGGGTAAAAATATGGGGATTATTCATACGTGAGTTTATCTTGTCTACATCATGTCATCATTCTTAAGGCGTTACTCCATTCTTTATGGACTTAATACACTAGATGCATGCTGGATAGCGGTCGATGTGTGGAGTAATAGTAGTAGATGCAGGCAGGAGTCGGTCTACTTGTCTCGGATGTGATGCCTATATACATGATCATTACCTTGGATATCGTCATGATTATTTGCTTTTCTATCAATTGCCCAACAGTAATTTGTCTACCCACCGTATGCTATTTTCTTGAGAGAAGCCTCTAGTGAAAATTATGGCCCCCGGGTCTATCTAAATCATATTACTAAAACCCTAAAAATATTGCTGCCATTTTCTTTTATTTATTTTATTTTGTATTTTTGTTTCAATCTATCTATCTATCACATACGATTTAATCTTGCAATTGACCGCCGAGGGATTGACAACCCCTCGTTTGCGTTGGGTGCAAGGATTTGTTGTTTGTGTGCAGGTGCTGCTAACAAGGTGTTGCGTGATTCTCCTACTAGTTCGATAACCTTGGTTTCATAACTAAGTGAAATACTTATCTCTACTGTGCTGCATCATCCCTTCCTCTTCGGGAAAATACCAACGCAAGCTACAAGTAGCAAGGCGCCTTCTGGAAAATACGTTTTTGTTTTCTGAAAGCGTAAACACCTGCGGCTTCAGGTTGAAATGCGCTTTCTTTCTCTGGAAAGTGTATTTTTCTAAATACGCCTTCTGTTTCAGCCGCCGGCCGAAACCCTTATATTCTGGACGTTCACCCGTTAGCAGCAGAAAAGCACAGATTTTATTCATTTTTCTGCCTAACGAATGAACGGCCGTATCTCCGCAACGGTAACTCTGATTCAGGTGATTCAAAATCCCACGTTCTCTATTCATCGAGCCCGTTCTGTTGGTGTCATTTTCATGATGATCTCATATTCTGAAAATGACCATTTTGCCCTTGCTCTCCAATCAGCTCCGCCGGGAGAGAAACTTTTCCGGCAAAAAATTTCGCGAGCTTCTCGCACTTCTTCCCGATGAATCCTTCATCCCCAGGCAAGCCACAACAGCCACTTGCAAGATGGCCTTGCAATAGCCATGGTTTTCACTTGAATGTTTGAATAATTATTTTGAAATTATTTTGTAAATGCTATGTATATGCTTGTGGATTCATGCTCATCCCTATGCCATGTTCATGTGCATCCAGATATTTACTTGTTAGTAGTATTATTCTCATGTTCCATTCTTGTATTCAGTTCATATGCTAGTGATCATGATGTGCTCACATGAATAGTTATGGTTTGTTATGCAAATACTTGTGATATTCATGATCATCTCTATGCCATGCTCATTTACATCCCGTAAACTACATGATTTATTGTTGTTGATATGTGAAATGCTTATGTTGCCCATCCATGCTTATGTTGACATTATGCTCATATGCTCCATTATTTCATCATGATATGACTCAGCTCATCACCATTCAAGTTGAACCTGACATTAATCGAACTTGAACAAATCTGTTGGCTGAGTCATGGTGCCACCGAATCGAGCTCACCAGTGCAGCCACACTTGCCTGGATGGGGAGGCCTTAATTTGGTCTATTGTCATGCCTCTCGCCGGTGCCTCCAACTAGGGAAGATTATTTGCGCGCGCTACCCTGATTAGGTAAGCGGCCATAAGCCTTGTGTGCCCGAGTTGTTTGCGCGTGTTTGTCCCCGTTTGGGACCGTTTGTTTTGTTTTGCCACGACAGTGGCCGGCCATGAGGTGACAGGATGTCAAGAGTTGGCATCGGGGCCACCCATGACAAAGCCCAAAGGGGAGTTTGTCAGAGTGGCCAGGAGAGTGTCATGCAATAGATTGGTTTTGTCGGAATGTCGTTGGTCCACCCGAATGGGAGCACCAGGCCATGAGTTCCGTGGTGTGGGTACAGTGTACTAACCTCTGCAGAGTGTATAATCTATCGATAGCCACGTACTCGGTCATGGACACAGTTCGTAGTAGGTCACACTGTGGGTCAACAGAAATAATAAACCTGCACACTAAGAACAACAAGATGGCACATGCAGAAGTTGGTGATCATGTGAGGATCACTATGGTTGGTATTGCTGTGATCGTGTGAGGATCACTATGGTTGGTATTGCTGTGATCAAGTGAGGATCACGATGGTAAGATGTTGACGGTGGTTACGAGGTAACCCCGAGATGGTAAGTTGGTCCAAGGGACCACGGAAACAATCCACGTACACATCATATATGATAGCATCAGGTTCATGTTCATATCATGATTAACATGTACATGCCATGTTCACTCTCATGTTGTTCTAGTAATATCATGCTCATCACTAATTAACCTGTAATTGCCATGCTGTTGTTTGTCTTGATTGCTTTGGTTGCTGTGAGCTTGCGAGTACATTCAAAGTACTCACCTGGCGTGTCATGCCAGATTGCAGGTCATGCCGTGATTGATTGCTTGTCGAGGATCCCGAGTTTGCGCGCTAGGATGTGTCCCAGGCAGAGTCCCTGCGGAGTGGAGTTCATCACCATCGTCGTTGTTCCGCTGCTAGAAGTTATTACGTCGCTACGAGTTGTTCCGCTGCTAGCATAGAGCTATCTTAGTAGGCGTTGTGTCATCGTGCCCCTGTATCCTCTGTAATACCCAAACCCTTGTACCCCGATTATTTGTAATAAGAGCTGATTTGTTCTATGCCAAGGAGTGCCGTATTCCAGAAGACTTGATCTTTGGGCTGGAATACGGGGTGTTCTGGTTCCTCTGAGCCGGGGTGCCACAACGCTTGGTATCAGAGCAGGTCTGGCTGTAGGACGCCCTAGTCCGCGCGAGCGTTAGAAACCGTTAGTATAGAGTCTAGTCGGTTTGCTGCATTTGTTTGTCGCATAGCGTGCATATAGACTCACTATCTTGTCTCTAACGATCTTATCTTGTGAGTGTAGGTGGCATCGGTTTTGATCCACTACCTGCACCCTCCAGTTTTGCATACTTGCTCTTTGGTGTTTGGTGTCATCTCTGTCCCAGAGGAGTGATGCCGAGGTACCTAGTGGTGTTGATCACTTGCAGGATTGATGCACAGGTATCGCACCAATATATTCTCTTCAGCCACACCTATCGTTTCGGTGGTAGGCATGTTTCTACCCCGGATCTTGCCATCCAACTCGCCACTTTGGCAACCCTTACTGGTCTTTGTTACTAGAAAAGGGCAATGCCAGCAGACCCTGCTTTCCACCGATATCCTACCCTATCACCCATTCCCTGGACGAGTACGGTTCCCTTCCATCCACTTGATGATGTGGCCGTGACATCCCTGTCTCGCTACATGATCATCGAGTCCGTCCTCACCCCTAAGCCTGTCTAGATGCAACCAGTGTATGCCAGCTCTTGGTGTAGCTCTGCTTACACCAACCCCTCCACACGTGGAATTCGTGCACACCGCCACAACATGTTAGATCGTAGTACCGGAGTTTCCGCGAGATTTGGGTGCTTAAGTAGGCATGCATATTGTTGTGTGTAGCAGTAAAAGGTGATGTTGCTTGTATGTAATCTTGATGGCTTGTGTGCTTTTGTTTGAGTCGTTTCTTTTGCTTCTTTCTTTGGGCCTTCGGTGTTACCTTATTTCCCCTTATAAAAGTTGCTCATCGAACCGCCACCGGACTCGAAGAATCAGTGAGCAGTTCGAATATTTGGAAGCTCAACTAAACATTATGGAATTCTCAGCCGATTGCATTATATTGGGAATATCTGGTTTGAATACAAATGATATTCTGGATTGATTATCAGCGTCAAGTTTACATCAGTGGTGCAATCTTCACAGCCGTAATGATTAAACCAGCAGGAAGACTAGTTGTGTGCAAGACCAACAGTACACTTGCAGTTAAAGGTATGACTAACATACAAGGTTGGTTCGGTCTGGAGTAAAACATTGAAGCATGTTATACCTGGAAGGAAGCCAGAATGTGCCATGAATCCAGTACCCAGCAAGAAATATAATCGGACAACTCTTTTCGTACAAGTAACCAATAGCATGAGTCTTAAGGTTGTATGTATGGCATTCAGTCTGCGCACTATAGTGAGAAGCTTCTGGTATAAGCAATCCAGTCTTCCTCCGCACGCTACCAGGGAAGCTTATGACGCAAGGTTCCGCAGTCTTCCTCAGTACGATATGTGGATAGCTTCCAGTATAAGATACTCAGTCTTCTTCGGTAAGCCACCACAGAAAGCTTCTGGCATAAGTCAGCAAATCTTCCTCAGTAAGCAACCAGAGGAAAAGCTTCTAAGGTAAGATACCCAGTCTTTTTCAGCAAGCTATCCTGGCAAAAGCTTCGAGCATCAGCTATTTAGTCTTCCTCAGCACGATACTCTCACATAGCTTCCAACACAAGCTATTCAGTCTTCGTCAGTACGGTACTACAAACAGTCATCGGCATTGGTACAAGATTTTACCCAGTGAGTTGATAGTATATGGCAGTGCATCTCAAGAATCAGATCTGCAACAGTTGGGTCAGAAGCACGAGCTAGTCAGGATCCAAGTGTCTGCCTCGGGAATCAAATGCTCAGATACACATGGTTCCATATATATTGTGAACATGCTGCCAAGGTCATGCAAGTCACTCGTACGATGATGTAAGCATCGTGAGAATCCGACAACCACATGAGTTATGTAAGAAAGCCAGTTATACACCTCAATGTGATGCAAGGACCGACAAGCTATAACATAAGACCACATTGAGACAACAATCTTGGCAGTGGTTATCAAGGCTAGCTTCCTCACGCCCGACAAGGCGATATTGTTAACCCTCGTCACCTGCTTGTATGATTGCCGACAACAATGAGCTTTATACAAGTACATGTGAACCTGGTATATTTCCTATGACACGAGTAATGAACAAGGCTAAGGTATGATTGCCGGAATATTGCACCTGACATCACCTATGGTCACACGAAGAATTAAGGGTATATAAGGCCAAGTTCTTTCATCAAAGGATCCTGACAAAGAAAACAATAATGAAGGAGCAAGACCGACAATACAGGTATGATAATTGTTGCATGAGCAGCATGGTATGGATACCCAAGACAGTCTGATTCCGTATTGATCACCATGAACACACACCCAAGGGGTCTACTCTGTTTGTAAGGACCTCATATCAAGGTAACGCGCTTGTTAACCTGTATATGCTCAGAATTGTCAGTATCAAATATCCAAGTCGATCATGTCAACACAAAGGCCAGCTCAGTAGTTTGACTCCAGTGACCATATTAAAGCATCACACGACCTATGGATATACCGACAAAATAAGTAATCAGAATGCTGAACAACAAGCTCGGATCATGTGCTCTCACATATGGTACCCACTGAAATGATAGCCTGTCATGAACAAGATTCTTCCGCCAGAACCACCGTCAGTCAAGTCTCTGGATGCTATTGTTATAAGGCCATACTCCTTTATACTGGTCACGACTAGCGACAGTCAAATCTTTGGTACGGATTTGATACCCGAGACAGCGAAGCCAGCCATGATGATTCAGAACTCCCTACAAGTAGCCAGATTCCGCCAAGACAAGGGTTATGATTCCCAGTATGGTTTTGAACCCGGAGGACATGCATCTAGTAACCCGATGCAGTGATTAAATGTTTTGTGTCCACCAAGGGAATTTTTTCATCACTCCATTGAATACTATCGGTGCTGGATAGAAGGATGTCACGTCAATTGGAAATCACTCCCGGACTTATGGAAATTCCAGTCATGCTAATATCAGATAAGCCAGCAGACATAAAAGAATTGAAGTCAGAGTAAGGATGAACATATGAAGGAAGACCTGCCAGAATGTGGGATATGGTGAAGCAAACCACCTCAGAGCAAGGTAATCAGGTCATATGAAATTTAGTGGGAACATCAAGGAAAAGGATACCCGAGTTGGAAACGGTCTCCTTAAGTCAGAATATTCATACTTGTTCCCTGAGCAAACAAATCTCGAGGACGAGAGTTTTGTAAGGGGGGTAGGTTTGTGACACCCCGATTTTTGGCCCTTTCTTTTTCTTTTGGGTTTCTTTGAAATTTTATTTGGAATTCCTTTTCTGTGGCTCTGTGGTCTTGAAACCTGGGAAGATCATCTCTTCTTCCTCTCCCAAGTGGCTTGTCATTCTCAAATCCATCCCAAGACCACGTCATCTCCATCTTAGCCCAACCCTAATCTTTATTCCTTGGGAATATTCCTTTTTTCTATTAAAGGAATAACCCTGTTTGCTCTAGGTTGTGAAGCAACCTATATTTCTGTCTTTCCTAAATTCCCACAAAATTGTCAAAATTCCTTTGGACCATATGGACCTTGGGTATTTAAAAATATTCAAGATTCCGTGCTCATGATGAGCACACCATCCAATCTTTGCTTCTGGTCATAATTTCAGCTTGTGAAGCAACTATATTTTATATGGCTTCATAAATTCTGAAATTTTACCAGGACATTATTCTACCTTTATAACCTTCCTCCACCAAATTTGGGCTTATTTCATTCATCCAATATTTCCCAACAATTTTCACAAGTTTCTGTCCAAAGGAAAGCATTGTGAAGGAAGTACCATTTTTAATTATCCAAATGGTATGAAATTTCTACAGCGCCTTCCTATGCCAAAATGATCATGCTCTACCAAGTTTCAGCCCTATCGAACATTCCATGTGAGTTCCTCAACCTAATCTATTCTCTGGATCAGATTGTCAGTTGGGAAGCAATTCTGAAATGCGCTTTCTTTCTCTAGAAAGCATATTTTTCTAAATACACCTTCTGTTTCAGCCGTTGGCCGAAACCCTTATATTGTGGATGTTCACCCGTTAGCAGCAGAAAAGCACAGATTTTATTCATTTTTCTGCCTAACGAATGAACGGCCGTATCTCCGCAACCGTAACTCCGATGCAGGTGATTCAAAAGCCCACGTTCTCTATTCATTGAGCCCGTTCTGTTGGTGTCATTTTCATGATGATCTCACATTCTGAAAATGACCATTTGGCCCTTGCTCTCCAATCAGCTTCGTCGGGAGAGAAACTTGTTCGGAAAATTTTTCCGCGAGCTTCTCGCACTTCTTCCCGTTGAAACCTTCATCCCCAGGCAAGCCACAACAGCCACTTGCATGATGGCCTTGCAATAGCCATGGTTTTCACTTGAATGTTTGAATAATTACTTTGAAATTATTTTGTAAATGCTATGTATATGCTTGTGGATTCATGCTCATCCCTATGCCATGTTCATGTGCATCCAGATATTTACTTGTTAGTAGTATTATTCTCATGTTCCATTCTTGTATTCAGTTCATATGCTAGTGATCATGATGTGCTCACATGAATAGTTATGGTTTGTTATGCAAATACTTGTGATATTCATGATCATCTCTATGCCATGCTCATTTACATCCCGTAAACTACATGATTTATTGTTGTTGATATGTGAAATGCTTATGTTGCCCATCCATGCTTATGTTGACATCATGCTCATGTGCTCCATTATTTCATCATGATATGATTCAGCTCATCACCATTCTAGTTGAACCTGACATTAATCGAACTTGAACAAATCTGTTGGCTGAGTCATGGTGCCACCGAATCAAGCTCACCAGTGCAGCCACACTTGCCTGGATGGGGAGGCCTTAATTCAGTCTATTGTCATGCTTCTCGCCGTTGCCTCCAACTAGGGAAGGTTATGTGCGCGCGCTACCCTGATCAGGTAGGCGGCCATAAGCCTTGTGTGCCCGAGTTGTTTGCGCGCGTTTGTCCCCGTTTGGGACCGTTTGTTTTGTTTTGCCACGACAGTGGCCGGCCACGAGGTGCCAGGATGTCAAGAGTTGGCATCGGGGCCACCGATGACAAAGCCCAAAGGGGAGTTTGTCGGAGTGGCCAGGAGAGTGTCATGCAATAGATTGGTTTTGTCGGAATATCGTTGGTCCACCCGAATGGGAGCACCAGGCCATGAGTTCCGTGGTGTGGGTACAGTGTACTAACCTCTGCAGAGTGTATAATCTATCGATAGCCGTGTCCTCGGTCATGGACATAGTTTGTAGTAGGTCACACTGTGGGTCAACAGTAATAATAAACCTGCACACTAAGAACAACAAGATGGCACATGCAGAAGTTGGTGATCGTGTGAGGATCACTATGGTTGGTATTGTTGTGATCGTGTGAGGATCACTATGGTTGGTATTGCTGTGATCAAGTGAGGATCACGATGGTAAGATGTTGACGGTGGTTACGAGGTAACCCCGAGATGGTAAGTTGGTCCAAGGGACCACGTAAACAATCCACATACACATCATGTATGATAGCATCAGGTTCATGTTCATATTATGATTAACATGTACATGCCATGTTCACTCTCACGTTGTTCTAGTAATATCATGCTCATCACTAATTAACCTGTAATTGCCATGCTGTTGTTTGTCTTAATTGGTTTGGTTGCTGTGAGCTTGCGAGTACATTCAAAGTACTCACCTGGCGTGTCATGCCAGATTGCAGGTCATGCCGTGATTGATTGCTTGTCAAGGATCCCGAGTTTGCGCGCTAGGATATGTCCCAGCCAGAGTCCCTGCGGAGTGGAGTTCATCACCGTCGTCGTTGTTCCGCTGCTAGAAGCTATTCCGTCGCTACGAGTTGTTCCGC
The DNA here is from genome assembly GCA_039707655.1 of Elymus sibiricus. Classification (NCBI taxonomy): domain Eukaryota; kingdom Viridiplantae; phylum Streptophyta; class Magnoliopsida; order Poales; family Poaceae; genus Elymus; species Elymus sibiricus. The sequence continues at coordinate 294,172,841 of CM077664.1, forward strand.
TGCTAGCATAGAGCTATCTTAGCAGTCGTAGTGTCGCCGTGCCCCTGTAACCTCTGTAATACATGAACCCTTGTACCCCGATTGTTTGTAATAAGATCTGATTTGTTCTATGCCAAGGAGTGCCATATTCCAGAAGACTTGATCTCTGGGCTAGAATACGGGGTGTTCCGGTTCCTCTGAGCAAAAGTGTTTGGAAAAGTGTTTGAAAACAACGTCAGTCTGGGTTAGTTTCATTCAAATCATGGAAATTAGAGTCCAAAACAAGAGCAAAAGTGTTTGGAAAAGTAGATACGACGGAGACGTATCAACTCCCCCAAGCTTAACTCATTGCTTGTCCTCAAGAAATTCAGTTGACAAACTGAAAGTGATTAAAAAAAACTTTTACGAACTCTTTTGTTCTTGTATCCGTATATAAGCTTAAATAGTACCCAAGTTTTCCGCGAAGATCATGAACTAAGGATGCTCATAATAACACTTAGAAACTACATTTACTCATATCAATGGCATAATCAACTAGCGAGCAATAATAACATATCTCAAATGCCAACAATTTGTCAAAACAATCATGATATAATATGATAACATGGTATCTCGTTAGCCCTTTCTGAGACCGCAAAACATAAATGCAGAGTACCTCCAAAGTTCAAGCAGCAACTAAACATTGTAATTCAGGGTAGAAGAGATCCAGTCATGATGCACACAACATTAATTATACTCTATGCATAAGGATGACAATAGTGCTCTCAGGATTGGTGCTTATAATGAGAAGGTGAGACTCAACAATAAAAGTAAAATAACATAAAAGTAAATGGATAGGCCCTTCGTAGAGGGAAGCATGGATTTGCAGAGGTGCCAGAGCTCGAAGCTTAAATCAGAGATGAAAAATAATTTTGGGAGGTGTACTTTTCCTGTCAACGTCATGACGGAGGATTTTCAATATCTTCCATGCGAAACACATTATAGGCGGTTCCCAAGCGGAAAGGTAAAGTTTACTCCCCCTCCACCATACCAACACAAGACATGGCTAGCCAAATCCTCGGGTGCCCTCCATACCAACAACTTTTCGGGGGAGTTTGTTTGCATTATGTAATTTCGTGTTTGAGCATAGGACTGGGCATCCCAATTACCAGCCTCTCTCGTGCAATGACAAGTGAATAAACATTCATCTCGAGAATAACCCGCTTAGCATGGAAGATACTGACCGCCCCCCGTCGCTCCATGAGCGGTACGAGCACACAAAACGGATGTTTATTTGAATGATTAGAGGTGGCACATACAAATTTACTTGGAACGGCAGAGTAATACCGCATATAGGTAGATATAGTGGACTCATCTGGAACAACTTTGGTTTAAGGATTTTGGATGCACAAGCAGTATTCCCGCTTAGTACAGGCGAAGGCTAGCAAATAGATTGAGAAGCGACCAACTAGAGAGCGAAAACGGTCATGATCATGCATTGAGAATAATTAACATTGAATACTAGCATGAGTAGGATATAGACACCCTAAACATAAATATCATGGAGGCTATGTTGGTTTTGAATCAACTACATGCATGAACATGTGCCAAGTCAAGCCACTTGAAACATTCAGAGGAGGATACCATATTAACATACTACATCATAACCATTTTAATGCATGTTGACATCCAAGATAAATCATTATCCACTCCTAGCTACTTAAGCATGGCATGAGCAACTATAATATCTAATTGTCATCACAAACATGTTTACTCATAATATGCTGAATCATGAGTGCTGAGTTAAACATATTTACAAAAACAAAAACAAGAAGAGTTCATACCAGCTTTTCCTTGCCACAGTCACTTCATCAAATCATCGTCATTATTGCCTTTCACTTACACGACCGAATGATGTGAAAATAATAATAGTGCAAGTGTGCCGTGGACTAAGCTGGAATCTGCAAACATTTTATTCAAGGGAGAACACATGGTAATATTGGCTCTTCGTTAGATCAACAATAAAGCATATGAGAGCCCCTCAACATTTTTATCGTGGTCTTCTCCTTACGACGACTCAACGAAAAGAAAAGAAATTCAAAGAAACACACTGAAATATTTTTGGAGTTTTTAGTTTTTCTAAAGGAAAGCAAATTAACGAAGAAAAGCAAAAAGTGAGAAAAACTATTTACACGGGAGAATTCCCAACAAGCAAAAGAAGAAATGAGAAATCTTTTTGGGTTTTATTTTAATACTACAAACTAACAAACAAGAAAGAAAAACCGAAAAGAAGCGAGAAATATTTTTGGGTTTTTGAAGTTTTTCAAACACACAAGAAGAAGGCGGAAATAAAACTAACATGGATATACTATGAAAAAGGATGAACACCGACAACTGGAATGAATGTGTGAACATGAATGTAATGTCGGTGAGAGATACGTACTCCCCCAAGCTTAGGCTTTTGGCCTAGCTAGGTAATCACCACCCGTAGTATCCATCAGGACCGGGCGGATAGTACTGGGGCGGAGGCACTTGAGGGTCCCACTGCTGGGCCTCGTTGTCCGCTGCGGCCAGCTCGTTCCTGTAAGCTGTGATGTCCGCCGGCATGATGGTGTATCCGTTCCTGGCATGAGAGTCAAACAAAGAGGGTGCAGGCAACGGAATAATATTGCGAGTTCTCTCGCTGAAAATCAGGTTATAACGAATATATTGAGGAGGTTCAGGTTCATCAATAAAGTGGTGATCAATCATGCACTGTTGGTCTAAATAAACCTTAGGCAGCAAGTAGTCATTTGGGCGGATAGCAACATTAAAACGTTTCACAAGACGCGAAGCATAAATACCGCCATGGACTTTACCCTTTGTCCTGTTGGTGTGTAGGCGGCGTGCAATGATAGCTCCCAAGCTAAAAGTGGTATCGCCGTGAATAGCACGACACAAGATGGCGAGGTCAGGGGCACTGAGCGTACCACCTTCCTCCCTGGCAGTCAAGCATTTCCCTATGAATAAAGCAAAGTAGTGCACATCAGGAAAATGCAAGCTACTAACACGGGCTTTCGACACGCCCCTAAATTCCCCCATAGTCAAAGTGCGAAGGAAGTCCTCGAACTCCTCAGGCCGAGGCTCTTTCAAATCCCCATCAGAAGGGATCAAGCATATCTCACAAAACTCATCTAGCGTTAACTCATGATGTTCAACATATAAATCAAAACACACCATGGGGATAGCAAGCCTAGGCATGAAATAAAATTTTTGCACAAAGGAATTTGTAAGGATGTGGTGCTGGTCACACTCATCTGCGAGGAAGTCGGTCAGCCCGGCGTTCGCAACAAATTGTGCGAACTCTTGACGGAACCCGGCTTCGTTCATGAAGGTGTTGTGCGGCCACTCGCACGGTCGGACCTCCGTCCTGCGCGGAATGTTGAGGTCATGGTCATAGGCATCCCGAAGGACACCCTTGGAGCTCCGGCTCGAAGAACCCCTCTGAAGAAAGTTCATTTTCCTAAGAACAAATTTCTGAAATTTTTTGGACCACAAAAAGATGTTAACAAAACTTCACCAAATTGATAACAACTACTCATACAAGTGCCTAGAGGCTATATCAAGCATTCAAACTACCTAGAACTCAAAGAATTTAACATGCAAGCTCATTTTCAGTAGCACCAATAGCAGCGATTTATGCAAAATATAATCCTCTAAAGCAAAAACTAATTTGAGCAATGGGAGAGTCACATACCAAGGAGCAATCCCTCAAAACAGTTTCGGAAACGGAGCTCCGAGCAAAGAGATCGAAAATCTCAGGTTTGGGAGCAAGAACATGAGAGAGAGAGCTACCATGATTTTTTCTGGAGGTAGGATATGAAGTGGGCTGAATGGATAAGTGAGTGGGTCCCTGTGGGACCCACAAGGCATCTTGGCGCGCCCGAGGGGGTGGCCGCGCCCTATTGCCTTGTGGGCAACAGTTGCACCCCCTGGGTTGTTTTCAGTGCCAAAAATTCTTATATATTCTAGAAAAAATCATGTTAAAATTTTATTGCATTCTGAGCACTTTTATTTTTGGGCCATTTTTTATTGCACGGATAATTCAGAAAACAGGATAATCATGGCATTTTATTTTATTAATCTAAAAATAACAGAGAGCAAACTAAGATTACAGAAAGTTGTGCTTAGTAAATTCATCGACCACATGCCATTCAAAAATAATCCATTAATAAGGTTGATCAAGTCTTATTAACAAACTATTTCTGAGTGACATGAAACCGAAGAATTTTCGTATAACACTAAGTTACCTCAACGGGGATATGCATCTCCCCAACAATAAGAATTTCATATTTCTTTTTGACAGTAGGAAGAGGAAATTTGAATCCCCCAATAGTGATTGTTGAAACCTTTTCAATACAATTGATACCATTCACTGAAGTTTGTTTCTTAGGGAAATAAACTGTATGCTCATTACCATTGACATGAAAAGTGACCTTGCTTTTATTGCAATCAATAACAGCCCCTGTAGTGTTCAAAAAGGGTTTTCCAAGGATAATCGACATGTTGTCGTCCTCGGGCATATCAAGTATAACAAAGTCTGTTAAGATAGTAACATTTGCAACAACAACAGGCACATCCTCGCAAATTCCAATAGGTATAGCAGTTGATTTATCAGCCATTTGCAAAGATATTTCAGTGGGTGTGAGCTTATTCAAATCAAGTCTTCTATATAAAGAGAAAGGCATAACACTAACACCGGCTCCCAAATCACATAAGACAGTTTTAACATAACTTCTTTTAATGGAGCATGGTATAGTAGGTATTCCCGGATCTCCTAACTTTTTAGGTACTCCACCCTTAAAAGAATATTTTGCAAGCATGGTGGAAATTTCAGCTTTAGGTATCTTCCTTTTATTAGTGACAATATCTTTCATGTATTTAGCGTAGGGAGACCTTTTCAACATATCAATCAATCGAGTGCGCAAAAAGACAGGTCTAAGCATTTCAACAAAGCGCTCAAAATCTTCCTCATCTTTGTTTTTAGATGGTTTAGTAGGAAAATGCATAGGTTTTTGAACCCATGGTTCTCTTTCCTTTCCATGTTTTCTAGCAACGAAGTCTCTTTTATCATATCTTTTATTCTTAGGAGGTGGGTTATCAAGATGAACAACAGGTTCTATTTCTACATCATTATCAGGTTGAGCATCAACATGAACATCTTCATTATCATTATCATTATCATTATCATTATCACTAGGTGGATGTTCATTACCAGATTGTGTCTCAGCATCAGAAATAGAAACATCATTTTGGTTCTCAGGAGGTTTTTCTATCTCAGGTTCACTAGAAGCATGCAAAGTCCTATCATTCTTCTTTTTCTTTTTCTTCTTAGATGGACTAGGTGCATCGATATTATTTCTCTGAGAATCTTGTTCAATTCTTTTAGGATGACCTTCAGGATACAAGGGCTCCCGAGTCATTCTACTTCCTCTAGTAACAACTCTAACAACATGATCATTCATTTTATTATTCATCTCATCAAGCAAATCATTTAGTGACTTAGCTATTTGTTCTAACTGAGTCTGAACCATAGAAGCATGTTTACTCAAGCATTTAA